>OY754333.1:67406973-68006973 GCA_963573305.1 Pyrrhosoma nymphula
AGGTGGCGGTACTGGGATGGGGAGGCTGGCTGGGAGGCGATGGCGTAGAGGAGAAAGTTGAGACATTCTCCTTTGTACGATGGCGGCGATTTTAAGACCACGTTGGGGGGGAGGGAGGGGAGATGTGAAGCGGTTCTGTTTTGGTGGAGTTTGACGCGAGGGGGGTGGGGGTGAGAAATTTTGCGGTGGGTCGGGTGGTGTGTTACGGGGAGGAGGTGTCGTGGATGCGAGGGGAAGTGGGGGAGAAGACCTCTCCCGTGTCTTCCCATCCGGGTCTACCCCCCAACGCCCCACCCCTCCGATTCCCTCCCTTCTCCATTTCCCCGTGTAAGGTCTGAGAGGGACCTTGGGGGTTGGCTGGGGCTGGTTTTGTGTGGTTCGCGAAACTTGGTGGGAAAGCGCTTTCGTCCTCATCCCTCCCGCGCCGGCCCTGACCACGCAGTGCAAATATTTGCGCGGGCACTCGAGAAAGACAAGACCTCTTCCTCCTCCTCATCTCTCCCCCTTCACTCTCATTCCGACCATTTGAGCCCTTTTTCTCTCATTCCTCGTCCCTTTTCGCCTTTCTCTTTTATGCTCACCCCTATCTCATACCGCTCCTTTCTTTTGCCTCTTTCCCTTCACATCTTTTCTCTTCCCTTGAATCTCCTCTATGCTACTATGTATTTGTAATGAGGAGTATTAATGGGGGTTTTGTACCTGGGCAAAATAACGTGTTTCAGACGTGTACCTCTTACCCTCCAGTAGTAACTTTATTGTGTAAGGTAGAGAATTGTGGTATGTTCTCCACTGACGATAAATAATTGTTTTCGGCTATGAATATAATTATTTTATCATAAAGTGGTTGCATGTTTCATAATAAAATAGCGAAACATTCCAATTATTGTATCATTCTGCGGGATATTGCGAAAGATTGAATCCGATTTTCAACTCAACTATGTTGGAGTAAAGACTAGTCCTCCATCTATGCACGCAAGCACCAAGTATAGGTAGCTCGGAAGTATAGATAGAACCACCTTAATTACTCTGATTGTAAGGTGATGTCCTACTTAATTTTTTTAAATTTTTTGCGTCTTTCAACGCTACTACGTCATCATCACATTGCAGACTATAGATAAAAGGGGGAAATGATTCAACTAAACGGTAATTTGGATTTGGTTAGTATGGATTAAAAACAAACTGGATCAAATTATTGTAGATAGGCAAACAAGAGTTATCAGATAAGGAAATTACATGATTTTTCAATGTACATGAAAAGGGTAGATAAAGACTGAAGATAATAGACGGTAATAAATGGAGCCACATGCTAAGATAGCACGGGGATATATATTAATGTCATTAAATGTGCAAACGGTTATGATAATTGGATTGCTTTTGCGGTTACTACGTCAAAATCATAGGTGTTAGGAATTGAGTCCGTGCGTTACCGTGTTTTTTAAAGGAAATTACAATTTGGAAATTTTGGCGTAAAAAGTATTTCATTGTGAGTCTACGAATACCGAAAGGTAACAAGGACTCTTCAACTTTACGTTTGTTCTGAAAAAGTTGAATATTTACTCCCAGGCTCTGCTCTATAACACCTGTTTAACTTTGGCCATATTATTTCGTCACTTGTACTTTACTGCGGTTATAAATGAGAGCTCGTACCTTGTAAAGTTCATCTAAATATCGGTTTGTCGATATAGCCCTACAGAGATATCAGGGCGTCTGCATCGTTTATCAGAGCGTGAGAATGTGTCACAATACGAAACGAAATCTGGCCTTAATGTGTTTTCCATATGAACTCCAAGTTGGTATTTGGATAAGAAAACGGTATTATTTTCCTGCAAGCCAGGGTCCTCCAAATAGAAAGCAAGTACTATATCCAACACTCCTAACCTGAGATCTTCCCATGCAAACTTCTGAACTATTATATACCCCATTATATATCTCATTATGTTTCCTTTAATGTAATTTTTTTTCTATATTAATGGTTTACATATTTCTCCTTTCCTTCTCCCCTCTTTTACTTCCTCTCTTTATAGTGGACCTGTTCCATACCTCATTCAACTTTTCTTTGACTTAATTTTCATTTCCTCTCCTCTCTTTTCATTCAATTCTCTTTGATTCTTGTCTGCCTCCAGTCTGCAACGCCCTCTCCATTTTATTCACCCCGTTACCCGATTCGTCTCTTAACTTTTACGAAGCAGGTCAGTCACGCTGTCAACCAGATAAAGAGAGGTTCCAATTCTCTTATCACGCAAGATAATCATGTAGTATATACAGTATAGTATATGCACTAGGTAAGTCATATATTGTAATACAAGTTTAAGATTGCTTGAATATTGCCCTCTAATGTACTCTGCCCCCTGCTAAATCCTTTATGTCCTTTTAGTTTTTCTGTTTCATATTCTATATTTTCCCTTAGTTAACCTTGTGGGGGGTTTCTCTTTCATTATAATTTACACGTATTCGTCGTCTCTCAAAGCGTTGCCTACCCATCTGAATTTCATCTTCCAGATAGTAATAGGGTCTGAGATTCCACTGAAAACACTCTTCGCCACCAGCGGGATTTGAATATTGGCATTATAGGTGAAAACCAAGTATTCTAGCCATCAAATTAACCCAATCCCCGCCAGCCTTGTGCATTGTTGTACAATGTAAACTGTTCCTTCATCTCCTTGTTTTATTTACTTTTTATGTTTATCTCCTCTCCTTCCCTGCACTTAGTTTTCTTCTTGTCCTCCTATAGTCTGATAACCATACCTCTTTCCCTTTCGTCGTCATGTTCCTTGCGAAGTTCCGATTTTATTTTTAGCCCATGTTATCCCTTCACATCCTTATTTTTTTCGTTTCCTCCTCCTCCTAGTCTACATTCCCTCCAATTTTTCCTCCCTCTTGTCTTCTCCCCAACCTCTAGTTCATTCTATCTCATTTGACCTCGGTCTCAGTCCACATGCCCGCCTACTACTTGCCTTCTTCCGGCCACCGCAACATCTCTTCCACCCCGCCATAAAAGCACTCATTAAAAGATCCCATTTCAAATGCGGTCCAACGATTCCCTTTTCGACCACTTCTCCCTGGGTGCCTACTCCTGCTCTCTCTTCTACTTCATTCTCCCCCTACTTCCTCCTCCCTTATCCTGCGCGCGAGGTTTTAAGCACTTTGTTAGGGACTATTGTGTGGCCCTCCGAAGAAGGCCCGCGGGTGGGATTGTGGTGTTAAATATTTGCGTACGGAGAAGATTAAAGAAAAAAAGGAAAGACTAGGGTTGGAGAAGGGACGTGAGCAGATTTTTCCATTAGCGGGTCGACTTTCATTGCAGGCGTGGTTTGGATCCGGCGGAGTCGGTTTCATTACGCGGGGTTTCCCTTTATATTATGCGTGACGCAAGAGCTGCGATATATTTTTTTTTTCACGTCCATGCCCCGTGTTTTGTTTTATAGCTTGCGAAGGAGAATTTGTATGTGAGTGTGTGTGTGTAGTGAGGGCTCATGGGCGTTAACCTCCCGCGAGCATATTAACCAAACTTGATATTTAGTGTCGACTAATATTGTTTTTTAATAATCGTTGTTCTTCGGATGTCTGGCTCTCAATGTTTCTCTTTCATTATTTGCAATCCCCCTCGCGGCACATCGTGCCCATTTCTTTCATTAATGCTTCGTTTTGATATGCGAAGGATATCCGCGTCCTTTCACAAACGTTCATAAAATGCCGGGCGTGAGACTCATCTCGGTCGGGGTGACGGTCGTTTCTAGGTTCTCCATCAATTCATGCTGTCGAGGCTTCTATTCATCACGCATAGGCATTTCAATGTTACAGATGTATAGCTGTTCTCGTGCCCACGTCAGGATCTTGGAAAAGGTACATATTCAAATTCGTGAACCTAGTTTTTCAGTGAATAATCCTTTTTAAATGCGAGATTTACGATAGGAAATTTCAAATGGAATAAGGTAGCAAGTAAGTGTTTAGGTAGTATGGTCTTTTGAGTCAGTAAATGTGTAAAAAGAAAAACACTTATGTAACGTATTATGTGAAGTGAGTTAGACATTGATGACAACCCTGTAGATCATAAAAAATAAAATAGCTTCAACGATTATTTGGCGAAATGTGGTGAAACAACACTTAGGAATTACGTTATAATTAACTACTTAACAGTAATGCGTTGGCTTTTGTATATTTTGTTTTATGCAAAATATGTTTCGGGGTTAAATAGGGGGACGATGACATTCCCCTTGTGATCTTGATGATTTGGCGTCTGAAGGATTGAGGTGAAGAAAGAGTATGAGAGGCAAAAAAGTGAGCAAGATCATAGCGTTCGTAATAAGTTGTACACTAATCGGTTTACCGGTGTGGCAATCATGATTTTTTAACGCGTAGTCGCTTTATTTTGTGCATAAAACCTATATTCTTGGTTCCTTATCCCGATCACTTAAGGTGGCTGGAGTGATTTTTGTTTATATACAGATTTGCGTGAAACTTTGCATACGTGTCTTTATTAGTAATATCTATCAATAAAAGTGAAAAAAACTACATGCTACCGATTTGGTTTCCTGGCAATTCAATGATATTTTAACAAGCACTCTTATGGCACACGGCATTTATTTTGAAACGATTCGATTACCTATGTACCGATTTGATCCTAAATGCGAAATAATAAGTTTCATATTATTATTATTATAGCTGATAACATATATCAAGGTACCATGCCGAGTAAGAAACGCGTATTTAGATATGATTTTCTCGTAAATCTCGAATTTCGCGCCGAAAATCCTAGTCAAAACAATGCTTTAATTAAGGCGAAAATTTGAAATATTATTCTTGCATCTAATACATTAATGCATGTATGGCGATTAAAAACGTATAAACAGGTGTACTTGAGTGAAATTTGGTCCAAGAATATTTGTTTCGACTAACTTGAAAGGTTATTAGAATGTGCCTTCAACGACTCACGATTACCGCTCCAGCCACTTTAACATCCTCCCCGTTATCACAATCTTAATCCACCCTTCGTTTAGTTAATGCATGTTTCCATTTGGCAGCTTGGCATTTACCTTCAGGAAAAACCTGAAATCATTCCATTAATTTTTATCAGAGACAAATGTTTGTGTGGGTTTCGAAGCTTCTTCCTAGTTTTGGTTATTATGAATGTTTTTCGAACTTATTTGCAAGACTCTCAATTATAGCTTTTTTCTTGAAGTATAGCTACTAAATTAGTTGAATACTTTCGTCTTTCGTTGAATCAACTGGTCAATTCAAAGTAAATATACATTTGGTAGTTATTTAACTGCTTCATTAAATATGTAACGCCTAAGAGAAGATGTAAGAACGAAGATTTTCACGGTGGTCTACGATGAACTTCTTCATTTTTCGGGATCTATCGCGTTGGTTGCCGTGTAGATGACAACAGTTTCGCTGGCACTACTGCCGGCGTCTTCAGGTCGAAGATGCCGGTTCACAATTTTGGTCCTCATTATATGGAGCTTCTTCTGAAACGAACCAATGGGAGAGCAGCAGCAAGAATTGATGGGAAAAAAGCTTCATATAATGAGGGCCAAAATTGTGAATCGGCATCTTCGACCTGAAGACGCTGTCAGTAGTGCCAGCGAAACTGTTGTCATCCACTCAGCAACCAACACGGTAGATCCCGAAAAATGAAGAAGTTCAGCCTATGAGAAGAGTTGTTTGCCATAATGCGACCGACTTCTTATTACTCCTCTTTAATTACCTGGGAGAAAAACTATTTTTGATCTTATTTTTCGTATCTGATGTGTACCATTAGCAGTGATACCATTTATTCTCCTCATTGGTTTTCTCAAGAATTGGTCTCAATGACTCCTTTTTGCTGTCAGAGAGTGCGGAATCTTTCCAAACAGTCTAAAAACAAATGAAGTGGAGAGGTTGGAAGGAAAGAGAGTGAGGTAACGAAAGGGAATGAGTCTGAGGAATCAAAATTCTTTGCGAAATAAGTACTAAGAGCGCACACGAAAAGCTAACAATTTAGTGGTTAAAATCACTAATCGCTATCAATTAACCAGGGACCCGTACCTTGAGGTCCCATTGTGATACTAGTCGAACCGGGACGGCGGGTAGTGGTGAGTCATCCCTCTTCATGAAGCGCTTATGTTTGCCTCAATTTGACTGACCCTCCTCACTTAGCAACCTTCCTCTCCCGTTTCGCAGGATTTTGAAAGTTCCGTAGCCCATGTCCCAAAATCGTCCCCTACGCAGCGCCTGGAATATATGCGAGTTCTATGCACTTTAGTATCGGCAAATTCTCTTCTGTTTAACTGAATTACTCTATGAGGAGAACGGAGAGAATCCGGGATGTTTTTGTGGGTCAGGCGAGGACACAGCGGTCGACCGAGAAGCGTAAGGGTCGCGCGAGGAAGAACGGGGGCAATGAGGGTCAGAGATTGGGAAGCTGGGAGGACCCCTTGTTAAGGCGACCTCGTGAGCGAGTGGAATATGGTATCCGGCGACAGCGGAAAAGGACCTCTCTCCAATTAAGACGACAAAATATGAGGCAAAGTTGCCTTGCTAATAACTCTTAACAGTCACTACCGTCCCCCATCCAGCCTTTTAGACCCCTGTCACTACTATGGCGAGAGCATTGGCTGATGGAGTTTGTCTAATTTGACCTCACTTACCTTATAATCCTTACCTCACTCACCCTCCTACCATATCTTTTGGGCCGAGTGTTGTCTCTTTTGTGTGCAAATAAATTGTTATTGTTTATTTATTATTTGGATTTTTTCCGGTTAAGGAAGGTTGAAATGTAAGAGAGTAAAGTTTTTCTAATTTTTAAAGACGCAGATCCCTGTCTGCTTACATTTTTTCTTTCTTCATCTAAACGTAGGTCTTGCATATCTTTCATCTCCATCCAAAAAACCTATTCACCCTCTTCCGCTTACCCGATTTCTTGACATCCACCCCTCTATCACATTCTTAAGCAACCCATCGCCCCTCATTACCTCCAACCACCTACTCGGCATTCTTCTATTCTCATCCAGATGTTTCCTTACCTCACGCATAATACGAGACATTTCCTCCTTTGTCTTTCTTTCCATCCACCTCACCCACACCGTCATGTAAGAAACATACTGAGTGAGATGTTCCATGGATGATGCAACTGCCAGAAATGCATTTAAATACACGTTAAGACCTAACTATCTTTAATTTGATGATATATTTTTTTATTTCCACGTCCTTTACGGTGGAACATTTTCAGGATAATTGAGATGTTTTCTGCCGTGTAGGGCTAGTGTAAGGTGGCTGGTAAGTGAAGGATTTATTTGATTATGGCGGAGGGGCTGTGTACAAACTGCATCAGTGTTAGACTTCCTCTAATGAAAGGTTTTATTGACTTCACTGTTTACTGTTGCCATGAAACATGGTGGCATTTTTGCTTTAGGACCTTCTTGCGGAAGAGAGAGTACTCTGCGAACTGGCCCTGCGCGGAGGAGTAAAGGTGGCCTCCACGTCTGACCACTAGGATTTTTAAGATCAGGAACATTCATCACAAAATTTAGAATACTCATTCTGTCATTCACACCAATTTTCCAGCTTTTTGTGGCTCGAAACCCAATTGTTATTACTGGCTCACCCAAAGGCAGGCATTGGCCACAAGGGGTGGGGGGGTCAATTACCCCCCCCCCCCACGCCCCAAAAACCATTTTTCATACAGTTTGTTACGAATTTCCGGGACGAGACCCACGAACCTCCTTTTTCCAGGGGTGTATTCCATACCCTTAGAGCCGCTGGTGCCCCACCACGAACCTCTGGTCTGGAGCAGCCACTGTAGGCAGGGAATATTATTGGCGCGTGTTTGTTCAGCGAAATCTATTCGGTAGTTATAGTTTTGATCTTTTATATCTTATTGCGCGAGCGGCTAAGATATCTACTTGTGTTTTCTCTTTTTATAGGCTGTCTTTGTTGTGATATTTTGGTGATGATACTGACCTCGTTTCTATCATCGCTTAATTATTTAAATAAATAAATAAATTACATGTTCCCTATCCCTCTTTCTCCATTTTTTTCCCTTTCTCCGAATTATCCCTCTCTATTCAAGCCGCATGCCCTTCACCCTTCCCACACCTTTATTCTCGTTTCGTCCTTATCCGTGCCAATCACATCCGTCCCTTTCTTTATTCCGTCGGCGCGCGGGGATAATTCGATAACGAAAGCGCTCGAAGGCCACGTGCGACCGGGAGGCGCTCTAATGGTTAAAATGACGAGAAATTCGCTGGGAATTATCATTCGTCAGGACTTGACCATAGCTCTGGCAGAATGTACAAGGAAGATGAGTAATTTCATTCTCTATCAATTGTACGCTTGTGCTTATAATTAGGCGAGTTCTCCATTAAAAACAGATCAAGCTGTCGAAACTCGTTCAGTCACAGCACAAGAATTACAATATCTAGACTCCAGGGATATCAAATTTACCGTATATTGTGAATAGGTGAATTAATACACTGAGGGAATAAACACCATAGGCGGTGAAATAAGCCATGAAATATCATTTGACGACCGGGACGCGAACCCGGATCTCCCAATTGTCAGTCAGGTGTGTTTGCTACCGTAATTTGGTGTATATTTTCGCACCCGTGCCCGTGACTGCGTACCATATTATTTTCGCCACTGCAATGATTGGAACACTGTGGGAAATCTGTTTTAAACTTGCAATTTTGTTTTTAGCGTAGCAAAATCGCATTTTTAGTGACAATGTTATTTTGCCTACATCCCGCGAGTTTTACATTTCTACTTGTATCAAAGTTGTCACTCAGAGATCTTGTTTTCCTGTATCCATGGATACCTACTTCAGTAACCATCAGTTCCTCACTCTCTGGTGTACCAATTGTTTATACAGTTTCGCATGGAATTAATCTGCAGCTTGCACCTCAACGTATCAACTAAGTCTGCTTCTTCTTCAGCATTTTTTTCTTTGAACTCTCGATCATTGAACCCTAATAATTCTGTAAAAACCACATTCATATTAAGCTATTATGTACAAGCAGTTTATGCCTCATCTATTCATGCTCACTTTACGTTTATCAAGTTCATATGTGTGCATATTATCAATCCAGTATCATTACACTAATCATTTTTCAATGCATTTCTAAGGAAAGAATGTAATAGGTACATTACTTTATGATAATGTGCATACAGTCTCCCGGTTTGAAACCAACCGATTTTTTTCATTAAATGAATATTTCCCCCTCATGGAATATAGAAATTAAAGTTGTTTGTATACTTTTCTATCAGCATATGTAAATATTTCAAATATTCCCAAAGCTTAACGTGCATCAGTTTTTTCTTTGTTATTTCTAATTTTACTCACACACAAACACAGTAACATTCTTAGATCGTTGAAAATTGTACCGCCCCGAAAAATGTCTGCAGGTGATCAAATTGATTCCTTCATTTATTCCTTTCCGGCGTCACCTCCATGTAGATATTCTTCAACAACGACGGGGGTTGTTATTTGGGGTTGACAGGGGTTGGAGATACGCTTAACAAAAAGTGATGAATTTTAGCAAATGTCTAATATATTATAAAATCGTCACACTTTAGAATCCAAAGCGAAGTTCGAATATAAAATCTAAAATATTCATTCAAGTTACTTTCTCATGACACTCCTTGAGAGTACTTATGACCATTATTTATGATATAAGTTTGCAAAAGAAACAATGCCGGGGAATGATAAAATTGAGCTTTACATGAATTTATATTGGGAGTCGATGTTTTTGATCTGGAGTCGAATTTTTAACTTAAGACGTGCAGAAAGCAGTTTGGTATCTGCGGCGAGTCAGCGTTCAATGATATGCAAAATTTGCCTCCATTTAAACGTATGTTTATTGAACTGAGTATTGAAGAAAACGTTGGAGCAAAAGGCTTATCTATCATGTAATTCAGGGTTTTATGAATATAATTTAGTCCATGTGAAGAGTAAGTACCTATATGATTTAATTATATTGATGAATTATTTACAGTGGTTAGGGTGCGCGTAGGCAAGGGTTTATAATAATTAAAATGCTAATGATTAATAATTTAAAAATAAAATATTATTTACTAAATTGGAGACATTGATTCATATTATGTTTACTGTAATCTAACATAGTGAATTGATCTTAATCCTAGCTTTTTACCTTCATAGTTTTATGGAAATACCATACAATATCTAAAGCTCAAATTCGTTACTTTTACTAGGTGCTGCCTAGGAAAAATGGATGGTTATGCTGCGCAAAAAATTATGACACCCACTCGCGCGAAGATATCGGCCAGGGCCGTCCCAGTTTCTTCCTCTAGGGATTTGAATATCACAACCTTGTTTTATATTTTGTCGGACACAAGAGTCTTCTACGCTCCGCGACCCCCAAGTGAGACTCCCACTCCTGGCAAACGGGCTTGCAAAGTGCGCTCTTTTAGACGACTCGGCCCCGTCTAATGGCCCAGCCACTCCAAGAGGCGTCCCGACTCCCGTTGTTCATCACGCGGGTTTACGCAAGGAGTGCCCCTTTTTACTGCGGTCGTATCTTCGGATTATGCAAGTGCACTAGAGGCCACGATTTTCGTGGACAGAATAACGGCAAGCGGAAACCTTCTTGGCCTTGGGGTACTAGGAGGTCGCTTCGCGACGCAGTAAGAGATTATACGACCTCAGATACCATCTGAATGTAAGACCGTAGTATACCGTAGACATAGATTATTCGCCAATAAAAGAGTATCATGTTAGGAAATAACGATTGAAGCAGATGGCTATTTACCCGCAAATATTTTAAAAAATTAAAGGGTCCAAAATATTGTGTTTCGGAGAAAATATAAAATAAAAACGGTCATGAGCTCTAGTACTATTGAGTTACTGTAAGAATACTGGGATATACTGAATCATCTAAGAATATCAAATAATCTAGGATTTTTGACACCACTACTACGTCACACACAGTGCTGAAAGTTCTCCGTGGTTCCGCTTTGAAATAACCCTTCTAGATCAAAATTGTGTTGGTAAATGTGATAAAAAAGTCGTAGAATTTTATTTTATATTTGTACTTAGATAATGCTTCCAGAATAGGATGCATTGCAAATATAATTGATTAAAGAATCGAATGCGGTTCTACGAATATTGGCCAGATGTTTTAATAATTGCTTTGAGAACTTGAAAACAGGTTATGTATCTTTGGATAAACCAAAATGGTAACCTGTACCATCATGCTTACAATATTTCAGGCTAAGTTTATAAAATGATACAAAGTTCTTTAGTTAAATTTTAAACCCGAAGATATTGCAGTATCCCTCATGCCATAGGTACGTTAGATCTCAGGCAAAACTGGAACGATAAGCATGTTGATTTTTAGGTTTGAATGCAAATGTTTTCCTCGCACCATTTAAAAACACAAAAACCTTGCTGTAGCCTCGCATGGCGCAAGTGAAGGAATAATCCATAAACCTGTCTTTTAAATTGTGGTTTTCACTTACTTTGTTTCTCTTGTCTCCCTTATACATTTCAGGAAATAATAAGCAAATTGAAAAACAATCTACGAAAAGAAGTGACAGATGAAAATACAGTTATTCATTTGGGTAATCTACCAGCGTTTTGAACAGTCTCTTTCCTAACATGCCAAATTCGGGGACATCATCTTAGTTTCCCTTCCATAGATGGCTCGATATCATATCTTCTCTCAAATTCCTCATACCGTCTACCTCTTATTTTGTCCAACGTTTCTATCTCCTTCCCTCCTCTTCCATGCTTCTCCAGCGTTCTCCCCTCTATTACCCTTTTCAACATGCCCTCGCCTTTCAAAACGTCCTCCATCATTCCCATCTGCCGTCTAGCAACCTCCATCGCCAGCTTCCTCTCATTTTCAGTCATATCCAATACTTCCTCGTTCGTTTTCCTCGTCACTCAGCTCATTCTCTCCATTCATCTCCAAATCTACATCTCAAATGCTGTAGTCTACGTACATTCTCCCTTTTAAATGATCAAGTTTCCGTTCCGATCATGCTCCATATAAGAGTTCACACCAGTCTTTACTTCACGTTCCTTCCCAGACCCCCTCGTCTAATCACTTCTCCTTGAAAATAAATTTTCCTAGCCAGGGCAATTCTGCATTTTATGCTCCAACCAATTAAACCATTTTCCTCCAAAATACTATCAAAATACGTAAACTGATCGAATTGCTCTATTTTGTTCCCTTCCACCCCTCTATTCAGCCCCGCCTTCTTGCTTTTAGAAAGCCTCATCATTTTTTCGTATTCTCATGATTCGTCTTCATCTTTTACCTTACGCACTGTACCTCTAGCGCATTCATCATTCACTGAAACTCCTTGGCTGACTATAAGAAATGAATTTAAAGATTTATCTATTAGTAAGTGCCAAATTTTTATATTTTCACTGGCCTAGCTTTAAACATAAAATCCCATTGTCTATGTCATATCATATTATCAGGGGTTGTGGTGGCCTAGTGGGTATAGCTGGGTTACCGACCGGAGGGTCCCGGTTTCAAATCCGGGTGAAGCCTCTCTGAACCCTCCGAAAATCCTCGAAGTGCGACTATCTCACTGTCAGACCTGTTCGTGGAAAATAACAGGGGGCCCAGGGAAACGAATTTGCCCCCCTACCATGAATGTGTGAATTTCACACGCCAATGGCTTAGTATGGAGTGAGCTCGACTCTCACCTATCATAACCAATCTACGATTTGAAATACTGAGTGAGAGTATTCTGAGAGAGAGTCGTTCCATCTTAATAATGACATTAATGTTGAACCCATTCATTCAAGTATTCTACCAGCTGATTGGTAGGTTCGTGGACAGTCTCCATTCTGCATCCGAACCTCATAGAAATTGTCTCGCTTTCCCTCCTAAGGATTGTCCGTTATTAGATCCCTCTTCAATTCTTCATATCTTCTACCTCCTCTTATTTTGTCCACAATTCTTATCCTCTTCCTTCCTCTTCCACTCTTCCCCAGTGTTCTCCCCTCTATCACTCTCTTCAACATGCCCTCTCCTCTCAAAACCTCCTCCATCCATCTCTTTTGCCTTCTCCGAACCTCTGCCACAGTCTTACTCTCCTCTCCGACCATATGCAATACCTCCTTGTTCGTCTTTCTCGTCATACAGCTAACCTTCTCCATCCTTTTCCAAACCCACATCTCAAACGCCCCAAGTCTACGCACATCCTCCCTTCGCATTGACTAAGTTTCCGACCCATATAGCGCCACGCTTCATATTTAAGTTTTCACCAGCCTCTTCTTTACGTCTCTTCTCAGACCCCCCTCATCAATTCCCTTCTCTTCGAAAATTTTTCTTTAGCTAGCGCAATTCTGCATCTGATGTTCTTTCCACTAAACCAATTCTCCTCCAAAATACTACCCAGATACGTAAACTGCTCGACATGCTCTATCTTCTGCCCTCCCACCTATATAATCAGCCCCGCCTTCTTACTTCTAGAAAATCTCATTACTTTCGTTTTCTTGTGATCGATGTTCATCCCATACTTTTCGCACTACACCTCTAATGCATTCACCATTGACTGTAACCCCTTGGTAGAGTGACAAACCAATGCTTGATTATCTGCAAATCTCACTGATTTATCAGCTCCCCTTATACCTCTATTCCTACCTCCTCCTCCCCCCTTCCTCCCTTACCATTTCATCTGAATACACGGTAAAAAGCAACGGCGATAAAGGGCACCCCTGCCGCGCTCCCCGTCCTATCGTGGCCCATCCCGAATCTCGATTGGCTACCCTAACCTGCGCCATCTGGTTCATATACAAATTCCGAATCAGACACCTGTCCCTCCAATCAACCCCTAATTTCTTCAACACTCCCATTAATTTCGTCCATTCCACCCGATCAAACGCCCTCTCGAAATCTACGAAGCATGCAAAAACATTCCTCCCATACTCTAGCTTTCTTTCTACTAGCGTCCTCATCACCGCTATAGCGTCTCGCGTTACCGTCCCTCACCTAAACCCGAACTAGCCGTCACCCAGGCATTCATTTGACTTCTTCTCTAGCCTTCTGTTTATAATTCTCAGGACTACTTTGGCCGCGTGGGATATTAAGCTTAATGTCCTATAAGTCTTCGCACGTTTTTGCCTTACTCTTTTTTGGTATAGGAGTTAGGACAGTCTTCGCGAATTCTTCCGGCCACACTCCATCCTCATAAATCCTACGAATAAGAGCAAAAAGTTTTCTTCTTCCGTATCTCTTCATGCTCTTTAAAAACTCTGCAGGCATATCATCTATTCCCACCGCCTTATTCCCTTTCATGTCTGTAGAGCTCTTTCGATTTCGCTATCTAGGATACTTGGTCCGATGCTATCTCTGTCAATATCGTCTTCCCTTCCTATATCTAACCTATTGGGCCTTATTTCTTTACTATACAGCTCTTCAACATACTCCTTCCACCTCTCCTGGATCTCTTTTGGTTTTACGATCATCTTTCCCGTCTTGTCTGTTATCGTTGTAGTTCCCCTTTTCTTATTACCACCCGTCAGTTCCTTTACTTTCCTATATAATGCATCAGCTCTTCCCTCTTTTTGGTATTTCTCTACCGAGTCGATCTTATCTCTCCACCACGCCTCTCTTGTTTTCTTTGTTTCTCTTCGAAGCCTTTAATTTAATTCTCGGTATTTCCTCTTACCTAGCTCTGAGTTTACGCGCTTCCATTTTATTCTGTCCTCCATCTCCCTTATCATCTTCGTCGTGATCCACGGTTTTCTAATTTTAGTTGCACTCACTACGCCTACCGTTGCTTTCGCCGCTTCTATAATTCCATTTTTCAAACTTCCCAATTCATCGTCCACTGATCTAACTCCATGTTCCTCATCCATTATCTCATCCACCTTCTCTCGGTACTTCTTCTTCATTGGCCCAGTTAATGCCTCCGTATTCCACTTTCGAACCCTCCTTCCCATTCTTATCTTTTTCAGATTTACCGGACATTTGATGACTAATACGTTGTGGTCTGTGTCTGCATCAGCTCCTGGATAAGTATGCGAGTTTTTAAAATTATTCCTGTATCTGTGACGAACCATTTTATAATCTATCTGGAACCTATCTGTGTCTCCCGGCTTCTTCCAAGTGTACCTACGTCGAGGATGATGTCTGAACCATATATTTGTAATTACTAGGTTATTTCTACGGCAAAACTCCACTGCTTTCTCGCCCCGGTCGTTACTCCTTCTTAGCCCGTAGTTGCCCACCCCCTCCCATCTATTCATTCGCCCACCACCGCGTTTCAATCCCCCATTACTACTTAGTGCTTACTCCCAGGTATCCTACCATTTATTTCCTCCAGCTGATCGTATACCCCACCTACCATCTCTTTGCGATTAGAGGTAGGCATGTAAACCTGGATTATAACAAGATACGTTGGATCTGCCTTTAGTTCCACCATTATAATCCTATCACTCACCTGTTCTGCATGCACTACTTTTCTACCTAGTTTCCTATTCATTACAAATGCAACCCCACGCTGAATTTCATTCCCTCCACCATAAATTATTCCATAGTCGTCCCTCCAGTAATCCCTGTCATCCTTCCATCTTACTTCACCCAGACCCATGATGTCTACATCCACCCTCTCCATTTCTTGCTTTATATTCTCTAGCTTCCCCGCCCTCAGCATAGTCCTAACATTCCACGTGCCTATTCTGATAGTTTCTTTCCTCTTCTTTATCTTCTTTTCCTCTGCTGCTACTACGTCTGAGCAAGGATTTCGTGTAATGACGACCGAAGGGGCCTTGCTCCCACCGCTGCCGGGCACGACGCCCGGCACTCTGGACCGAGTCCCGTAGTTGCCAGGATTCTTTATCATTTGAGAACTGTCCATAATTTCAAGGTTTTTGTTTTAATTGAAGTAGTATTCCGTGGCCTTACTCAATAGTGTTTTTTACGTGACACCATCACTTCAGAGGCCGCCCCACTGGGTTCAGACGCCTTTTGCAGCCGCCTCACTGAGGTACAGATGCTGCGCGGACTATCATTTGTCTATCTCCTAACCTTCGACCAATCTGGCATGGGTGACCCTACCAGGAGCCTCGCTCCCGCCAGTTCAGCTCTAGGGGCCATCGGAGCACGCAAGCCCTTCCACCACGACAAGGTTGTAGTCAAAGAGAAGGGGTTGAAACCATAGTCGAGGGAAAAAAGTGTAGATTTTACAAAGTGATTAATCATTTCTTGTGATTTAGTTCCACAAAGTAAAGCCTAAAACATTAAAATTTTTTATGAAAACACAGTTCAATGAGAAATTTAGATACCACGTTGAACAATTTTAAGTTTTTATTTCTTCGTTTCCGGGTTGTCTGCCGACATTTTCCTGGAACCTTTCCCGACTATTCTCGCTCTCCTGCTCACACAGGGTGTTGCAACGCAAGGTTTGCGAACCAGTGGCGCAGTCGATAGTGCTAAAGGAAACTGGAAAACAAGAAAGGGAGGGAGGATAGTTGATAAGGGAGGCGGGAGGCTGAATCGTGGGAAAGTCCCCAGGAGGACGGTGAGGCGTTCGAGTTTGTTGGTGGGAGGGACTGTTGTTGGGGGTTGGGCAGGTTTAGAGAGGGTGGGGTAGCGGTGTATGGCTAATTGCGTCCATACATCACGATGCTCAGCAGCGTCGGGGGAGGGTCGGTTGGGTGCTAAGGAGAGGAGGAGGTGAAGGGATGAGGGAGGGGAGGGTATGGAGCTGACCGACGAGTGAAGAGCATTGATCACAAAGGACGCTACGCTTGCCCACAGCTTTCATGAGGACGGGAGTTGGGGAAGAAATTGTGAAAATGGACGCGCGGCTTAAAGATCGAAAGTCACTAAAAGGGAAGGGACGTTAAGGTGTTTTGATGTAGTAAAAATTGAGAAAATAATAATGGTGACTTTTTTCAGGGCGGAATTAGGGCTATGCAGCCCTCTCTTCCATTTTAACCCTTATCTATTAACACCCCTGCCCTGAGTGGAAGAAAACCCACCCAGGTGGGAATCGAACGCGTGACCTCAGGATTAACAGGCGAGGATTTGACCCCGCTGCAACCGCGGCCGGCGAATTGAGTATTTGAGTTTTGAGAAATTGAGTATTTGAGGCAGAAAAAAATTTAAAACTGTGGGATGAGCTCAGCGGTGACGTGAACCGAATGATTCGTAGATCTTGCTTTGACTCGTTGGTACGAAATTTGCAAAATCACCTCTTAGACAGCCGGAGTATTGCACTTCAGAGCTCTAGTCTTGGCACCCATAAATGCGGATTCTAGTTTTAAAAATTATTCTCTGACCCAATCTGGAATCGAAACCCCAGAATGGGAGGCCAGTACTCCTATGATTACTCTAATATGCATTTCACCCTCTCGTGGGTATCTTACGTCACATCTGGTAAGACCCATGTATAATATGAACATTTTCTTTTTTTTTCAGAGTAGATTTTCAGGAATTCTTTCTTTTTCTTTTTGCCATTTTGAGAATATCTTCTTCTTATATCTTATTCTACGCTTCACCTTTAAAAACGTTAACTTCGGGTTTTTAATTTATAAGAGTATGCTCTGATTCGAGGAAGTTTTGGATGCTTGTAAAGTATTAGTTGGAGCTACGAATGGACTACAATTTTCTCTTATATCTTCACTCTTAATATCAGGGTTGATATTTTATCTCTTGCCTTTCTTCCCTTTCAAAGGGTAGTGTATTCCTCTCTCTTCTTAGTTTACCTAGAGTTCACTCCTGTATAACGGTATTATTCCAAATGGCTTCGAGATACCATCTGCCAATTCCATATTTTCTTTTAATCACTTGTGGAAAAGTCATTCGCCTCCCTATTGCACTAGTACCCTCTCATTCTATTAAATTATGTTTCTCCATCCATAAAAATATTTAAGTGCCAATATTCAGCAGTTCTACAAACCACTTGTAGAAAAATAATTTTTGTTGAAGTGTCTTAGGTAAAGATTATTCAAAATTTATATAATTTACTTATTTCATTTTAATTTTACCCGTTCTTATACTTACGATATGCAGATCTAGATACTTATTTTATTCATTTATGAGGTTATATTAGAATTTCAGGTACATGGTGGTTGATCAATATTAATCAATTTCAGATGCTATTCAATGGATGGACAGCCGAACGAGACAGTCTTCCTACTAACGCCACTTTTTAAATTTAGTTTCTTAAGTTCTTAGACAGACCAATTTACCCAGGTGGAGAGGGCCGTTTTTAAATATGTTTAGGAATTGGAACAGTTATTTGGTGTTACGTAACGCAACTCAAAGCGTCAAGGTCACCTTTAGTAGTAGCGGTAGATAGAATTCAGAAATTATAGCTAGGTAACTTTTCCGAAAAAAAAAATAAATATTTAGCTTAGTATTTGTACTGTAATAATTGCAAAAAAATTAATGACTCAGGAGATCTTGTTTAATGTACTTTACTAATACCATGAGACATGTGGGAAAAAGTTGAAAGCTATGGATATGTGTAGCTGTCGAAGGATAATGAGAATGAAATGTTCAAGGGAAAGAATAATGAAGAAGCACTCTGAATGGAAGATGAAGGTTGACGATGGTCTTTGGAAGCCACAGACAAGCGGAAGAGGGTGAACTAATTGGGCCCATCCTGAGGCACAATGGATTGGCATGAGCCATGACGGAAGGAACCATAAAAGAATAGGGCTATGGATGATGGCCAGTGATGAATTGAGAGAAGCAGGTGATGGATGGCGCGGGATGGACAGTCGATGGAAGTAAAAGATTGGTAGGGATTGGAAGAGCTTTAAAGGGTTGCTTCATCCTTACCTCATATCGATAACATGCGATGATAAACTTCCATTCTTAACAATAAGCTACTTCACACTTTTATATGTGCTTTATTTACTCAAAGGTGGATTTTGCTGGCACTGTTGGATTGCATTAATCTGTCATTTTATATCCATTTAAATCCCTTTTAGATTTTCTCCGACACTTTTATTGCATTGGTCTTCATTTTTCAACCTTGCGATGGCCTTTAATTTCTCTCGTCATTTTAATAATTTGCCTTTAATTCTTACTTTAGTTGAGATTTCATAGGTGACACATACCTCTTCACTCTGCACTGCATTTTCAAAAGAGAACGATCAGCATATAACTGAAATCCCACTGCTCTACTTCTGTGTGTTATGGTGATCGAGATATATTCCTTGTTTAATTTTTGGTATCTGGACGTTTTCTTCAATGATAACTCTTGGCTTTATCATCATCGAAGTATCCTTGATTTGTTGCCATAAACTTTATGTCCCCTTGCTTGTTCAGATCTGCACCATTCAAAAACCTAAAAGCTGACCTGAGCTTGAAGAGAAATAAAAAAATACTTATCTTGGCACAAAATGAATCTATGAAGTATCACGTGATAACGTAAAAACATTTTTCCAAATATTTCCTTTCTTTACGGTGAATGCTTTAATATAGAACTAGTTTCTTTTGGCTGAATGATTTACGTATAATCGATTTTGGAGATGCAAATTATTCTTAAAGTCGGAAAAAGTTGGAAAGTTTAACTTATGTTTACTGTTTTTTTGTGATTATGAGATACAGTCTACTTATTAAGGTAGGTAGAGATTAAAATCACCTCTACCTTCCTTGTTACATATTCAGGTACCATCTCATGTACACGCGGATGATGCTGCAAGACAAAGGAAAATATCTACTAAAGAAGAGTAATTTAGTGGTGAATAATTTTGAAAGTTAATCTTTACCATAGTGGACAGTTCGGTTAAGTTTGTACTGCTTAGAAGGAATACAAATTTATGTGAAACTCGAAACTACAGTGATTTAATCGAAGTCACTCACAGAGGATAACGCGGTTGATAAATGCCTCTCACTTATGTTCAAAGAGGATGGTGCTGCTTGTTGAATAATGAACTATCCAGTTAGAGTATGAATATTCAATCAACCTTGTGATTGAGTAAAATTTGATGACTGCCACGATTCCATTGGACGGGCAGTCGATATTTCCCAGCCACGGAAAGGAACCCTGGAAAAGTTATAAACTATTTCCTAATCCTATGAGTATTTTATTTGCTACGTCTGCTTTCGTGATATGGGTAGTCGATAAATACAAATCATTAGCTCCAAGAATAAGGTAGTATACATATGATGATTAAAAAATAGAACTTTTTACGAAGGAAATTTTATAAAGGTCTCTTTTTGATTGGAAAATTATAGGAAATTTTTCGACTTTTCATTTATTTGGAAAAATAACTATGATTAATCTTATCCAGATCTTCCAGTTTTCTATAAAGTCCATGACCAATTTGGTCCTGCCATCATCTGTCACACAAATGAAACGGAAAGGAATGGATATTATAAATGAAAGAAGAGAGTTACTGGTGTCCTGGCTCACGAATGTGAAGCCTGTTTTTTGCGGAAAATCATCCACCTAACATGGCTATCATGCGCTATTTTAGGAAAAAAAATTATATTTTACATTTTCCTTAGGAAATCATTGCGGTACTGTGACCATTGCTGTCATGTGTTAGAGCTGGCTTTCCAGGAAAAAAAAACCTGGATATTATGGGCCTATGTTGCTTCATTATATCCTATGTATCATGCGATTTACTCTATCGTTGCGTAAATAATTCCTTGCAACTAATAAAGTTGACAGAGAACGACGAATAATCTGAAAACGATATTACCAGAGCAGCTATTCAACATGCAGAATCCAAATATGTACACACGAGGGATTTGACTCGTTACTTCAATCTTCTGGTTCCTTCATAGAATAACGAATGGAGTGGATGGCGATCTGGCGTGCGGTAGTTTAGCCTTTTCTGCATAAAAAGATCGAAAAATCGCGCGGAAATGTTCCACAAATTGGAATAATAGAGCAGTTATAATTTGTAAATTGTTTATTTTGCATTTTTTTAGTTGGATATTTACGGTCCCGTGAAAATGCACCTACTAAAACCTGTGTGTTCCTCATGTTAACGTCACAGCTGAGCCAGTCAATGTGGCCGAAGGTGCATTTGAATGGCTTGAATGTGATATCGATGTTGATATCTTACCATATGGTGTCTTCCATCTACAACGGGTATTTTAGGTGAGATTTGACCTTTTACGATGACCGTCAACCTCGTTAAAATCACCCTTGGATCAATTTTGAGTGTCCTCTGGGTGGGAGAAAACAAAGACGAAGAAGTAGAGGGCCTCCTGCGATGAAACCGGATGACGTAAGGGATTAAGGCACGATCTGCCGCGCCGGGGGGGAGTGTCGACATACTCGTGCGTAGGAGGAGAGGAGCGGTCGGGAGTATTTTGAGGGGGAGTGGAATGAAAAACATAAGCGCCCACTTCCTCGGCGAAAGAGATCGGGGAAATCTCGGTAATGGAGTGGAATTGGGATGGCTAGGGTGCTGGAGATGGGTGTAGGAGAGGAGGAAGGAAGTTTGAAGAGGGTTTTGAGGAGGGAAAATAGGGGTAGAGGATAGGGCACGAATAAGTGGGCTACGGGGAGGCTTTCTCCATGTCCAAACACAAGAGGGGGAGAAGAAGGAGGAATAAGAACGCGAAGAAGGCATGTTGGTGGGCGATGGGAGACTTTGGATTCGGGGGGGTAAGGCTGTGCAGTAGGGCGATCGAGTGTCATATCTCACTGCTGGCACTTCCATTAAGGAAGGAGCTTGGATGCCCTGTGGGGATGTCGGAGGGAGGGACCTTTGGAGAGGTTTTTGGGGAAAGAGAGAGTGAGAGAGAGGAGAATGCGGGCTTGGGAGAGGAAATAAGGAAATAAGGATGGAATAAGACGAGGGAGGAATAACACTAGATGTGGAGTGACAGGATAAGGATTGGTGTGCGTAGGGGTGGGTCGTGGGGTATTGTTTCCGACGAGGGGGATGGCGTTGTGTTTTTCACCCTGCTCGCCAGCCCATCTGGGAGGAAGGGGAGGATACCGTGGAATACTCGACGGGATGAAAAATGCATGAGGCGTGGAGTGCCGCCCGAAATGCCCGGGCCTGTGCCCTGGCCATTTTGTCTATCCCCCTCCCAGTCCCCACCTTTTGCCTACACCCTTCTCCGAACGTGTGTGACCTCCATGCCTTGAATGCGGTATAATTAACTTTTCAGCGGCGAGAGAGTGCGCCCAAAGCATCAAATCGGGAGTTCGGTGGAACCTATCAAGCGAATTTAAATTATTGCCCTTCATTGATCTGCTATCAGGTTATCGGACCACTAATCCCTCGACCATCCATGCTGATTCGCTCAGGTGAACTTTGCCACTTTTTAAATTTTTTTTTCGCGGTGTTTCGTGGTTTTTATCTCCTGCCCTTCAATTTTACGGACGTCTGCCTATTTTACTGACGCCTATCATTCCACATATCCTTAGATATGTAGTATATTTAATGTTTATTTTTGAATGCAATATATATTACTGTTTTGTCTCCAGATTATTTGCCAACGCACCTAAATTCTTGACTCGATGTTCTAATTAACACTATACAAGATCAAAATTAAGCCTTTACCCTAATGGAAAAGTTAAAAAGTGTTTGTAAAGAATTACTTTCGAAAAAAATATTTCCATCCGAGGCAAAATTTGGAAAATTTATTAATAGCTATTTTTATTCATACTCTTGTGATTAGCATTATTTATGTAGTTGCCGACTTAATTTTTGACTATGATAATATGACGGTTTTTGGTTAGCATTTGAGTGTCATAACAGCTCAACATTTCCTTGGAATATTAAATCTTTTATTCTGGCATTTGAAAAGAAATTTGTTATTGAGAAGCACTCATGGAAAAATATTCGTTTTACATTACTTAATTACACATGTGCACCACGAACTTGTTTCCTACGAGCAATTGGTAATTATAATTAAGGAAGCCTGAGTTGAATTTATATTTATGAGTTCTAATTTACAGCACTTGTTGTAGTAATGACTATCCAGTACCATTACTGCTATTTATTTCTTAGTATTGCTTTCGTCTGCGTTGAATTCCAATTTACTGCAAACAATAAGAAATTATACCATCGGAATGAAAATAGAGGTACAGCTCCCATTCATTACATTCTAGAAACATCTGCTACCCTGCCAACAGTTTCAGATCTCATTTCGGGCTTAATCACTTTTCGTTTAGAGCGATAAAGAAAATCTACGAACCAATTTACTTCAGTTTAATTATAACCAAGTATTTTCTCCTTATTCGACGTCTGTTCAAAAAGTTCTAGGACTGGTTGAATTACGGAACTATCAGTCGTAGCGTCGTGCAGCTGGTGGCAATTTTTAAAATAAACCTTACGAGTAACCTTGTTTCCATTTACTGTCGTTACATTGCCTCGTTGCTGCTAAGCAGTTGTTTTTTTAACAGTTTTTCGTGTTCAGCGACTTAGTGATTAGTCGTGACTAATGACGGGGGAGCATACCATAATAAAAATAACTAATTAAAGAATCCATCCCGAAACTTGGAAGCGCAATTAATAACAACACATTCCTTCAGACTATTATTATAGGTTGAAAACATTTTCAGTAGTGAATGAATGTTGCACCACGGCATTTTTCCTACTTATTATACCATTGCTATTCTCGAGTTTTGCAAAAACATCCTTCTTGAGCCCCATGCTCACCCTATTAGGCCCCTGATGGCTTATTTCAATGTCCTATGACCAATTTCGCCATTAAGGGTCAAATATTTGTTACAATGAAGGAGATAAAACTAACATCGCTGGTGGTTTTCTAAACAGGAATTCAAAAGACCGTCATGATTACAGCGGTGGACGTAATTTTACCAGATATATGTGGTTAGACAGGAGATATAATTTGAAGGGGATTATGTTTGATAATTTGTAATTTTTTAAATATATTTATGACCTATCAGTCTTTTAACTTTTGGATGAACCTCACATATCTGTTTCATCGTATTCAAAAGAGAACATTAATACCTCTTGTTGTTTTCCTTGTACAATTTCTCTCTTAAATAAAATCCTAATGTTTTTGTATTATGTATAGTCTTGCGGTAGGGATTGTGTACAAAACACCGAATTAACTTGTATCTTATTGTACCTAAGGTTCCCTTGTCCCTGTAGGGCTTGGAAATAGGAAATAAAACTGAAAAACCTGCAGAGAATAAGGCTTATTCATGTGAAGATAGAAAACAATTACTGATTAAATAGCGGGATATCTTTCAAATTTTAAGAATATGTATCTTAATTTCAAGCGTTTGGATTCGGAGGATGTACACCTTCAACGCGAGTGGCAGTACATTTTATGTTTTCGAAGTCATGAGAAATTGTCGATCTTTCGTGGTGGTGATAACCTTTTCCTGCGTCAATTTTTTCAATGTCGGGCCCAATGAAACCCAGGATTGATTACTACGAATAAAAATTTGTAATAATTATATTAAATTAATATTTAAGATGAAATATTTATTTAAAGTTCCTGCGGAGTTTCTGTGTGTATCTTCTTTATCACTTCTCAATTTTCTTTT
This sequence comes from Pyrrhosoma nymphula, assembly GCA_963573305.1. Classification (NCBI taxonomy): domain Eukaryota; kingdom Metazoa; phylum Arthropoda; class Insecta; order Odonata; family Coenagrionidae; genus Pyrrhosoma; species Pyrrhosoma nymphula. The sequence continues at coordinate 67,431,382 of OY754333.1, forward strand.
ATGATGTCTGTAAAAAATTATCAAAATTGAAATGATACTTGCTGTAAGGAAACTGCTTTTCCGATAGAACGTGCAGGCCATTCGCAATAGAGTCGTGAAAACAATTCCTTTTATATCCGCATGGGAAATGGAACAAGGAAAAACGTTTAAAGCGCAGCGGTAGTGGAAATTCAGGCGATGGATTGGAGGCTTGAGACCGTATCAACCCCTTGGAAGTAGCCCCTCGGAAATAACGTATTTGAGCCACGGCGTCCATCGCAATAACGAGAAAACTCAAACATACCCTTATTCTCCCGGCGTATATGCATATTCTCACACGTGCCGCTGTGGAAGGGAACGCACATGCCTCTTCTCCATGCTTCTTCTTACCCTTGCGAATTGGTCCCGGCGATTTCCTCCTTATCCTGTGTGGAACAACCCCTGCCAATCCTCACTCTCGTATTCTTTTGATCGCCCCCGTGCGTATTGGATCAGGTGAAGCGGAGCCGTGACCGTGATACTCCGGGAGATTGGGTGGGAGGGTGGTTCCGTAGACTCGTGGCGCACGACTCCGCCGGTCGCGCCTCCGCGTAAGAAGTGTTGGTATCGGGAGCGGGGTGCAGGCAGAAGTGATGGTCGGTTTGAGGAGAAGGAATTGAATCTAGGTCACCCGAGGAAGGGAGTTTGAGGAGAGGAGGGAGCGGTTGGGTCAAATGGGGCCTGGGAAGACTTGGGTCGAGTGGGGCAAGAGGCGGGACTACATGGCGGATGTGGAGGAAATAGTGTGCCATCGTGTCGAAGAATTGAAGTATGATGTGGTGGTGGTAAAGATACTTACCTGCATAAGTACCTACCAATCACGTCATCCCCTTTCGGGGTGCGTAGTCAAAGGAGCTAGATTATTATTGTTAGGCCTAGGAATGTGGCCTTATAATAGTAATTTTTCTCATGCTGCTTAATTCCTGCATACCAATTTTGCTTTTGTTGCATTATTACATTGATTTATTTGTGCTCATGTAATTTTTCACTCTGAATACTAATCCTATAAATATTCACCTTCGCTACATTCACTCATACTTTCTCGGCCCACCTCTTCCCCTCATGCCAATCTCTCTTTCACAAATCTTTTTGGTTTTTCGACTCTCATCCATTCTTCAAACGTGGTCGAATCAACTAAGTACGCTTCTGTCTTAAATGTGCAGTAACCGGAGCCTAAGGTCCATATTCTTTCATGACCCACTCATTCAAAACCCTATCCCTCATCTTTTACCTCAAACACTTCTCTATCAGTTACCCCAAAACTCACCCACTGCATTCTGCAGATTCTCACGTGCGGAGCAAATTATTTTTTTTAATATTCGGTTTTAAGAGGTCCAAAAAGGGATAAGGGAATACAACCTTACGCCTCGAAGGAGAGGGTTTGTGAACTCATACTCCCCTCATATCGTTCGATTCCGTCATCTTTCCCCAAAGCTGGTGTCTCTGTCTTATAAATCGCCCTCTCATAACTCGTCTGCAGATACACCCCAGGGGTCGTATATATACGACGTAGAGGAAAAGATTAAAGGTTCGGAGAAAAATAAATAAAAGCAGGTCGAATGCACACACACTATGGCTCTCAAGTTGGAAAATCTGCCCCATTCAATCTTGTCTTTTATTAATTTTTTTCCTCCTTTAAGAGCCGCCGATAAGGTCGTGCAGTACACTACAAAATACCTCCGCCGCACCTTCGTAAGAAGGGCATTTTAGACGGTATTGGAAGCGGAGGAATTTTGTGGGAACGCGTGGCCGGAAATCATTCTTTTCTTCGTGCCGCGGCGAAGTTTAAATCCCTTCTTTTCCTCGGGGTTTCTGGTGGAAATGTTCGCAGTTACGATAAGAGAAAAGGTATTTGTTTTTCGTTACTTGTTTCCCTTACTCTCGCAGTAGGTAGGTTAAGTGTTTTTTTCCGTGAGCCACATTCTTTCACTCCACCTAATTACCTGCCTCGATAAGAAAGCGAGTCAGTGGGTACCTTAAAACCTACCTAATAGATTAGTCCATTTCATGCGACTCTTGCTGTCAAGGTAAAATGCGGTTGGTGGTAGAGAATTTTTTGGAAGGTATCCTATACTTTTAAGAGATCCTGTGCACACCCTTGTCATTAATGGAACATTATTTTTCATACACAAATTAAAGTTCACGTGGTTAGTTCGCAAGAAAATTTATTGGAGCACGCCCTGAATTTTGATTTATTTTATTCCTAGGGATATTCATTAAGAATAGATTTCACCGTTCCACGCCTGAAACCGTATTGTTTATATTCAAGGCCATTTTGCTATTTTTGGGCTTGTTTAAAGTTGTTATTTTGCATTTTTCTTTAAAAATGTTGCCCTGGCATTTAAAAAATAAATCATTCAGTTATATTTTAATTTTAGGCGTTATGTACTTATAATCCTTCTTTTTTCCTTGGATTACATGCTATCCGCAATGAAAATTCACATTGGTAGCTCTTTTTAATTTAAAAAATATATTTTTAAAAACTTCGATCGAATAAAGTGTGCAAAATTACGTATTTAATTAAGGTCTTTAATTAAAATTGTTATACTTATATCGGTATGACGCAGGGCTTTCAAGAATGAGTACAGATTGCGTATGCCATACCCCAGCATTGTATTGCTTTCGGGACGATCGATGGGACGTTTAGACATCAGATTTGTGGTATGATATTTCAGCAAATGAGCTTTTTTAGAATATTGCTTTGCTGTTAATTTTATTCCCTACAGAAAAGGAATAAAAGCTATTTTTCATTTCACTGGCACGTTATAATGAGGTGAGAACAGGAAAGTTAAGCAAATTATTTTCCGCTTTAGAACATCCAGACTCAGTTATGTCAAAGATTCCGAAGATGAAAATCGTTTTATTAAAATTAATACACTTAAACATGTAAATAAACCTGGCTATTTTGACGGACTTTCCATGTTTTCAGGCGCCCTGGTGTTACCGAGGAGACTACTTTCATATATCCTCTGAGGGTACACTTATCTTATGCGTGCATTATCTTATGATATGTGAAAAAGATAACCAATTAAATTTTAATAAAGGAATCATCACTTTTAGTATGTTATTAGGAAAATTTCTTTATATTTGTGCACTAAACCAGTGCTTTATCCAATTTTCTTATGCCGATTCGATGGATAGCCCATATTGGGTTAATAAGGGTGATGTTTGGAAATTAGTTAGTATTTGGTTTTCTTTCGTTTAGTTCTGAAGTAGTAGCCATAGAGGTAATGACCCGTGTGTAGTATTTATACTTGAAAGTACGCGAAGGAGAAGCCGTTTTAGGTTTGGAGAGCCGTGTTAGGGAACCAGTTACAATCAGATCAGCAATGTGATGTATGACAAAAATGGCTGGAACAATTTCTAGAGGCAATAAATATTTCTTATCTGAGAAATTCCTTAATGACTGGTCAGAATGATCTGCTGAACGATAAAAACTACGGTGGATTTCAGATGTAATGCCTGCGATGCTGAAAGTGGAAGTGAATGAAATACGATTATTTGGCAGCAGGCTCAATGCCAGAATGTAGTTACTCCCACGAGGACACATAACTATTTATGTTATATATTATTTAGTTTCTCCTGCTAATATTCGATAAGGAAATGGTTTATCTCGTCTTTTCACCGAAGAAACGTCCCCAGGGAAGCTGTTAAAAACTTCTTCTTGCCCACTGGTCTCTTGGCTGAGGGGGAGAATTTTAAAGAGTTCCACGACTTCGGCAGTTTCCGGCTTGTCGCGAAGTTGTTTTTTTTTTCTGGCCCCTAGAAGACCGAAAGAGGAAGCCACGCCTTTTATCTTCGCTTCCTGCTCCCTTCATTTTTTAATCTGGGTAGAAAAAAATACCCGACGAGGGGAAGATTGGAATGAGGCACGGTTTTGTTTAGGCTGGATTAAGCGGCTCCGGTTTTATCCCTTCTTCGTCGCATAGCTCCGCACCCTGTTAACCGAGACACTAATGAAACTACATCGCGACTCTCCTGTGCACGGTGCACGGCAAGCAGTGTACCGGCGACCGTGCAGCGGATGGATAAAAAAATGGAGGAAAAAAGTAGGGCTCGGAATTTGTTTTGTCAAGCGGATAAGAGCGTCCCTCGGTGGCGGAGCAAAGTTAAGGACGGAGGACGCATCCGAACGAGAACGGCAAATAGGGTGTGAAATTGGAATTAAAGGGCGCTGGGTGCGAATTTGGGTCTCCTGAAGACCTTGGGGATCCTCGATTTTTTCTTCCTTCATTAAACCAGATTACGTGATTTTTTCCGGTTTCTCATGTCATGGTTTACAAAGGAATTTGAAGCCTTTCCATTCCATACCATGTTAATGATTATCATCAGTAGTTATCAGTCCAAGGGTTGGTTTGCTACGTCTCCCTGTTCCAATCTTCTATCAGCTAACAGGTTCGTTTCTGTATAATTGTTCACTTGAACGTAATTCTATATTTTCCTGATCTTTATTCCATTCATGGCCTTCCTCTTAAATTATTCCAATTCATTTATCGTTCCAATATCGTCTTCAATACTGTGTTTTGTCGCAAAATAAGCGCAATTGTTTTTTTTCCTTCTGCACAAATTGTTCATCCCACTTCTGTTTTCCCATCGTAGGGCTTCTTCGTTAGTGATTCTCTCCACCCATTTGATCTCCAATATTAATTCTACGTGATAATTCAATTTCTCTGCCATTCCACCAGTTGAGCCAACAAGGCAATGAGACGGATACATTTCCGTCTCGAACATTCATGCCTTGAAGACGGAAATGGAGCATTCAATTGAAATTATGTCTTCTTGATAATTTGCGCAAAAATTGCCTGATATAAGCAATTGTATGATTTAAATAAGCTAAACCGTCAATTGGAAAATCTGAACTCAAATTTCACTTAGAATGAGTCCAGTCGAGGAAAATCTACACGGTTTAGTATTTATCCGTTTCCGTTAATTTCTCTTTAGTTAAGGCAGACTTTTTTAATTCACCTTTGATGAAACGTTTTCTGGACTTAAATCCTACTTTTAAGCGCAGTTCCTCAACAGGTTACCAAACAAAAGGGTTAACATATGTGTAATGCATCTTAACGCTGATGATTAGTACTACCATTGTATGTAATTCTCTAGTCCACTTTTTGCTACTCCTCTCCGTAAAAAATCCATGCTTACTTGTCATCATTACTTTGCTTTTAAAACGCTCAAAGTAGTAATGCAGATCTGTTAATAAATCTTATGAATTATGTTTTTCGAATTAAATGAGAATTGTGTTGTAGTACAACTGCATTAACTTACTACTGACCTCAACTTTTCAAACTCAGGCCTTGGCTGGTTTAATGCTTATCTTAAGGACCGAACTCAAGCAGTGAATATGCCTGATGGGTCTGTCTCCAATAGCGAAAATATCACATCCGGTGTTCCTCAGGGCTCGATACTTGGCCCACTCCTTTTCTCTATTTATATCATGAACCTTCCACGTCAACTACAGCACTGCCGTTACCACCTATACGCCGATGATTTTCAAATTTACTCTCACTGCTCAGTTATGGAAATCCATGACCATGTTGCAAGAGTTAATGAAGACAGTAAGTCAATCTGTAACTGGGTAAAAAAAAGTTCTTTAGTTATAAATAGTTCAAAAACAAATTGCATTATCATCGGTAGCAAAAAAACTAATCAATAAAATTGACTTTGATCAACTTCCTAAAATAAGGGTTTCTGACAGTGAAATTGAATATGCCCAAACAGTAAAAAGCCTTGGCCTCTTGATCGCACCTTATCTTGGTCTGATTATATCACGCAATTAAGAGCTAAAATATTTGGCACTCTGGCCCAAGTAAAGCGTTGTCGACTCCTTCTCCCAATGTCAATACGTAAAAAGATTGTGACCATTTTGATTTTATCTCAGATTGATTACTGCTCATTAGTATATGGTGATTTAACAAAAGAACTAGATACAAAACTTCAAAGAGCATTAAATGCCTGTATTAGTTTTATTTGTGATTCACGAATGTACGATCACATCTCGCCTTGCATAAATACACTACGGTGCCTTACAGTTAAAAATCGAAGAAGATATTTCCTGGGTAGTCTTTTATACGATATTTTCAATAGTAGGGAACCAGTTTACTTATACTCTCGTTTTCTTTTCAAGGAGAGTTTTCAAGAACGGGTTACTAGAGGGCGAAACAATAAACTACAAATTCCCATCCACCGGACTTGTGCCTTCAATAGGTCCTTCGTAGTAAATGGTAGCAAATTATGGAATGCCTTATCTAGTGAAATACGTAGTTCTAACAATAGCCGAATATTTAGGCAAAGACTCTTCAACTACCTGTTTCTAAAACAAAGTTCACGCTCTGATCTGGCCTTACCACAATAAATGTAATGTAATGTAATGTTCAAATGGCATATTTGTACAAAATTTTGTTTCTGTATTAGTTTATTCATTGTCTTGTAGAGTTGCCTATATCACTTTATTTTTTCTTGTTTTGTTTGTGTTACTTAAAAAAAGGTCCGCTAAATACTGGAATATTTGCACGATACGGACGATTATTCTTTTGTAAATTTATAGAATGCTCATATGTGGCTGAGTAGCCTCCGAGTATGTTTCAAATTTTTGTTAAAAAATTCTGTATTGTGATTACAAAATAAAATATTTTCTCTCTCTCTCTCATTACCGGAGAATGTAGATATTTATCATGCCAAATAAATCCGTAAGTAGTATTTCATGCCTAATTTCACAAATTACTCCTCCTTTCCCATTCTCCGCTTCGCTATACTATAAACTTCTGCACCATTATGGTATCTTCTTCGATTTCATGACATGCCTGTTATATTTTGATAAGAGATAATTTTCAGTAATGGATTTTTTGATTCGATGAATAAAATCCTAACATACTTGACATAAGGCTACATTTAGTGAATAAATGTTACGCAAATGTCAATTACATTAAGGGCTCAGCAGTAATTGATTCCCAAGTTATAGCTAACAGTATCCTTATCCGATGCTGTGGCACAAAATATTTTCCCCTAGCTTAAGTTTTGGGTAGCAACAGATGTGAATAAGTACAGTGCCTTTAACTTAGCCTAGTATTATTTATTTCTTTTCCTCATAAATTTAATATTGGTAGTATGATCAATATGAGATATTGAGTCGACACCCATCTGCATTTCTGTCGCTCAATTCAGAAGGTGCCAAACACCAGGATATCCTCTCTTTGAAAACTCAAGGTGACACACCTGTATAAGCATGATGAAAAATGAAATCTAATATCCGTTTGTTTACCGCCCGACCAAACCGGAGAAGTCTCATCTCGGCGCGAGACAATGGAAATTTATGCGACTTCCTCCTCGGAAACAATTTAAAGATTTTTAAATCGCATTCGGTAATTTGGATTCAAATTTCGAAAAATCCCATGAAGTTCCCTTCTCCCCATCTCTTCCCCATTCCCCTATTCCCCACCTTTCGCTTTCATCAAAATTCCATTCCATTATGGCCTCTTCTTCGTTTTCATGCCAGCGGGGTCTCCCTACCGCCCAAACCTTGCCTCCTTGCCCTCCTTTCCAAGCAGTCATCTCCCACTACCCCTTAGTAGTCCTTTGACTCACCCCTCAGCGATGTTCTGCCGCTCCCTGCCGTTTCCCTGTTGGCCAAGACTCAAAAACTCCTCCGCCCCCCATTTTGCTTTCAGTGTCTTATTCTTTCTCCTTCCTTTATGCCACCCCAGGGACGCAAGAGTTTTGTACCCCTCTTCCCCTGCCTTTCTCGCGTCCTATTCTTCTCCCCCTTCACCCTAACTGGCCCATTCCGAGGTATCTCACGTCTTTTCTCACCATTCTGCTTTTAATATCTCATCTGCATATTCCTTTTTTCCGCATATCCGACAAGTCGGTATCTTTCGAGACGGGCCACACCTTGACGCGACCGAGGGCCTTTCGTCCTTGGTTGGCATCAATCAATGTAAGTGGAGAAGGGGGCGTAGATTCCATGGTACCGAGGAGTAATGGCTGTAAAATCAGCGAATTAAATTCAATCAGGCATTGCTTTGTGGAAATGAAGGTGAGAACGCGATGTTTTCTACCGACACTGAATTCAAATTCAATTTTTTTAACTTAGGCAGACGTTTACTTTTATGAGTTCACTAGAGTTAATTTTACTAATAATATTTACTGAAAAATTAAGTTATTATGACTTAACTTCTCAGTAATTTTCCAAGGCTTGGAATTATAACGTCTGCTTAACGATGGCCACGAATTGACGTAGCCTTTGTATGTTGGAGATAACTAGGAGTTAGGGTATTTTTGTTGTGCATTTGGCAGTGCGATATTTGAGGCGAACATAATCAATGGATGATCACATTATTGTGATATATCCAATCGAGAAAACGCTCTACCAGACATCAATTAAGTGTGCTTAAAGGTACTTTTTGAGACTTTAACTTAAATACTTTTCGCACCGTAGAACCTAAAAGTGACCTTATAGCGAAGGCGATTGTACAAAAAGTATTTCTGTACACAATAAATTATTTTTTCAAAAACATGCGAACTAAATACCATTACATCTATGACGTGATTTTTGCGTCAGTGCTTCCTCAGTGTTTATATTTATGTCCCTCTAGATGGCGTAGCCGTACTATACTCCATGGAAAATGGCCTCTTGTTTTTTGGCAAACATCTTGAAAAGTTGTGCATAAGGTGGCTTAATTTTGGTATCTTTGGAAGGATGGAATATTTTTATTTATGCATAGGTATAGTGTATTATGAAAATTCAATATTATGTGCAGTGATATCTCGCTCAAACTGCCTTAACCATGTTTAACATTATGCAAAAGAAACTTTTAGAGCAATTCTACCTTTTTCACCTTATAATCTAATTTAATTTCAATAATGACAATACAGGTGTTCATTTGATATGTCAATAAGCGTGTAAAGTGTGTCTTGCAACGTATTGATCTCAACATATCGAAGAAGTTACATGCATAATTAGGCAGTCACATGTTGTCAGCCTTTTTGACGAGCAGGACGTTTCCACGTATACAGTGGTGATGGATGGACCGTATAACTTTACGTTTTATTATAACTCATAGTAATTATGCTTTTCTACATGGGCGTGATAAGCCAAAAGCATTCGCGAGCACATCAATGGTTCTCCTGGTGGCCAATGCTTTTGTATCTGATGATCGATGTTTTGCCCTAGAAAATATTTTTGAGGGGGCTCCCGTTTTGATCTTAATCTATTCGGAAATAAAACGTCGCTTTGTACATTCCACGCACATACTTTATTGACTGGCCACACACACTTTATATCGACCATGTTTTCGACTTGTAAATATCATTATCAAGGTTAATTTACATGTCGAAACCATGGTTGATATAAAGATTGTGTGGCCAGTCAATATAGTTTGTGTATGGAATGTACAAAGCGACGTTTTATTTCCAATCTCGTGGTTCTACAAAGTGAAGCCTCAAACGTTAAACCGCGTTTAATCTATTCGTTTAAAAATGTAACGAGCTTTAGTAATTTAGGACTCCTTTAAGTTTTTCAGTGGTCATAATTATCAGTAGATATCGATTGGGAGACTTTTTCTTGCTGCAGATCTCCTCCTTTGTATATCTAACCAGGTGTATTCCATTGTAATTATATATTTCAACACCTCAAAATTTGCCTTAAGTATTCCATCCATGATCTTCCTCAATGAATATTCCCACATAGTTTCTCCTCTCTGTATTATTTCCAAGACATAGGAATTTCTCAAAACTTGTCCTAAAATTTTATATTTTTATCCAAGGAGAGTTTTTATTACACGTGTTAATCACCTTTTCAGAAATTTTTGTAGATGAAATCAAAATCGAAAGTTGAAGCCTTTACATGTTGAAAGGTCGTTATGGTAATTAGTCGAACTTTGTAACCTTGCACAGTTAGTTTTGAATATACATCAGGTTATGGTTGAATACTGCATTGGTGTTTCCCACCGTCCATTTGAATGATCCTACGCATCACCAAATTTATCTATCCGTCGCTATTCTGCGGCTGTTGTCACCTAATTCTCACTACATGCAAGGAAAATGTGTAATGGCATAAAATCATAGTAAAAGGCTCCATTTTACTCCATCGTTTTGCCTTAAGAAGTGATTATTTATCAAAATCCTCTCAAAACGATTTTTCGTTCCTCCTCGTCAGTTTTTATGTTTACTCTCGACTTATTCTTATAAACGTTCACGCCCCATGGCTATTAGAAGTTTGTCAAATTTATAAAACTTTTAAATACCAGGAATTAAAAAAGCTTGTTCTGTTGCAACACCTCCGAAGTGGTGAAAAAACTGATAACTCAGCTTATTATTTTCCAAGATTGTTTTTTTTTATCTGAAATCAGGCGCTCCTTCAATTCTCTTTAAAAATTATAGAGTCTATTCAGCCTAATGACTTGCTATTTCATGCTGTTTCGAGTTCATTGTCGCAGAAGTATTAGGCTGAAACTCAGATTTGACAATTTATTGTAATTCTGCCTAGGGAATAGTCAGTATGGATTGACTTGAAAACTATTCATAAGTAGTATGAGTTTTCAATTGGGATACATTCTGTAACACTATTCCGTTTTATACTAACCTAATTATTTTAGTTCCTTTATTCCACAAGAAACTTTATCATGAATCTTTGCTTCGTAATTATTTTCTTTCTTTTGCAGCCTTTAAAAATCCCTAACTTCTTTGTACTTTGGCAAATTCCTTTCTTCCCCTTGTATATTGAGAACCTCCCCTCCTTGCTTTTATTCCCATCGTCATTTATTAGTCATCTATTAGTACCTCCATCTCGCAGACTCACATCTCGTCATCATCCACTCTTTTCTCACATCCCTCGCAGAAATATTGCGCTTGACACTCGTAAATTCCCGCCACAAATTTATATTCACAGCAATGAAATAACGAGAGAGTATCGATAACGACATTCTTACCGCATTCAGGTAATGAATACGCATCAGTTTGATTTTATGGGATCAGAAGAGAGGCTTTGTGCGTCGTGATTTTCGCTGTAATTAATTGATTTTATTCGCCTATTTGCCATTTGATATTTAATTGGTGCCCTCCTCTTTTTCAGGCCAAAAGTTCAGATTTCTGCTATTAAAGGCCTCCCTTGGGGAATATTTCGGCAGTCAAACCTTCATCGGTTTCCCCTACCCTCCTCCATCGTTGCGTACTTTTCCCCCCACCCCTGGAAATCCTCGACGCATTTAATTTTGCCAACCCTTTCCATTGCCCTTGGAAAGTTTCCCCCCCTCCTTTTGATCCATTTCACAACCCCCTCTCGTCATCCATCCATATGTATCCCCCATTTCAGCTCTACTCCTTCTTTCCCTCTTTATTTCTCCATCGTAGTCGCCCTCCGTCGCAGCCTCAATACTTCCTTCTCCCCCACAAAATCCCACCTCTTTTGCAACCCTAAATGAATGAAATCTCGGGGTGAAACCCAATCTGCAAGTTTAATTTTGGTCGGAGGGATGGAGATGGGAATCGGAGTGGGTGTGAGGGAAGGTACTCCTTTTACATTGCCCCGACGTATACCCTCCAGAAACCTTCTGTTATTCAACCCGTCTCTCATTCTTCTTTCCCTTAACTTCCCTGCCCCCCTTCTATCACTTCCCGGCTTCATTTTAATATTTCTACGGCCTCAGAGTGGCATCCTCTTCCTACTCGCGAACGGCCAACCCCCACGTATCCTCTTTGGGCCTTCCTTCGTTATATAGTTGCAGTCATCTCAGGATACTATAGACCCTGGACCTAACTGGAGGTTCGAGTAAATCAATGTTTGAATGAGGATATAACCAATCACCATTTTGTAATTGACTGAATGAGTAGTGATATGTTAAAGTCTGTTAACGGCCGAGTTCTCCCATGAAACTAATTGATATCAAACGTAGATAATATTGCTTCCAATAATATTTCATTATGGTTACAATTGTCGTGACTTGTGAAATGTTTGATGGTATTCCTAATTTAAATAAAATACTCGAAATTTTCTGCAATTTAAATTAAAATTATATCAGAAAACATTCCTTAATGAAATTTAGAATGATAGATCTTCTACGTACTTTGTGAATTCTAAAACTGTGATTTAAATTATAGTTCTAAACAGATATTCTGTCGGTCCTCGTCTGAATCGTTGATAATTTAATGTCGTCAGTTCAATTTTGCAATCGGGAATTACTGCACCACGTGTGATTAATATCAGCGTAGTTTCTACCTGTGTATGATTCTTGTTACGACAATATCCTTCACATTTATTATCTTTCTGCTGCAACTTAAAATACTCCTTCAACTGAGATCATTATTTAAAAACTTTTCTCGTTAGACTCTCCAGTCAAATTATAGCTAGAACTAGTCGCAGTACCAGTCAATACGAGATCATTAATTTTTAACTTATATTTGGTCATTTCTTCAAATGTCAGTTATTTTTTGGAAGCCGTCCAGTGTTTAACCATAATTAAAATAACGTTGTGAAACCGCTGCCCCAATTTTCATGCGATTCAATCATGCCACAGAATGTTCCCTGTCTACCACCTCAAATTACTTCTCGATTAGAAAAGCAAAAAGTAATCGTAAACATGCATTTATCCCCAAAACAAGTTTCCTACTAGTTTGGGTAAGTACTTCTGTAGTGCAAGTATGGAACGTCAAATTACGTGTTTGTGTTCCTCTCACTTGTAGGATACAGATGGTATAGCACCTTAAGGAAGACCGAGGGAGAAATACATAGGAAAACTAAAACGGACCACGGAGCTACCAGGATATTACAGAGTTTCCAAGTGAAGATAGGGGAGTGCAGTTAGCCAATCTTAGGATTACGTGTTTTTGATGATTTTTTCTCACTCAATGCAGTAAAGGTATCAAGCTAACTTGACTCAATATTCTCATGATTCCTCCATGCGCTCTAAATTTATAATTCTTGACCATAGTCTTCTTATCCTACGTAGTGTTCACCGATTTCTACCGCCATCAACAACGGCATCACTTAATTTGTCCTCTTTTGTGCCCTCATAAGCCGTGCTTCCGTCGAATTTAACCCCGTCAATTTTCTTCCTCATCTCCCTACACATTAGGTCTACTTCCTTCTTCATTTTCCCTCTGCACCTAGTTTATTTCCTCCAATCTTCTCTGCGACCACATCTCAAAGGCCGCCACCCGCCTCAATGCTTATTTTATCTCCTCAGAGACCCGTCAAAGGAACGGTTCAGTCAGCAAAACGCGGAAGAAAAAATTTAGCCACTCTCGGCTCCACTCTGTTCGGCGGAGGGAGAATGAAAAAGGCTTAAGTGAGGAGCTCGGGCCCTGATGACGTGGCTTTGCGCGGTTGTCGGTGACACCCGTGCCGCGCAAGGAAGAGCCAAGAGAAGGTATTGTGGTGCTGCTCCGGACTGAAGTGCTTTGGGTTTCGAGGCACTCGACACTGAAGGCCGCGCGCCGAGCACGCGATGTCAAGGGTTAGGGCACGGTGAGTTTCCGAGGAAGCAGAGGCCACGAGTCTCTCTTTCTTAGGCGGTTGAAGGCCCATTCCACAAAACGTCTTTTCATATGTCAATAGCGTAACTTAATGACAGAACTTATTAGCATAACTTTCAAAAATCGTAACATAGGAACGCAAGTTTAAACATAACTTAAGGCCGTAATTTAAAATCCTTATATAAGTTTAACAGGATTACTTTTTTTAGTACTGAAAATCATACTGCATTCTGTAAAACATTCGAAACTGAGATTCTCGGATAAACCATTCCGTACGAACTCTGCATTTCAATATCTTATTGGAGCATACGCAGAAGATTTGTTTGTATTTTTACACTGCTCATGCGTGCACAATGAACGGTTCCTATACTATACAAAACTCCCTGCTTTTATAATCTGCGATGAATTTTAAGGCATCTTTTCTGGTCTACGTGCATATTTTTTAAGTACTGTATAGCTCATCAGACATGATATCACACGGTTAAGTAAGGAATTGAAAACCATGTTTTATTGGTTTCACCTCCGCCACCGGTAACGCTCTACTTGTAAGTGATTGGTAAGGTGTAATATGGCATCGTGTGGTATGGCTTTGAAGAATTCGACGTTCAAGGTCACGAGCACGGATTGTTTCCAAGAAAAAGGATTACAAGTCACTATCTTAGAATTTGTCTGGCCCCTATGCATTTAACATAAGGATATCACTTATAATAATATATGAGCTTAAGTAATATGCAATAATGCAACTTACTCTCAAACATTGTTGGTATGTTCCTTTATGCCAAGCGAAAAGAAATTGTTTCTGTTTTAAGTTTACGAACGAAATTTTTGTCTTCTACATTATCCATGAAAATTCCAAATTCACATTATGTTTGCATGACGTCTTCGGTGAAAATCAATAAAAAACAATCGTGTATGTGGCTATCGAAGTTCTTTTACTTTAAACGTACATAAAGTCTGCTCGCGAGTTGTTTTGTAGTAGGTACTCTTCCTAATATTCAGGGTCTGAAACAAATGGAAAGCAAGAACAATGTATAATATTGATATGAGAAGCCTAGAGAAAATGGAAAGCACCCTTTATTTTCAAACACGTAAAATAAAATACTTGTATCTATTCCACACTCTTTGTTTAAAAAAATCGACCATGGTTTCGGCACATATATGCCAATATCAAGGTAATCAATTTTGATAATGTAATACATGTGCCAAACCATGCTCGGATTTGAGAAATTAAAAGTGTGGAATAGAACTAAGTCTTTTATTTAACTTGTTTGAAGCAAAACGTGATTTCCCCAAATTGACGCCTGATGCATTCACTTTATTCTTTACGTTCGTATATCCCACGTTCGTATATGCGATGAGAACCGGACTTAAGTTACGCTGCGTTCTCAAGTTATGTTCATGTGCTCGGTGTGACCCGGCTTTAAGGCGGCAAGGATGACGGAAGGATAAAGGTATTAGCGAGGCGTGGGGAAGAAAACAGGGGCGGCTGGGAGTGTAGGAATAAGACCCCTTGATTGATGGAGTTCACGTGAGTGGATGGCGGAATTGAGGGGGGCGCCTTGGTTGTGGCGCGGAGTTGGGAGGCATTGGGAATCGGGGGAGGATGGCTTAGAGCAAGAGAGGGAGGAATGGTTGATAGGGGGTGAAGGAGAAGGGAGTTGAGAAGATATCTTGGGAGTCTTCTAGGGTGGCCTTCAATGTCCATTGAAGTGGAAGGGCGAGGCGACGCCCTGCTTTTTGATACCTTTACGTAAATTGCTTTGAAAGAGTAAAAAATATAATACGTACCACTAATTTGAGTCACGTGATGATCGCACGTAAAGTTTTTTGCTAAACCTTACGCGTCTATACCTTTACATTTTTGGAGTTTTTTGCTTAATGGTAGGTTGACTTGGAACAACTTGGAGCATAGTACGGTTAAAATATTGTTTTATAAATATTTATTATATTAAGATTAAAAATAGCTGATCGCGGGGCGGCTGTGGTGTAGTGATTAGCGTGCTCAACTCCCAATCCGAAGGTTACCAGGTTCATATCCTGGTGCCTCCAAATCTTCAAATTTTGAAATTTTCACTTCTTTTTTTTCAAGTTATTTTCTGGAAATTTTGGGAGTCAACGACAGGCTATCCTCAACTACTCGGCTCCACTGGTGAGAGGCAGCAGTTTCACCAGAAGGCATTGAAGGCGAAGATCCAGAGGATCGGTCCAGTATCAACTGCTACAGCTTCGGGCGAGAGTGAAGTTCACGGAATCTGTCGGAGTACTGCGATGTGGAAGGCAACGGGAAACCACCACGTTAACCTCCCTAAAAAAATGCAGCCTTGCATTCAATAGAGCGTGGTGGCCTAGTGGGTAGAGCGCTTGGCTACTCATCGAAGGGTCCCGGGTTCAAATCCGGGTGAAGCCTTTGAACGCCCCTGAACATATACCCTCTTTGACTGAGTGAGTGAAAAAGATCTAGGGGGCGATCTTCGATCGGATTGTAATTTTTAATCAGTCTAGTTCATGAATAAATCACATCACGTTAAGAGCTGTGCAAATTGGTGTTTCCAACGTCGTTGAAAATCATGTATTTGCATGTCTGCTAGTCACTTACTTCTCTGTCTCATAATTATACAAATGCGTAATCGTAAAACCTCTGATGCAACAATGGTGTCGGCATTTGATGATTACCTTGAAGAGGGCGATAAAAAAGCAGGTGAATTCATTTTAATCCATAGCAACGGTATAACAAAAACGGAGTAGCCTTTTTAAATGTCAGAAATACAATTATTTTTTCCAATATTGTGAAAAGAAAGTGTTTTACATAGAGTAAAGACCCAGATAAATCGCTTTTTCGTACCCTAAATTAGTAAATTTGTAAATTTCATCAAAATCATTATGGATATTCTGAAAATAAAATTTACGTACACACATACATTCAAGATTTGCTCGTTGAATAGTATATGATACAAAAGTAACCGGAATTCACGAGAAAGGTCGTGGCATTTTTATAAGTAAACCAGTTTAAACGGATTGAACGGTCTCAGGTTTTGTAACTCCTTCATCAAGAATGTAATGAACAAAGAACCACCTACGTAAAACCTCATGATGACATAACATGTCGAAACCTCGGTTGAAATAAATTTTATCTGTCTGCACTGAATTTCAAATAGGTCGTTCTTTTTATTCTACTCCTGTAAACCATTTTTGTCTGGCGTAATAATCGTGGTTAAAAAATGTCCTCGGTATATGAATCAAAGGTGATATTTTCTCTCATCCATAAGGGTCATGTCATCAAACCGACAGTCTGATGTAATAAACAAAAAACCGAGCTCTACAATAGCATCAAGCCAATGAAATGGGTACCTTGCGGTTAACGTTATCAAGACATAACCGGGTATTAATGTCGCATGTATAACTTGTTTGTAAATTATTATTTATATTTATGTCTCTTTTTCATAAGTTCTACTTCTTTAAAAGATAAATAATTTATAGATATTTTTTTTCTCCGTGTACGAAGCTATGACATAAAACCATGCCTCTATGTGTAACATGTCTGTAAATTATTATTTATGCATACTACCATTCTATGTACATATTTAAAATGTTTACCCCATTTTTTCCTTGCTATATGTAATATACGTACATTTATTTTATGGGAGAACTGCAATAAATTCTGGGAGGTTTGGATGATAGAAGTGAAAGGGAATTGAGAAGATAGCTTGGAAGCCTTCAAGGGCGGCCGTCAATGTCCTTGGCCTAGAAGAGCAAGGAGACGCTCTCCTGGCTAGTCGTAAATAGTGTTGGAAGTTTTAGCTTAGATGATATGAACAGCTTTATGGGGGTCTCGATTGTAAACATGAAGCAAGCTAATGAACCAATCTGAGTATAGAGATATGACTCTGTGAGAAAAACGAATTCTTGAAACGGATTCTACACCGAAAATCATAAAATCAAAGGAGTTCAGAGCTTCAGACAAATATATGACTGATGAGTTTCATTTAGCAAAAAAATTACATCAGATAGGCTTTCTAGTTAAACTCAATGGTTTCAGGCTTCACTTTGTGAAAATCCATTCTAAAGAATTCAAAAAAGATATGGTACTTTTTTCACAGATTTTTATTTAAAGTCGACCGGTTTCGTCGCATAGGCGACATCATCAGGCGACATCATCAACACCTGATGATGTCGCCTATGCGACGAAACCGGTCGACTTTAAATAAAAATCTGTGAAAAAAGTACCATATCTTTTTTGAATTCTTTAGGCTTTCTAGTGCCACCCTGGATACTGGTAATGCTAATATGTATACATTTTATAATTTTTGTATCAATAATTGAAAATGGTCAATTATATACTGGGTCTCGTTAATATTGGCAAAGCATAAGTTCGAAGTGAAATGAAAGAATTAGGTTATAGGGTATCCAAGAACTTAGTATGTTGTTAGTGCTTTCGAACATACAAGTATTTTCACGTACACTTTACGTTGTTCGAGCTCAGTGTGATTCATGGCACACGCAGAGCTTCCCAAATTTACTTTTGCTGTTGACTCTATATTATGATGCAAATATGCTCGAGTACAAATGTCTTAAGTCATGTTCTGCAATCATGTTCACACATTTTATATGTGAATCGGCCTTAAGTTACCTTATGTTCTTGTGTCCGATGAAAAATGAGTAATGGAGGCCATTTACGCAACGTTATTGTGTTCTATGTTAGCCAGGTTAAAGAAGAAAAGAAATTTATTAAAAGATAAGATATGTAAGAATTTGAAAAATAAAATTTATACACCAATTATTTGAATCACAAAAGAACAACGGTTTAACGTTTGAGGCTTCACTTTGTGGAGCAACGATATTGGAAAAAAACGTCACCTTGTAAATTCCACACACAAACTTTATTGACTGGCCACACACACTTTATATCGACCATGGTTTCGACAAAAAATTGTGACCTTGATAATGACAATGATTTGTCGATAACATGGTCGATATAAAGTGTGTGGCCAGTCAATAAAATTTGTGTATGGAATGTACAAAGCGACGTTTTATTTCCAAAAGAACAACGTTTCAAGTACTGTTTGCGAAATAAATTTTTGTGTTGTATGTCCCTCCGTCGGATCCGCTATAAAAACTTTTATATAAACGATGGAAAGTTTCAAATTTCTCTCATTTTTAAAACTTGCTTTACGCCAGTTATAAAAAAAATAAATTAAATTCACTTGCCCTTTTCAGATCGACAATCAACGAATTTTCAATCGTTTCGTGTTTAATTTCACGGAAATCGTCTGAGAAACGCATTCTATTATAAAAGTCAACCATACAAGATGGATGAGTCCTCGGCTGCGTTTGCTTCGGTACAGAATCCACCAATTTATCTCGGAGTGACATCATTGTGCCTCGGAGTGACTTTATTTCGAAGTATATGGACAGGTGAAAATCGATATTAATTTACGACCGAGGTTAAGTGTGGTCTATCAACAATAAATTCAATATTCCATAACTCCAAAACGTCCAAATAGTATCCGCGAGTAGAAAACATGTTTAATCCATTGGGAAAGGGATGCTAGTATGTCAGTCGCGCTATTCACTAGAGAATGCTAGCATAGTCTGTCGTTTTATTTATCTTATAAATTAATTAACTAATTAATAATCACTTATAAATGGTATTGTATTCATTAGTAAAAATATCCGTAGGAAGCAACATCCATCAATAAATAATGCTTCTTTCTCTTTTCTGCCTTGGTTTAGTTTGGTATCTAATTGGTGACAAATTCTAGTCTATGTAAGGCGCTTCAGGAAAGAATGCGATTCTTCGATTAGAACTGATATGTTTTCTGTAGAGAGCGATAGGATTTCCAGTCGTTAAGTCGTGGCACGGAATACCTTAGTCGAAAACAGATACTTCGCCTTTTTTTGCTTGCCTTCACATAAGTATTTTGGTGATAAAGTGGAGCATCCAATGGATGTGGATAAAAAATGTATTGCATCCTTGCCGACAACAAAAATTACGTTTCGTTACAGATGGGTAAGTTAACCAGTCTTTTGTTATTGGTTACAATAATCGAATTTATTCTCTGATATCGGGAGGTACCTGTTGAAATTCAACGGGTGTTAAAAAAATTAACTTAGGTATTTTATAAGAAAAACATAAAACCTGAATAATACTGTCATCGCGGTCATTTGAGGAGTTCGTAACTTATCGAGTATGCCGGGTTCGTTTTAGTAGACAAGCTGACCGTTTTCCAGGTAAACGGAGAGATGAGTGACTGTTGGACCACTTTCATGCACGGGAGACCCAAAAATGGGCCACGCAGACTCATTACTACTTAAATGGCACCCAGGTTGATAGATAGTCACCTCGTCCCTCCGGTTCTCTTGAGGCGTCTTCTGAGTGATTAACATCTTGATCACTTCTCTTGTGTACATACGTGTGAATTTTCGTTTATTTTCATTCAATGACTTAATTGAGTTGCACTATTCTACGTTGATATGAGTGTCGAGTATCTTAATTTCGATCGGAGAGTAGGGTAAGGTCCAGCGCTTGACGTCAAAAAGAGCATTTTCAACAGCAGCCATGTTTATTTGACTTATAAATACTACATTACCCGGACTGCGCGTTCGGTATATAGGAAAGCCATAATCATTGGTTTCGGTTTGCTAAATAAAAAATCTATAATGATTCTTAGTGCACTTACCAATTTTCGTGCACATATAACGTTCATAGCACAGAATTTCCGTTCTTCTTTCGGGTCAAATGCATGTAGTGAATTCAATATAATTTCAGGCATCTTAAAACAGATTGAAATTTCGGAACAGATGGTTCTATATTTGAACCAGATTTATTGCTGGTTACTCGTCCGTAAGTTGGGTTAGGATGATATTTGTGCGGATCTTGGCGTAACCCGAGAAACACCATAGGGAGATGCTCATGAGATCGTGGGCATGTCTTTGAGCATCCAAGTCTAACCTCTGTCGTTTTTTTGCAAGGGCTCATTTTCTTGCAAAGAACACATTCCTCTTGCTTTAGAAAATTTATTCGAAAGGTTACTCTTTTTTTTAATTAGGCGTATTTTTCGATATATTTTTAAGTCCAAGGAGGGGAAACACAGCGGCGGGTGAGAGTCTGGAATAGGCAACTAGATAACTGAGTGAATGTAAGTTAAACGCACTTGTACACTTTTATGCATATATAAATAACTCGTAACGTTTATGATGTGAGAATTGGTGTTAGCAAAAAAGGAAGGGTTCGCAACCTTAATGAAATTCAACGGGTGTGAAAAGTATTGAACGTATTTCATAAAAAAACCACAAAGCCTGATGAATACAGCCAGCGTAGTCATTTGAGGAGCTCGTAACCTATCTTGTATGGTTTGTTCGTTGACGTTCGTTCGTTCGACCCTATGATGTGGGCAATGGTCTAAAACCTAGTTTGCAATCGAAATGAGAGGCAGATTGTTCCACTACGCGTAATACATCTGAGTATTACTCCAATAACTGAAAGTAATTTACTAATAAGTTACCAGCAGTTGCCTATCAAAATTTGGGTAATTGTCATGTTTTTACCTTGAATACAATGAAGTCAGTCGAGCATATTTATTATTGATGTTTATAAAATGGACTAGATAAAGTCGTTATATTTTTAAAAGAAATTTATTTATGCATATCTAGGGTGTAATGAAAAGATTTGTTTCTAATTGCATTTCAATTCATTCATTGGTTACAGATGTATCTTGATCAGTCAATGAGTGAGTTGGATTGGGGTTGAGTACATTTAATTTTATACACAAAGTCACTTATTTTCAAAACGATTTCTGAGTAAGTGTCCTGGGCGTGAAACGGATCTGATTGGAAAACTCCATTGCATAACGTTAAGTGGATTCAAAAATTCATAGATCAGTGAGTGAATAAACTTTATTTCGCTTTAATATATAAGTGTATATTTGTTGTGGTATTTCAAATATTTTTTTTTCTCAAAGTAAAATCGTTAATTATGAGTTGCGTAACAGCCAATGTCGCTCGCTGGACATTACGAAAGATAGCAATCGACATATGTCGCAAGCATGCTTTTTACGAGTTACGGAATAGCACCACAGAAGGGAAATGTTGGTTTGATCTGGACAGAGGGGAGGATACTGGTGGAATAGAACACCCCGGGGAACGCTTCTTTCGAAGAGGGAAAGGCTGCTCTCCTTGGATGCGGGAAGGGTTATGGAAGGGTTTAAGAAGGATAACGGGCGAGCGAGGAGGGTTGGGGAAAACGTGGGGATAGGAGACAAAAGCTGCATTTCGGGGCCACGAGGGTAAGGCTCGGGATTTTCAGGGAAGGTCCGAGATGAAAAGTTTCCGGATCAGGGTCCGAGTCAATGATAGAAAGGGATCCGGGAGGGGTCGGTAACAAATTGGAGTCATTACGACTGAGAAACGTCCATAAGGGCAGGGAGTGGAACTTTTATTCCACTATTATTCCATTTTATATTTTTCAACGTTTTTCAATCATACCACCGAGGTGTATTATCATGTACCCTATGAATTTTATTGTTTTTATTTAACGCGATATTTTGTTTTTAAAAGAATAATATCTCCAGGTGAGGAAGAGTTCGGTAATAGATGGTAGCTGATTGCAGGGGCCTTGGGTGAGGATATAAAAATGAGGCTGGGGAAGAGTTTGATATGGAGTGCAGCGTTGTAGGACTGAAACTTGGACTCGGAGAAAAGGAGACAAGAATACGCTTCCGTGCGTTTGAGATGTGGATTTCGAAGAGGATGGCGTAGGTACAGTGACGGAAACGAAGACTAACGAGGAAATGCCTCGTATTGTGTTTGAAGTAAGGAAATGTCTGGATGAGATTAGAAAGAGGCAAAGTAGGTGAATTGAGGAGGCCATAATAATGTGCACCTTATTTTCCTTTCTTACATTTAACTCATTATCACACACATGAACACCCATGCCCTGAGGGTAGAAAAACCCACCCAGGCGGGACTCGAACCCACGACCTTCGGCTTAGCAGGCGAGGACATTACCCCGAGGCCGGCAATGAGGGGCAAGAGATGCTTAGGGCCGTGTTGGACGGAGGTTGGGTAAGCAGGAAAGGTTAAGAATGAGAATAAGTTTTATTGATGGAATAAGAGTAGGACGTATTCTGAGATGAAGAAAGACCCTCCACATGAAAAATCCTAAAAGATTTTAACACACCTCCATTTTAACTTACGTTTGCCGGTAGATAACTTAATAATAATCATTTAATTTTATTTTTGGATAAGGAGAGGATGGCCTAGTGATAACGATTTTCAGCATTGAATAAACATAAAAACACAAAAGACGTAAGTTACATGGCCGGACTCAGTGGCGGTGGGGTAGAGACCTCGCCTAAATCCTCGAAGGTCACGAATTCTAATTCCTCTGGGGGGGAAATAATAGAAGAGTTGGTTGCTTGAATATGTGAAATTTTCACTACCATGGTCGAGAGCGTTCTTTTGTGGTTTTCTATTCTTAAAGCTTTTGATGGTCAGGTGATTCCTTGAGATGCTTAATCTTATCTGGCTCAGTTAATAAATAATCACCCAAAAACCAAATATCCTATTTCCTTTTGTAGATGATTTTACACTCAAATTCAGTCACAGGGGATATAAGGGTATTACTAGAGTAATCTACCGATAAAAGAAGCTTTTAATGAATTAAAGTCTATCTTTTCTTGAAATTTACAGGTACGAGCCCCTATCCCCCCACACGATTTATTTCTTCATTTCAACATGCATCTCATACTTCAATCAATCTATTAACGTTCTCTCTTCCCCTCTTAACCAGTATCCTCCCATCTTGCGTGGAATTCAGTAATCATTCGTCCCTCGTTTCCTCTGTCAACCACCTACTCTGAATCCTCCTAATATCCTCCAGAAGTTTCCTCGCCTCACCCATCATACCAAGTACTTCCTCGTTTGTCTGCCCTTCTGTCTATCGT
The DNA here is from genome assembly GCA_963573305.1 of Pyrrhosoma nymphula. Lineage (NCBI taxonomy): Eukaryota > Metazoa > Arthropoda > Insecta > Odonata > Coenagrionidae > Pyrrhosoma > Pyrrhosoma nymphula. Next base: position 67,454,811 of record OY754333.1, read on the forward strand.
TCTATCCGTTCCACTCCACAGTCATATCGTAAACAACTACGCTCACAGTTGTTAGTAAAAAGAAAATTCTAGGACATCCAACCATTGGTCAAAATGTTTAGTAAATTATTATTGCCACTAGATCATCCAGCTTCATTGAAGAGAGTAATCTATATAGTACTGTCCACTGTTATTTAAATTTACAACACGTGTGGCTGAGGATGGCTTGGTACAAAAAAGCCGAAACACGTGTTGTAAATTTTAATAAAAGTGGAAAGTACTATATCGATTACTTTCTTTATTGATAATGCAGCTCCATCACATCTCGCCTGACACTGTTGATTTCAGCTTCATTGAGTACATTTGAGAATATTTCGTTTGATTTGTAAATAAATGCAATATTTCTGTCCTTTCATAAGTAATACATAATGGGATTACTTTACACTTTAAATCTTAGCAAAATTTATAATAATCTATTTCCTATTTTTCTTCCTAAGATGAGAAAAATGTGCGAACGCATATATTTTGGCACAAAAAATATTTGCTGCCTTCAATGAAATTAAATGTAGTCATTCGGGGACAAAGTTACTTTGGGCAGCTGTCAACGAATTAAACTTTATTATAAGTATGATAATGCTGCCGATTTAATGGATGAAGTCATGCTCCACCAATTAGCCACTGTGCAAATTACGAAAAAGTATAAGAGTGCGCTGTGTTTGAGATATTAGATAAAATACTGTGGTTTTTATTTTGGTAAAATGTTAATTATCTACTGATACTATCACTCGTGAATTAGTGGATCTGATTCTGGTAATTATCTCTAACTTTACAAATTATTTAACGAGTATTCTAATTAATCGATAGTATACGCAATGTTATCTTTGTTGAAAATCTCTCGTTTTGCCTAATGAGATGGGCAGAGTTTCAATTAAACCTCACTTAATTCTACGCCTGCGGTTCTATTTATTTACACTCTTTGGTGAAGTACTGTTTTCAATCGTATAAAGTTTCTGTAATTTACATACCTTTTAACTTTAGGTAGGTTAGTGTGAACCGTGTACTATAATGATAGGGATAATTAGTGCATTCTGACTTTAAAGTGAATCATTTTTAAATATCCAGAATCATATTTCACGGAAGTTGCCCTCTAGTGGTGTATAAAATGCTGCGTTGTTTTCCACAATTATCATTTCACATCTTGAAGAAGAAAATCCTAGGAGGAGATGGAGGCTGGCGGCCAATCAAATTTGTGATATTTTTTGTACATTTTAACCAACTTTAACCAGTTGATCACATCTAATATTTCGTCATAACAATACAAAGATTATTCCATATATTTTATCGTTGGGAATTTATAACTCATCCATATGATAAGGATAACTGGACATTTGAATGGTCTCATATTTCCCTTCGCTAGCCTGCCATACAGTTTTACCTTTATTTTTTAAACTAATTTACAAACCAACAAAATATTTCTTATTCACGATGCTGAATGCATCATCAATTAACAACTACCCAGCTATGTTCCTCCCTGACTCAAGACATTTCTTCCCATGGCTACAGCGGAGAGAAGGACGTTGCAATAAAACCACAAACCGTCTCTTTCTATGTGGGGAAGCGGAGCGGCGATAAATTTGGTTGATATGTCCGGGACGCGAGCAGGAATAAGAAACAGGGAGTTGAGAGCGCGGGCAGCTAGAGACGGCACAAGGTTAGCAAGGACGCGACACGGTTCTTATTTGAATCGGCAGAGGAAACGGTAAGAAGAGGCCTAAAGAAAGAATGAGTAAAAACGCTGATGTGGAAAATGGTGCTGTATTGGCGGTAAAATTGGCATTCTGGAACAAGTATGTCAGGAAAAGTTTGAGGTGGCGTTTACACCCAATGCTTGAGGCAGAATTCCTCCATTATAGTCGGCATGATATAGGGTTCACTCTTATCGTTATTAATAGTCGCGTTTGATTTACATCGGATGACCGTTAACATCAACTGACTCTCTGATGTTTTTCACCTGGTATTCCACGCCTATTCGGCCCAAAATCACTCCAATGCTCCCCTGTTCTTTCTTCACTCTATCCATTGAGCTCGTGAAGGCATGTCTCCTGCATGTTTTTCAACCTCCTTTTCATGGAAAGAGGATGGCTGTATGTGTTAGGGATGTGGGTTAGTAGAATAATAGAGGAAAATAGTTAGTGAGGAAGACAAACGAGGAAGTTATCTAATCTTTGTGATTAGGCAAATGATGTGATACGCTGTCACGCGTACACGTACAAGGACTTACAATATCAATTCTCTTCTCTCCAACTCTTCTTAGGAATTCGTGATTAGTGATTCCTTCCGTCCATTTGAAGATTGCATTTTGCATAGATGTTAAATGTCAATTAAAAATATCATTTGTAATGTATAGATGTTTTGGCATCCTGTCAATTAACAGGTTTATTGAAACATGGGCAGAACTGGAGGAATTGACGTGGTGGAGTACCCGAGAGCCTTTCTTACCTGTGTACGCCGGGAAAGCATCAGATCCTTCTTCTGTGTAGAATCTAATCTATATTATATTCAAAATATCTTTTATTAATATGTAGTTCAATAAGAGTTGAACTACGTCAAATGGGGAAACAAGAAATAGGGGATGGTGAAATAAGGAAGGAAATTCGGTCTAGAGGATGGTGATGGAGCAAGAAGTAGTGGGGAAGAGACAAGGAGGACGGTGCAAGAAAAGGGAGTTCATTTTGAGGGCAAACGCGGCAGCGATTCGTCTCGGCTTAGTCCGAGAAGAAGAAACTCCTTCTCCGGTATCCCCTCCTTCCCGGAAACGTAATGGTGTCTCATCTCAGAGGATAAGAATAGGGGAATGGGCTTTGCCACCCCTCTTCCCCCATCATTTCTCCCTCCTCAGCCCACACACAACCCCCCTTCCCTCGTTTTTTCCACTAACCCTTTTGCCCTGGGGCAAAAATCTCTCTTCCCACTATCTCCCATCCTCTTAGTTTCTCCATTTGTTATTAGCTCACATATTTCGAATATGTCACGTACTCCCCGCGTAATATTCCTCTCTTGCCTGCAAACCATTCCTCCTGGACCACCTCTCTCTCGCTCTCTATCCCTCATATTTATCTTCCCTCCACATCTTTCTTCATTATTGCGATCGTGTCCGATTTTTTTTCCACCGCGGGTGGTCATACCAAAGGCAGCCGCTTTTATCTGATCCCATCTTCTTTCGAGAATCTTTGTTCGAAGTCGCCGGTCATCACACTAAGAAACAATTTCCGTCTCACTGAGGTAGTGCTCTTTTAACAGAAGTTGAAAGTTCTAAAATTATTAGTAAATTTTATGGGTAAAAGCCAACGTAAATTAATTACGATCTATTATATATTTCGACGAACATAAATAACTTTGCCCTGGTTGATGGAAAACTACGTAGGTAATATTCAACCCTGTATCCTTTGGGTTGGAAGACGGAGATATTACATCGCCACCAGCGTGTTAAAGCATCATGGTAATTTTAGGTGTAACTCTTCTAAGTTAAAAGCATCGTAATTTACGTTTTATATAGTACCTCAGTAATAGAATAGTCAGTATATATTTTTTTCATTTCCATTTAACATCCTCGTTCTTTACATACGGTGAAGTCATTCAGATTCTATGAATAGACACGTCATCACAGGTTTTCTACCAAATTAAATGCCCCAGGGACGGATAAATAGTTATATCATATTGGAATATCTTCTTAATCCTATGGTACTAATGCTAAAATGTTGTTAATTATCGATTTTGGAAGGTATTCCCCATGATAGTGGGGATTTCTGCCTTAAAAACATCATCATAAAGCTAGGTAATAGAAGTAGAGTAAAGAATTAAGTCAAAAAAGGCTTTTGTAATAATACCTAGTTTGAAAAATCAAATGAAGCTGCTTTTGGAAACATATTTGAGTCACACTGTTGACGGTCTTTTTCAATGGTATTGCTTTTAAAAAGAGACTGTAAGGTGTACATCTTTTTTTCTCATGTATTCTCGTCTTATTTTTAATTCTGGGTGAATCATTCGAACTATAAATCAACTAAATACTTACGTTGTAGTTATTTTTTGGATTTTTCCTTTTTCTCAAAGACTTGCTTTCATTTCCTGTTCACTTACAGCTTACAGTTTAAAAATTGTAGTTTGTCAACCAAAATCATAAATTCACTCTTAAAATGCTTACTTGAGGTGGTACCTTATAAAGCTCTATCGTGTTAAATAAAAAAAATTCCGTTTAGTTGTGTACCCTGAGGGGTTTTAAAGAGGCCTTCGTATGAAATAAGTAAGATCATGATTAAAAATTGTAACGAATATTCAAATATTTCTGTAGTGAGAACAAAGCGCTGAACTATATATTTGTTGAATAATATTGACATATTGGCTAAAACTTATTACTACTTTTGCAGTTTTATGTTGGTCCAGGGAAGTGTTGTGAGTTCATAATGAATTATTACTCCATTGGGCGTATGTAGAAAACACTCCTGAACTTTAATATATAAAATGTTCTTACCTTTTATTTTATTTTTTCTTTGAAGCGTTACGTTTACTTAGCAGTTAAAGGGGAGCTGTCAGGTAGTAGACCCGCGCATGCGTGTAATTCACATTCATTCATATTACAGTAATCTACCTGTTAGAGGTAGGTTGTGTTGAAAGTCAGAGAATATCCAACGAACTCTTACTCGTGCCGTGCCCTTTCTACCTCTAGTATTTCTTTCTTCATCTCAGCATAAGTCCTACCTTTTTTCATCCTGTCCATAAAACCTATTCTATTCCTTCCACTTCCCCGCTTACCCAACATCCTACCATCTATCGCGGCCTTAAGCAAACCATCGCCCCTCATTATCCCTTCCAGCCACCTACCCTGCCTTTTGAATCTAAATTCACACCAAGTTATGATTTAAATTCGCATCCGCCCCTGGTTAGCTACGCAGGTTTTTTACACTGTTTCTAAATCTCGGCCTAACCATTATATAATCAATTTGGTATCTCCCAGTATCACCCGGCATTTTCCATGTGTACCTACGCCTGAGGTGATGTTTAAACCAAGTGTTTGTCACTACTAATTTATTTCTTCTACAAATTTCAACGGCCTTTTCTCCGCGATCATTTCTTCTTCCTAGCCCAAACCGTCCCACTTCTAATCCGTCCCTCCCTTCCCCCATCACCATCAGGTTTTTCTTTCCTGTCACTTTTCTAATTATTTCCTCTATTTGCTCGTACACCTCTTCCACCTCTTCCTCCCTATGGTTGCTCGTAGGCATGTATACCTGGACCAGTACGAAATTTGTCGGGCGTGCTTTATTTCTACCACTAGTATCCTTCGGCCGCCACCAATAACTTCACTAGTATCCTGTCGCTCACCTGTTCAATGTTTACCACCCTCAGTCCCAATTTTGTATTCAGTACCATGCCTACCCCACGTTGACTCTCATCTCCCCCACTATAGATTACCTTATATCTATCACTCCAATAGTCCCCGCTATCTTTCCATCTCACCTCGCACAATCCCAAAGCATCTATTTTTCCTTTTTTCATTTCCTGCTTAATATTTACAAGCTTCCCGGCCCTCATCATGGTCCTTACGTTCCAATTTCCTATTTTTACCAATGTTTTCCTCCTCCTCTCTTCTTTTTTTTTCTTCTTCTCCCTCATATCCCTTGTATCCTCCGATGATGATGTTCTGCAAGGATTTCGTGTGATGATGACCGCGGAGGCCTTGGCTCCCCCGCTGCCGGGCACGACACCCAACCTAATGGGCGGCGTCCCGTAGTTGGCAGGAATCAATTCTCTTTGAATGACTCATATTATATGAAGTGATAGTTGAGAGGTATTCCCACGCCACTCAACGGTATTTTTAACGTGGCACCATCTCAGAACTACCTTTCGTCTGGTTCCTACCCTTCGACCTATCTGGCATGGGTGGCTCTACCAGGAGCAATAGTGCTTACTCCTGCGAGTCCAGCTCTAGGGGTCATTGGAATACACTAGCCCTTCCACCACGTCAAGGTGCTGTGACAACAGTGAACAGTGAATGGAAACAGTGAACGAAAAATTATTCGCCTGTACTGGGATTCGAATCCAGATCGAATCCAGATCCTTTAATCCCTGAATCCCTTTGAATTTGAATGTCTCTGTCAAATTACTTATAATGAAAATTATACCAAGAATGTTTCAATGGCTTATCTAAAAGTGCATTAAATGCCTTAATTGAATATTTATGATGATAGATCTACGAAAACTTGCTTGAATTTATTTGGAAGCTACCAATCCCTTACCTACCTATTGGAGCTCGTAGTGACTAATCATTCTCACTGGCTCACACCCACTTGGTTTGTTGTGCCAAAATTGGTTAGTTCCATTTCAGTGTAAGTTGCCAACTGCCAAATCATTGTTAGGTTCGGGGTTTATCGTTTGATTTAATTAGTCCATTCAGTATCTACTCTAGTCACAAAACACTCACTACAATTCTCTTAATTATCCCTCCTAATCTGTTCATACCGTGTGTCTCATCTCACGTGGCTCACTAATCCTACTTGTCGTCTTAATAATCCAACTAAACTCTCTCTAGTCGTGTACCACTAACTCAATTTCTTGCCTCTAATCCATGCTCTGCGACTTTAGAATCCGTCATAAATTCCTTGGCTGGAGTCAAGGTGAAAATTTTATGGCCTCACAGAATTAACATGGCGAAAGACGCATCGTTCTCAAAAACAATTTATCTTAGTTTATTCGAAGATTGGACTTTGGATTGGAGTTATTCACCAATAAAGATACGAAGGGTTAGAGAGAAAGTTGCGTAACCAAAATTTATATTCGGAAGATGAAAGGGCACATCTCGAGACACAAGCAATGAATCACTGAGGATGGAATGCATGGGGAAATTATGTAGGACGTCAAAGCAAAGATTATAAGTAGGAATGTAACCGGTAGCTGATGTGAAATTAATGTGGAGAGTTGCATAAAACCAATTATTGTACTATGGAAGACTGTAGGTAATGACTCCCTGAGGTAGTTTCTGGAACCACATACATGTCTCTCGTGTGTAAAGCACTGCGCGAAATGTATAGCAAAGATAATAATTGTCTGGATTCGACGCCGGTTACTTTCACCAATTAGGATATATCGTGCATTCCTCCATAGATAGTGGCACCCGTTGTAGTTTCGTGCTTTAAAAAATCATTCCTATGACATTAATAACTTGTTCAGAAAAAACTTGGTGGCATTGCATATTTACAATGAGTTACCACTAAAACGTTCTACCCATACAAAATCTGGGTTTCAATAGTTATCATATTCATCAGGATATTATTACATATTTCAGGTTATTTCAATGAATCATCATCAGTATATTATCATCATCTGATGATGATATTTCATCGAAACCCAGGTCATGTGTAAGCATGAATTTTCAGTATCTTTTTGACGTAACGCCTTAAGCATCTAAATGAGAGTGCTCTATTGATCCTTCTGCAATGTACACGCATAAGATAAGTGTACTTTGCTGGTTTGGCCATTTCGAGAGAATGAAGGATAATTGAAGAGCGCTACTGGATAATGATAGAGGAATGAAGCATGCGAGAAAAATGGGGTAGGCCGCGGATCTTATGGGTGAATACGGCGGTTGGAGAAAACGAGAGAAGTCTTGATAACTGTATCAATGCGATAGGAAAACTGAAGCAGATGAGGTATTCAAGGAAAGGGAAGTATGGAGGAAATTATTGAAGCAAAGTCAGCTTTACAGGCCTATCACCGAGAAATAATTTTTTTGACCGTGCCTGCTCCAAAAAGAAATGGTGCGATAGGTATATATGCATAAATGCTATTACCAATTAAAAATATTGTTTCAGAACGGATGTGGTGGAACTGAAACGCAACGAAAGAAAACTTTTCAGCATTTCCAATTTGCAATTTTTATGCCATCGGATTCAATGTTTTACATCGTCTTTCCTTTACAATAATGTAAAACATCGAAACCTGTCACATAAAACTATTATCAATTAAAAATGGCTATTCCAAATAACACGTATTCAGTCGTTGTGCTAATTATTACATCTATTTTTGAAATATATCTTTAAAACTGAAATATTGTTCCTTTGAACGCTATAGACTCCCAAACCCATTGACGAATTCAAACTAAATTTGGCACACATCGTAAATGAAAAGAAAAAGTGTACCTGAAGATGACGCCGCTGCGTCGAAACTAGTAGTACCTGAAAATAAATTGGTGGAATATAACGAAGTTTTCCTTTTCATTTACGATAAAATGAACTTCCACAAGGTTGAGCCTGAGACGATGGAGATAATTGGCACACATGTTCCTTCGGACTTAAAAAGATTTCTTAGCTATACTAGAAAGGCCCACACGTCCCATGGGTCCCTTTTACTAAACCAACTTTTACTTACTTAAGAAAAGCCTTGTATTAAGTGCATAGGTTTATTCTTCTAAATACTTGGCCTCATGATATTGGCTTGAAATATTTAGTGTCGGATTATAATAGAATAAAGTTTTTAATTATTGCAGTTGAATCTCGTGTGCTCAATTTATTTCCCTAAAACTGAGCGTCTCTAAAATCTTACAATTGTACTCTTTCAAAAATTAATTTAAAAAATTTACTTCACACTACATCATAGGCTTGGAATTTGGGATTAAGGCCGGAGGCACTTTCGTCTAACGTCAAATTATTTGTTGGGATATAAAAACTTCACCGCTACCTCTCTGTGGGCGGTTAACGACTGTTACAGAGAGTATGTATGGATGTTGCACGTAATTTTGGGTAAATTCGTTGGCAGCAATTATTTTTTTTTGGCCTCTTCCCGTTTAATCTCAGCGTGCACCATCTTTTATCAGCGTGCAGTTCTTAATAAGTAACTTCCATTTCTCTTGAAAAACCATGCTGCTTTCTTGCATGTTTGCTTTCTGCCTCGAGCATTGGTGAGTTCTTGAATCGACTCATTCCATGGTGCCGTTGAAGCGTTTATGGCGGAGAGCACCATCCCTTCAGAGGAGATTTCAAAGCGTTTCCAAGTGCGCCGAGCCGGGCGGTCTCAACGAAACGCTAGCGCCGGCGCCAATCTTCCAACCCGTCCCGTCCCCTCCCCGCCTGCGTGCCTACGTATTGCCCGTCTCCCGTCCTCCTCCGATGTTATTTTCCCCTTTCCGTCCTGCCCTTCTATGCCCTTCCCCAATCCCAGCCATTCGCTGGCTCGTCCTCCAACGCTAAGCTGCCGTCTCTCCCTCTCGCTAATCTATACGGCATACCTGGCTGGCTACACAAGCTTTCGCATTATCTCGATACATCCAATGAAGGTTTGGAGGCGAGGAAGATAATGGAGTTCTTTCATCATCTCCGCGCCTTCATCAGGCTGCGTTCAGAAATCGTTATTGACAACATTGTGGCCTTAATAGCGCACTTGTGGGTGGGACGTCTAATGACGTGGCCTAATCTAAAATTGGAGAAAAAGAAGCAAGAGAGCCAAAATTTCTCGACTTTTTTTAACTGTGCTGTGCTGTACGTTTGAGAGTTTTTAGCTTTTCGACTGATTTAATGTGATGATTATACATATGAGAAGCTTAATATGCTTTTAGATAGTTATTGTCATTCTTGGTTCAAACTCAATTTAAGCTCAATATTGTTAAGCCCATACAGTTTTACTTTAAATATAAGATTAAATGCATGTTTCGGTATTCTCCTCAACTTTCTTAATTGACTTAAAAGAACGGTGTCTTTCCCTTCATTATGAAACTGATATGTGTTCATTGATAGAGGAAAGAGCACATGTATATCTACATGCTACCCTGTGGGAATGTATGGAAAGGGGTGTTAATATTGCAGACCCCAGTGGTGGCGGGATGAAGTCCTTGCCTTTTAACTCCGCTTGGATGGGGTTTCCACCTCTCAAAGTATGGTTGTGCGAGTTCGTCAGTCCTTACCTGTTAAAAAGGCTGATTGTGTAAAAAAAGTATGGAAAATTGAAATTTCAAACTCTATTACTGATAGTATGAATTAAATAAATAAAATTAATACAAAAAGGGAAAGGGATAGATGGATACATTATTGAATTCATTAAATGGGATAAGATTCAGACTCTATTATATGGTCCCATCTTCCACAAAACCCTTGCTTATACATGCGAAGATTAAAGGACGAAAGTGAATTATATGTTAATAGAGTGCTTTGATGCTTTACTCTGTTTTCATTGTAGTTCATAATGGCGCGAGGGGTGAAGGAATTATATACCTACCTGTCTGTTCGGCCATGTATAGCTGTTATTTGGTCATTCCTGCCACTTCTGGAAATGTGTTAGGGGTTAAAATAATGTTGGGTAAGTATGCGGTAATAAATAAATGTGATGTAAGATTGATTGAGAGGAAAATGGGTAGGGATGAAGGGCGGTATGAGGGTAGGGGGCTTAATACACGGGGAGTTTAAAAGGGATTAACTACTGGGAAATCGATTGTTACAAGGAGGCGTAAGAGATTACTTCCCGGAGTTCGAGAGAGTAGAGATATGGGTATCCATGGACATGCTGTTCATTGGCTGGAACATTTTGATTTTGATAGACCCTTGGTGGGATTAATCCATTGTTGAAGAGCACCTTTATATTTCAGAATATTTTAGGCTCGTGTCGGGAATATCTTCGTTTGAAAAGTTATTAATTTATCACGACATATATCGTTAGTGATTCTTACACTATGCTAGACTTGAGTAAGACATCCAACGGAAAAATACGTGATAGGTTAGGGTAGGTTACCTCTCTGTTATCTGACTCGGTCCAAAAATTGGTAAATGCCTCTGCAATGTTGCCACAAGCTAGCCCATCTTGTGGATTTTCTAAGAAAAATTATTTCCAATTCGGTTCATGTCATAACAATTGTATGTTTAATCCGAAGCAACTACAAGGTATACGATCAGTGCGTATCAGAGTAAGTGATTAATTTATGCGGTAAGATTTCCCATCAGGTGTATCTTTTGCGAGTAAAATATTACTATAGACTAATTTTTTATTTGCATATTTAATACTTCATCGATGCCACGTAGTTGAAAGTATCCAGGCGGTAGGATACTATTGCAGTTTTACCAAACAGCACCACGATTCTTCAGTTTGCTTTCAACGTAATGTTAATGGCTTATCTTTCTCATCTACCACTATTTTTGTCACTCATTTCCCATAGTCTTGTGGCACCTCAGTCACCACCACACATCTCTAATCTCATTGCACCGGTACCAGCAGTTCAGTAGTGACGATGTAAGGAGGCATTACTTGTCTTTCGGTCGCGGAAATCTCCATTAGGGCAACTCTACGACCTCGATACCCCGTGAGTGTCCGTGCGTTTTTAGGCGGCGGAGAGGCAGATTTGACCGAGAATGGGTGCCGTACGTCCCGCGGTTGGGCGACTACACCGTTTGGCGTCGCCCGCAAATGTGTCGCATGCGGTGCGGGAAATCCCGCCCGCCCTCGTTTCTTCTCTTCGCAGAAGTTGTCATGATGTCCGGTTCCCTATTAGAAACCGCTCCAATGAACCACTAACCAAACCTCGCCGCGCACGACACATCCTGCCAAACTGAGCGTCCGCACGGCATCCCCACACTCGGGAAGGTGACCTGGTTCTTGAATGTCATCACTCTTTCTTGAGGTGGATAGATATGACGCCAGGAAAGGTGTTTTCTGATCCCTGAAATTTTCATCGCCACGATTGCATGCTGGCAGGTTTTTAAAATCAAGCAGATGAGGATAAGCTTAACCATTGGAGGATTCCATGTGGCATGATTATAAAATGACAGATAAAAATGTCAGATTGACGGGAGCACAAATAAATGTGAAAAAGAGTCAGTTTAGAATGAAAGATAGAAGTAGTACTTAAAATGACACAAGTGAGAGAAGATATGGGATCTGAAGTACATGTCGGCTATAAAATATGGAATACATTTCCCTCATTTTCTGGATACTAGTAGTTTCCCTGAGTTCAAACTCGATCTCTGCTAGCAAGATAGTCCTTTTCTTAACCCTAAACATCATTACACTAAATAATATGTAAATTTATTAGCCATTTATGGAAATTTTGAAGATTATATGTAAATTCTGAACGTATTCTGGATATGCTAGTCATTTGTTCATGAATTCAGAAATTTATGTTTTATAGTAGTGAGTATTTCATAACGATAGCATAAAAAATCGTTTTCAAAGTTTTCGGTACCAATAACAGCGGAAAGAAAAATTGCAAATTATACTAAAAGAGACCGTTTTTCAAATGAGCATTACCCGGTAATTGGGAGTGATATGTCATGCACATATTCTCGTTTTCATTCCGTTATTTTTTACGATTTTAGTTTTCAAATAATTTTTGTGATCGTGATCACCGATGAGTATGTAACACGCCTTCATCATCGGTCATACGTGTAGACAGTACCGTTTTCTCACCAAGATTCCAAAGTGCGCCCTAATGACTACTACCTCTGTACTAACTTCAACTAGCGAAATTAATTTGCATTTTGACGAAATACCGTTTGAATTTTCATAAAATATCCTCTCCTCTTAACTCGGGCTGATGATGATCCTAATGGGAAAAAACTAGTCTTTAATCGCGCTAAGGCTTTACTTCTTTATATAAGGCTTCATGCCTCATTATAATTTAATAAACTTAGTAATTTCGACACTGATTTATTATAATAAGGATCCAACCAATTTTTTAACTGATAAGTATGATTTTCTAAGTAGAATTGCCGCTATCTTTTGAAAGCCGATTTACGTAATTATGAAATTAACCAAGTTTGGAGATCATTTAAGTATTCCTTTATTGGTTCTACAACCCTTGGTTTAAACTGAGTGGTGTCTGTCTTCAACGATCACGTTTTTAACATTTACGAAAACGACTCCATAAACGGAAATATGACCTAGGTTTCCATGCATAAGCGTAATCATATGTCTATGCAATTCCATAAACTTAGAGAGGGGTAATTATTATTTCTTCCTGCTTTAAGTTAATCTGCTTTACATTATTCCAACTATAGTTTTCTTTTTTATTGTATGTACCAGACCAAATTTTTCGTGGGAAAAATTTGTCTGGTACATCCAATAAAAAAGAAAACAATAGCTGAAATAATGTAAAGCTGCTTAACTTAAAGTAGTAAGAAATAATAATTACCCCTCTCTTGCGTGGGAAAATTTTACGTTGGAAAATTAAGGTTTTTTATGTTGTGAAGCTCCAATTGGAATAATCGAAAACAAGAAGAAAGTTGAAATAGAGCCATTTATTCAAAATTTTAGTCTGATTGTACATGATGTTGATCAGATTGTTGCTTCTATTAGCTTTGCATTTTGCGGTAAAATATGCGTGTATAATAAACTCCGTGATAATAAATTATTTTGAAAGACGTGACTGTAACGATTGTTACCGATGTTGTTTTGTTTTCAAATGCTTTCACCAAATGTACTACCCTCCCATGTAAAAAGTTTAAGGCACATTATATTTCATTTAAACCCAAAAAACTAGGAGAGGAAGAGTCCAATATCAATAGCTTTATGATTCAAGCTTATGTGTGACAGAATTTTTAATTAATTATACATTTGTTAGGCTGATGAAAATCTCATAATTTACAGAGACCTAGTTTACAAAATTTTCTTTAAGGTATTTCAATCGATGAACCTCCAAAGTTTTTATAAGTATGTACTATTTTTTGCTAGGGATAGATATTAAGCGCTTAATTCATTCGGAACTGTGCGTCTTTATAGTTCTATTTTTGAAAACAAAAATAAAGTTCAAACCCTCATTACAATCATTTTGAGCTATTTGAACGGTATATAAGTCCTTAAAGTAACATTCCACAAACTTGCTGATGGAAATGAAGCTTCGTAATCTATGAGCACCGTTATTCGTTCTTTTTGTTTCTCAATTGCAAATTGCCCGTGGTGGAAATTAAAAATTAAAATGTTTTGCTGCATTGGACTCCGTCACGTATTCCAGTTCAAATTGAGTTTATGCTATGTTTGCCGATGCAAATCGTTGGGCGAAACTTGGCCACGATCCAAATGTCTGTCTCGGGCCTAGCCAGGCTGCTTTGACCCCCTCCCCGCCCAGTCCTAGCTCAGCGGCTTATGTTCTTAACCAGGTCAATTGTACAACATTCGTCGGAGACCCTTGCAACCCACTCACAATGCCTTAACAACCCATTTTAGTACCGACGAGTTCAAAGGGGCGGATCTACGCTTATCGGGGCCTTTTTAAAGGAGATGTACCGACGCTAAATAAATTTACCGGTCGTTGAAGTGCCGGGCAAACGATAGAAATAAATGTTATTTTACGTACGCCCATTGATATTACCATTTCCGGAGCTCGCTCGGGTTATTTTACAGAGCAATAAATTAGTTAGTTACTTTTTATTTTTCCATTCCCAAAATCGGTCAGCAAAAATGTCATTCGATATGATAGGTATGCAAATTCTCTGTGAAGCACTTGATAGTGATAATGAAACGTAAATGAAAATTTTGAATCCTCTATAGACTCTTGAACAACCGAATAAGGGAATATTATTAATCATGGGAATACAGATGTTTTAATTAAAATTGCTTCAGATTTTAATTAGCTCGTCAAAGTAAAAAAAATCCAGTAATATAGACAGCCATAGGTACCTTTTCACAATTTATACCGTGATTAATCAGTTAATTTTTTTAATGAATAAAGAATGTGAAAGTTAGCCCATGAATACTACTGTTAATTACGAATTTGAATCATTAGATGCCCTACACGATGTTGCCGATCAATCAGTGTGTATTCAGTCTTATGATATGCTACTGCAACTTCTGTTAATCTAGATTACCTTTTGTACTAGCTTCCCTTAGTAAAGGTTTGGTGTCTTTATCATTTGCGAACAAGACTTTATATGTAAACGGCTGGTGTCCTAACACCCCCCGCCACACGCCTATTGAGGCGGCTTGCGGGGTAGTATGTAGATGCAGATGAAGACTACATGGAGAAATTCTGAGTGCATTTATTTAATGCGTGAGCATTTTTAAAAGCTAATCAATAAAAACTCCAAAGTTGCTCCATGAACCACTGTTCCGAACAATTTTGTTCCAAATATGCACAAAAACGTGCCACATGTATAATTCGTGTACGTTTTCACGTGCTATGTCAATAGATAGATAAAGTTAATGTAGACGTTTAGGTTGTGGAAAAGTTCGCAGTAAATCTTGCATTCTTCGATATGGCCCTACCTGTAGAGGTCTTCATTTATTGTCTCATCTACAAAAATTATGTAAAATTGTCATTACCAGTTAGCAACCCTAGTTTTCAGAGAAAAGTAGGCCAAATTATATAGCTACTGAAAAGTTCGTTTTTTAACTTCATTTGAATTGCAATCATTAATTTATGATGAGATTCCCCTATCAGTTTGAAAAATGTTACCTTATTCATCATTAATTCAATACTGAAATAAAAATTATTAATAAAATTTACAGCTTCGGGCTCTACTTTGTAGACACTTTTGATATTTAATTATAATAAAGTCTATTTATTGTTTAATAAATTAAATTATATTAATTATAATAAAGTTTAACAGACTCTCCAAATCTATGCAATGAGCAGCTTTTTACACATACCTCCCCGCTACTTTCTGGAAAATGTTCGTTAAAAAACGTTGACCTTTCTCATATCACCACCCCTTGAAATCATTGTTTTTGCCAAGCATTGTATGTAAATTTTTGTTGTTATTATTTTCATGTTAATATTTTTTGCCCTCCTATTCATTTTTGTTTCATTTCCTTTTTGTAATTTTTTAATGTAAACTTTTCTTTAAAATCAAATTTAATGTTCTGTATCTAACAACGACAACAATATAATATATGTAAACAAACTTCTACACCTGACGATGCCATAAAATTGGTGTAACGCTTAGTGTGTTAAAAAAAATAAAAAGTGTAGAAAAGAACGAAACTTTATTATAATGAAAATTATTAATGTTTAGCATTCGTTTTACATCCTTTTTCCTTTATACATCATTCCATTTTCAGAGTCCTGTAAAATTTTGGAGTAGCGATCTTCCTGCTACTCATCGTGGCTTCGGCCTTTCGAAGCTATTTTATGACTGGTAGCCGAAATGACAATTAGATTATATAAGATTATCAGCCTTTTCCATAACTGTGCCACTTGCATCTTTCCCTGCCAACGGTAATGGCGCTCTACCGGTCAGTTTTGGCGAACATAAGCCAGTATTCCAGAGGGGATCATTGCCTACTCAATAGTTTTATTATATTTTATTGCCTAATATGTAGTTGTAGAGATATAGAAGCTATAGAAATAAGCGAACTTTCAAGGGATTTTGGCTGCGTTCGTTTTAGTTTTCTCATTTTGAAGCTAACGTATCTAAAACTCTAGTATCTCGACATTTTTTACTGAAGGTAGGTCCACTTTTACTATTCTGATCGAGAATCCCTTCTGAAAGGAATAACTGGAGAACTAGCATACCGTCGACCGCAACCCACCACGAGGATGTATCAGAGGTGTACTGGCGCTCCACGACGCCTACATGTCGTTTACGTGTCAGAATGATTTATATAGTTATGTAAATATATCTCGTGCACATGTTAGAACTCAAAAGATTATTAATGCTTAGCTTCTACGCACGGGGAACTCTTTAGAACTCCCTTTAGCATGTTGGCAAGTTTATTGCACCTTTTTATTCGTTTTGACTACGCGTTTGACCTATCAATCATGCCAAAGCAGTCAATTCTTAAAAAGTAAGCGGTTGGAAATAAAAAGTTTTTCACTTATTTTCTTTTATTTGACTATGGAATTTTCAAGTGTGGTGATTAAATGCACATTGAGTTATGTTAGAATACGTGAACGAGTTAACACGAGGGAGAATGGAAATTTTCCAGACACTATGTCGTCATAATAGCTTCTCTAATTTTGATTAAATTTGTTCCTATTAATATTTAATTATAAAGCTAAACATTTCACAAAAACTGATTTCTTTTCAATAACTAAATTCATTTAATTTCATAGGTAGCATTCAATGGAAACAGACATTAAATTGCCTTTTGAAAAGTGGTTTCTTAAAAAGCATCTTTTTTCTTACAAGTACCACTTTTTATTGGTCCTTAAGGCCGCCAGTAACATATCTTGGACTCCTCTCAGCGTTGCTATTGGAACTGGGAATTCAGAGTATTGGAAAGGTCTGTGCTTATTACTAGCACTATTTAGCAGCCGTAACGTTTGCGTGGCTTATGACAATAATTGTTTATAAATTATTCATAGCACTACGGTTTGAGAAGTGTGAATCGATATCCGCACTTAAACTGATAAAAAAATTAACTATGCATAAGATAGATATAAAATTCTATTTCCAAGGTAAATTTTAACGAAGCAAGAGGTAATGTCGATGATATTTACTTATTTGTAAACTTTTATAGTTCCAGAGAAGATATTTATTAGTACGTTTAAAATAGAATTCAAGAAACCTCAATAGAAAAAGTAATGAAGCAATGGTGAGCAACGATATTGTGTGTTTTAATTTTAATGGTATTGAAGCATCTCATTTAATGAAATATGTTTCAGAAGCTTCTCTAAAAAATGAGAACAGGTAATTTAGTGTAAGCGTTAACATCAGTCTTAGCTAAGAGATTGGTTTCCCAGATGGTCTGATAAACGCAGCATTGACTCCTGAAGGGCTTCTTTAAAAGAGATGTAAGGGAATTTTTGGATACATTGGTGAAGGGAGGAAAGGAATTGGCACTTTCGGGTGGCATGAATTTGGAATAGAAAAATATTGAGAACCGAGGCGGTAAATAATAAAGGGGTAATGGAGTTATGTGTGGTGAGAAATTCCTCCAATGGCCCACGGGATATGCTCAATAAACCTCCGGGCATAAACTGTCCGGGAACATCTTTATTCGGTAGTATACCAATGGTTGCGATCAAACTATGCATGATGAGCCGCACGCTACGCCTGCGAATTTAGGGTGCGTAAAAATTCTTTGCTCAAGCGGGTGAAGGGAGAACGGTGGCGTCGGGTGACAAAATCGAATTTACCGCCTTCAAAATTTATACGGGAAAGGATAGAAGCGTGCGTCCGGCCCGAGTAGCACCGGCGGGGTGCTAAAGATAGCGCCCAGCTTGCAGAACCTGTGCCCCTCCGCAATAGCCTCTTCCCCCCTCCTTGCTGCCCGGCCATATCCTCCCCTCCCTTCTCATAGAGTCGTCCCGAATGGAGAGAGGGATATCCTTATAAAGCAACCTTAAACGACGGAATGCATAATTATAGCTACCTGTCATTAAGTAAAGATGAATACTAAAGTTGAACATATAGTTATTCTTCAATACGTTCCTTTTTACTGATAAGCATTGATAGCTTTTAAAGCCACCTGCTCAAATGAAGGACATATTGATATGAAAGGCAAACAACAATTTGAATATAATTTTTTCTTCGTCTCAGATCTCTCTCGAATCAAACATTGCATATTAAGCTAAAATAAATATCAAAAGTAAATAATCTGGCTTACCTAATTTAATTTTGCCTTCTCTAATCTGAGATACAGAGGTAGACATAAAAGCAAATTACTTGAATTTGGAATTAATGCGAAATACAATCACGTATGATCAACATTATTCTTAAATTTATCCGTCATTTGAATCCATTGATGCCACGTATGATTATGAAGCAATATAGGTTATAGTTTAAAAACCTGTTAATAAAAATGATATGCTATCAATTATAATACCATATAAAGTTTATTATACCATAGTATTAAACACAAATAACCAATTGCGTAGAAGTTGGAATAACCCTATGATTGTAGTTCGTTTTTAGAGGGGGAATATCGTGAAGAATAGTGCTACTAGTTGTTCAGATCTATACACATATTTTATTGTGTTTACCCTTATTTAATATTCAATAAATTTAACTAGTACTTTATAAGTTGTCCAATGAAAATAGTCCCATTTATGTAAGTTAGAACATACGAGGCAGCTAGTGATCGCAGGAGATTACCAAAAGAAATATTTTGTTCAGCATTAGTAGAACAATATCAAGTCTGATGCAGTTAAATTTTGTGGCTTGATACTTCACAGGTATTGGTAAGAGCGCCTTCCCATTCTATCCCCACCAGCTTGGTCCAGGGGTATATAGACCGTTCCCGAAGGCTTGCGGCCACACTCTCTCCATCTCCTATTGATTCTCATCTTCCCCGGACGCAAATTTCGTCTATCTTTGGTGCGCGTACCGCCATTCTCCTCGTCCCTTACTAGTGCATCCGTCGGCTCTTCATTATAATCCCGAAACTGATCGCGGAGGCAGCGATGGGCGCCTAATAAGGCACCTGGGCTCCATTTGCCCATGGCGTCCGCGCCATTAGAATGGTGCTCTCCCGCTTTTGCCTTCGTGCATGTGCGCATGTAGAGTTATTGGCCGCGCATCGCAGTGTAAGTCTGTTATTTCGAGAATATCGTTTAATACGCTCTACGTCGGAGTACGTGGTTTGGAGCAAGTTGATGAGGACTCTCTCATGCATGCTAGAAGGGTCTCAATCTTGTTTCATCCCAGCCTTAAAGCAATTTTATATCTATAATTTCTTGCATTTTGCTGTGGGGAAAATGTACCGAAAATACTCATACGATGAAAAACCTTTAAGTGGTAGACTCAAGGAAATTATTCGATTGTATGCAGGTTTTTTTACGTTTTAATTATTAATTTACATTTCGATTAAATTGGCAGCTATCCTATTTCTGGGTTATTAGTAGGTTCAGTAGGTATGTTTATATGCTTATTGTGCGTCGACGGCTCTGTCATTTCGCTTTACTTATAAAGAATATTTAGAAGAACGAAAGTATAAAAAAGGGATGTTTTTCCCATTTTTGTTTATTTAGCATCAACCAATTGTTTAACATTTTGTAAATTCGCGAATTTGCCTTTCAGAAATAATAATTACTGATCTAATGGAATGAGGATTTTTCCCCGAAACATTTTCTTGGTCTATAATAATTTCCTACAGTTTCCCTATTTATCGGTACCAATTCCTCTCACTTATTGTTAGTCCAGATGTAAGTGTCTTATGGTAGGAGAAAAGTCGTCCATGTAGTTGCAAGGACGAATCTTTTAATATGGGATACTATCTCTGGCGTTAATTGGTTACTCGTTACCTGATGATGGCATGAGATGCTGAAACCCGGGTCGTGTTGTTTAAAATAAAGTGTGGAATTATAACCAAGTGCCTGTTTTTATTAATGACGAATTTTTTCTTCTGCGGAGAAGAAAAATGGTTTCATTTAGTGTAAATGTGCCTTACCCTTATATTGTCATGTATTATTGTCTCTGGAAACGTGATAAGTCCATATTTTTGGAGTCCATTATTTATTCACAGGAGTAGTTTTATTTGCATGGATTTCCGGCGCACCAGGAAAACTATACCTACTTTAAGAAAACATTATAATAGACAAACTTAGACATCTCGTTTCGTATATTTGTTGAAAGTAGCCACATGAAAAATATCTGCAAAAATTTAGCTTTACGCAATAATTTTCATGAACATGTACACATTCTTTTTCCCGAATGATGCACATCAGCCTGCCATGAAAGATGGTTGTTCTTGATGGTCCCTTTTGTAAGCACCTAAGACAGTTTTCATATTAAAATAAAATATTCTCCCTTCCATACGATGTTTGGCGAATTTTGTGCGTAGTTTTCTGGTAACATCATGAACTAGTCTCCAAGGCGTATTGCATTAATGGCCGAATAAAACTTGCCTTACATAAGCGCTTTAAGGGTAGGTAGTGAATTTGAGGATCAGTTAAGCTGAGATTCACGCACATCATACAACCCCATCCCTACGCTTTACTGCCCTATCCCCGATGTTTGCTCAAGCCTGTCTTCAACGGCCACCAGGTCTTAGCGTTGAAACTCCTCGAATGCATTTCGAGAGTGGACGAAAGAAGCACCGTTCTTATATATTACTGGCTCATGAATCAGTGAAGTCTCACAATCTCTTACCACCACATTGATTCTATTTACTGACATTATAATCTTTGTTAATACATTTTTATATTTACATATACTAAGTATTTGAATATATCTTTTAAAAATTACGCTAAAATGAGGCCCCTATTTTTTTAAATAGTAAGGAAGAGGAAGCGTTCAATAATAGAAGGGAGCTGATGACGGGGACCTTAAGTAAAGATGTAAAAAAGAGGCTAGTGAAGAGCTTGATATGGAGTGTGGCATTGTATGGGGCAGAAACGTGGACCTTGAGAAAGGAAGACGAAAATAGGCTGAAGGCTTTTGAGATGTGGGTGTGGAGGAGGATGGAGAAGGTGCGTTGGACGGAAAGGAAGACAAACGAGGAAGTGCTTGACATGGTGGGCGAGGAGAGGAAACTTATAGATGAGATTAGGGGAAGACAGGGTAGGTGGCTGGAAGGGGTAATGAGGGACGGTGGTTTGCTTAAGGCCGTGATAGAGGGTAGGATGTTGGGTAAGCGGGGAAGGGGAAGGAAGAGAATCGGTTTTATGGACGGGATGAAGAAAGGTAGGACTTATGTTGAGATGAATAAAGAAATGCTAGAGGTAGAAAGGGTACGACGGGTACGACACGTGTAAGAGTTCATTGGATATTCTCTGACTTTCATCACAGCCTACATCTAACCGGTAGATTACTGTAATGAAATGAATGAAGGAAGCGAGAATTAGACTAAAAATTAGCTCAATACTTCTTTCCAGTATAACCATCTCATAGTTTTTGGCCCTATCATCCTTTCAAATTTTGGAAAGTTTAAGCAGTTATTTATTCTTTACCCCATATTACGTATCATACTTTTACTTTCCTTTGAATAATATCTGTTACTACTCAATGGATAACGAATGTTCGTGCTCAAGCCATTGACGAAAGATTTCATCTGAGTACCATTTTAAGAAAATGTTTTGCTTAAAACTTTTTCTTCCACTACACAGCTAAAACATATTTTGAAAATATTTCTTCTCTGGAAGTTATAAACGCAATCGGAACTCCGGTTGATGCTATGGAAAACTGGAAAAGAGTCAAGAAGTTTTTCTCCAGACGCCTTCGCAGACAAATCCCATTTTCTAACATGGTTTCATTTTTCAACAAAGCATATTTCTCACCTCACTTATTCCATCAAAAAATTAATCCTCGCTCCATTACCTTTCACTATGCATTCTACCTTTCATCAGTCTTCGGCTTCATGCAATCTTCAGTATCCCATTTCTCTTAATTACTTACCTTATTCTCCTAGTTCGCCTCTTAATTTCCTTCAGCAACTCCCCGACCTCTTTAGTCAAGCATGATGAGTTTTTTACCACCTTCTCCTGCTCATCGTATTTTTTCTGCGGACTTCAATCATTTCCTCTACCCTTTTCCAAACCCTCATCAAATGTCACTTATCTCCTCTAATTTTGCATTCATCAGTAGCCATCCTTAAAAAAAAATGGCCCCAGGTACCATACGAAACTCTACATCGTTTTTCTATTGTTTGTCCTTGAAAGCCGATGTCCACTATAAAAAGTAACATAAAACATTTAAAATTTAGAGTGTTTTGATGAGCATAACATTTTAAATATCGTATGAATGGTATGGTTGCTATTCATTCAATCAAATTCTTGTATAAAAAGTACATTTTCTACTGCTAATTCTTCTTTTATTCCGAATTGTTTGGAGTCATCACGAGGACGCCTCGCCGCTAGAAGAACCCTGCAAAGAACATTTTAATCACGAAATAATCAAACTAAGAACGCAATCGGCATTCTTCGTTAAATACTGCCTCAAGCGGAGAGTGTGTGCAGTTTAGCTGATGGAATATTATTTGAAGGAGGATTGAGGATGTTATTTAAACCCCGCACCATCTCTCTAAAACCGATACAAGTGACGAAATAGGAGACATGTCGCCGAACTGATGGATACATAAATTCCCTCTTTCTATGGGCCATTAGTGACTACAGCAAAACAGAGAGAAACACACTATTCACAAGCAAATATGTTTTCTTCCTTTCTCTATTTCAGTCCTTTTTCCTATACTTACCATCTCTTCTCCTTGGCTAATTTCCCTTCAATACCCTTGAAACCTTTCGCCTACATTCTCTTTGGTGGCTCACGGGGTCGTTTGTTTACAAAGATAAAGGTTAATGAAATAAATACAGTAGAATATGATAGAATAAGATTCACTATTAATCTGGGTACAAGCTTTTAAGATAAAAAAGAATTACCTTAATACATAATATACAATAACACACATACATAATTCTAAATTAATGGGATAAATTATGTGCTACAGCATACATCAACATAATTGACAAATTTAGGAAATAATTATAAACTATATATTTTAAATTCTCTATTGAAAATAAATTTTTATGTATCTGATGGAATAGTGTTTAACATTTTTGATGATATTACTACAAGAGAGTTGCTAAATGTGGTGATCCGATGTCGAGGAAAATAGAGAAATGAAGTTTTTCTTCTTATGATGACGCAAATATTCTAGCACATGCCATAAGTGTACATAATTACCATCACTTGGCCTTTTCCAGTGTTGTGCTGCGATGGATTGGGAGATGGAAAAGTGGAGTGTTAAAAAAAAAATTGCTCACGTAGTATAAGCATAGTGAAACTTGATGGTATTCACTAGCGTAGAGTTTGAGGACATTGGTATTGAATCAAAAGTGGAAGAGCATGCAGTTGTACCGAAGAACTCATATGGGGACCTTCGGAGGGACGTTAGGTCGCTCTGTCCCAACTCTTTTTGCATGCTATAATTTTCCAAAAGTAATTCTCTTCACGCGCGAGTGCCACCAAGTTTCGCTACCCCTAGATTTAATATTTACGTAATCCTAGTAGTGCGGACACACTAATGGGCGAGCGCATCGGTCAATTACGAATACAATGAGGCAAATAAGCCATTTTCTTGCCGCATCACATTCCAGGAGAAGGCATGGTTTTTATTTGAGGGCTATACATTAAACAGGTGAACCGTATGTTAATACTAAGTGAATGCAAGATGTTGGAGTTAAGACTCGTAAAAGTAAAAAGTAAATGAGTTAACATCTATAATCGACCATGTGTTCATTTTTCAGGCATGTAGGAGATGCAACGTATCTTTGTAACCATACCACCAAATCCAAACCCACTTTAGGAGCCTTCGAGGTTGTGAAATATCAAAAGCCCTCGTTCGAGCTGCCTACCCTGTAGGCTTTACGGGCGTTCATAAAGAAATAAAACTACTTGGGCACGGCCCCAGTTTACGTATTTAGATAATATTTCGTGCAAAGATTTTTCCAGTCATTTGGCGACAAATTGGTGGGCGGCATGAAAAACTAATGAAGACTTGATTTTTTTGGACCTTCCTAATGGGGCAGTTGGGCTCGCATCAAGCTGCCCTTTTCCCATACCCTGGAATATGCCTCATTAAAAACTCATAAGATAACATTGAAAAGATGATGTCGACGATATTTCGTTTAGTGAACCGCATAAATGAGGCGGGAGAGGCTGAAAGTAAGACGGGGAAATGTCATGCGTAATCCCATTATAAGAGCCTGCCATTTACCTCCAAATATTTCTCCAGCGTTACATAATTGGGTCGATGAAAGAAGTAACATATATTCTTGATTGAATGCGGGTGGATGAATTTGGTAGAAGAGACTCTAAAGGAATGAGAGTTGGAGAGGAATGCGGGATGAGTCTGAAGAATAAGAGAGCGTTTGCGAAGCAATGTATGAGTGTAATGTATGCAAAGGAGGTATGAAAGGATAGGGCAGCACAGAAGACATATTAAAACAGAGCCAGTTTCCCTTAGCCAACACCAGACTTTTATCTTGTCTACTCCGAAAGGAAACTGCGGGTTGGAATGAACATACATATATGCTTAAGATAAATATCTACGTACATGCATACCCATCACGTCATTCCTTTCGAGGTTGGCTTGGTAATACATTCATAATCTCAGTGGTAGGCCTGTAAAAATGACTCTACTGTGATAGTTTCCACCATACTGTCCTATTCTTGCATAATAAATATTCAGACAACTGTATTTGTTAGAAAGACAATAAAATGTTTCGTACTCCATCTGCCAAGGGTTGCTTAACCTCAAGATCTCAACCATAAGGCAGCATAACGTTCACGCCAGAGACAGTATTCGAAGACACGATCGTTAAGTTAAACTTTTGGTATTTTAATTCAGCCGCCTGGCACTGACGGCATAATATTTCATCCATGCACTTTGTCAGTACCTATACTTTCTAGTTTTCAAACCACCCGTGTTATTTAACCTCGTAATATTTAGCATGCACGGGGGGATTAATGATTTTAATGAAGCCCTTCGCATGGTCCTAATGAGAAAAGTGTTGGAAATATTTAGCGTTATCTTTATGAGGACCGCAGACTCTCACACTTATCTCTCGCACTTCGACCATTACATGCGACCTCTCAAGAGTTCACTCCCCTGCGTTTAACGTGGCCGTTTGCGAATATCTCCTCTCCCCCCCCCCCCCTCTTTCCCCTTCTCACATTTCTTATCTCATTCCATCTGGAAGCCCTTTCTTCCACAACTTGTCCCCTCTCTTTCTCCAATGTCCTTGGCCATTGTATTAAGATGTCCCCATAAAAACTTTCCAACGAATATTTTCTTTTGTGCTCTCTTATTCTGCTTATTTCCTTGTGCTGGTATCTATCTTTAACTCTTTTTTGAGAGAACCTTTGGCTTCAGTGCCATTTTTCCTCATAAAACATTAGATAACGCAAATAATAATTAGGGTTATATTTTTTAAATTGTCTTAGAATTAATTTGAAAACAAAGTGTTTTTTACAAAAAATATATGGGTTTATCAGCAGTGCGGCAAGTACATTTAATCGATGTGTCAGCAATTGAATATGAAATGTCGGATGGCACTCTATTTTACTCAATGCTCAATACTTTCAGTTTCAAGTTCATTCTGAAATTCAATTTGGATTATCATGAGGAGAAATTATAAAAACGGTGCCCAGACTCGTGAACAATCAGCAATTTCTTGCGAACGGCCAGGTTAGCTATTAGTACATGGCAATCACATACCATTTTCTTAATATCTCAATAAATAATTATGATTATGCATGATGGATTGACCTTTATTTAGATTTACGCCCACAACTTAGTTAATTACGTTCTGTAATTCAATATGTTTAGACATGAGAAGAGATCAATGTAAAAAACGGCGCGTTAAGACTTGAGAACATATTCAACTCTTTTTTGTGAATGGTCAAGTTTTACACGCGACATTTACACATGAAATTCATGGAAGTCATCGATAATTTTCTGTTTATTTTATTTTCGCACCATGATTTTCTCATTCATCGCAGATCCCTCTCTTTACCTGAGCATTTTTCCACCTTAAGTGAAAGGCGCCTGAAAAAGGATGAATCTCATTGTGTTGACCAATGGTACGTTCTGTTTGTGCATTCACAAGTGATGACAAATGTAAGATTTGTCTTGGAGTATATTTTTGTTGCATAAAAATACCTAAATAAGACTATTATTGGCCCAATCCTCTATAGGTAGTCTTAAACGATTTTTTTCTTCTTGTCAGCATACAACCTACCTCTCTTTATCCCGCCCACAAAGCCAATTCTCTTTCTTCCTATTCCTTGCTTACCCAACCACCTCCCCTCTATCACGGCCTTCAGCAACCCTTCGCCCCTCATTTCCTCTTCCTACCGCCTATTCTGCCTCCTCCCAATCTTCTCCAGGAGTCTTCCCTTCTCATCCACCATACCAAGCACATCCTAGTTCGTCTTTTATTCCGTCTGCCCTTTAGCTTAAAACGTTCGTGAAAGGTCACTCTTTTATCAACTCTCCTTCCTCTGAAACAAAAAAGAAACATGTGCCCCGCGCTTAATGCAAGGTGAGACTCCGGTCACGACTTGGAATCAAATCTTTTCCTCTCGACCTTAGCCTCGTCCTTGCCATCCACATTACGACATATCTCTCCTTCTTGGTGAGTGCGATCTCCCGCTAGGGCACTCGTTTTCTTTCCCGGCGCAACCCGTTCCCCTCTCATTCCCTACGGAGAACGAGGAGTTCACTTCCTTATCTGCTTGCCTCTGCGTTAACACTCTTCCAGGCGCTCGATTTTTGTCCAGCCCATCCCATCCTTTCCTCTCCAACCGTCAAGTCTTCTCCACTAGTGCTGTGCGATTCTTAACCCTTTGTTAGCTGAAATATGAAAATTTTGCACATAATGTGTTTAAAAATCTGATCAATTGTTTGTATTTTTGAAATTTTTACAGCTCGTAGATACTTTTATGGCACGCTTTATGAAAATATTTACGGTCCAAACGAAGCCGGATCCAAATATTTGAAATCGATTGCAACCCATTGAAGAAGCCCATCTCGAAAATTACATCAAGGGCCATAACGATCTTGAAAGTTGATGCTTACAAGGTTTTGATCATTTCGATGTGGGTAATTACGGTTTGTGACCTTTAAAACCCTGATTTTCGAACGCGGAGACTACTCCCTTACTCCCCCATGTGGATCCAGTACGTACGGTTAGAAGTAAATCCCAAAAAAAGGTCTTTTGCGAAACTGACAGTAATTTTCGCTTTTATTATACTCGTGGATTTAAACTTACATTTGACGAAAATCAAACGCCATCAATGTAGATGATGGCTGGAGTGAGGCCTTGACTCTGTCGTCTGTAATGTTGGACTCGAATTTAAAAATCAACTGGAATTTCACTTCCATTTTTTCCTATCCCTCCCTTAAATACACCCAATAAATGACCCACTGCTACGTTAATGGAATTGTTTCGAGTTACATAACGGTTCGTATTATATCGTAAGTTTGGAGTTATTACGCATATTGCTTTGTATAACGTATTAAATTTCGTTGCATTTTTTCGTGTATATTAAATTGTGTTGCATTACTTCGTGTATCGCATTACTCCCCATACCGAAATCGCATATAGCATTGTGTTAAATTACGTATACCTATCGAATAGCATCGTATTCTATTGCATGTTGAATTACACAGTATGTATCACATTACATCGGACCCTATACCATTTCTTATTACTTACCGTATCGTATCATATCACATTACAACGTAATGTATTATAAAACTCATGCACTTTTGACATTTCACAAGTCGCAGTAGATCATCATGACACCGCAGTCTGCTAACTCCTCCCTTATTTTCGTGCCTACCCTCACTCCACCCCTCCTGCCCCGTCCTCCCTACGGGCCAATCACAAATTAGACGCGGGGAGGGAGAGGCCACGGTTGCTGGAGGATAAGGTCGAATGGAGGAGAAGTTGCCTTTTCTTCTTTTTAAATAGACGTTTGCGGAGACGCTGATATTTGGAGAGGGCGGGAGAAAGGAAGGGTGGGCTGTTTGGGGTCAGGGTTGGTCGGGAGGTGTTGGTGAAGTAAGTGAAGGGGTGGGGAGAGAAGGAATGCAGGGTAATGATGTGGAAGGTGAGAGGAATGAATAAAGGAGTTTTCGGGTGACGTGAGCGAACCCTGGAGAAGGGGAAGAGTGACAACGGCATGGGTAATGGAGTGAGTAGGAGAGTGGGTGAGAGAGGCTGGTGTGAGGTGGAGTGATACGAGGTTAGACGTTGGAGGCAGAGTGAGGGTTGTGAAAACACGTATCTTCCATGGATATTGCATAAACATTGTATTCTGGAATACCTACGTGTGATTTGTTTTTAAAATTGATTTTAAATTATATGCTAGTACTTTAACCTTGTATTGTGTATGAGTTAGGTTGGGCAGTATTTGGCCATAGCGAATAATTAATTGCCAGGTTGCCAGATTGCCAACTCTTACTTTTTAACGTTTAAGCAGAGGAAATGGTAAGATGGGCAAGGAAAGAGCTAGATGTAGCAATGTAGTTATTGTAATTACACTTATTATTTATTTCCTGTGAAGTGTATTTAGTTTAGAGATGTAAATGAAATCAGATAAATGAAAACCAGTGATGAAATTTTCCTGAAAATCAGTGGCGAAAATCCGAAGTTAGAATTTTTTATTAGAAAATTAGCTCTTTCTTTTCCTCGTGGAAAAACTTAATTTCGTTTTAAATCCTCTCGATTCCTCTCTTTCTTCCAGTTTTATTTTTTGTCTCGTACCTTCAAAACTGCGTCGTTTATGGTCATATCTCCTATCACATATTTTGGATTTCTGAATCACTAACAGTTTCATGGATCGGAATCTACGGAAAAAATTACTTCCTGCAGATACTGCCTAATATACGAACTGCATATGACCTGCGGTGCTCTCCTGTGGTGAAGACTGAGTTAAAACTGTTATATTATTTCAATAACCCACACAGATATATATTTAGTGGTTGCATAGGAATAATGGATGAGAAAAACGCAGATTTTGCGGTTCAAGATTCACAATAACTGATGCCATGGAGGTATTAGGGAAGTTTACTGCCGCAAAAATCTTAAATTTTGCTTTTTTATGCATTCCTGATCATTAGTTTTGGAATTATTATTCATCGATTTTGCTGGGCTAATAACATATGCCCGCTACTCTAGCTAATTTTAAAAGAGCTCTTAATGGCACTGTGTTAATTTTTATGGACATTCAGGGTGTAATTTAGTTCAATTGGGAGTTCTCTCTTTTAATGTTTCAGCTATCAAATAGATTAGGCCGAGTAATATGTAGTTTTCATTCAATTACTGAGGTTGTTAGACGGTTTTAGATTCTTTATACTGCTCATTGCTTTTTAGAAGCAATTATTTGTATCCGTTTGACGTTATCACGTCAAATATGTGCGTCCTATACAAATCTGAAGCACGAATTCGTGTCAGTTTATTCGTATTCGTATCGTGTTCCTCAGGCATATAAATAAAGCTTGTTAATATTCTATATGATCTCTTTGACCTGCTTTTTTGGCCTTTAGTTAAATATTTTCATATTACGAAAATTAATGTTTTTACTTTCACTCAAATGGATATTTATTTTTTTTATAGGTCTCAAACTTTAACGAGTATCAACATGAAAAAGGCCAACATTTTATATATTCCTATTATCTTAGGTGGCCTCCAATTTAAGTATGCGATTTCCGCCTGACTGTGCAGTTGGTCGAAAACAGAGATAATCTCTTCCGCAACTAGGACGGCGCCTGCTCCACCCTGTATCTAGCTCAACCTCAATCGCTGACGAACTCGGATAAAATACGACAGGCTATTCTGTAACTTTTGTCGCCCATTGGAAAACATCACTGTTGTCCTTGGGGCTTAAATCGGCATTGGCGAGCCTTGTACCTTACTTTCAACAGCATGGCAGTCGCTTCTAAGATTACGAAATGGTTTTTCAATTTTTAACGTAGTAATTATTGCTATTTTTTTAAATTTCTCATTGCATAAATGTGAACCTAGTGTTGGTAAAACATCTGTGAACCTCCGGTGAAAGTTAACGCCATTACAGAAAAAAATCTATACGAGCCTACCGTGAATTTTTTTCCTCATTTTTATCAACGATTGACAACCTGGCTAAGCGGTTTTAAGATAAGCGGTCAATTATTTAGTAGGAGACATATCCGAAAATGCCGAATGCTGAGTAATATGAGGAATGCCAACTATGATCATTGCCGCATGAGAAACAATTAACGCCTGCCGACGGGCGGACCCTCTAAGTGGACTCATATGCGTACAAGTCCACTCCACAATGCAATCCCCACTATCCATGATCCAGGGTCGATTGATTCGATATATGCTTCTCTATCGATATGCCTGGAGGAGGAAGACGATAGACTTATGGAACTAACTTTCATATGATCCAAGGTGACGTCTATCCGGTGTGGTTACCATCGTGCCAAGGTACGGGAAGAGTTACCATATGCTCCCATCTCCATTTAGACGCTTGTCATCGTTCAGTGGAAGAAATATCGCGCAAAGCGTTTCACGGGTACTGCGACCGAGACTGTTTAAAAAAGAGATGAATTAGGCATGGAATGGTAGCGTGGAATGGGAGCGAGCCTCGGGTGAACCCGTAAATCCTAGGAGTACAGATTCCACGTGGAAGAGCGGAGGAGGGAAGAGACAAAGTGAAAAGAAGCAGGCCTTGGGAGAGGAAAAGAGGGATTCGCTGGGGGGAATGATGTAAGAGAGGCGGCGTGAATAAGTAAGGAGAGTCTCAAATGGCTTGCAGTAGAATGGAGTGCAGAGGTGGGGAGAAGGGCTCCCGGAGTGTTGCGCGGCGGGTAGCAGTGCTTTTGAGGAACAGAATCGTCTGTCTTTTGAGTGTTCGCGAGCGGTTGGCTTGGGTGACATGAGTAACGTGATCGCTTCCCAGTCCCGGCTCCCATGCCGCGATCCAAGAAAAGGTATTTACGTGTTGGTGTGTGAGTGAGAGTGAATAGTTTGTGAGCTGGGACCGTTAAAGTTCTCTCCGGCTTCATTCTGGCACCAATTCCGGAGCGAGCAGTAATTCGAGCCTATTTAAATTGCATGAATCTAATCAGTCCCTGCCTCCCTCCCCGAATGAAAATTGCAGACATTCTGTATATCCTGCCACTAGCTACGCTGCAGCGTCTAGATAGTTGGATTAAGTTGTGCGAGAGGCGAATAGAGAGGGAAGGAGTGTGCTAGGCGGGGTGAGAATCAATCATGTGGCACTGAGATGGCTCGAAGAAGTTTGGGAGTGAGATGACTCAAAGATCTCAGGAAAATGAAGAGTTGCGAGACGATTCAAAATGGATATTTACGTGCGTTAACGGCTTTCATTACTTTCCCATGAGTTCGCCACACTCGCAAGAAGAGTGCTCTACGGACAACACCGCGTTTCAATTGTTGGTAAATTTTGTTCTTCATGTGCATGCATTTTTCATTAGTCCATTTGTCACTAACGATCATCAATCAGAAGAATGGTTTTATTCAGCTGTTTACTTCATTGTCTCCGTGCTTAAAAACTTATACCTCATTAATTCTTCCTTATTCTAACTCCTCTTAAAATTTTTGTCACGTATTCCATTCTCATTTATCTTCGTACTTTGGCCCGCTCACTTGTTTTCCCTGAATTGTTCTAAGGAGACTTCCATGACTCAGAATGAGTCAAACAATGCTAAATTCTGCTCTTAGAACTGTTTTTGTCCAGTGTCATTTCTTCGTGACAATTATATAAGGCATTTGGGTATTTTTAAGGTATTATTGGGTAATTGATGATACATTAGCAATGGTGTCTTCGCGTATAACTTGATGTAAAATTATCGATGGATAATGTATTCTACTCTTTTTAGTTGCTCATTCCCTACTATATTATTTCGTTAAATATTACTGGGCCATTATTTCGTTAAATATTACTGGGCCATTATAAAGTGATAAATATATAACAAATTCATATTATTGGTGCATGAAAATTGCTACCCTCGTTTAAACCACGGATTATATAATATCCAAATATTACATTGATTAATAGGTATGTATTCGATGTAATTTTTTTCCAAGAAACGTATTCCTCCGATAATGGAGGGATACGCGAAGGGCATTGCAAACGTTTTAGTCTCACGACGGGAATGAGGTCATGCGATAAAAAGTTTCCTTTTTTGCGGGGAAAGTGCCTGCGCATTAAACCGCAACTGGTTAATAATTCACTCAGAAAAAAACGAGGGAATATCGATTGAATGAGCAGAATTGATAGGACATTTTTCAACGACGTTTTCACCCTCCCGCCTCCCCGTGCCCAACTCACTCTTACGCCCATCATTACGGGATGGAAGAGGCGGATGCCGAGGGAGTGAGGCGGGTGAGGCTTGAGATGAGGAGGACAAGGAAGGGGTATGAGTGAGGCGGAGGATTTTCGAAAGAGCAGAGGAAGGTTTTGAGGACATTCTGGATCGGGTGAAGGGAAGTGTGAGTGGAGGAAGAGGTTTTGGGCGGCTGGAGTAAGCAGGGGAGAGAGAGAGTATGGGGAAGAAACGTGAAATGGGAGCCGAGTGGATTCGTGCGGCATATCTCTCGCTCTCTCTTGCAAGGGTGAGAAAGTGAGTGAAGGAAGGAGGGGGATTGAGGGAAGGGAACAGGATACGTGGAGTTCATGTAGAGGTATAGGTAAGAGGAGAGAATGAATAAAGATAGCGGAGAAGAGGAATGGATTAAGTGTCATCCGTGTGAGAGAGATAAAGTGAAAACGGAAGCGAGGATGATGTAATAGGATAAATGGAGAAAAGATGGAGAATTGAATATCTGGTTGGTTGGTTGTTTGTAGGGTTACCACATTTGATGTCCCAAAACGGGGACATATCTAGTATTTGAAGATGCAAACTGAGAAAACTGGGAGATCGTTTTTAAAATGGTGTAGCCTTTTATTATTATTTGACTTCTGATACATATTAAAATCATTATTTGAAGCAGCGGCGGCTGGTTATGGCAGCAAACACTGAAGTACAGCGTTCAATTCTCGTTGGCAACTGGTTGGGTGGCTGAACCCTTCTTTGCCCCCTACGAGTTATTCCTCTTAGTAGCCATGGAACTGCTGAAAATTACAGTATAATCTTTTGTTTCTATCATAACGATCTTCCGACAAGTTAAACCTTCAACTTATGATTTGAAAAGATAAAAAATAACGTTACTCAGTTTGGATTCTTTCACAGTAGCTATTCCCTTCAACCAAATGATTAACACTCAATTGTCAGAACAGATCATTTGAGGATGGGTGCTACTTCGTTTTCAATTTACACACTTCTCGCTATTTTATCGCTTCGCATTTCTCCGTGAGATTGACAGCGTATCAAAATGGAGACATTCTTGGACATTTCATTGCGAGCCGGGACATATTTGCCAACCGGTGGGACACCGGGTCTGTCCTGAGACGTATGGTAAGTCTAGTGATTTGGGTAGGCAACCAAAAACTGAGATCAATTGGGCCATTAAGGATGCATAAATGGATGGATAGAACCGTAATGTCGTAACCGTAAGGTCTATTTGAAAAATGGAAAAAAATGAAGAGAAACCTGGCGTTGGCATTAATGTACTCTCATTAAAAGACCCCCAATGGGACCACATTTTTCGTTTCCATCCAACTGGCGAAGTACTTAAGGGAAATTATCTCAAGTAAGAATCGAGATTCCACTTAAAAATCCGGTCTCCAGCCGGAATTTGAAACCGGGCCCTCGGGATGGGAAGCTAGTACTCTAGCCAGGAGGTGAAGAGAAGAGTAAAATTAAAGAAATCGAAGAAGAGGGATGGGTGAAGTGGTATCCAAGTGGGAGAGATAAAATGAAAACAGATGGTATGGTGTATTAGTATAAATGGTGTAAAGACAGATAAGGAAATAGCTAGTTGGTTGGTTTTTACGGTGAGTGACCGGCTGATGAGGCTATTTGCGTCGTTAAGAAGGATTAAGTGCAAAAAAATAGCATTACAATTAATCTAGTTTATTTGGCTGATTTAAATGGGAAAGGTTGACTTCAAAGAATAGGAAAATAAGTCACAAATATAAAAGTTATTGTTTTAAGTCATTTTGTTTTTCAGCTAAGCATTATTATTAATTTCTGTCGTGCTTAATAATTCTGTCTTCCCATTTCCCTGGTCACTCACTGTTATTCCTTCTATCATGGTCCTTGACACCGCTTTATATTTGTCCTTTCATTCACCAACCTACCGCTGTTTAATTTCTTGTCATACCTTTCTTTCTTCCTATTCCATGTCCAAAGTCTCTTTTTATATCTTCATTCCTTTGCATCAAGAAACATTCACGTCCTATCCAAAATCTCAAAGGCATACATTGGAATTAAATGTTCCTCACTCAAATTCAAACAACGGTAGAGAATGGAATATTTCTAGTTGTAAAGTTATTTTTAATTCTTCTATTTGGTAAAAATTGCTAGGAATGATTAGAAAAAATGTAGCCGAAAGGAGCAGCAAACCTATAGTGGAGCTGATGACTATTGGTGGTTAGGAGTTACTATCATTTAGCCATGCCATGAAATTTTATTGTACCACTTTAAACTTAAGGATTTGCTACGTCACCCAGATTTATTGGGAAAAGCTCTGACAGGAGAAGCTGCTATCCCATATCTACAATCAAAGGCAGCTATGGCATTTGTACGTATCAAAAGCACTCCTGACTATGACGTTAGAAATTAGTTTTAACCCCTCTATTCTCTCTCATTGTAACAGCTTAGAAAAAATGCTCATTTATACATCAGTAATGAAATATAGTGTGGAAAATACTATGCTACCGATTTCATCAAAGGAGAACACGAGAGGTGGAGATAGGGAACGGGGAGGAGGGTTGGTTTAGAAAGGAATGAGACGATATTAGCGAAGACCGGGGGCAAAGGAAGGTCACCATCTTGTGGGGTGACCGAGGGGGTAAGTATGAGGTTAAAGGAGGGGGGTCGGTTAGTGAGGAGTTTCTTGGGAACTTGGTGAGCCGAATGCAGCGAAAAAGACTGTGGGCTACGATGCTGTAAATGTGGAGCGGGAAGTCTAGCCTAGCGATGGGAGTGTAGCTCAGATGGTAGAGTTCAAATGAACATTGAATATTTGGGGTGAGCGTGTTTGGAAAGGGTGAATAATGGGAGAAAGGGACACCCTCAGAGCCCGAGGGGGTTGGTAGGGAACGGATTAAATTGGTAGGATATTGGTGACGGTCTTAGGATCTATATGATGAGATGAATAAATGTCTTAAATAATTCAGGACAAGATTGAGACCATATAGTTGTCTCTCCTTGGGTTTTTTTCACCCTGGAATGGGGTAGATTTGGTGCGGGAAGAAGAAATGACTGTTTATCTTCCAATGCTTTCTTTAATGGTGTTATAAATAAGCTGGGACTCTTGATATCCTTGATTGAGCCCAAGAAATGATTACGTAGAATTTGTTAAGCTTATTACTAACTGAGATCATTTATTTAATCTACATGAGGAACTTAAAAGAGACGATGATGCGATAGTAATATGCAGGGCAGTGAAATAATATTGCGAGTTAGAATTCGTGATAACCTACTTACCAGCTGATAGATAGAATGGTGAAGCACGCCGTTTCCAAATGGTACAAATTATATTGTTAGAAATAATTTTTCCCTTTCCGGTTTTCAACTATTTTGAAATTTTAAAGGATATGGCGGTTAAAATTTTCATTAAATACGCTTTACCAAGTAACATCCAAATTACTAAATTTGATCACAAGTTGCTAAATACAACAGACGCCAATGAATACGACGTACATTAGCTCACAATTTCTTATCTAACATTAATTGAAGAGTACATTCTTTTACAATCAGTAAAATCTTCACTAGTGTTATTGCTAGTGAGAGAGACTTGCAAAAGTGATTCTTTACTGGGGTAAAGTTTACAATTGTTTATTGCATAATATGTTCCAAAAAGATAACTTTATTTTTTCCTAACTTCGGTGTCAATCATTTCATTTTAAACATTTTAATTTTGTAGTATATGTTATCAAAAAAACAATTGAGGAGTAAGGCAAACATATTCTTGAATGAAGCTAGTTTCCCTCTGAAGACATTGTGATTGTGATACCCTTAGCCGCTCGTAACTTAAAACTAAATGGCTCACTAGGACTTGGAATCGAACTATAGCCCGTTTGGTTTGGAAACCAATGCAGTCATTACGATTCTAAAATTTTAAACGATTTTTTATTCTCATACATTTTCATTTTATAAGGCAATTTTGCAGGTATTTTGAGGGAACTAGATGAATAGCACTCATATGAATAATCATGACTAAATGATTATTTTTTACAGAATTATATGGTCTTATAATTAGAGTAAACATGATCTGATGATTTCCCGGTGTATGCTGGTAGTGATGCCTGTTCGGGTTCTACACCGAGGAAAACTGTATTTCAGACGTTTCGACGTCCACCATCTTCGGAACTGAATGATGGCCGACGACTCGGAGAGCGAAACGTTGGTAGAAATGCAAAGTTTGACATGGATATTGACTTCTTTGGATATCCCACATCAAACTTTGCTGAGTAATATATTATATTCGTGTCATGATAATTTCATAAGATGACTTAATTTTTAGCGGACATAGTAGATGCACTTGACTGTTTTCAGCCAAAAATAAATAAAATGGAAAATATAAATTTAGACTAAAAAAAGGTGGTGAATTAATCAAATTGCTCATCGCAATCACCTTTATCTATCCATGCCTGCCTAGGTATAAAGGCAAGATGAGAATATCTGTTTATTTGTCACGGTTCGAAGCCTCCTGTGTCCTTCCGCGAGTAAATAGCGTGAACCCATATACATGCTCAAGCTGACGTATCTGCCGCGCCGTGCCTTCAAAATATTTGGATAAGAAAGCATGTAAAACAAGATTAAGGTTTTATTACAATGAATTCATAAATTATCGTAAGGAAGAATTATGTTTCATGAAATATGAATTCATGGTTAACCTATTCCTATGTTAGTTAATACGCATTTAATTGCTGTAATTTTTGGCTCGTGTACAAAGATTTACGAGATGCCTAGTGACTGAAGGAGGCGCTAACGTAAAGATTAGACCTATCGATCGGAGAATCTTCAGATTTCAAGGGAAAGGCATAGAGGTAGATATAAAGGAAAAGACATACAGGCAGTTATCAAGGAAAAGACATAGAGGAAGATATCATGGAAGAAGCATAGAGGCAGATATCAAGACGCGTGCTCGACGCAGAGAGGGAACACGGTGAGATGTGCATACCCACCCATAAAGATATGCATGAGGTCGAAGCAAAAAGGAGGAAATGAGAAAGAGTCTCGGGAGTAGAAGGGATGGGATGAGAAATTCGAGAAGAGATAAGGTCCGGAGCGAAGGCCACCCCCGGAAAGTGTATAGGGTTCTGTAAAGGGATTCTGTCAAAGGAGAGGGTAGGACGAAGGTAGAGTCAAGGTGGTAAGGGCTGAGACGAATAAAAGGGACAGGGAAGCTGTTGCAAGTACGGGGTCATGCGGGGGGTTGGAGGGCCGTTTGAGAAATATGTATGGCGATAACGGCCCCTTCAAATCCCCGCTACTCTAATATACCGTGAGGTTTCATGAATCCACACCCTTTTTTAACAGTGAAACCTAACGTACTAAGGTAACCAAATCAAAACTAAGATGCCATTGATTTTTAGAAGCATCCACATCGAAAGGATTTTCGATTAAAGACGTCCTGCGCAATTTCAGGAATAGAAAGTCAAGGTATCAAAGTTATTCGTAAGTGCTGTGTGACTGTCAAATATAGTGACTATGGCCTGCGCCTAGCGCCAGGGGGAGCATGCGAGGTTCTGACTTGTGATGGGATGAGTGCTGCATGTCTGGTGTGGAATCACCCCGTGCCACACACCCTAGTGGTGGCTTGCACGGTACTACGTAGATGTAGAAGTATAGTTGCCATCTGCCAGCCAGAACTAGTTCAGCCTTCAGGAGTGAGCATAGTTATTCATATTAGTAGTGGTGGACCTAGAGTTTTGTTGTAGGGATTGTAACACGCCATTTTGGCCGTGTTGGCATAAGTATACGATTAAGGACGCCATTGTGTATATTTTGGGAACACGTGCTGCCGCGAGGCAACAATATCGTCTATGTTATGAAAACAACTTTAAACAATACCATTTTCTGTTTACGTAAACAAATTATAACAATGCCGTCTATGTTATGAAAACAACTTTAAACAATACCATTTTCTGTTTACGTAAACAAACTTATAATAATGAAAGGGGAATAGCCTATCAGATACGAGAGAAGGGGAGAAAACCTGGAATGTTCTAGAACATACAGGAGGGGAGATGAGATAGTATAAAAGGGATTGTCAAACAAGGAACGCGGCGTCTTCTTCTGCTTCTTCTTAACAAGGGAGCCACAAGAGACGTTTATCGAGTGAAAGTCATACGAGAGTTTTTGCAGTGATAATTTGCCGGGAGTAAGCAGCTTTGGACAGCAATTACCAACGCCAGTGTCCTGTGTTAAGGAAGGATCCAGGAATCCGATAAACAGATACTGGGACATAGAGTATCGGCGAAATTCACTTTGTACAATATCCGGTGAAGTAGAACAAACATTATAAATTAATACGAATATATTTGAGAAGGGAACATATATTGATTAATTGAGTAACTAAAGTGAATTTGTTTCATAAGTAAAGAATAAAAGGGTTATTATAAATATATGTACTGTTCAAGTGTATCATTTTAGTGCATGAATTAATCCATTAACCTTTGCCGCCAAGGACTACCGAAAGGAAAGGATCTCTCTCAAGGTAAGAAGTGATAAAGTGAAGGGTACCTTTTGTGTGTCGGGCTGATACAAGTATATAACGTCGCGTGTTTAGGACCGCGTGAAAGAATAATTATTAGAACCCCTGTGATAAGGAAATTGATAAGGGGGGGCTAGTACATTAATTGGCGCCCAGCGTGTAGAGCTTGACTACTCATTAGGTGAGACCACGAGAACCGGAGAGAAGGAGGATCATCCCGAAGGAGTGAAGAAAGAAGATGGCGGCCAACATGAAGAAATTTCCGGAGCTGAAGTCGGCAGAGCTACGGCAATTATTACGAGAGAGGGACTTGTTAGTAGGGGGAACCAAGCCAGAATTGCAGCAGCGATTATTACACACGCTAGAAAAGGAGGGAATAGATGTAAGCACGTATGAATTTAGGGTCGATAGTGAGGAACCGGTGGAAACTGAGATGCAAGCGCTATTTAGGCAATTAAAAGAAGAACAAGATAGAAGAGATAGAGAGAGGGCAGAAGAAGCAAAAGAAGAACGAGAGAGAAGCAGAACGATCTTAGAGGAGATGGCTGAAGGGCAAGAGAGAAATAGAACGATCTTAGAGGAGATGGCTGAGAGGCAAGAGAGAAGACATGCAGAATTGTTGGGGCAAATTAGGGAAGAAGCAGACGAAAGAGAGAGAAAGCTTTTGGAAGAAATGGCAAAAATAGCAGGAGAACATAGACAGACGCAGGAACGTATTGCATCATTCGAACATGGCTGTGATGAAAGGTTTGCCAAAACAGACGGGGCGTTAGCAGAGATATGCAAAGATGTCGCGAAAGAAATTAACGGAGTAGGAGCGAGGCTGGAGGCGAGCGATCTCAAGGTCCGAAAGTTAGAAGCGAGTTACGTGAATTTGCATGAGAACGTGGAGGAAAGGTTCAAGAAGATGGCGGACGAGCCTGGACAACAATCCACCACAAAAGCAGCTGGGCTAGATGAAGAGGCAGTCCGACGCATCGTGCGTGAGGAAAGCAGGAGACCTAACGTCACAACGGCACCCGCGGGAATGGTACAATTAAAGGTCCCAACGTTCGACGGGAGGCATACATCAAGACCCATGAAATACCTACAGGAGCTGTGCGAATACCAAGAGATATATCGGTTACCTGACCAGATGATGCTCCAGGTCATCAGACAAGGAATGGTTGGGAGAGCAGAGGAATGGTTCTCTGCGACCCGACACCTGTATGAAGATGTGAACGCTTTCCAAGCTATTTTCACGGAGCAGTTTTGGGGAGATGAACGTCAAATGCTGATAAAACGGAGTTTCGACACGGGAAAATACAAGGAGAACGGAGGGCTCACGCGAGTAGAATATGCGACGGCCAGAATTAGCGTAGCGAGGGAGTTGACGCCGCCAATGGAGGACGGAATGATCATTCTAATTCTCAAGAAACACTTTGGCATGGAAGTAAGCGTCGGCATGATTTCAAATAATGTAAATACAATCCCGCAATTCTTGACGTTATTGGCCCGCTATGACAACATACCGCGAGAAGACGGAAACTCCGAGGCGACTGGATACCGAAGATGGGAAAACCAATACCCAAGGAACCATGGAGAACGTACGTGGAGGACACCGGAAGACACATCCCAACGCAACCAGCAGTACAGATGGGACTCGAAGAGGTCACAACCACGGGAGTGGCAAGCGTCGAGCCAGCAGAGAGACGGACGGAGAGACGATAACTTTCGCGGCGAGGGATACTCTCAACGGCCGGGCGAGAGACCAGCTGATCGACGCCGAGGACAAAACAATATGGCGGAGGCGCGCCCACCGATGAGAGAGCGCCCTGTCAATTCCATGATGGCGGAAGAAAGTAACGCCGCAGGGAAACCGGAGCAGGAAAACTATTAGCGGCAAAGCATGACGAAGGTCCCAACATGCCGAGGCCGGAAGACGAAGAGGGATTCTGGGACATACCGAAGGAGCAACGGGCAAAGATACGGAAAGTGAGAATAAAACGGACACCACCACAAGAGGAGAAGATAGAACCCCACACGGAGGAGGAAACGATATGCAATGTTTTTGAGTCACCTCGAGATTTCTTGACGGAGAAAGAAGCGGATAGGCCGGAAGTAATTAAATGCCCGGAGATTAGGGTTCAAATGGAAGGAGTGGCTGTGAATGCACTGATAGACACGGGATCGGAACTAACGTGCATTAGCGAGGAGTTTTATCGGGAGAATCAGAATGAACTGCGAAACGCTTTGGAGGTACCAGTCAAAGGAATCCGGATAGCTGGAGCCGTCGGAAGGAAGAGTGGAATTATAAGGAGGCAGATCTGTCCGAGTATAGAGATAGACGGATTCACCACAAATATGGCCTGCACGGTGGTGCCGGAGCTGATCAAACCATTCATAATCGGGACGGACACATTAGCTCAACTATCCGCGAAGATTGAGTACGATCGCAGGATTATAACCCTAAGTGAAGGAAAAAAGGAGATCGCATGTAAGTTTAGGGAAATGCGCATGGACGCACAATATGACAACATGCACATAGAAACCAGCGAGGAAGAGGCACGAGAACAAGGCTTAGAAGAACGGATCCGAGAAGCAGTCGCGGGAATAAATGAAATGTCAGAAGATTGCAAAGAAGAGTTGACGGCGGTGATCAAGCGGTATAAGGATATCTTCAGCGATACACCTGGGATGATAAGTGGTTTCGCATATAAGTTTCAAGTGAAAGACGGAGAGTTCTGCCAGAGGGGATATGGAATTCCGCTGAACTTCCGAGGCCAAGCAAGACAGAAAATCCAAGAAATGCGACAGGAAGGAATAATTGAGGGAAGCACATCCCAATATATCTCGCCATTAGTATGCGTAGTTAAAAAGGATGGATCCATTCGGCTGTGTATCGATGCCCGATCGATAAATAAACTCATAAAGCCTGATTACGCGACATCCAAAACAACTGAGGAACTTTTCCAGCAGTGTGCTGGGGCAAAGTTTATGACTTCCATCGATTTAACACAGAGCTTCTACCAGATTCAGCTGCACAAGGATTCAAGACAATATTGCGCTTTCTCATTTGAGGGCAAGATATACCAGTTCAAACGGGTTCCATTCGGATGCAGCATAAGTAGTAGCGCATTAGTAAGGGCACTTGACTATGTGCTGGACGACGAAGTGAAGGAATATTGTCTCAACTTTGTAGATGATTTACTTATTGTCTCTAGATCCTTCGCCGAGCATTTACAGAATTTAAACACTGTCTTAAAGAAGTTGTATGAATCGGGTATTACAGTGAATTTGAAAAAGTCAGAATTCTGCCGCCAAAAAATAAGATTCCTGGGCCATGAAGTATCCACAAAAGGAATCACCATTTCGGAGGAGAAGTTGGCACCAATTAAGGAGTATCCCAGGCCTCGTAACAGAAAACAGATAAAAGCGTTCTTAGGTTTGATCAATTATTATTCGAAGTTTCATCAAGCCCACGCGGGATTGACGGCGGTGTTAAATGAGCTTACGAGGAAAGATCGGGAATGGAAGTGGACGGAGAGACACCAAGAAGCATTTGAGAAGATAAAGGACGAAATGTGTAAATCTGTAATGTTACACCACCCCGACCCGAGGAAACCC
Organism: Pyrrhosoma nymphula; assembly: GCA_963573305.1. Classification (NCBI taxonomy): domain Eukaryota; kingdom Metazoa; phylum Arthropoda; class Insecta; order Odonata; family Coenagrionidae; genus Pyrrhosoma; species Pyrrhosoma nymphula. The sequence goes on from OY754333.1 coordinate 67,497,583, forward strand.
TATTACATTCAGACGGACGCCAGCGGATACGCCATCGCAAGCCGTCTATATCAGAAGGATGAAGATGGAGAAGAAAGGGTGGTTTATTTTGCTAGCCGTTGCCTGAGAGGCGCCGAACTAACATATAGTACTACGTTGAAGGAGTTAATCGCGATAACGCATGCCCTGAATAAATATAGAAGTTTTATCCTTGGTGCAAAGACCTTCGTGATAACTGATCATAAATCGTTATCATTTCTTTTTCAATGTAGACTCCTGAACAACACATTGGCACGTTGGATAATGAGCATTCAAGAGTACAATATAGAGATAATTTATTGTAAGGGTAAGGATAACGTAGTTGCAGACGTCCTGAGCCGGCACCCGTATGGAGTGAATGAAGAGGAAGGATTTCCAACTGAAGAACCATTGATTGCAATAATCTTGGCGGAAAAGCCATCACATGAGTTGTGTATGGGGCTACGCGACTTATTAACACAACAAAGGCGGGATCCCAAATTAGAGAAAATAATTGCTGAATTAGAAGCGGGCAGATCCGGTAAAAGATATCAGCTGATCGAGGAAGGATTAGTTCGCCTTGAAACAAACGGAAGAAAGCTTTGTATCCCTAACACCATGTTAACTACCTTAATAGAAGAAACGCACAAGATGTACGGGCATGTGGGTGCAGCGAAATTACATCGAATATTGTCGGAACAATTCACGTACCCAAAGTTAAAGAGGGAAATCCGCAAAATGACGGCGACATGTGACGTATGCCAAAGGTTTAAGACGCCCAACAGTTACACCCATGCTGAATTGCAAACAGTGGTACCGGAAGGAAGAAACGATCTCTTATGCATCGATGTGGTAGGTCCGCTACCAAAGGGGCAGTACGGTTATCAATACATCCTATCGGCAATAGATGGGTTCTCAAAATTCATAAAATTATACCCAATCAGGCGAGCTAATACAAAGATTATAATCAAGATCATCTTTGAAAGGCACCTATCAGAGGCGGGGAAATATAAAAGGATATTGAGTGACCGGGGGACCCAGTTTACTAGCCCGGAATGGTCAAAGAGACTTGGGCAAGAAGGCATAAAATGCGTCTTATGTAGTATTCGACACCCTCAGGCCAACCAGGTGGAAAGATACCATCGCACTTTAAAAACCATGCTAAGGATATTCTGTCATAAGGCACACTCTACGAGGGTGAAGTGGCTACCGATAGTGGAATCATGCATGAACAACACACACAACGACACAACCGAGTTCACGCCAATGGAGGCTCATTTCGGGAAGAAATCGGAGCGGATATGGGATAAATGGCTTAAAGCAGCAGAAGAAAGTGACTCCGAGAAGATCGCAAATGATATAGTTAGGATACGTGAAAATATCATTAAAAAGGGCGAAAAACGGGCGGAGAGAAGAAGGAAGAAAGACAAGAGGAATAGAGCGGAATTTAAAATAGGAGATAAGGTTTTAGTACGTACCAATCCGGTATCCGATAAACAAAGGGGAATCTATCACGGCTTCCTGGCATTATACGAAGGTCCATATGAGATTTCAGAATTCCGAGGGCCAGCCACGTGTGTAGTATTTAATCCACAAAAGAACGAAATACGAGGCACTTTCCACTTCAGCAATATTAAACCATATAGGGAACAATAGCACAGCACTTGGTATCACTCACATCACACGAGCACACGAGAAGAAGACCGTAGTCCAACTGACCATAGCACGCAGTCATTAAACTGAGGAAACCAGCGCCGCAACATTATAATTTGATCCGTTCAAGCAAGGGAGAACTGTTTACCGATAATATACATTGTATCGGGGCCCGACATGCGAGGGGAGCTTACGAACGAGAGAGAGAGAGGTTGAACTTGGCGGCAGGTGGATTAGCACAATATGTATGTTTCGTGATATCTTTTCTCAATGTGTGTATATTCAGTGTCATGTTGCCATTATTTGATTCGTGTTTTCTTATGTATGAATGGGCTCGTGGACGTAGATTGAGCCGGAAGGAGGGAGAGTATATCACCTGAAGGAACTTTAAGTGCTGTGAAGTGTATATGTGTAATGTGAATTATGGCCTTTTGATAACCCAGTGTTTTTAGGGGGTTAAAAGTGAGAATGAATGTTGAGAAGAAGATGGACAGTATTATTATTTGCACGTTATATTCACGTTCAATGTATCAGTTAATAACGTCGATTTATATAATATGTTCTTGATTTTAAATTACGTGAATAAGATTTTCATTGGTTATTTGCCTATTTCAAGCAAGGAAGAAAGGGAAGAGACCATATTGTTATATGGTGTATCATATGTCTTGAGTTAAAGGAGGAGACGCTGTTTGTAATTGTGTTTATTGATATAAATGTATTCATTTGTGATTTCTGCTGTAACACAATATACTTGGGCACAGACATTATTTAGAGGGAGGCTAAAGTTTGAAGGCGTTGGGGCCGCGTTAGTTTACATTTGAAGGCTTTAAAATAATTCCTTTCTTATATTTCCAAGTCATTATTTTAATGGGGCTAATGTAACACGCCATTTTGGCCGTGTTGGCATAAGTATACGATTAAGGACGCCATTGTGTATATTTTGGGAACACGTGCTGCCGCGAGGCAACAATATCGTCTATGTTATGAAAACAACTTTAAACAATACCATTTTCTGTTTACGTAAACAAATTATAACAATGCCGTCTATGTTATGAAAACAACTTTAAACAATACCATTTTCTGTTTACGTAAACAAACTTATAATAATGAAAGGGGAATAGCCTATCAGATACGAGAGAAGGGGAGAAAACCTGGAATGTTCTAGAACATACAGGAGGGGAGATGAGATAGTATAAAAGGGATTGTCAAACAAGGAACGCGGCGTCTTCTTCTGCTTCTTCTTAACAAGGGAGCCACAAGAGACGTTTATCGAGTGAAAGTCATACGAGAGTTTTTGCAGTGATAATTTGCCGGGAGTAAGCAGCTTTGGACAGCAATTACCAACGCCAGTGTCCTGTGTTAAGGAAGGATCCAGGAATCCGATAAACAGATACTGGGACATAGAGTATCGGCGAAATTCACTTTGTACAATATCCGGTGAAGTAGAACAAACATTATAAATTAATACGAATATATTTGAGAAGGGAACATATATTGATTAATTGAGTAACTAAAGTGAATTTGTTTCATAAGTAAAGAATAAAAGGGTTATTATAAATATATGTACTGTTCAAGTGTATCATTTTAGTGCATGAATTAATCCATTAACCTTTGCCGCCAAGGACTACCGAAAGGAAAGGATCTCTCTCAAGGTAAGAAGTGATAAAGTGAAGGGTACCTTTTGTGTGTCGGGCTGATACAAGTATATAACGTCGCGTGTTTAGGACCGCGTGAAAGAATAATTATTAGAACCCCTGTGATAAGGAAATTGATAAGGGGGGGCTAGTACAGGATGTAATCATACCAAGATGTTTACTGTTGTAGTTTTCTAGAATTAGACGATTATCAAATATTGATGTGCTAATAAATACGACAGTTATGGCCATTATTGTCATTACATATTATTTCTTCTCAAAAGAGAACTGTGACTTCGTCCCGGTGAACTTTAGGTCACGATGTGATCGGATTCGCGAAATCATAGCTCCGGAAAATACCTCAGTTCGAGCTGAGTGATTCTAATGATCCTCGATGTTCTCGTGTGTCGCTCTCGTGATTTTCACGTTCCGGAGCCTTGTGTCGATCTCATGTTTGTTAAGTGGTGGGCAGGTTGGTCGGTTTCAGATTCTATAGTGCTTCTATCCAAATTCACAACAGTGACCAAATCATAGGTTTTCGGCGCGGTTACTGGGTCGAAGTTATTAAAGTAGTAGCTGTGACGAAAATTCCGGTCACATCCCTTCCCTATTGCCCACTATTCAAAACGTGAAGTCCCTGAGAAATATTTGGGAAAAATTTCAGGATGAAACAAGTGAGATTTTGTTAAATGATAGTTCAAAAAGTAATGTAAATTCAATGTCACAAGTAACTATTATCTAACGTGACATGATCTCGGATGCCAGCGTCTCTCTACTTAAGACAATGAGCTTGTTCATCCTCCCCCCCAAAAACGTCTTACGCAATACTTAAACGTCCTCTAGAGGGCTGTTTTGGCTGGCTGGAAGGAAAGGGCATGTGTTTTGGCGGGTGAAAGCGAAGCAAGATAGATGCCCATGTGGTCGCTACGGAAAGCAGAGGAGGTTAACTAAGTGGGGAGGGGAGCTGAGGAGTTACATTGTGAAGAATGGCGCTATGTGGTGGGCTAGAGCCTGGAGGTGCCGATGAAAGTGTAGGGAAGGGAGTTGAGTAGAGTTATGGAAGAATCTCGGCAGTTGGGAGGTGCCGTGAGACGCGGGGAGGGTGCGGAAGATGTTCGGGGGTGGGTGCCGTGGGAGCGTTCTCGGGTGTTGAAATAAACGCCGAAAATGAGATTGAAGAGTCCCGCTTCCACTTTGACGCGAGCGTAGAGATGAGATGGAGAGGCAGGGAGCAACACCTTTATGAAGACCGGTTGGCATCAAGCGCAAGAACATAATTTAAAAGTATGACGTGATTCAAGTTAAATCAAATATTAAATTATAGGACTCAAGGGCAACTCAAGTTAAACAAAGTATAGTGTAACTAAAGGCCATATCAAATAGAGCAAGGAACATAACTTCTGAGAGAAACGTAACTTAAGATGAAATTTAACATAAAAGCCAACATAAATTAGCGTCAGTTAGACTGAGAAAAGAACATAACTCAAGAGAATAACTTAACTTAATGGCGGTTGAACTTGAGCACATTGGACAGAGCGTATGCTTAACTCCTTGGGGGCCTAACGCAGAAGATGACTTTTATTATTTTCACTGTTAATGAGAAAATTAGGCTCAGCTCATTGTAAGGAGTCATCAGTTAAAAGTTTAAAACTGATTTGCGGCAGCTCCCCGATCCACTCTCTATATCAGCTAACATTTTTATTCCTACGTAAGTATTCTCCTTGATGTCCTTAATAATTTGCTTGCGTCCATTCTAGTAGTATGTTCCTTGCTTGGAAGAAATTATTTTGGCAGGTGTAGCCATTTTATAAGTTGCAAGGTGTCATGATTAAAGGGTAGGCGTGTGTGCTTTTTACTTTGACTTAAGAGTGAGCAGATGAGGCGTACAGGGAATGGTTAGAAATACCCATATAAACGCCGTTTCACCTTGAAAACAAGAGAATTATTGAATGACATAACGTAAGTTGAGATTGGTTCTATTTGGTAACAAGAATGAAACTCAATTTTTTTACTTTGGTGGCGTACGCCTACCCCTTAAGGTAGATTTTGATTGGTGTACTAAAGAAATTACAGGTTTTCGTGATAAGCTTACTTAAAAACGTAACATCAGAGATGAAGTTGAGCCATATTCTGAAGGGGGAGGCTGGTGCTGTGGCTAGAATACTGGCTACTAATCCAGAAGGAACCAAGTTTGAATACTAGTGACGAAGGTGATTCAACTCAATGGTATCTATATACCTTGGGTGTCTTGTGGAGAGCATTTTAAGTGTATTAATCCGTCTTTATGTTGAGACGCTATAATGAGGTGTTCTTCGGCGCCTTTCGTGTAAGAAAGTTTCATTCCGATGCCGGGGTTCTCTCTACCCTTCCTCTTATCCCTGAATAACCTTTCCTTTAAAAACCTCCTCACCTAACCTAAATGGTTCGAATGACCTCAATTTTCGGGTGCCACACCAAATAGCCAAACCAGCTATCTCCAATTTATGTTTTCAAGGCACGTTTGAATGTCTTATGGAATATCTGATGGAACGCATGCTAAAGTTATAATGTCTTAAGTTAAGTGATTAACTAGTGTTCTATTTCTCAATGTATACCAATCCTTACGTTACGCCATTTCCATGATGAAAAAATTCGTTTAGTGAAACCAGTCGCGCCATCTTAATACTTCTGTGGAATTTATAACATTACAAAGTGTTTATTTATCATAAACATCGATAAATTCCACCAGGTCCAGCTTGAGGCAGTTTATCATTGCGTTATGCCATTGAGTTTATGTATGTGATTGATTAAGGCCTTCTTTATTGCCACTTGGACAATATTTATTTGAAACTACTGTTTAGTATTTTCCACACCATAATTTATGGCCGGCCATGCTTTCAGCAATTAATTGATAATATAAATTGATTGTTGAAAGACCTCTGTAACTGAGACAAAATTGTGAAAGCTATGGCCGGTAATAAATTATTGGGAGTAAAATACAAGCAGCAAGCTATGGTTTTAATTGTTAAGTTAATTTTTACCCGTTCTTAAGTTATGTTCTTATGTTTTACCGCTCTTCGCGGAGGAATATTGGGATGATGAAGCTGCTTTGAGGAGCGGAGACGTAATAGTAGGAACCGGGGCGTTTTCGAGTTTTGAAATAGACGCCGAAAATGAGATTGAAGAGTCGCTCACGCCTTTGACGTTGGCGCGGAGATGATGCTCCGGGGAGGTTAGAGACGGAAGCAGCACCTTTGCGGAGGCCCGCTCACATTGTGCGGTGGGTGGGTGGAAAGAAATGATAAAAGGGAAGGTGGAAGAGGAGTGGGCGGTGTTACAGGGCGGCCTTAATTGATTTTTATCTTCAGGGTGCGTTCAACCCTGCTCACTAAGCGGTGTCGGCGTTAATGGAGTTGGTCGGTCCCGTGGGAATTCGAGAATATTTAGTGTTTTGCAGCTCTCCTTGGTGGTTGTTTCTTTTAAGTGAGGACGCAGATATTCGATTTCGAGGGGTCTTTCATTCATTTACTCCTTGCTTTTTTAAAAGAAAAAAACTTGCTTTTTCTCGCAATGCAGGTCGCAATTTCCATGCAGCTCTTATCTCCGCATTTTTTATGCGCTCCAAGACGGCCGTATAACGCCCCCCACCCCAAGCACTTAATTCAGCAAGTGTCTCATTTCTGTGGAAACTGCTAAAAGATTTAGGGAGAAATTATGGCTCGACATTTAAACCCTTATACACGTGCTATTCCTTCTGGGCATATGGGTCGATGACATTTTTCGAGGCGTCTCAAGTGTCCTTTATAAAGTAACATGAAGAAAGTAGATGGTGTGGATGTTCCAAAACGTGTCGCAGTATCCGTATCTATGTCATTGTTTCATTTTTACACAAATTTCTGCGCTAGACTTCCGGAAGACGTTCTAGGGGTTAAATGTTGGACCATTATTGTAGATAAATCCCGGCCGTCAAAAAATAGCCGTAGCTCTGAGAAGGATTTTGGAATGGAATAGTCTAGGATTTAGATTTACCAAGATGTCTTTCTCTATATTTTCAATTAATTTAAAAGCTGTCATATCAAATGATTTCTACGCATTATGATCTTGCTTGTAACATTAATTTTTTTTAGTTAAGGTGGTTTGAACGAAATTGTACCCTAGTCATAATGGAGACCATATTAAAAATTTTTTTTTTTATTTCAGCGTATGTAAAAAGTTTGAAATAAATATTGTAGTTCCAATGGCGCAAATGCATACGTATATATGACCGAAATTCTCAGTAATTAAATAAAAAAGCTACGTAAGTCTCTAACTTGACTCATTTTTCACGCCGTACGGCTGAAAACCCTTAAAAAAACAGGTTTTTATGTGACTCTGTAACAATTACTTCGGTGAGTAATAGATTAATTTTTATAAATAGTTGAGAAAATATGCAAACTATACACCGTTAATTTTTTGACGAAATTTAGGTGCTAGAAGTGCTTAATTTTGTTATTTTCTCCCTCGGGAGCGCACAGCTGCAATCTATCCCATATAAAACAGCATAATTTTTAGTCAAATTACTCAAAAAGTAGTTCGGCAAGCGGTTGATACTTTGATATAATTGAAAATATGAGAGTTTATTCTTTGAAATGAGGCCAAATTTATCAAATTCTAGGTGAAGTAATTTTTCGCTCATCTTCGCTTCATCGCTCTAAAAATCTCAACTGTTCCCGGCGAACTCGAGTGCGTGTGACAAAAGGGTAGTGGCCGGAAGCATATTCATGATTAAATATGCAATCCTTACGTTGCTTGTATTTGATATCTCAAATATTTTTGGCGAGTAAAGCCGGGTGCTACTTTCGACACAACGATTCCAACTCTAGAGTAATTTATGTTTTGCGAGGAAAGAAATGTAGTTTGTATGATGCAGTTCTTGTAAATGCATATCCTACATTTTTGGCAGGGTCATTTTGATTTAGTGCGATAAAACAACGTTTAAAGTATCCTGGACTGCCGCAATTAGCGTCCTCAGTTTAACTTAGTCGTTCTTATGGCAGTTAATTGCGTATATTGAAATTTAGTTCACGCAAGGTTCATCATTACTTTCTTCCATACTTAACAGCTCTCATGGCGAGCACTTCCAATCTGGAGCACGTCTTCCCTAAGAATTAATTCCTTGGAAGCCTAAGTATACGCACTATAGTGTAAAAACATTGGAATAAAGAGCTTTAAGAGAGAGATAGAGAGTTAAGCAATTAAAAAACATTGAGAACCTCTCGTCCATTGAAGTCAATTACCTGATAAAAGTGAAAAGTACATTTTAGATTATTTCTGTCTGCCATTGATAACAGTTGCTTCGTTCCGTTCTGCCATCGTTATTTACAATATTATACTTTTCTCTTAGACTTCATGTATTTACTACACAATTCTCTTTTGCGAGGCATAGTTAAATCTATGCGCTTATGCCTTAAATAATTATTTTTAATTATATTCATGAGCTGCTTTTGAATGTGGTTCACACCTACCTACAGTACATCTCTCCGATTCTCTCAGTTGTTTTTCCACAGGTATTTGAGCATAGGCAATAAAAATTGCATTAAACTCTATGATCAATATCCAACTAGGCTATTTCAGAAAAATCAGTTAGCATGAGACACCGCCGAAATAGCATGAATGGAAATTTAATGTATGAAAAAATATAGAAAGGAAAATTTGACTATAGCAAATTTAACTGGAAAAGATGATTGCCAATAAAGATTGCAATGCGTTATCCCTATTGTACATGAAGTGAGATTATTTAATTTTTGATATTTCGACCTTGGAGACACTTAAATAATGTGTGGTAGCATCAGGATGATGTTTGTAAATATATCACTGCATATGTATAACGCTTCATTACATCATAACGGTGAAAGGACTGGACGATCTTTGGAAAATAGTCTAGTAAGTAGTTATCAGGGTAAGAGCTTTGGCATGAAGAATAGCCATAGTACTTTTCTTTGCAATCCTCAACGTGCCTCTACCAGGACGCATGGCAGAGAGAGCTAAATTACACTTTCGGTTTCGTCAATGCAACTGAATTAATGTATTTGCAAAAGGTTTACTGAGAGGTATTACATTTTTCTCTAAGCGTTTTAGTCCTATTCATCCCACTTTTCTTAACTCCCAGGATTATATGAGGGAAGAGATGATGAGACACCTTTAAATAGAAAGTGAATATTTTTTTTCATTTTACTTGAGTGACGAAGTCAGCCAATAAAGTGTATAGTTTTCATAATCTACCCAGTTTTTAAAACAAATTCAAGGGTCCTGTACTTCTCTCCAAGTCTTAATCTCGGTTTCTCCTTCAGAGATTTTATGAGCCTCCTTCCTATTATCTCCAATCTTAATTACATTTGCATTTATATCGTATTAATTAAAAAGAGTCAGTTGCGTCTATTTTGAACTGGATCAACTTTTTATAAACCACTTACTACGAAGGTTTCCGATTAGTATCCAAGATTCTCAACTTGGATATCCAAGATTCTCAACTTGGTTTATGCGACTAGATAATTTGGTTTTAACTCAAAATGTGGGAACATTGGCCGTAAAATCTTCATCTATACATGCAGATTGAGAATTTGTACCTATGGGTGCATGGTATGGTAGGTGGTAGTAGCCTAAGCGAAAATAAGACGAAGAAATCCTGGGAAATATGGTTCTATTTTCATCTCTTCTCTTGCCGTTATCAATCCTTAAATTGGTTTGAATATAGACCTCCATTCATCTCTTTTCTGAGCTTTCCTTTTCATTTCTTCATAGGATGTTGCACCAACATCCTTCCTCACTTGCGCCAGATATTGTTCCCTTGGCCTCCCTCTGTATCGTACCACCATTCCCTCTAACACACTCTTTACTAGACTCTCGTGTCTCAATATATGCCCCAACAATTCTGCCCTTCTTTTCAAAATACTCTTCCATAGTTGATTCCCATTCTCTCTCACTCCCTTAAACCCCTATTTATTTTTAACTCTGTTCATCCAACTGATTCCCAACATTTGTCGATAGCACCACACTTCTAAAGCATCCAATCTTCTTATTTCTTCCTTTGCAATGGTCCAGGTTTCACATCCGTATAGAGCAATGCTCCACACGAAAACTTTCATCAATTTTTTTCTCACGTGTATGCTGATGTTTCTTGCAGTAAAAAGTTTTTTCTTCTTGTTGAAAGCTATTTTAGCTATGGATATTCTATTTATAATTTCTCTTTTGCTTTTTGCGCCACTTGTTGTTATTGCCCCCAGATATTTGAATTCCTTGACCATTTGTATGTTTTCCCTTGTTCACTTAATTTAAAATTAACATATCTCTCTTTACTGCAAACCATTCCCTTTGTTTTTTTATAGTTAATTCTTATTATATTCCTTTCCCATTGTATCTTCCATAATTATCACGAAACAATGTAGTTCCTCTTCACTTTCTGCTGTTTTTTTATTGCCAATTTTCATTATATTCCTTTCCCATTGTATTTTCCATAATTTTCACTATACTTTGTAGTTCTTCTTCACTTTCTGCTAAGAGCACTATGTCGTCCGCAAATCTTAGCATGTCTACTTTAATTCCTTGTATCTTTACCCCTCCGCATATCTTTTGACGTATCTTTTGAATTGCTTCTTCTATGTACAGGTTAAATAGAACTGGTGATAAGGCACAGCCTTGCGTCACGCCTTTCTGGATCTCTGCTTCTTCCCACTTGTTCCCATTTCTTATTACAGCTTTTTCATTTACGTATAGGTTCCATATAACCCTTCTATTCCTGAATTTCACCCCTATTTTGTTTAATTAATTAAATAAGTGTTCCCATTTAACATTATCAAAAGCTTTTTTTGTCTATGAAAGCCTTGCATGTGTTTAGGTTATGGGCGATTCTCTTGTCTAGCACCATTCTTAGGGTTAGAATTGCCTCTCGAGTTCCCATTATTTTTCCGAAAGCCAAATTGATCTTCACTTATTTCTGCATTTATCTTACCTTCAATTCGATTAAGCATTATGTTGTTAATGATTTTTGAGGCATGGCAGATTAGGCTAATTGTACGGTATACTTCGCACCTCGTCGCATGGGCTTTCTTTGGTATAGGTACTACTATTTTCATACGACAGATAAATAGGAAAAGGATGGTTGAAAATAGTTAGCGACGAAGTTATCTGCTCTGTGAAACTATCAAATAATACAGACAAGTAAATAAACCATTTGACATGATCACTTGCGCAGTGTCGTAGTATGTAGCTTGCTGATGGCGTGAGTGAGTTGAAGGGAATAAGACGCACTTCAACGTAAGACCTTGGATGTGTTTCCTGTTAGTTTCCATAAAAAGAGGACATATGATTAGGGCCTTATTATCCCTGATATGCCTTAATGTTTACGCACCATCTATAACGACGAGGGATTGTGTATCCGTAATTTTTGTTCCTAAAAGTTTGAAATTAAAAACTGATCATTTTCCTTATCCCTGTAATTAGTAAGGTTCATTGAAAACCCGTGCTCAGCCGCATTCCCTGTTATTCAGAATGTTTATGAAATGGAATGGTAACGCAAAGGACATGAGCTCGACTCCCTTCGAAGAAATTGATGCTGCGTTTGTCCTTGAATGCAATGCTTATGCAAAGTAATACGATACGTCATTATCCCAGTTACAAGAAAAGATTATTCTCGGGAAGGCATAAATAAAAGAATAACAACTTTCAAAACCCTTAGTGGCATCTGTTGTAATTTTTTTTACCTTCTACATCCCTACGTTTTTATCAGACGACCTTATTTCTATAGAGAGATACTCTGTAGCCGTAGAACATAAACATATGGGAAGTGGAATGAGTAAATCGAAGGGAAGTCAACATCGAAGCTAGCCTGTGATGTCAGCAGACGATAGTTAGTAGAATATGTTTGAACTTGAAAAGTATGATAGAAGTCGCATTCATTAAAAAAGCAATATAGACCCTTTTGGCATTAACAAAGTGGCCCAGGCCATTTTCAACAAGGTTTTTTTGCTTTAAAATTTGATCCTGTCATTTCTGTGATGCAAAAATAATTGTAAAAAGAAGATAAAATTTTCATATTTGATTTGCGGGAGGAAACTTATCTACTAATTTTGCAACAACTCGGCAAGTAGAAACAATAGTTGATAAGAATGCCTCCAATGTTACATCCCTATGTAAATGTTTAAAGTACGAACAATTTTATTTGAAAAACACTTCATTTTTCAAACATTTTCCAATCATCCAGACAATCTAATTTTTCAGCTTCTGATAGTTGCATGAATTAGACTTTCCTCTGGTCATACTGAAATGTAAAAACATCGTCTCTACTTTTTGACTTGACATTCTCTTGTTTAAAGCAAGTTTGACGAAAAATCACGTCCAGGAGCAAAGTCTCGGGAAATGCTGTACAATTATCGTTAATAGTTTGTGTAAACAGTTTCATATCTTGCTCTTTCGCTTCCATTTTTGTCTTGTCTCATCACGGTGGCCATCCTTTTAAAGTGTGAGCGCAAACCGCATGCATATTTACCAACGTGCTTGTCGATGATAACAATTCTGACTTATTCTTTAATGACCCACCTGGAGAAAAGGAGGAAAAAAATAACACAAAAATCCTCTCATTTTGGTGAATAGCGGGTATACACCGTCTCACAATGCTATCTCTCTCTGGGCACTGCACGTGGCGGGAATAGGAAGTTAGCTTGAAAGAACTGGACCACTCTTCTCAAACGGGACTGGAGGGAGAAGAGGAGGAGAATGGGTGGTGGTAAGGGTAAGAAACATTCAGGTGGCGCTGCCTCGAGAGAGAATGGAAATGTTACCACGGAGAAAAAGTGGAGGTGCACAAATGAAGTCATCTCCCCAACGGAATGAAATTCCCGTCCTAAAGTGTAACGAAAGAGGTCTTGTAAAGTGGGACAAGGAAGGCATAGGCAGGAAAACTCGGGTTGCCCGCTTGTGTTTTTTTTATCCTTGAATTTCGCTTTTCATAAATCATGGTTCCTACCGTAGGAATATTTCCCTCGTTCCCTCTGTTTTCCCTCCATCTAGTTCCATAGCAGTCGTTTCTGTTTTTTTTTATTTCCACGGGGAATGAAAGAATTGCTGCAAAAGGGACGACTATTTACTCAACGTGAAAATCATTCCCAGCCTATGCCTTTTCTACGCAAATATTGAAGCCTTTTACCAGTGCCGTTTCCTCTTCAAGTAGAGCTATATTTGTAGTTTGACGCAGTCTCTTCGTCAATTACATTATTTTTTCTTCTCAGCAACTCTAGCGTGGAAAAATTGCATCGCCAAAGTGCCATTATTAGTCGTTTCGACGAACGTTTTGCTCTATGTTTCCACTCGAATTATCACGGGGCTCGATAACAAAAGACCTAGAGTAACGTGAGTTCGCTCAATGATGTTTGTTCAGAGAAAGCTCGTGTGGCAGCTCTCGAGTCAGCGCTGTCGTACATAATTTTTTTACGCGTATTGCACCCCTTACCGCGTTACACCGTGTTAAATGCAGTTATCAACAGGCTGGCCTCAGGAGCTTGAGGGAGACGAAAAAGAGTTTTGTGGGACGTTTATTGATCTGGCGGGTTGCAAAATGCATCTGTTGAAAGTCAGCCTGGGAAGGGAGAGCGTGAGGAAATTTGGGACGAGTTTTCAACGGTGAGGGTCTAGATGTCGCTACTCGTGGCAGCGATCTTTATTTTCTCCGGCAAACAGTAAACCTTTGTGGAGAAAAGTGCACTCTTCACGGTGCAAGAATGCTACGTATTCCATCTAGTTTTCGAGCATTTAGCTAGCCTTTCCTGAAGCTGGAAGTGCATGGAGTCAGTCGTGCCTTGGTACAAGCTCTTTTTTTGTAGAACTTATATATCCTCAAAATCTGCTTTTGCACGTGAACTGAGAGATGTTATTTTTGGCCAATGGAATTCCATCTAGCGGTGGTGCTACTGAGATGGTATCCCTGGGAATGGTAAAGGGCATCAGGATTTTTATGGGAGTGAAGACGAGGGTACGGGGTCAGAGTGAGGGAGAGATGAAAAGCTCTAGCTGAGGAGTGGGGAGTAAATGAGACCAAAGACTTTTGAGGAGGGAAAATAAGTAATAAATCAAGGCTTAGAGGCAAAGGCAGAGAAATAGAGAAGGTTACAGATGTGACAGCATATTCGAGGAAAGAAGAGAGTGGCGCTGTTTGGGAAATATGAAGCGGGGAAGGAAAAATAGAAAACGTCCAGGGAAGCTAGGAAAAGTAGCGAATTGGTTTTCGTATGGCGTGATATAATTTCTCAATCCGATCCAAACATTGTGACAAGGGACATGCATGTCCGGTAGTCTCGAATGTCTAATAACTAAAAAGCCCACAAGATACATGGATGGGTGATGGAAGCCTCGACAGCTTAAATGGCATAAGTACTCGTCGTGATATCGAGGAATCCGGGTTTGATGCCTGATCAAAGTGATATATTTTTACCTTGTGGAATTTTCGCACATCGCAACATTGCTTCAGAATTTTATCGATGCATCTTGCCAAGCGGATTTAACGATAAAATTTTCGAAAGCAAATAATAACTCCAATGCTAGTATGTCCCCGTGATTGAATAGTGTACATATGTAAGATATATTTAAATGGTACCGCGTAAACGTACATTTTAGTCCATTCCTTTTCTGGGTGGGCATTGCTGGAATGTAATTACAGATAATGACAGCAAAATCTGTTTAATTATTTTATTACTCCCGTGCTTCTTTAATTATAACTAATTCATGAATGTTAATACACTAACCACAGTTATTATATATATATATATATATATTCCTTTACATAAATCAAGTTTTTTTCAAGGGATCCCCTGTCCAGTAGTAGGCAGCCAAATTGAATAAAAATTATTTAAAATTCCTATTTTATTTGGTACTGATCCTAATGATCATCCTCCATTGTGACGTTATTTCTCTATGCCAAACATAGAATCTTAATTCTCCATTCCTGACTATTCAAACTCGTTATTTCGTGTGAGATATTAGATTTAGTGTCAATTTTTCTCCTGACTACCTCACGTTTCAAGATCTCTTTGCCGGTAGGTGAATAAATGTGTCAAAAAATTGACTGCTTCCCTTGATCACGGTCGATCGAAATGCTGTATTTATTCCGAAAACTCGTCATTGTTGAAGTACCTATTGTAATTCTTTAGTCTCATTATCTTATGAGACCGATAAGTCAAACTTTCTTCTCGAACCATTTGGTCATTATTTATCTAATATTTATTGAAGAGGTATTTTGAACCTATCCATAATTTATTTACACCGTATTTGACCGTGACTATTGTCAACCTGAAGAATTCTATCTACTGGTAAATTACCGAGCGTTTCGCCTACGCGCACTGCTCCATTCATTTTCTTTTGTTTGCCCCTATGTGCGCTGATATGATCCGATATGTTTCAACCTCAAGATAAGGACCAAATGAAATCTCCCGTGATCAGGGATCATGTCTATCTTATTTTAATCTGGTGACATTTTTTAAAATCTCTGAAGACGGCAAATCTCATTGTTACATATCATGCCAACTGCTATGCTATGTTTTTTACTTGTTATATTCGCTTTAGTAGCAATTTACCGTTGTTTAAAACATTGACTACTTCTATCCGCAATCGCACCTGTCTTCCATCTCAATGGTTGTTCTGTACCGGCTGTATTCCATCTCATCTCAACTAATAGTTGCTAAATATTAAGTTATCTATATTTTATTTTCATCACCTACTCGTAATTTCACGATTATGACAGTTGATCACGTGTCCATTTTTAACGACGTGTATTTGGATGGCAGAAAGTAGCTCTGGGTAGATACATATTCCTGATAGGTTTATTCGGGTAGAAAATGTGAACATGATTGGCACTAACCAGGCGCTTGCATTACTAAGTCTTTCCTTTGTAATATAATTTCCTTGGCTGGAAGCTAGTTGAGCGAAGGAAGGGTATTAGTGTATAAACCAAAGGTGATGAAATTCTTCATGCAGAAAATAATTAGGCGTCATTAAGGTTCAAATCCATCTCTTCCATGTGGCAGTCAAATTCAATTATGATAGCTATGATGTGTAACTAGCTTGCACACCTGACCGGCAAGTGAGACATCATGAACCGAATCTGGATCAGATTAAATTATTTTTTAATCTCTTTCATTGTATATATTTGCAAACGGGCGAGTAGAAACGTACCAAATTATTCGTACAATCTCAATTGCGGTATTACTGTCTCTATGTTGACCAAACCACTTCGCTTTTTCAATTACGATGGCTACGATCATTAGGTGTATTTTTATGTCTTGCGTAGAGTATCGTTTTTGACGAGGAGTAGTGTGTATCGCATATGTACATTTTTGCGTGCCGGCCGTGAATCGCTGCTTGCACATCGCAGTGAGATACAGAAAGCTCTTATCCCACTTCTTCCTCAAAAGATACGGAGGGAAGGGAAGGTCTTTTTGGGGAGAAATGTAACGGGGAATAAATGAAGAGCATGGGGATCGTTGGGCGGGCTTCAAAGTGGTCCCTACACCCTCGAGGGACGGAGAGGAAAGAGACCATCTCCCGCGGATTGAAGGGCGGATAGGACAGAGAGTGAGGCAGAGGGAGTTTTAAGGGCGCCATGAAGGCATGAGGAAGAAAGAGGAGGCGAGTTAGTGGAATTGGAAGCGCGTACGAGGAGGAATAGAAGGGAGGGCTGAGAGAGAATGGGAGGCGTAAAAGTGGTGTACCCGAAGAAGAAAGGTGATAGACCAGAGGAGAGTTTCCTCTTATTTGAGGAGGAGTACCTTTCCTGAGAAGGATTTGGAGTATGGGGCCCGTGGCGAGGGAGGTTGTGAAGATACGTAATTGTGCTAGTAAAGGTAACTCGTAAAAATCGTTAAAAAAGATAAAATCGATGCTATTTCGTGAAAAGAAATGCATGATTGTGTTAGAAGCAAGAGAGGTGAGCAAGGTTAGGTTCGTATCGAATAAAATTATTAAATTATAGCCTCTTTATAGGCGTTTTTAGTGTCAGAAACATTCAAGGTGCCGATATATTTGCTCATAAGAAAGTTATTTTAAATTAACAAACAGTGCTAAAGGATTCTCAGTTTTACATCTCTTCCGATGGACTAAGGTCTGCAGTAGTAGTGCTCTATGTATTTCCGCTACTGCGGGGATTCTGAAATGGTCTCTCTGTACTATATCCTCATCATTTACATGATCCCCCTACCTTTTTTCATTGTTCATAGCATAAAAAGGTGCTTCTAAATCTTCTCGCGGGGCTTTTTTTGTTTTTAGATCACATATGTTTAAGAGTGAAATGGAGGAAATTATTGTTACCCCGCGCTATGTATGTAGACCAGGAAAAGGAGAGAAAAAAGAGAGATTACCTATTGAAGTGACAAGCAAAAACATTCATTCCTACTCTCCATTAGGGACTGTTCCGGAAATAGATCTAGATATAATACACTCCGTTAATTTTAAATTCACTTCCGTCTTTTCCTTCTTCCAATTTGTTTTCCTATTGCCTCCTGCATCTTTGGTCTGGTATCTTGAAAACCTTCGCCGCACCGCACGCCCCTGAGGTGGTTTGCAGTGCAATGTGTACATGTAGATTTTTCTAATATATAATATTTTATTCTACTAATATGTGAGGGGTCTTCTGATGACAGGAAACGGGTGTATCTTACGTAAGGATATATTGGAGGCAAAAACGTGGAGAGCAGGGTAATAATATTCCCAAAATTGTGAGTGAGGGCTTTTAGAAAATCTCAAGAGATGATGGCAGCATGAAGGTGGGAGTTCCATATGGATATTTTAAGGCGGTTAGGAACAATATTGAAAAGGATATTAAGACAATGAAAAACTGACTTTTTAGAGGAAAAAGACAGGTGATACGCGGCACTGTCCTTATTGGACAGTGCCGCGGGCTCTCACAGTGAAGACTGCAAAAGGAGTTTCTAAGAAAAAGAGCCATATGTTTAGTAGTTAACGATTGGGAAATATAATGCGGTTGATAAGAAAGCTAGTGTGTCAACTATTGCATTGAGGCACTTGAAAATAAGTATGCTCAATAATGTTGTTTTTTGTGGATCTTCTTATATTACAGTTGTACGACTCCAACCTTTAACACAATATACTATATGTGGTTACATAAATATGGAATGTAGAACTTGGAAGAGAAGCGCTAGCCTTTTAAGAAAAAAAGGTAAGACATCATTTCTCAAGTCTGAAAGGGGCTGGGATACTCACCCAAAGACCAGTGGATGATTTCCTCTTCAAATATAGTAGTCATGCACTTCACTTTTATTGCATAACAAAGGTACTTACCTTAATGATACCAACTAATGTTTTTCTTTATGAAGGAAATTTATTTTCCTATTTATAATAAAAGCAGATCACTTTTAGCACTAACAGGCTGTTTCGCAAAAGACATTGAAGGACATTCGCAAAAGACATCTTTTCCTGTGGACCCCTAATAATACTGTTTGGTTTTCCAGTTTTCTTAATGCTCTCTCTCACACTCAGTGATTCAACCCGAAGGTTGGTTTGAATAGTTGAGGGTAGAGCTCAACCTGGACTAAGCCATAGGCGTGTGAACTTCACACATTCAAGGAAGGGGGGCCAGTTCCTTTCCCTGGGCCACCTCGCACTCCGAGGGTTTTTTGTTCGAGGGCGTTCAAAGGCTTCACCCGGATTTGAACCCGGGACCCATCGATCAGTAGCCAAGTGCTCTACCCACTAGGCCACCACGCTCCCCTTTTTTTATACTACTGTAATATTTTAACTCTTATTTTATGTAAAATACTAATTGCCTATCTGTTTCATTATTCATAGATATTTGACTCTATTTAACTTCTATCGCCCTCGTGACGGATCGCAGGGTGGTATGTGGAGTATAGAAAACATCGGAGTAGTTGATAATAAAAAGACCCTGAAGCCGGGAATTTGTAAGTGTGGGATTAAGGAGGTTAGGACGCATGCCAAGCTGATGATTGAAGTCATGCAAGGGTATTCTTTATAGTATTGAAACCTACTTTAAACGGTGTATCAGATATAATAATATTGATGGTGGTTGTAGCCTACAGTTGGAGAAAGTTAATCGGTATTTCCCACGGTTTATATCATTCCTAGTTTTCAATATTCATGGATACTCTTCGAAAATGGGCCAAATTACAATTCCAGTATTCCGATCACAGATCGCGTGTCGAGTGGGCCGCCCGGTCGATGAATTCATCGACTTAGAAACCCCGCCGTGCCACTGTGCCGATCCCACGGCAAGGAAAAATCCCGGTCTCGACCGTTTGCGGCCATCGACTGGTGAGAGCAGTGTGATGGAGTTCCTGGAAGCTTCAAAGCCTCGGGCCCTGAGTGAAAATGAGAGAAAGTTGTTGAGTGTTTCGGAGATGACCAGGTCTGCCTTGCAGAAGGCTAAGAAGAAAAAGCGCGAGGTATAGGGCTTCGTGGAGGTTTTGGCGGGGTTGGATGTGTATTATTGGGAAGTTGAAGGCTTCTGGGGGTGGGTTTGGAGGCATAAAAGGAGAACGATGGCTGTGACTCATGTCGGGTGCGTTGCGTGCGCCAGGGCACTCGAGGGCGAAGGTTATATGGGCCTTGCGAAGAGGGCGTACTCACTTCTTCCTATGAGAGGCCTTTAAAATGAGATGAAGTGCCACGGTTTCCTTGTATCTTCGGTTAGAAATTGTTTTCGCCGTATTGAAGGGGAAAAGAGATGAGTTCGAAGAAACAGTTCGCTTTCTTCACCCATCTTATCGTGGAGGGAATGGATCTTGTGAGGTATTTTCCATAGCTTACTTACCATTCTACGTTATCTATCTTATACTTTTGTCCATATTTTCCAACCGTATTTTTAACCATTTAGAATGCTCCTCGAAGCTAATATAGTAGCTTGTTTGTAATGCAGTGTGCTCCATTTATAATATCTTGTAGGGTATAATGTCAACATATGCGGACAAAATGCCATTATATATACATAGATATATATATTTGTTTATCCATAATTTCTATTATTTTTATTATCTTAAGTACAAAACTCATATAAAAACGCACCACGCAACCTTAATGGAGCAAAATGATAATATATTGCTGTATCGGAGTCTTATTTTACATGCTAAAACGCTTTCTAATATACCTCTACATTTTGAAACTGTTATCCCTGACTATTCAATTTTGCGAAACGCCAACCCTGATTTCTGATTCTTTGCCATATATCCATTGTCTCATGATTGATTTTGCTTCATTAGCGAGAAAGTTTTATTTTCCTCTATTTCAGTCTGTTTATCCTTGAAATAACAAGGTCTCATGGATAACGCCTATGAAGCAACAATGAGAATGGATTATATGATAAATGCATCAAAAAGCTAAGTAGCAGTTCTGATAGAAAGGGAGAGAGTGATGACAATGATTGTATGATGAGGGTAAACGTTGAAGTAATTTCATATAAAGACTTTTTTAATATTTTCCCGAGATTTTGTGAAAGATAGTAGGATAGATGAAGACATTTTAAGGCGTGCGAATGCGAACAGAAAGTTCGTAGGTTGTACGTGCTGCATATATAGGTATTAGTGTTTGTATAGGGTAGTGAAAATCGCAGTGCACAAAATTGTTCTCCTTTCGACTGTAATGACAGCAAAACAAGAATATGCGAGGATAAGCATTAGAGTAGGCAAAATGCAGTGGGAATAGAGTGCCACAGAAGTGTTTGTGGAAAAAGAAGGATGGAAAGAGAAATGAGTGGGATATGAAGGAATCTGGGTTGGATCCTTCAGTAACGGGTATATATGATATGATTGTCCTGCCATATCAAAGGAATGGAAGAGCGTTGAACTACAAAACAGATATATGTTAGTAGATTGAATTGTGTGACAAGAAGAGGTAGACTGCGAAAGTCATGGATGAATGTGGTGGAAGAGATACTTAAAAAAGAGTATTAGGAGTCTTAAGAATAAGAGAACGTGTATGAAGCAACGTATGAGTATAACAGTAGCGAAAGTGATTTGTTATCTTAAGGCTTTATGGAAGAGATTATTAAAGAAAGGCTGTTTTCTAGGTCTAACAGCGGTAACTAATTTCTTTGACATTGCCTACCCCAAAAGGAAATGGTGTGATGGGTATGCATGTTATCTTTGAAATATATTTCCTATGTTGCTTTTTTGCAATGTTCGTAGACTTATGCATCGTGCATAAAAATTAAATTACTTGTAAAACACATCGGTTTCATTAGTTCGTAGTTTTTGTCAATTAATTGTGCTCGATTCTCAATGATTATTACCTAATGCTATCCGAAAGGCATGTCGCAGTCGTTGAAACGTCCTTCTTAATGAGCAGTCGTTCAATATTTGGGTGTCAAGCTGTCAAAGGGATGATTTTCCATCGCTGGAGTGGTACTTTTAATTCCCGCAGATCAATAGGAAGGAGAGAGAAAAAAACCATACGTTACAGCGGCTCACCCGAGCATTTTCCCACTGCCTTACAAATGAAGCAGTGTGGAGTTCAGACAGGGTGCGGGCATTAGGGAAGCTAAGGCTCCAGTCACTTGCAATTAAGAGAGATGCAGATGATTCAATAATGAAATGTCGTGTTTAATTACTCCCGCTGCTTACCTCGGTTGATAGTAGGCAGTCTCTCCCGCTTCAAAGGATTGCTTTCAGTGGAGGGAGCCTTTTTAGGAGTGGAAGGCTGTTTTGGGACTTTGTGGGGAGAGGGGGTGGGGTAGACGGAGCTGCCCGAAGTTTGAAAGATTTCCATTAGCTATGGATGACTCATAGTCAGTAACCGATGGCGACGCTCATTGGAAATCGCGTTAAATGTTCCGAGTATTTAGCCTTGTTATAACCTATGTAGTATCACCACTTACTGGACGACCACCATCTGGTTATTTGGTTGTTTTAGCTGTAATTATGGCGGGTGTAATCGTACTTGTATCTCATGTATTGCTTGTCTCCATATAAATGCAATGCGGTGACTAGGTCATCTTTATCTTGTAACCTCAGCTATCCATTTTAGTTCAGTAGTATTTTTTGTCAACGTTGCATAAAGTTCATTAAGTTCATTCCCTTTTATTCCTCTGGCCGTGTTAATTAGCCATAATTTTTTCAAGAGCACGTGATAATGAATTACCATCTGTTTTCTCACCTTGATTTCATTAGTATTTCACAGCTGCTCCTTACAGCAAATGATAAAAGTCTGTGTCTTTGATTTTACCTTTGCAAAAGTACTTGTGACTAATTTTTGAAAGCATCGGGACGTCGTTATTGCAAAATTAATGGAGTAGACTACATAGTTTCAACAAACATTGTCTATATTATTTTTTTAAGCCGTTGATAAGTGGAGAATTCCTTGGGAAGTCATTTAATTCGTGGCACCAGAGTAAATCTTCAGAGAACGCATATATTGTAATATTTGCTAATATATCTATAAGGATCAATGAATTTGTGTCTATGAGTACGATGGCATGATTAATTTCCTACCACGATTTTCACCATTTTTCTGGAAGTTCACTTGAAGGTGAGTTATCACCGTACTCGTATTGAGGTTGTATGCACGGTAGTTTTCTGCATTTTTTAGACTAAAGAGGAAGAATATTTTCTTTGCAGGATTTTGAAAGCTTTAAGGTTTTTGGAGAATTGTCTTCTTCCAGAATATAGTTTGAGATAGTACTACGTAAATGAAAAATTTACTTGTACATGTACACGCATTCATAATGGATGAAAGGAATAATCATGTGGTCTCTATTCTTCCTGGTGGATCATCCTTCATAACTTATTGATGGAGGGTTTACAAACACAATGCTACCGTAGCGAGGAATTAAAATGTGTTCCATTAATAAAATTTTCCCGCGTCTGTTATGGGTAGTTTTGAAAAGATGTTATTTACTGATTGAAGTTTTCTGTTTAAAGCTATCTTTATTGCTTCGTTGTACGTTTGAATTAGTTTTCTTCATCTTAAAATAAGTGCCTTATCAGTAAGAATTGGAAACGCCTGATTAGTTGAAGAAGGGATCCTCTTTTTTTGGTGAAATATTTGGTTTTAAATGCATGTAAATTATAAAAAAGAGTTCCTGAGTTCGAGCAATAATTCTTCAGAATGGTGCCTTATAATTTTCTTCGTTCTATCTTCCCATTGCTTTTGTTTATTTAGATTTATTTTAGGAAAATTAAAAGACCAATGAGGCTTTTTTTAATGCTATTGGAGCTTCATAAAAATAGCATATTCTATAATCATTTTTTACTTCTTGGCATATGAGGAGCATTAGTATTGATGATATTGGGTATTTATTACGATGTTTTTCAGGGAAACTATATCAATTGTATTTCAAAATAAAGCGTAGTACTATTTGTATTAGGAGAATAATTGAGTTAGCAAATGAGGCGTTCTCTCAAAATAGAGAGCATACTTCAGTAACCATTTCCGAAATTTGCTGAGGAGTTTAATAGGTAGCATGGCTGTAATTTGATGCGATATTGGGCCTATGGGAGATAGGGTGAAAGCAAATTGCTGGGTTATAGGGTGCGGGCGTGGAGAAAGGTGAAGAAGTTTCGATGGAGGGCAAAGAAGACGAGCGAATAAAGTCTTTCTGTGGTTGAAAAGGGAAGACATCTGCTAGGGGGTTTATTTAGGAGACTTTGCAGGGAAATGATACAAGTAGCTGGTTATGAGAGAATGTTTAAGATCCAATATTGGAATTAACATGATAGGAAATCTGCAAAAAGGGAGGAAAAAGATTGAATGGATATGGTGATTTTTTTCAGGATCTAAGTGATGTTGGTTGTGGAAATAGGGAAAGGAATGAGTTTTTTTTAATATTGAGAAGTTGGGTTGAAGACAAAATTGGGATAGTCTACTATTAATAACTTTTTCCGACCAAGGTTTTCACATACTTACTCATTATCAAGCCCTGGATGCTGATTGTGTGAGTAGAAAACTTGGTCGGAAAAATTAAATAAAAAGTGGACTTTACAAAGTGTCTTTTACCTAGTAATGGAGTACCACAAAGTAACGCCTTAGAAAATTAGGTCTATTGGAGAAGCTGGGTGGCAACGGATCATTGAAACCTACCCCAACTGGTAAAATATTATCATCAGCAACTTCACACCAATCTCCTCTCATCTAACCGCACCTCTTCTTTACCGTACTGCAATATGTCGCGCCGCATTACTTTGTTTATGAAATCTATTTCCTCATTATTTCCCAGTTATTATTCTCGTTTATATTTCCTTCTGGTGCTGCTTCAAGAAGATTGTTATGTGGTAGAATGTGTCCAATAAGTTTTCCTCTAAGAGAATAGTATTCTCAATAGAAAGGTGTGAAGGCAATGTCGAAGAGAAACTTCTGATTAGTCACAAAATGGTTTAGGTTGAAAGGGGAACCTAGCACCCTTTGTTCCATCTTTCCACATTTCCAAATGGCTCAAAAGTTTAGTTGAACAGCCGATGAGTCAAGCATATTCCAATGACAAACTCGCTAACTTTTTAAGGTGGCAAACTCTCCCTCTTTTTCCCTCACCTCCTCCCAAAATGCGTTCATGGCGGAGGCGTTTAAACGAAAAGAATTTTTCATTTGCAGAGTTCTGTTAAACTCCTTGATTCTCCGATTCTAGATGATTTGATCTTTATTTATGATTCTCCTAGTGCATTTGATCTTTTTTCATTCTTCGATCATACCATTGTTTTCCAGCTCCTTTGCTCTCCTCATTTCATCGTAAAAACCTATCGGACAATTTGAACCCTTAATTGAGAGAGAGAGAACCGGTGTAAATATTTTTGCCATATTCTAGTTAGGCTCGCATAATTATTCCTCTACATGTTACCTATTTTACGCACGAGTTGTGTATGTCTAGCATCAGTGATTATCCAATAGAGAGCAGCAATTGGAGTTTACTCTATATTTATTTATCTTCAAGACTTATTCACCGAAGTTATTTTTTTTTACTTACACCATTCTTGCTCTCAAAGGCAAGGAAATAATTCTCCTTAGATGCTTTTATGAAGTGCTTACTTATTTTCACGCTCGTCTTTTAACCTTTCAACATACATTAAATCTCACAATGGTTTTTATTGATTTGAAGCTTTTAGGGTAGTCAAAAAATTCCTTTCTAACGTAGTAGTGACCATAGTTTTTGTCTTGAGAGTGAGATAATGGAAATACAGTGGGAACATTATTTACCATCCAAATAAGGTTGCCTTAGCAAAATAATTGTGCTAACATTTCACACCCCTTCTTTCGTACGTATTTTCTAGCCCAAGCGACCGTGAAACCTGTCAAGGTGTCCTGCTCTTTTTCCTCTGAGTATACCGTCCTACTAAGGGCGCGGCACGCGGAGAACGTTCCGCGGTTTTCCATCTCGCCCGAATCCCTTTTTAATCGCAATTAGAGGGACATTCTTTAGTAATCTTAATGACGTACGGATAAAAGGAGTTCGCATTTCGCGGAGTTTTGTGAAGGGAAGGATGAACGCTTCTTTTTTATTTAAGAGCTTTTTTGGAGGGGGAGTGGGTCGGGGGGTTCTGAAGAAGGAAAGTTTCTTCATCCGCGCTCCACGGCTCTCACCTCGTAATTCTACTAATCGCTCCCGGAAAAGGTTTATCCGGATTCGCAAAGTTAATTACACAGAAAAACGGGGGTGGAAGGGAAAAGGGTGTACGGTTGTGTTGGTACGGAGAGGACCGTGGCGTGGATGCGAAGAAATAAGGTTTCTATTTGATTCCCACCTAATGATGCATTCCTCCTTTAATTATAAACTTTAGGAATTCCATTACGTGATTACCGCTCGAGTTTTGCTCGTACTCGAGAATGAAAAATTCTTTTCGTTTAAACGCCTCCGCCAAGAACGCATTTTGGGAGGAGGTGAGGGAAAGAGGGAGAGTCTGCCACCTTAAAAAGTTAGCGAGTTTGTCATTGGAATATACTTGACTCATCGGCTGTTCAACTAAACTTTTGAGCCATTTGGAAATGTGGAAAGATGGAACAAAGGGTGCTAGGTTCCCCTTTCAACCTAAACCATTTTGTTACTAATCAGAAGTTTCTCTTCGACATTGCCTTCACACCTTTCTATTGAGAATACTATTATCTTATTAATGTGAGTGTGGCCTACGCACTGTCTCGTTCAATTTATGTGGCCGGAAGCACAATTTCGACACTCACTCTCGATGAAATGCGAAACATTGCTGCCTGCTTAAACAATTGGTAGTTTTGGGGTTCCGCTACAAGTTTTTCACAAAAGTTGGCCTAAATCTATTTTTTATAAGAACATTATTACGTTGTTTGAAACTAAAAGAATTTGAATAATGTTTTTCATTGCAGAAATACAAGCTCTTATAGTATTATTTGCCAATAAATAAATACAATAATGACTGTGCATATTTTAAAGTTTTGAAGTATGTAATTTACAGCTAATAAATGTTTATTTTCCTTTTCATAGTCGGCTGAACGTATTAACACCCCTTTTAACAATGTCCACTGAGCAACTGAGTTACCTTCAACTTGTTGCTAAGTAAGATTTATGCAGGATTTATGATTTATGTTAGGCATTAGGTTAATTGTCGTGCACATTATCTATAGGAAAACGTTTTTAATTTTGGTTTCATGCGGAGAAAGCATATTAGCTAGATTTTGTAAAACTGGGACCAAGGGTTTTAAAAATGATCTTGGTTGCCAAAACCCACGCAGGTTATTTTTAAAAACATCGACGGACATAGAAGTCCATGGAGGAGTATATGCAGCATTGTGAAATTATGAATTTAAAACAAAACATGAAGCGCTTCTAAATAAATTTAACGTTTTTATGCTAACATGATTGATAACTTCCTGCAATTAAATTTTGGATGACAAAGCTGTACATTTCTATTTCTGAAAAAATATTAAAAC
This sequence comes from Pyrrhosoma nymphula, assembly GCA_963573305.1. NCBI lineage: Eukaryota > Metazoa > Arthropoda > Insecta > Odonata > Coenagrionidae > Pyrrhosoma > Pyrrhosoma nymphula. The sequence continues at coordinate 67,524,720 of OY754333.1, forward strand.
TCCGCTTTATAAAAATGTGAATATTATTGAACTTAGAGTGGCACTATAAACACTGTCAACTAAAGAAAGAAATTGTCAGTATACGTCAACTACTTACCAAAAATAATCCGTTCGTATAGCAGTAAAGTTATTAAATGAGTATGAGTAGTGATGCTATATTTTCAGTTTAATATACGGATACTTAAGACTCCACGCTACGCCGGACAGGTTCGTTCTAAATTAAATTATTTTGTTGCATGAGCATGTTTGCGTGGGGAGGGGGAGTAAAATGGGATGGTGATGAGCTTCTGGTCGGCCCTTGCCCAGTAGCGTAGACAGGGGGAGGCAGGAGGGTGATTCCCCCCCCCTCCCCGTGTTCTGACACTCATTAAGTCTGTGATGATTCCACTCTTAAGTAACAAATACAAAAAATGAATGTGTGTAATACGTTGCCAATTGTCATATTTTGTACAAACCTATCCGCCTATTGCATCACCAAATTTTGTAAAGTTTAGTAAACTGGTCAATATATGAGTAGCAATTTTTGCGCCCCCTAGACCCAAAACCTGGCTACACCGCTGCCCTGGTCAAATTCAACGGCCATAGCCATGCGAAGGCGGTTGAATTTTGCACTGTTTTAATATCTGTCTCTTTTTTTTGCAGGTACGTTCAAGTCTGCCCTTTTGGTGGTGTTTCTCTGTAAGTCTGAATTTATCTTTATTGGAATGTTTACTAACAATTTTAAAACTTAAGTTTAGAATATTATACTTATTGAGGAACGTTAATAATGGACTTTGAAAAGAAAGGACTATGCCCAATTCAATCCGTTCTGGCGTAACTTTGTCGAAGTCCATTTTCAAATTATGGAAAGGCCAAGACATTGTCATTATTTAAGGACTATGATGTTTAAATAAACCTTTGCCAAAGATATGCTCGCTATCCCATTTGTGTCAATATTGTTGTGACTCTTTAACATTTAGATTTGATGTTAACTTTATAGTAAGCGGTAGGTTATACTGCATTATATTCAGCACATTTCAAAATCATCTCCTAAAATGGAGGTCTCTTTCACTTTTATTGTCAGTCCTATAGATGTTCCTTCGTGAACATATGTTTTTGTAATTTAATCAGTCATTTTTAAGTAGTGACTTAAACTAACAAGGCTATGACTTTATGGATGCAATGTCTATAAAAAATTATTATTGCTGTAACGTTTCATGTAACATATTTTGTTTTTCATATTATGTTTTTAGGCAAAAATATGATTTAAAAATAAGGTTTGAAATATTTCGATACACCCCTTATAGAGAGAGAATCTCTATAGGTACTACTGTTTATATGCCCATTGGTGCCATATATATCCATATATACGTTCATTTTTATGTAGTGGGTAGGGCTTTGCAGGGAAAATGCTAGCTATTTAATCGCAATAGTCGAAAAAACTAACGCGTCAAAATGTAAGAAAATAACTATCTGTCTAACCCTGTTAATACGGTGTATACCAAAGTTTTTGAGATAATAGGTTATGAAGATTAAAAAAAGTGTTCTATTTTCCATCTTTTTAATTTAAGGGGTCAATCCCTCTTTTAAATCAACATTACATGTAGAATACATTAAAAACTTAAATGAAACATAGTCATGAAACTTATTAAAAGGAAACATAATGCATGATAAAATATGCCTACCTTTTACTGATAATATTTATTGTTATATTTAACATATATTTACTTATTAATACCTTCGAAAAGGTTGGAAAATTTAAATTTGTATTCGTATCTGATCCTTACTGTTGGTTTAAAAACCTCTCCAGTAAACGCTTCATTAATATTGTTTATTACTGTTGCTATTATAAATGTTGTGACCGTAAAATATTTTACGGTGTCTCGATTGATTCGATATTAAATTAATGTCGCGATAAAGAATCCCACATAATTGATATTTTACTCTTGTAGCCATATGAATTATGTGCCATACGTTTCTTTCATCTTTAGATGCAATATTCATTTCGTATTAACTCATCCGAATGAACTGAAGGATCAGTATGGGTCGATGATTAGTTTCTCACGAGTGCATCGATTTCTCCTCTTCTTTCCTCTTCTTGCTTTGTTTCCTCAAGATGGTTATCGTCTTCAGTTTCTTATAAAGCGAAATTTATTTTTCGACTCCGGGTTCCCCCAACTCTGCCTGGTCCATCTTATCCCTGGGCCCGGAGTATACATTTTTGCAACTTTTCCTTGTTTGGAGCTTTCTAAGCGACGTAAGAGTCAACACTTTTGCGATACACTTCCATGAAGCATTTTATGCCCCAGTGAGTTTACTGAAAATCATTCGAGTGTTAAGGGGGACTATCAGGGAAAACGAACTTCATAAATGTCTTATTAAGAAATATCTGCTTATTAAGTCTTTAGTGTGAAGAGGTCTTGAGAAAGTCCTTATTGATGCAGCTAAGCATGAGGAGGGCGGTTCATCAGACATTGATTTCTGTGAGAATGTTAATATTAACCCATCCAGTGTAATGGCGCTGTAATTAAAATAAGAGATGGTTCTTTAATAAAGAAGAAGGTCATTCATCATGGATATTTATCCAACCAGAGAATGAAATAATTGAAAATAAATATATATTACGTAGGATGAACAACAAGATGAACCATATTCCTACCTTTAACTGATCCGATACTGTGTTTCGAATTTTGATGCGGTTTCCGTTTGGTGCATAGACTAGGCTCGATCGGTTTTTTCATTGATCTCTGGAGTTATTTTTTATTTCTGCTGGTATCACAACTAATTAGAGCGTGTGATAATGTTGAAGATATTGGAAACTTTCAGTGAAATTGATGGCGTATGAATTGTATGAACCACTAAAATAGGATATATATTTTTACTTCATATACGTTAAAATATTGTAATTATTTAAAATATAAATTAACATGATACCCGTGAAGAAGGGTGAAAAAGTTTTTTGCATCTGCATCATTTGAGTTTAATCCCTAAATTATATGTTGTGAATGTTTTAGAGCTTTTATAATCTGGGAATAAATCCTATTATGCTCAGCTAAGTACTTAAAAAACTTCCTAGCTGTTGACCCTTGGGCACGATGGCATCAGGGAGTCATTTGCATCGCACTTGTATTCCATTGCTTCAAAATAGATAATTACAGCAGTACGGTCAGTGTAGATACTGATACGTACGGCATTGAGTTATATCAGATACTGAAGCTCCTCTTGTCTAGCTCGTGTCTGGAAATTAAAATATTTGGTGGTTCAGCCATGGTAATGCATGATGATAAGTCCCTGGAGATGTTGTGATTGGAGCTCAATAGGAATACAAGCGTGCGTTGCACGTCAATGGCCCATTTTTGTTTACTAATTTTGTACCTTAAATAAAGGGCAACGAACCATTAGCTGTGAAGCTTGCGCAATATGTCATTTAAATAAGTTAGCTACCAATTCATGGTAAATTTGGATTAACTTATGGGACTATTACTGAACGCTCTATCTGCGAATAACAATTACGTAGCACTACCAAATTATCCACGTCAATGCTTTCCATTTCTTCTCAATCGCTTGTAAAATATTTACTCTTCCTCTCACTCGTCCTTGTTCAGCTATCATTCATTTTTCTGTGTCTCTCTTCAAAATTATTTTGCTCACACCTATTACTTCCTCTGTTACCCTGTACTACTTCATTAAAATCTTTTTCAACAAATTTGTTATTCACTATTTGGCCTAACTTAACTCCTAGCTTTATATTTACCTCCATACTCTGTCTCTTATTTTCTTGCTGTACTGATCCATGGTGGGATAAGTTATTATATTCCTCCTGCTTAAGACTTGTCTTTACTATGAAATCCCATGCTCCATGTGAACTTCCTAACGTAATCTTGGCGTTTCATAGTTGCTTTACTCGTTCATACCACGCTCAGTTGAAAAAAGAATTTCCTTTCAAATTTATTTATGTTTTAGGGATATGACTTGTTTCATTTCCTAAATAAAGGTTTATGAACTCATTCTGCCCTTTCTTTAGTTGGGCTTGAGTTGCTTCTATGTTTCATAATATGACCGGTGTCTGAATAATTTGAGAAGGGTACTATATAAGACCCAACCGATTAAGAGCTACACGTAGTGAAATATTCATTTACGTCGTTCTTAATTTGCCTGATGCTTTATGTCCTTGGTCTTCCCCCAGCAATTCCTCTTATCCATTTCTACTTATATTATTGAGTAAAAGGTACCTACTGTAATGTCTGGTATGTTTGCGAAGCGTATTATCTCAGCGTGATTGTTTCAGATCTAGCGGTAGTGAACCAATCCTTTAAGGTTTATCATAATTTGCCCAAAGTATTCCATCCTTGGTGTTACTGGATATTTTTTTCTACCCGTCTCTCCTTATTTTTTGTGTTTGAGTTGCTGCTATGTCAAAGAAATTACCAATAGGCTTCACGTGCGTGCTAACTCAGCAAAATCGATTAAAGCTAGTGGTAGTGGACAATTTATTTCTTAATTTGCCTTATGTATTGTATCCTTCCTATAACAATTCATCCATCCATTTTTTCTTCTTTAATTACGGTCAATTTGTTGTTATCCCTCAGAGTATGGCAAATTGGATTGAGAAATGTACTCTCAGCGACAACGTTTAAGATCTAGAGGTAGTGAACTAATCATTTAGGTCCATCGCAATGTACCTGAATCAATATACCTTTGGCATTTCTATAAAGCGTTCCACATTTAATAGACGAAATGGGTATGGGTCTTTTAGAGAACGCTGTTGCCCAACTTACGCTTCGTATGAACACCTTCTGGACAATTAGGCAAAAATGTTCAACAACGCGTGAAATTTAATTGAGTCTTTTTAGGGAATAATCTTTTTGAATTGGAATGTGTAGTAAGTATACTGCATAGCATTATGTTAATCATCTTTCTACTATTGGTAAAATTGCACCTCAGCCTTATGAAGATCTTCATTGAAGCCTATATCTATTGTCTAAAAATATGGAACACCCACTAATAATTCCAACCATTAATTTTTTTATTGCGTTAGAGTTCTTTTTATGTTGCATAATATGATCAATAAGTTTGAAAAGTTTACTATCTCAGCTAAATCGATTAAGAGCGAGGGGTTTGTAAACCAGTCATTACTTTGGTGTGGAGGGGAAAGTGAAAGGTATCGTGTAATGGACGGAAAGCGGAAGGTGATGTTTTGAAAGTATTCCAAGTGGGAGGGAGGAGGTGGACAAGGGATGCGTTGGTCGTGGCGGGAGAGGAGAGTGGCATGTCGGTTGCTTGTGCGGCGCGAGTGGAAGGGTTGAGATTAGGGCGAGGAGGAGGAGGAGTGGCGTGGCGCGGTGGGTGTAATGAATGGTGGGAGGGCGAGGCGGGAGAGGAAATTCGCCACCCCTTTTAACTTGGGTCCCAGCCACGACTTTCGACGCAGGACTCCTCCTCTCCCCTCGCGCAGGGCCGCAGATGGCCACGGGCGGGCGCGTAACTTTGGCCAAATTACCAAAATCTGATTTACGCATGGCCTAACATTTTCCCCGAGAAACTTCCCCTCATTCTCCCCCCCCCGCCCCCTCACTCCCCCGCACCCCCTCCTCCCACCCACGCTTCTGCGCCCCCGTTACCCCACCCATTACTAGTGCCTGAGAATGACCTTCCCGCTCCGAAGCACTATCTCAACTTAGTACTTCCCCCAACCCCGCGTTTTTTCGTAAGTCTTTGCCCTCTTCCATTGCGCATGAGACTCTCTGAGCATTTCACCGTCTGTCTCACATCATAGACATTTCTCCTTCCGTCTTTCCATGTCTCATTTCCATGTACCCCCTCCTTTTCGTCCTCGTATTTTTCTCTTATTCACCGCTCTCTCTTGTACCCCATGATGTATCGCTCATTAATATACGTTCATTAATTCTTTAGCCTTCACTTTAAACTTCTTTGTGACTTCTTTAAACACAATTCAATTGTTTACAGCTCCTGCTTAGTGACTTAGCAATATTTCAAAAAATTTAAATGGGATAAATGGGTTAATTTTCGTAGTCTTGCAGTATTTTCTGATCAAAGGCGTATGCATTAAAACCATTGAGCAATATTGCAACAGAAAAGCGGAGTGCATGATTAATTTATTTAGAGGCACATTATCTCATACGTTTGCGTGATAGACTGAAATTGGTTTTCCTTCGAAGGTAGCCTGTTATGTATATTTTTTTGCGCATTACTCAATAATTAAGGTTGATTCATGTGTTCAGTAATAAATTAATCACTTAAGGTCCTGCATTGAGAAAGCATTATTAATTATGCCATATTAAGTTTCCGGAATGCAAAACATGTATAGTCTCTCTCTCTCATGTTATCTCTCTCACTTTCCCTAAAATTTATTTCTCTTTATTGTTCTTATTTGATCATTGTTTTACATTTTTAGCTTCATCTCTTTTCATCTCTCATTTTCCCTCATTATCTTGTGCCCAATTCATTCTCTCCCTTGCCACCTCGCATTCACTCGATATTGTTTTTTTCTCTTCTCCCTCTGCTTTCTTCCTCTCTCTTCTTTGTTATTATTTTTGCGTTTATTTGTCACTGGCTCTATCTTTTGCTTCAAGCGTGTATAATTTCCTATCTTCCAGTGTTTTTTACTTTATATTTGTCCCACTAACTGGTATGTATTTTAAATTGTATGGTATGAATTTTGTCTCTCATGCTCACAAAAATGTCTTAATTCTGCCCATAGTATTAAAAACATTATGCAATTTACTTAGTCTCATACTTATGCTCTTTTCTACCTCTGTTCTCTGTTACTTTATCTTCTCATGCTCTTTTCCTTTTTCACTCATTTTTATACTTCTTTCTAGGGCTTAATATCTATCTAAGTCCTATCTTTTCCATACGTTTAGCTACTATTATTTCACATTCTCATATCTTTCTGGTTGATGAGTTAATTGGGGAGGTCGCCAAAAGCCTCGGTATCTTACGCCATGAGAGCAGGTGATGTTAAGAGAGTAATTACTCGGGGAACGAAGGAATGGTAGAAATAAACCGGTGTTGGCATTCGTTTAACTAACGATAGATGCACAAGGGGTTCAAAGTTGAACGTCCCATCTGACGGACTGAGTAGTGCACTTGAAGTGCTCCCCACTGGGCACTCAACTAAGGATCGGGATTCCACAGAAAAAATCTCCACCACCGCCGAGATATAAACCCGGGTCATCCTGTTGTGAAAGCTAAAATAAATCCATCAATCCAATGCAAGTCCCTCATCCTTTTTCTCAACGTAATTTTATCTCGTTATCTTTCTCTTACACTCTTCAATTTCACATCTCTACTTGCAGCAAAGAAGGTCACTTGATCTAGTAAAAGATGTTATCAGGGAATCAGGATCACTGGCGATGTAAGTAGCAAGAAAAGTGTAGCCAATTAAACCTGACTTGAGGTAAAAACCTATAGATAAAGCTTTTAGTGTTGCTTTCAATCAGTGTAAAATTATTAATACGTTTTCGAATTTACTTAGGAAACTTAGGAATTAGTGAAAAATACTTTAAATCAATTAATTGAAACTAATTCAATGTTGAAATCATTAAAATATCAATAAAATAAATAAAATAATTAACCAGACGAGGTAGTGCCATATAAAATTGTTGAACAGGTATACAAAGTATATATACTTTGTATACCTGTAAGTATATAATAATTTATTCATATAACAAATGTTGTGATATTAGACAGGATACATACATAGGTCCGTAGATACATATTCAATATCCAATAATTAGGTATTACAAAGTCATGCTAACAAAATAGCAAAGACAGGTAAATATCTGTATCATACTATACACACAAATATAAGAAGCTGAAACCAAAAACTCATAATATTATTACTAAAAATACTAGTTTATATCACCTCTGTCATGTCTGTCTATAGATGCTTGCATAAAGTGTGAGTTGCACACTTACCTATGTCTACACAAATCCACAAAGTAAGCCATTTGAGTTTGAATTAAAACCAGTGACGACTGGCATCTATCCTGCCCTCTCTTTTCTGCTTGTCACACATTTTCCTTATTTCACTCATTATCATTTTGCTGCTTTGTCCACCTCCCATCTTCTTACTCATCTCTCTTCTTTCCCCTTTTCATCCGTCTCCCGCCGTAGTGAAGATTAGGAAGGGTAAGGGAGAGAGATTGGAGTAATTGAAAGAGAGTGGAAGATGGAGCGATGGAAGTCTGAGGAGAGAGCAAGGCTTCGTCTGATAAAACACGTTGCTTAAATTAATGAATTTTCATGGTGAGTTATTCGTCGGGAATGAACTGATTTTTGACCCGAAAACTTTTCCGGGATTTAAAAAGTTTTTTTGGTGATAAAGATTCCCCTCCTCCTTTTCCATCACCTCCCTTCCCAGGCCCCCCTCATCTCTCTGCCCCCCTCCCACTTTCCCTCCTGATCCCCCGCTTCTTAGTTTTAATCTAATTGTTGTCAGAGGCGGCACTGGAATAATTCATGTTGGCGCCCAGAGGTGGCGCTGAAGCGCAATCAAAGGAATGGAAGTATACAATTTTGTTTTCTGAACTTGTGCCGGCAATAATTTCTGGGTCCAATAAAATCAGTGTCGTCGCTGTAATTCGTTACCAAGTTTTCTTAATGAGCGCACGGCTTAGTAGCAGGTGTGGAAAATCATCGTTACACTTTGGTATTGGGAGATGATTACACATCCCGGTTATTAGCTAATAAATATTTCGTTTAGTGTCTCTTATGAGTTTTGGCCTGAAAAAGGGATAACTTTATGTGCTATATACCTCCTAATATATGCTCCTTATTGCTAGGGTTATGAGGAAATTACTAAGGAATAAGTCATTTGTGTCAACAATAAGCTAGTTACTAAGCATACATTGGAGAATGATACCAATCAATTTTAGTTTTATATGATAATATATTTTTGTGTAGGAATATAATTTAAATTCATACTATCAAAAGTGTATGTATTTACAAATGGTTGAAACATTTAATATGATAACTAAACCAACATTCGAATGATGGATAAAATAAATGTAACGTTATGAGTCGAGAATTAGAGTATCCCATTGAAATTAAGGGAAATCGACTTTTTTAAGAACCTTCACGACTCCATTTATATTAATAAAGTGTAAAAATTCCTTTCAATGATTATCTGAATGAATTTTCTATCACATTTGAAAATAATTATGCACAGATTAAGATGTAATAAACTCATGCAATAATCAAATGTAGTGATTTATGTCAAAATGCATTTTTAAAACTTTATAAGAGATTTTAGCATGGATCTTGAGACGGATTGTTTATAAAAAGACGAAGTGTTTATGTTTTTCATGTGATGTTTAACCTGTAAGTTGTATATCATTGATGAGTGTTATATGCGAGATCGTTCTCTCCTTTGAATACTCAATCAGCGCTAAAATAGTTATATCGGGTCATTACCGAGATATAGACGTGAAATAAGAGTAACATTCTGTGCCACTGTGATACTGAGTATTTTTCTGTAACAGGATGTTCTAATTTTCTTGATCAGCTGTTATAACTGGTAATTTCTACATTAATGTCATGATATATCACAAGAATCAATTACTCAGTAAGGTTTTGGGTTGGAAATGTCTATTTCTTAGTAAAATACTGATTTTTTTACTCCGGCAACCATAATCCTCAATACTTAATCTGCATTTCTATGATCGTCGTGTATTTTACGAGTGCATTTATCCATTCTCGACCGAGATCCAATTAAAGTATCACCGGAGCCTTACGAAACGAGGCCATCAATCACACACTGTCATGACCAGCCTTTCTTTTCACAGTTCCTATGGCCAATCCGTCTCCACCTCTTCTGTGCAACTATTCTCATCTTGGCTGCCATTCTACGTTTTCTTTCTTCGATCCATAATTCACTCTTTCCTCTGTGCCGCGCCTTCCTTTCGGATCGGGTCAACAATTTTCTGGAACACTTGGAGATTTGTTGAAGCGTAAAGTTTTTCGGTTGACATGGTCCCTGGTCTCGGATTCGTCCTGGACTTCTCTCTCTCTCTCTCCTCCTACAAGTTACCCCCCCCCCCCACAACCCAAACGCCGTTCACCCGTTCCCCTCCCCCACCCCCCATTCAAACGCTCAACTTTTCGTCCTGGCCATGGCTTCTCGCACAATCGGACCCGTCTGGGTCGCTTGAAGGGATGAATGGGAGGATTTTGACGGGCCATAGGAGAAGGAGAGACGGGGGGGGGAAGAGCGGTTGAGGAAGGTGGTTTCTTTGACTGAAAGGCATTCGACTAGCATTGAGAATGTTAGTCCGGAAATATTTTCCCATCCCTGCCGCTCCTGTTCCTCATTCGCAGCGCAAATATTTCGTTTTCTAGCTGTAAACAAACATTCGGGTGAACTTCCGGATCGGATATTATTTTCTGAATGCTTCATTCCCCTATGCTACACTGTGTGGAAGGTCTCCGTGAATTTTGAGCTAAGAACACGAGGAACGAAAACAATTATTGACAGATTGTTGTCTCGACTCGTGATTGCAAACGATGCTGGAGACGGAATATCTCGTAAGATTTCAGCTCCTTTTAATTAAATATTCCCCTACAGAATGTCTACAAGTAGATTTTGTCCGTATTGTGGTTTCATTTCTCCCGATATGTTTCTCCTCAACAGCAAATAATTTATTTAATTATATTGAATCATTTGAATTTGTTTTTAAAAAATCAAATAATTGCCACCACTTACTCCATGCCCTCCCGACTTTTTTCGCAATTTTCATCAACCATCAGTGATATATAAGTATTAATGTGATATCTCGTAATTCCATCAAATTTTTAATAACCTTTCTTTTGAATTTTGGGTGAAATTGTTTTAAGCAAATATTGTATTTACTTTACCTAAAAATAGTGTATTAAAGTTGTTTTTTCTAATATTGCATGTTGCTGAGCTTAAATTAAGGCGCTTCTGATATTTTTCAATTAGAAAGACAGAGCTATCAAAAAAGCGCATTATAATTGAGGTAAAAATTGAAAATAGTCAATATATCGATGCCTCCGTGTCTAAGGTTTACCGTGACGCGAGTTTTTTTCCTGACGATGGTATTGTTTGATAGAATAAGATTGACACGAAAGAACACGAACACCACAGTAATTCCCTATAACAAAATAGATAAATTGACTAATTTCCTAGGAAACCTCAAGTATCTATGGGTCAATTCATCATTTGTTTGAATAAAATAGTGTGAAATTTACTTATTTGAAACTTAAAATATGGGTGAACAAGAGTGGAAATGTTAATTCATATGGGACAAAAAAGCCGCTATCCCAAGTTCATACATTTTGACTTTAGGAATGCTGCTGAACTGCTTTTGATCTATCAGTTCTTGAATCAGCCGTACCAGTGGTGAAATTGAAATAATAAGTTTTGTACAGCGGATACTGCTGGAAAAAAGTTCACACTCATCGGTATTCGAACCCTGTTCCTTAGGTTGGGAAACATATTCTCAAGCCACCAAACCAACCCAATCTCCTCATCTTTTATTCAGTATAATTTAAACGCGTTATCTTTTCCTTATACTCTTGTCCTGTCCTCCTCTATCTTGTATATTTCTGCGTATTTATCCAATTTTTAAAATTACCAATTCTTGAATCCCCAAGCACAGAGCAGAATTCCCAATCACAGTAGCCTTTGGAGTCAATGTAAAAAGCTTTCTTCAACGGGAGCAGCTTCCTTAGGGATTGGCATTTTTGCTGTTGAACATCGCTTTGAGAAAAAGGAGCCTAATTTCCCCTTGGCGTTCATCCTCTGGAAGAAACGCATGTATTGTTAAGAAGTTAAAAATTTCTGATACAGTGAGAGAAGTCATCAAAGACTCCAACTCAGGCCTTCCAGACAAATCCCTCCATCGAGCAAAACACTGTGGATATAAGAGAAAGAACAACATGGGAAGTTCAGAAGACAAATGAAAGTAAAGGCAAAGAAAAAGGTGAATGCCAACGAGCAAGTTTTATAAGTGAGTGAATTCAGGGAAGTCAAGTCTTGCGGTGATAGAACCGGGGAGAGGAGAGGAATGGGAGGCTACCCGGGAATCGCAAGAAGCGGGCAACGGTGAGCCTCTTGAGGAAAGGACGGGACCTCCAGGTCAAAGACAACTGAGGTGGCAAAGAAGTATCTCCTAACGACCTTTTTATTCGTGGCACGTGCACAAAAAAAAACAAAATCTCATTTTAATTGCAATGATTCAACGTCCTATTCGTCTTCCTTATCGTGATTTCCAGCACTTCCCAAATGGAATGCCTATTTAGTCGAGTGGCTGTTGAGTTTTTGGCTAGGTATTGCTCGCATAGGTGTTGGGATACTATTCAAATGTAATTGATTATCATTATTATTTACGGAATTCATCACCATCGACTTCTAAATGAAATGTCTTGTCGCGATAGCCACGTCTCTCTTTTCATCGCATCTTTCTTCAGGTTAGCGTACGATGACACTTTTGTTTTTTACTCCATGTTTTGGAATAATGCAGCTCTTGGTCGTCCTTTCTTTTCTACCAAATAACTTTCAAACAGGGTTGCTGGAAACTAAATATGTCTTAATACGTTTCTAATTAGCTTTGCCTTTCTTTATCCATTGGTTTTTAAAAGCATTCTGTTTTCTTTAACTTATTCTAAAAAAATGTCATTACTTCTCCTATCTACGGAATCTTCTTCTTCATATTCTTTAAGTTTTACGGAATTTATGTGATTGTAAACAGTTATTTTGAGCTTTTTACTGAAATAAGAGGTGCAGGTTACGATACTGCGTTTCAAACGATGATATCATCCAGAATTTTAACATTGAATATCAAATGTTGATCAACTGTTGTGAATTTTTATTTTTTCTCTTTGATTTTATTTCGCCGCTTCACTCTTCATTAGACTATCTAACTGCTTTCGTTTGTTTTTATGCTAGAAGTTTTGTAGTCAATTTGCACAACTCATGGGAAATTAAATCGTTTTCATGGTGAATTGAGAATGCCTATTTGTATTCACCGTGAAATTGATGTATTTCTTCATTGCTTATATTATTTAACGAACAAGGATGCACTTTATTGGATATAATAATACTACTTACCCAAAATTTGTATTCTGATAATGCACACTTACTTTCCTCTTCTATTTTTAGAGTGAATGCTTTGCTATTGCAGAGAATCTGCCAAGGTAGATAAACAATTGGAGAGGATTAATGTTGACAACAAGATCAAACTTTTAATACTCCAGAGGAAAACGTTTGTCTTTCTGTTTGGGGCTTCCGCAGTCGTTTGACATTTGTGTCTCCTAGGAATGTCGTGCATTGTCATAATAATATTGCATTAAAAGCATGTACTCTTCCGTGTAGAAGGGAAGTAGACCGTGGGTACATACTAATTTTCTTATAGGGGAATTTCATAGGATTCAATTTATAAATTAGATTGTTGTCTATGATCAATTGTTTCCATTAGGGAAAAAAGGAAACTCCTTTGAAATTATCGTCTTATAGACACGGTGTCCTCTCTTTTCGCCTCGATTGGCCAAAGGTGAGAGAAAAGATAAATTGGTTGAATCACTAAAAAGACATAGAAGTGGACTGTAAGATCTATGGCCAAAAGCAATGCATGACTTACCGAATAGAACGTTGAAAAATAACTGCAGGTGCGGTGAGGTGTCTTGAAGTCTGATGGTATGTCGACGGCAATCAGATCGGAACTGCACACGCACTCACACGCATGCACACACACACCAAAAACACAAAAAAAAAAACTCCACGATACGCGGACGCGGTCATGGCATGCATTGCCCTCTTGTGGCCATAGAGGAAAAACAAAGATTGGCGCGAATACGAAACATAACCGCCCACCAAATTTGAGAATCAAATTTTAACTTAAATTTAGTTATGAAAAAACATACTAATACTTATCTTGGGAAAAGGCTCAACAATTTCGTACAAAAAATAATAACAGAATACCTTCTCTTTTGGGTAGCTCAAGGGTGTTAGAAGCATAAGGTAAGTTAAAACAAAAAAAAATGAAGGATGCCCGTGAATCTTCACTTTGGAGGGGGCGGTCACCAAAGACTTTGTAGATGGGTAGGAAGCCCTCGGAATAAGGATATAGAGCTACCCAGGCTAACAAGGAAAATAACAAAGAAAATAAAGAAAAAATATCCTTTCATGATCTTTTAGGAATCAATTGGTAGCTTTACCAATTGAGCGACAGGTCGTGTTAAAATTCCTAGTGTATGGCGAATATTTACCACTCGGACACGACCGTCCTGACCTGGAAATGTTTTCATCACTCTCCCCAATCTCCATTGCTGAGAAGGGGACTTATCACTTCGAATCAGCACTAAATCTCCCACGTCTAATTGCGGCTGATCTTTAAACCACTTTGACCGGGTCTGTAACGTGTGTAAATACTCCTTAGACCACCTCTGCCAGAAGTGTTGAGCTATTTGCCTCACAAGTTGCCAGCGAGATAACCTACTACTGTTTAATTCTGTTATATCAGACTCTGGCGTGCTAAGGAGCGGTGCACCTATCAAAAAATGGCCTGGAGTCAGTGCTTCCAACTCATTTGGATTGTTTGAGAAAGCCGTAAGAGGCCGCGAGTTGAGTGTGGCTTCAACTCGGGCGAACACAGTTGTCAGCTCTTCAAAGGTCAACGAACGTTCCCCTATTATTCTGCGCAAAACATTCTTGGCAGTTTTGATATTGGCCTCCCACAAACCTCCAAAATGTGGAGCAGCCGGGGGGTTAAAATGCCACGTAATGTGTCTGCTTACGAGTACCTCAGTAATATTGTCCTTGAGGAAAATATTGTGAAATTGTTTGTTTACCCCCATTAGATATCGGCTGGCTCCCTTAAAATTAGTTCCACAGTCAGAATATACGTGAGAGCATAATCCACGTCGCGAAACAAATCTGTCAAGAGCAGCTAAAAATGCATCAGTAGACAAGTTGGACACGACTTCAAGGTGACAGGCCTTAGTGGCAAAGCAAACAAATAAACACAAGTAAGCTTTAGAAATTTTGGCATTTTTTCTAATGGATTCCTTTATATAGAAAGGACCACCAAAATCTACTCCCGTGTGGTAAAAAGGACGACTGGCTCGTACTCTCGAAGATGGAAGGTCACCCATTAGCGGGTACGTAGGTTTGGCTCGCAGCTTGAAACATACAAGGCATTTATAAACGCGCGTCCTGACAGCTTGTTTGGCAGAAACGATCCAATACTTTTGAGAGAGCAAATTCACAAGGGTGGTGGAATTTGCATGATTATACGCCCTATGGTAATGATCTATGATTAGATTAGTCAATGTAGAGCTTTTTGGAAGCAACAATGGGTGCATCTTAGCGTAGTCCAAACATGAATGCTTTAATCTGCCGCCCACCCTAAGGCAATCGTGGGCATCGATAAACGGAGCTAATCTTAGAAGAGTAGTAGAACAAGGCAAACCCCGTTTTATTTGTTTAATATCGCGTTCATAGAAAAACATTTGCGTCGCACGAACGCACGCTATTAAGGCATCAGAAAGTTCTGATAAACTCAATTTGCCTGTAGGAACCTGTTTCCGTTTGAGATAGGCAACGTATCGCAAACAATAGGCCATTACTCTCTGTAGCCGTGGCAACGAAGAAAACCTATCAATGAAAGACAAATCCATTGGTATGGTGGTATGAAACATTACAACAGGCCTACAGGGTTTTAATTCAGGCACTTGGCTATGATCGATGTTCTCCAGAGAAATTATTTCCCATTGTTTACAAGGATAAGATATCCAGGAGGGACCATTCCACCACAAATTATGTGCTATTAGCTGTGATGGCAATACACCACGACTAACACAATCTGCAGGGTTACATTTCGTAGATACATGATTCCAAGTTATTCCAACCGTAGAATCAATAATACGTGCTACCCTATGGCACACAAATGTTTTAAGTAAATGCTGAGGTGTTTTCAACCAAGATAATACCACGGTAGAGTCACTCCAAGCATGAACTGAGGAGATAGTAATACATTTAGATAATGGATGAAAAACATGCTCAATTAATGTTGTTAGCAAGACAGCACCAAGTAGTTCCAGCCTTGGAATGGAGACCTTTTTAATGGGTGCTACCCTCGTTTTGGCCACGAGTAGAGATACGTGACCTTGCATGTCGAGTTTTCCACTACGCAAATAAACAACAGCGGAATAGCCCTTCTCCGAAGCATCACAAAATGCCATGAGATGATACTCCCCAATCATGCCGCCCGATAAGTTTGCAGACACAAACCTTTTAATTTTGACCTCCGACAAATAAGGGAGCTGACTAACAAAATCATTCCAAACTTTCAATAACTGAGGTGGAATAGGGTCATCCCAACCTAAGTTAAGTTTCCACAATTCCTGCAACAAATGTTTGGCCCAAAAAAGAAAATCATTTAATGACTTTCCTGAACTGGATGTTGAGGACCCATCAAACACTACTAGCACATTGGTGGTAGTACTAAAAGGTTTCACCACTGCATGGTGGGGGATATAATACTTCCCCGATCCCCATTTTGAAGGTGACATATGTTCAAGATTCAAGTATTCCTCCAAGAAGGCTGTATATTCAGCATGTAGTTCACCATGCTGTTTGAATTTACGCTCTAAGTTCGTAAATCTCCTGATAGCTTGAATTTGTGAGTCCCCCAGGGATAGAGAGAGATCATAGTCTTTTAGTAGCAACGGTACCACATAACTTCCATCAGGATTTCGATAATGTAACGTTCTGAATTGCTCCTCAGCGATTTTATCTTCAAGTGAGACATTAGGAAGTGTAGGCAATTCCTCAATTCTCCAAAAATTCTGTATAGATTCACTCAGGTCATTGTCAACAGAGGTGAAGCAACTGATCACATTTGAACTTTGATTCGTTGTTCTTGATGCGAGTGGACCCAAAAGAATATAACCGAAAACTGAAGGCCATGCACTAGGGAGACCCTTTTCTCGCAGTATGTGACCTTCAGTCATAATTTCTGAATATAAGTCAGCGCCAAGCAAGAAATTAATAGGCCCTGAATTGTAAAATTTAGGATCCGCTAAATCCAACGAGGAAAATTTTTCACGAACAGCGACAGGGATTGTAAAGCAAGGCTGATTAGAGGTTATTTTGGGAATGACGATAGCAGATACCCGTATTTCCTTGTCACTATTGCGTGGCTTCATTACAAATGACGTAAAACCTTGAGTAGTACACACAGGGGTACCTGATAAACCTACACAGTTAAGGCTCATCTTTTTTCGAAGCAGCCCTAATCTCTGTTGGCACTCGGTGGTTATAAAGCTAGCCTGCGATGCGGGATCAATTATCATTCTAATAGGTTCTAAGGTTCCATGAGATGTCTTGACTAATGCCAAAGCAGTGCCTAATAGAACAGAAGGATGTTTAGATTCAGACTCCGCCATGCAAGACATTGAGGTCACTACTGGATTAGTTGATTTGAAAGAAAGAGTACTTTCATCAGAGACGTCTTTCGAAGCCCCGTTGGTACATGAATGCTTCGGTGCTTGGTTAACTTCTTCAGAATTCGGCTTTAAACCTTGAACAGAATTCCCGTTTACACACAATAATGAATGATGCCTACGAGAGCAGTACCTGCACCTGTATTTAGACTTACAGTCGAGTGATTTATGAACACTTGCTAGGCAATTAAAGCAAATGCCTTGAGATTTGATAAAGTCCTTACGTTGAGCCACATTAAATGCATTAAATTTCGGGCATTGATAAAGTCTATGTTGTGCCACACAAAGCTGACATTTAATTTTGTGTTCACGTTCAGGTTGAGATGTAGCAATTAATGAAGTTTTTTGCGTCATCCCTTTAGCCACGTAAGAATTCTTGACAAGCTCAGACTTAATTTGCTTGCACCCTGATGTCCTTAAAATATTGACGTACTTACGCCCAAATTCTAAAAGACGTACAATTGAAGGAAAATCCACCCCATTATTTTCTATCTCAAACTGCCTTTTGATAGATTTGTCTAGAGCTTTAGAGGCTATGTAAAACAAAATAAATTCGGATAGATTTGGAATTTTCATTGCATTTAATGCGTTTACATTTTCCGAGAAAATATCGAAAAAATTCTGCAACGAATCAACCGAATCATTATTGATCCGTATACTAAATAATTTATCTAGATAGTGACAAGCAAACAACCTCTTATTTTCGTATTGCTGAACTAGTGTCTGCCATGCAATAAAGTAATTGTCTGAAATTATGGGTATGCTAGAAACTACAGCCAATGCTTGACCCTTTAGGCTCGATAAAAGATAATGATACTTTTCAATGTCAGATAAAGTTTTATTTGAATCAATTAGGCTCGTAAATACATCAAAAAATTGCTTAAAGTTGGCCAAATTGCCATCAAATGACGGAATACTAATTGTCGGTAGACGCGTTGAGGAAGAGAAAATAGGTTGACCTTCCCGAACAGTAACAGGAGATTCCTTCGTTAATTGACTCGCGATAGCATTGATTTTGTGATAATGGCATTCAACGCGCTCCTCTACCTCGCTTTCAGACGCATCCGCGTCTAAATTCAAGTCAAATGCCAACTCACGCAATTCGTTCGTCATCGTGATAAAGGACTTAAAATCATCTGGCAAAGCCGAAACACGACTTAAGAATACTGGTAACTCTTCCCTTTGCGATAAAATCGTAGTTGACATCAAGTACAGTCGCTCAATTGTCCGAATGACTGAGTCACGTCTACTTTTCGTAACGGCATAGTTACGTTTTAATACGCGAATAGCTCTTAAATCATTTACTAAACTACTTTCTTGTTCACTATCTCCCTCAAGAGGCATGATAACGTCAATTTTAGCAAACAAAAACAACTAAACACTAGAAAAATTAGAAACTTGACTTAATGAGTAAGAGATAGATACACACCTTCACACTGAGATAGATTGACGCGTAATAAAGATAGAACGAGCACCTGCACAAATAGCTACTGTCAAATCACAATGCAATTTACTGACAAAGAAACTGAAATGCTAAGCAAAAGCCTTTCCCAAGATAAGTAAGTAAGCCATACAAGATAAATTCACTCCGAATTCAATATCCGGCCCGAAGGACCAAAAACAATGTCCTCTCTTTTCGCCTCGATTGGCCAAAGGTGAGAGAAAAGATAAATTGGTTGAATCACTAAAAAGACATAGAAGTGGACTGTAAGATCTATGGCCAAAAGCAATGCATGACTTACCGAATAGAACGTTGAAAAATAACTGCAGGTGCGGTGAGGTGTCTTGAAGTCTGATGGTATGTCGACGGCAATCAGATCGGAACTGCACACGCACTCACACGCATGCACACACACACCAAAAACACAAAAAAAAAAACTCCACGATACGCGGACGCGGTCATGGCATGCATTGCCCTCTTGTGGCCATAGAGGAAAAACAAAGATTGGCGCGAATACGAAACACACGGCTATCATTTTTTATGCAAGTATAAAATATATTTTCCTTGATGTATGACTGTAGGATTTCCCTTCATATCAAGAAATGCGAATGAAGAGCTCTCGGGTTTTTCAACGGGTCAGCCGAGCATAGTAAGCTGGAAACCCACTCCGTCCACTGGGAAGAAACTAGACTCTAGGAAACTATACAGATGTGGCTTCACAGAAACAATTTCAACAGGGACACCGGGCACAGGATCTTTAGGACCTGGGATTGTTTCACAGGACAGAGAGGCGATGAACAAGGCCGTGACAGAAACAGTTGAGCGCCAATGAAAAATAGCGTGGAAAGAAATAACCGAATACCTATCCGCCGGACGCTGTGAATATAAAATGTAAATGACAAGTGTAAAATATGCATTGGATTCTTGGGTCTGTGAAGACGATGGACGAGTCGCTTGTCGAAAGGTTGAAAGTTTTGGAGAACCTGACAAGGTGTGAAACCCGAGAGCTCTTAATTTTTATCTTTCACTGGTTTAATATTGGTAAGATGTAGCTAAAAATATTCGGTCAAATTTTAAGAAACATCTATATCTACATACTACCCTGGAAGCAGCAGGCATTGTTATGACACCAGATGTGTAAAAGTGTAAAGGGGATGTTATATGGAGGTAAAGTATGTTCAGGAGTGCTTTAAGTGGATCTCAGCTTTTATTATGGTCACTTATTACGCGTGGAAAGAACAAATGTTTGTACCTGTATGTTTGTTGATCGGGTATGTCCCGCGTACTTATTCAGGTGTGTTACCCGACGTTTCGTGGCCGTTACAGGTCACTTTTTCTAAGGGAATGAGGCATATGTCAAGTTATATAATAGATCATGAGGGGAAAAGGATGGGAAGGGATGGGGTGGAAGGATAACTCATTGATTTTTTTTTAGTTTAAAGCAGGGTCCCACGTGCAGATGATTTTGAGGCCACAGTCTTTATTGTAGTCTTGTTTAAATTTTCTTATCTCCAACGCTTCGCGGATAAGCCGGGGCTTGGAATTTTTCACCTTCACGATTATCTTTGATTGTTTGACGTCAATCACGTGTCCCGAGGTTGCATGTTCCGCTACAGCTGACGTTAAGGGTTGTCCCAGTTGAATAGACCACTCTTGTTCTTCTAAACTGGTTTTGACGGAGCGTCCGGTCTCGCTAACGTATATATTCCCGCAGATTTGACATGGTATCTCCTAAATTCCTTCCACTTGAAATGGTGTTGTGTCCTTCACACTCCTTAGGCAAATTGTAATTTTTGAATGTGGCTAATTCACAGTTTTGATTTCATGCCTGCGGAGGATGTTGCCTATTCTATCGGTTATGCCAGGATGTAAGGAAGAAAGGCTTTCTTGGTTTCAAGGGTGTCAAGGCTTCGTCCGGAGCACCAATTTCTTATTTTGAGCCGTCCTTATCCTTTTTCATGATTTTATAATTTTTTTTGGAGATGGCTCTCTTGTCAAATCCGCTCTGCCGTAGAATGGATTCCACTTTCTTTCAGTCGGAAAGTTTGTTCTTGTTTGTTCGGCAATATATCTATCATTTTATTTTATGTCGGACCTAGAAATGAAGTGCGGCGTCAAAATTATATTCTTTGTGCCTCACTGAAACGTCTTCTGAATTTATTAAGCAATCCAAGACTAGTGTGAAGCCTACGAGTATCTAGCTGCTCCCAACCCAATCCTTCTAAAATCTGTGAAACACTCTTTGTTCGCTCGTAGCAGTTGCTAACGATGCGCACCGCTTTCCTTTGTATTACATATTTATTATTCGGATTAAATATTTCAGCCCAGGGTCCCAAATTATCGCGGGCCATTGGAGATGTGGCCTAACCTGAGCGAAGTAGCACATATCTTTCAATTTTTCATTCGAGGACATTTATACTATATGCCTGATACATCTCAGTTTCCCTAAGGCTGTGCCGCAAATATTTTGTATGTTTTCTCCACGATTGGACTGAAGTTAAGGTAATACCCAGATATTTTACCTCACATGGCGACTTTGTTTACTTCACACAAAGTGTAGATATGGCATTGGTGTGATCACTCCCGCAAGAAGTGTACTGCAGTGGATTTACTTAGATTTAGTTCTAGGCCCCTCTCCTGGCACCATGAGTAAACGTGGTTTATTTCCAATGATAGAACTTCTAAGTCCGCATCTTCGTCAATTTCGCGGTAGATGACTGCATCGTGTTACTGTGGGCTCAAACATTACTTCATGGTCACTTATGCCTTTGATGTGTGTAATTATTACAGGGTTGCTACCAGATAAAAGATCACTTACTTTGTATCGTCTCGTAGGTTATTAACTGCTTGGTTTAGAAAGTGGTTTGAAATTGCATTGAGGAGGCGTTGCCGGTATCACGCTTGCTTGAACTTGCTTCTCTACTAAAATTTAACCAAATTATAGACGGGAGATTGAAATCACCGCCGATAATTAGTACGCTTTTGTTATCTCTTGAAGTAAATATTGATATTGGAGATTCTAATCGGTACACAACTTTTTTTTTGGAATAGGGTGCCCTGTAAAATGACCAAATACGAATATTCCTCTTGTTTTGCTGTTTAACAGCACACCACACGCCCTTTATTTCCCTGAGGTCAAATAAGTGTGCGGAGCTATTCCAATATGATTTTACTGCTAATAATACCCCGCCGCTAGTCTAGTCCGGCCGATCGCGTCTAATAAATTACTTTTTTAATTCATTGCTTTACCTACTTTTTCTTTTACTATTACCAAACTAATTTTACGCAAAATGAATGGCACACTCATCCCCTGTGGGTGTGCATATTTCTCTTTTATCAGAGTTTTGAATTTATCTGCCTTACAAGGTGATGAAAATTAGGAATTTAAGCTAATTCTTTTACATTTGAGATATTTTATGGCCATAAAAGTTGCAAAAGAAGCGAGCTGCGTTGTTTGGGCAATAACGAGAGAGTGGATGAGAATCGAATAGTGAAGGAAAATAATGATTGGAGTGAATGTTAGAGGATGGGGCAGACAGAGATAGTCATGGGTTAATGTAGAGGAAAATAGTATTGAGAGAAGGAATATTAAGAGTATATAGTACCAGTGGGTGTGTTAGAAACAATGTGTGAGTATAACTGGAGCGAAGGTAGACAAGGATAAGGCATTCATCATTAATTGGCCGTTCAATCCTAAGATTGCGACCTCCCATCTTTTCCTGTCTAATGCTACCTCCCTTACTCCTTTGCGCTCCTTCTAATGTACTTTCCTCTTTATTTGGTCTATGAATGTATCCCTTATCCTTCAATCGAGACTTTTCCCTCCATATTCCCTTCAGTTGTATGTCCTACAAACCACTTATGCCTGAGAAATTGTCCATTCTATCTAGTTCATATATATAGTGTTCCATTTGATCATTTCTTATTCTACTCTTCCGTGTTCTTATTAATCTTTTATTTTATGTAAAATGGAGAAAATTATTATAGTTCAGTCAGCTCTAGAGAGCAAATACCTAGAATTAAATTTTTTCAATGTTTCTACTCCGAAAATGATTAGTGCGATTGTTAGGCATGTCAATATAACTACGTTTTGTTCAATATTTAATATAATTGATAATCAGCTACACTCAGTGGTGTGGCTGTGCATACAATAAAATCTCTATATTAGCAGGTAGCATAAGCTTCTTTACGTTCAAATCCGAGATGGATAAAGCTGATAGTAGTTCTGAGAAAGAAACGGAGAGGGAAAAGGGACGAGGCCTAGAGTACTTCTGGGCGGAAGGGAGTGAAGGAGTGATGGGCGAGGTATATTGAAATACGAAAGTGGCGCAGTTGGGCGGGATATGAGTAGGGGTGGATGGCAATCCTTGGAAGTTTAGAGTCCACGTGAAAGGTATTGAGAGCAGCGAGGGGTTGGAAAAAGTCGTTGGGTTCGAAATGAGGGGATTTGAGGGAGAGAGTGGAGTATCGAAAGGTGAGGAAGCTGGAGAAGTTAAAGGGTTCAGCTAAGGATATGTCGAGGTTTTTGTAAAAGTAAAGTTGGCTTCTTGTAGTTAGAACTGCCAAGGTTTCGCACTGTCTAACCTACGACTATATAATTCCCAAGACAGGCATACGAAGAAAAAGAACAAAATGGTGTGCTGACGCCTTGCCTTATTTTTCACTGCATTTTATGGCGTTTATTATATTCAAATTTGAAAGGTGTATATGGAAAAAAAATTAAATTATATAAAATGCAAATTTTAAATTTTATTGGCATCATAAATTACAATTAGAAATAACGCTTTCTTTTTTCAATATTTAAACCGAATCTTTTTATTTTGTTGGTCCCTTGGCTCTTACTCGAGGATCCCTTTATGGTCTGTTTGTTGAGTATATTAGCGCTATAAAAGCACTGGATGGTCGCTCCACTTTTGTGGTTAGAATTATTATTATTTATTGGTTAAATGCTAATTTAGTGGTTTATCTTTTTAAGAAAATATTTGGAAGATTTTATGCAGTATCAACATCGATTATTCAATATAAGGAAATAAGCTTTTAAATGTAGGAGGTAACTTTGACATTATTATGGTACCCGCCATCTTTCAGGGCACCACTCGATCGTTTGTGTTGAGATATTAATGCTCCGGCCATAGGCTTAAGGTGAAAGAAATTGATATAGGAAAGAGAGTAAGTGATCTGTTTTGGTAGAATTCGTCTAAATCTGTTCTTTTAGTGCTCATTAATGAGAGGGGGAAAGAAAGATTCTTTATCCTTTATCATCTAATATCGAATGTATGAATATTACGCAGTCATTTAGTGATTTCATTCTTAAATCATCGCATAGGACGAAATCTGAATAAGGGGAAAAGCTGAATTTTCTGCAAAATTTGGGTATAATATCCTATGCCTAGGTTTTAAGAAAAATTTTAAGTGACTTCAAACCAACATTTCACTCACCTCATCCTCACGTACCTGTACTATTTCTTAGACAAATTTTCCTTTTGTATGCCCTTGTAACGATTGACGAAACGTCGGCAAAAATGTAGATTTTGACCTGGTGGAGAACCTGAACATTCTTCACTAATAGCATACGCCGGGAAAGCATCAAATGTTCCATTGATTTGACCTTTGGTTCATTTTCACTATTGAAAATTCCCCTGCTTCCTTTGTTGTCCTTCTCCTTAACCACTTCTTCCATAACCTCCCCTCTTTCTTATAACCGACTGTGAATAATTAAGGACTCCCCACGGCCAAAAATGTAAACCCCTTGGTAATGAAGCAAGAGCTTTGAAACCAGTCGGGGTTGCGAATATAACATGTGTTGAATAGACAAAGTTTATCCATTACCGCCATTTCCTTGGAATACCACCTTGATGCGGTGGAAGAACTTGCGCGTTCCAAAGACCCACAGATCTAGACTAGTGGGACTAATAATAATTGCTCGTGTTAAGAACCACCCATACCTCAGAGGTTGATAGATAGGAGCCACACGAACGTTCACGTGATGCTGTCACGTTAAAAATACCATTTAGAAGGGCATTGGGAAACGCCCCCTTCCCCGCCAAACTATTATTTTCAAGAACATGTAAGTCATTAAAAGAGAATTGAGTCCTAGCAACTAAGGGACGCCGCTGACAAGAGCGGGTGTTGTGCCCTGTAGCGTGTTATGTAAGACCTCGGCGGTCTTCCTCTCGCGAACTCCTCGCGCGAAGTAACAGTATAAGAAAGAAACGGTGTCAGTAGATCTGTCTGTAGATGGTCTGGGCCTATAAATATCTTAAAGATCTTGTATTGATATAAACCTACCTAACTGTTACGTACATTACCATATTAATACATTATTGTCGCTTTTATCTGTTTAACAGTTTAAGTGAAGGGGTAAAGTAATATCCACCGTTTCTATGTAAAAGTCTCAGTATATGGATTTTTCTGGCAATACCAGCCTTGAGTCTAACTTTCGAGTCTCTAGATATATATGGAGTGCTCACCGTTGAAGTTTATTTATTAGTAACATCTCTGTTAACGTTCTGCGTTTAAGACCGATATATCGTGCAGTCCTGAAAATACTCGTTAGTACTAGCTCTAGGAATCTGGTGACATACCCTTAAACCTGCGCCTATGAGTGCGAATAATTTACCTGGTGTAGGGTTTTTCCAATATTATGCATGAACTAGGGAAGAACTTTCCTTTGGCTTGACATTCAGTCAACTTCCTTGAAACCCTGGTGAGCATTACCAAGCTTGATGTTGAAGTTTTAACTTTTATCACATACTCTGGAAGTCTCCTTAAATATTTTATTCTGTGGCATTGCTTCTTTAAAACAAACTCTTAAGTTTCTTGGAGCTTCATTATCCCTGCCCTCAATTATTCAAAATAGAATGAAGCTATCCGTAAAGCGAGTTGGCTGGTGAAGGAAATTTTTGTTCCCTGAGCTATTTTGCTTATATAACGCAGATGACAAAAGTATTCATGCATAAATTTGTTTAAAATCTGGATTTGTGGGGTTCATTTACTATTCATAAGCATTCTGTTGAAAACTGTCGTCGAGCTCTATTAAATGTTTTGTCTATATTTGATAGTCATTGGAGAGTCTTTCGCCCTAAGAGAGTAAAAGTAGATTAGACGTACAGAAAAGAGGAGATTTTATTCTCTTGTTGGTTAATGAATTTTAAAGTAGCAGTTCACGTGGTAAGTGAAAGAAAGTAAGTTAGTTCACAAAGTCTTGGGTATCAAATACTTAATTTCTTTTGCGTTGCGCTGCGTAAAATTTAATGTGCACTTATATGTAGTAGTGAAATCGTGACCACAGTAGCTGAATCTTGAGTAGAGTTTGATTGATGATGCTTGATGTGAGTTTCGGTTGATCATGCTGAGCCTAACTTGATATATGCTCGTGTATACGTAAGCTCATGACGTAGGCTCGTGAAGGTTATTGCATATGAGTGATTTTTATCCGAATTTTAAAATAAATTAACAAACGTGTAAAGAGTAAAAGACCTGATTTTAATGGTGTCATACCGAAACGACGCAGTTCTAAATTCCTTCATTTCATACTTTTTAGCTGATCGTGCTCGTGCATAATGGAAGTAGTTATCCCTTACCTGTCTATATACCTCATTAATTCATTCCGTCTTCTAGAATCTACTGCTGGAAATGTGATCTGAGTTGGATGATCGAGGGAAATGTATCCTTAAAACTTTCTTCACGGAGGTGAAGAATTTTCATGGTTACCGCTACAGTATTACTATTAACATGATCAATGATGCACCAGAATAGTCGTGGGTGACTGCGTTGGATTAGTACTCTTAATGGAAGAAATATTAAAATTCTCAAGAACAAAATTCCGTGAATGAAGCAACGTATACGTTCAAATGAAACAAAAGAAGTATGAATGGGTAGGACTATGTGGAGGAAATTATCAAAGCAGAGTCAGATTTACATGCCTGTCACGGAGTTAATTTTTTGCTATTATTCGCTGCGTGCTTTATTATCCACACAGATCAGGCGTCAGCGGTCAGTTAAAAAATGAGTTCTTTATTGAAAATCACCATAATAATCATTGATGTTCTGTTTGTGAAATTGTAGGTCCTTTAACTTTAATAATAATAGCAATGGCAAAACATGGTGGCACTCGCCGGCAGAGAGGTTGATGTCAGCGAGAATGAATCAAGAATTGTTGAGTGGGTAGAGGAACCGATATTTTAATGTAGGGACCCTTTGAATGACCCTTGATCCCTTTGTCCCCCCTCTCTTGTGTGTTTTCCTCTTCATGATGTCATGCTCTCTGCAAGCGTGTGGCACCATGTTTTCCACCTCATTCCTTTACATATCTCCTACCTTTGGGTATTATCTAAATATTTCTTTAAATAAAGTCATATTTCTGTATTGAAGCACTTTAACTGTGGCTTGAGCGAGATTTCCCATGGTCAAAACAGGGATCATATTTGAATTTTATATTTTAATTTCAGTAGCTGTAAGAAGCATGAAGTATGTATTTAAATATTTATCGGCCAAACATATTGTTTTGTAAGACTGAAGTTCTAAGTAGTTCACTAAACGTGCATGCAGAAGTCTCTGACGACTCATTTTTTTCATGCCATTTGGTGAAAATGCCTTCACAACCGAAGATCATTTTTCAATTGTGTAAAAATAACTAAATATTGTAATTGAATTATTTTTTAAATAGTTGAGAGTTAATAAAAACTACAGACTGTTAAAATTCTGACGAGGTCTTCGCGTGTGAATAAACTAATATTTTAAATGAAATGTATAAAGAGTACATACGTGTACCATTTCCCATGGAAAATGGCTTCTATTGTTGGGCAAATAGCTCGAAGATTATAGTGGTATATAGCTGTTATTTTGCTATATTTGGGAACAAGACATGTTTCTGTACAATGAGGCCCAATTCACTGGATGTTATGTGAAATGATATCCTGCTTAAACTACATTAAATCTTCCTGTATTTTTGCTTTCATCGTACTGCTGTTCTTTTCCCTCTCCAATGCTTGCAAAACGTACTATCCCCAGTCACTCGTATTAACCCGCCTTTATAACTATGGCCATCATTATATTCTTTTGTCTACTTCTAATTTCTTCCGTCCCCATATTTTTTTCCTACCATAAAAATGAGGAATTTCTTCACGTGTTTTTTCTTCCTCCACCTCTTTTCCCGCATCTGAATAGCCATATTCAACATATCATGCAAAGCTTTGGCGTAAAATCTTCTTGCTTGGTAAATAAAATTAAAAACTACGTGTAATTGATGGAAACCATCATGAATTGTGATATTAGTCAAAATATTAATTCCATTGGAAGTCACCAAACCATCAGAGCTCGGATGTGAGGAAATCACAATGCAAAAAGTATTCATCGGGACTTGATTTTCACCCAGATCCCACGAATTAGTGCAGAGTGCTCGAAAAATTAAAGTACCTAGACGAGCTCCATAGCTATGCATTTCGTATGGAATTTAAAGAGAATCTATCTCGAGGTTACAATCAAGTGATGTCAAGGATTTCTCATATATGTGCTAGATTAAAGTGAATAATGGTGATCTGGATTGAAACTAATATCGAGGCAAAAGGTTTTTTTTATTGATTTATGAAATAAATAATCTAACTTTGAGGCTGTCAGACGCGTAAATGGACAGAGGCTTGTTTCTGATTATCGCTAAGAATTTTTCCGTAGATCGACGCCTTAATCGTGTTCAGAGCCATGAGATAGACTCGTTAATATGCAGCTTTGCTACACAGTCCCTGCTTTCCTTTTGCACTTGAGCCTGCTTCTTCTGTCTCTGGATTGATGGAAATCTTTCTATGGCGAATTAGGTGGAAAATTAATGCACTTGTAGCGGGAAAGAAGAGGTGAACGTGATGATGTTAGCAATATCTTGGGCACCAGATCACTGTGAAGGGGGTCAACTATACTAAAGCAGAGGCTTGGAAAGCAGAGGGCATAGATTCAGAGAAAGGATGTTGGGTTGGTGACTTATTTGGTACGGGAGCTGAAAGACCAGACGGTACAAATGCCGAAAGGGTCAATAATAAAGTGGTTAGCGGGTGGAAGAATAAACAGTGTATAAATAGAATGCTAAATGATCCTCGGAGGCATCATAAAGAGGCTTGTGTTCCGTTGAATACTTTATCCCTTTTCGGTGAAGGGCGAAGGCCAGAGGAGTGGGTGGTCGGCTAGTTCGCAGAGGGCTTCAGGAAGGTCCTGCATGTTGGGGTTTGGAGAGTTTTGGGGCAGGGGTGGGATTTTGGTCTGGTGAAGGGGGGCGTCTACTGTTGACGGGGAAAATAAGAGAATTTCTTCGGGCGATGTGGAGAGAAAGGAGCCTTTTTCCTACTTCGCTCTAGCCGCGTAACAAAAACTTCCTCCGAAGACTTTCATTGTTTTCGATCCTTAACCGTCAAAGTTTTCCTCCCTTACACTTAAAAAGGTTGATGATTTAACTTCGGAGAGTTATCAGTTTTATCCTGAGGTCATGCTTAAGCGTTTAAAGGCTACCGTGATTGTTCGCGATTGTGATGTAATTTCTTACCGCTTCATCGCGTTTATGATCATATAATCAGTTATGAGTATGAATTAGCGCAGTAGTCTTTCCTAAGTGGCACAACTTCAATTAACTTATCCGAGTGGTTTAACAAGGAAATTATGAAAAATCACGTTGCTTTATCTTTCATTATTGACAATATATCAACTTATTTGTAAGATGTGGTGAAAATTGGTAGTTATAAATTTTTCTTTCAATCTTTCATTTAAAATTTTGTTGAAGGGATGTGTGATGTGCAGTATTCCTAAAATAAAATAACAATATTTCACGCCTAAAGTTTCAATATAGAATCATCTTTTTTCATGCTGATGATATATGTATACATTGAATCATAGGTCATCGTTAAAGTTTTATGTAATTTAGGGAATGTCATTTGTGTGCTCACGGCTTCATCATTCATCATCTTACAATTCCATGATTTATCGCCGGAATGCCCAGAATTTCAATTGCTAGTCTTCTGTCGAGCTTTAGCGGGTTTACCTGGTTTATACTTTGAAAGGTAAGTGATGACACTACCCAGGGGTTAGGCATTATTTCTTCCTTCACTTTTCTCTGTCTAATTCTATTACAGTTCTTTACTTATTATTTTAATCGCGGAACATCATTTAGTACCTAAGTTAATACACAATAATTTGTTTTTATCTTTGATATTAATTTTGAAACTTGACAATAAGATCTCAGCATTCATAGAATAAGGTATATGTGATTCGTTTGCGAAAAATCCCCAATCATTCTTTGCATGATGAGTTTTATAGAAATTATTGGCGGCTTTTCTTGGTGGAAGTATTGAAGTATTATTAGTCATATAGTTGGAGTAGAAATACTAGTTAAACTCCCGTTAACCTTTGCTTTAGACTCAAACCATGATTATACAATCACTCAAATTCTACTTTCAAAATAAGTGCACTAGTACGCCATGTAAGCCTTGAAATTACATGTTCTTAACACTTTTAACCTTGTAAATGGCCAGTAAATATCATGGCAGGTGCCTAAAATAGAAAATGGAAATTTTAAAAGTGCCTCTATTCCAACAATACATTTTTTGTCTGCCATAAAAAATTCTGTTTTAGGCAATGGTATTTTTTATGGTAAATACGGAAGTGAAAAATTATCTTTCATGTTGTTTCTTGGCTAGAGAGAAGGCTCAGAGCCAAAACTTTGCGATCCGCACTCGAGTGCAAAACCGAATGGAACCTTCGTGCTTATATCCTTCGTATTTCATCATAATAGCTTGGGAGGTTCGCGTGTACACTAGGTTCCCCTTAGCTGTTTATTCTTTACTAGCATGTTATCCAATTGCGTGGTCTATACACCGGTCATTCTTATCCAGGTATTGGAGTTTCCATAGCGTCGTCTCCATTTATACTGCGATGTACGTATTTACGCCCCCATAATACGCTAATATACGCAGGTTTTTCAAGTAAGTACATACTTTAGAACTTTACAAGCGCATTTTTAGAATCAATTTCAAAATGCTCGACGTTGTCTAATTCTTAACTTGATTCGTAAATCGCACCGCATTAGATTAAACTCTTAATATGTGGATTTTGAACTCAATATGCATGTCTTATTCGTATAACAATGACCCGGTGATATTTATTATTTTAAATTCAATTTTTTTTCAATTTCAATGATAAAAATTTAATGCATTTCCATGAAAAACGTTGTTACATTTCAGGAATCCATGTAGCGTAAATTGCTTCCAATCATCCCATAAACATGTTAAATTGCGGGATGAGTAATTACAATTGTGTTAAGCTTGGGCAATTGGCTTGTTATATGTGTTTGGACAATTGAGTTGAAGGTAATTGGATTAACAGAGTAATTGCTTAACAGGAGGCTGAGCTCTCTTGTGAAACAAGGTTGTAGACATTATTTGTAATGGGAATATAAAAATAAACACTGGCTCCAGCAACCAAAATTGCTGTAATTACAAGTACAATCCTCCCCACATTTCTTTTATGACGCATGTTAAAATAACTCCTTATAATTGCGGAATTTATTTTACTACAGGCCGTTGTGGGAATAGGTTATTTATACAGGGTAGTTTGTTTAAACCTGTTAAATTAGATTTGGATCAAAAAAATATATACAGTTTGCTTCTTTCGGTAATAGGTCAACGGAGTACTTGTGCGTTGTTGATTTTTGAAGTGGAATGTAGCGAAAGAGGAAAATATTATCAAAGATCTTTTAATACGTTCTTTATATCTCATTCCTAATGCCCTAATTTAGATAATTATCTCTAATGCTAAAGTGTTTTCGTCATTCAATCTTGAATTGTCAAATATTCAGGATTCAGTTTCTTACTTTTGAACTTCTTTGTTAATATAATATGCAGATATATATGTAGACTTTTTCAGTAATTTTTAGATTTTGCTTTTAATGCCGTGTGAAATATCAGATGTTTCGCAGTATAGAAATATGTGTGTCCTTGCCAAATCTATGCGAATATAGAAGATTGCATTTTCATCATCCATGGTTAAGTTCTATATTTCCTCGTACGCATTGTTAAAACCATTGCCTCCCTTTTCTCTCCTAGACCTCATTGATGATAGCCACAAATATTTAACATTTCCTTGGTAAAATTTACATTATCAGCCTGAACTAACCTCTAGTGCTTAATTATAATACATAAGTGTCAAGTTCAATGAAATTGACGATGCATCGATATATAGTCATTCCTATTTACATTTAATTATCTCTTGCGTGTTTACCAGGCATTTTCCTGCGTTATATTCTAGATATTAATAGAATATCGGGATTGCGATTAAGTAGTTTATTATGCGTGTGTCATGGAAATGAAGTTTTTCTTAAGTACTTGTATCCGGTTATATAGTAATTATTATTGGTTTTATAATGTGAGTTATCCTATGTTTTGCAAAGCTTTTCTTTTGGAGTATCATCTTTCGAGATTGTGTCGTCAATAAAAAATTCAAAATAAAGTCATTACAGTGATTGGGGAAAAATTTTACATTTTTCGCTCTCTTTTGTCGAATCCATTAGCTTCATAAATATCCAATCGGGTGTCGAATGCATTGGCCGATAGATATTCAGAGATGAATTGATATTCTATGGTTAATCATTATCTGCACGTAATTTGATGGGAAAAAGCCATTGGATTTAATTTAGGGACATAAACGTGAAATCACAATCGATAATTATAATGAATTTCACGGCTTCGTGAAATAGTCTAGCTTTTCGGCGTATCTAAAGAACTACTCTAAGCACATGAATTGCACACGAAATAGAAATCGATGTTAGTAAAGCGTCACACACTACTGCTGAAAGTAATTTTGTACCTGAATGTGAATTTTCGAGTTTCATTTCTGGAAGAACGATGTTATTAAGTATATACTTGAAACAATATCTTTTCACTAACCTCGATCTATTATATCACACAAATATTATTTATTTGGTTGAAAAGAGATCAAATGATCGATTAATACGTTTTTCTATAATATGTAGTTTTATTTATGTTTTATGATTATCTTTTCACAAACTTGACTATATCGTCAACTTGTAAAAATGAGTGACAGATACCATCGAAAAGAAAATACTTGTAGTGTTCCGCTGAAAGTTTATTAACACTAGAAGGACGGGATGGGTCATTTTGACCCATAACACGTGTTGAAAATCAAATTAAGCTACTTATTTGTGATTACATTCTATTTAAATTTTGTGTATTTGTGCATTTTATATATGTTTTACTAATATGGAAAGAAAATTTCGCAATTTTTATTGCTTAATTTTTTAATTGATGTTATACCTAGAATGACGGCTACGGATCATTTTGACCCATTAATTATTTCTGTATTGGACTCAAGTTTTCTCACCATTTTCTTCTCCTATACATCACTGATAATTTATACATTAACTAAAATATATCAGCACACATTTGGATAGGTACTTGAAGCCTTTATATTTCATTTGAATGTCATTCTTCGACAGCGGAGCTCTCCTGGTTGCGGCTTACCAAAATTACGGAAATGTTTTACTTTCAAATCGTCTTTGAATTTGGCTTACAATTGCAATCGCCAGAGGAAATTTTCACTTTCATTCTGCCGTTGTATAAATTATTATCGTATTCATTATTAAAATATGTAGCATAGAATATGCCAACTAGATCATAGGAATGTGATCAGCGTTATTTAAATTCCCAGATGGAGAGGTTACAGCGGCCAGTGGTCCTACAATGGAAAAGGATAGTCCTGACCATCGCTCGCCAAATAGTTTTGACCTCTCACTAGAGATACGCACCTTCGCCCAGACCTTTTTTGTCACCTTACTGTCGGCACACTACTTCTGAAAGGCGTATAGAGGATGCATCGTGCTCAAGTTGTATAATCATTTCCGAATCGCCTATTCTTTAGCTTTAGGGAAGTCACTCCGTGGGATGCAAGAGAGAGGAGGAAAGAGTTTTGGCTATAATGAGAGCAGAAAAGCCTATTGCTTTTGTCCCTCCTAGGATTAGTAGGCACATTTTCAGACGCCGAAAAACTCGCCAAACCTTCCGTATTTTTTCTTTCTGTCATCTGCTCCTTTTGTCGCAGGTGGCCGTTTACTAGATTCCTACCGTAGTGGCTGGCGACGAGCGTCATTCACGTACTCTTAGGAGCGGAGAGTTTTTCCGGAAAGGAATGTGGCTACCTGATGGATAGCAGAAGTGAAAGATAGCAAATAAAAAATAGCAAGACAAAAAAAGTTACAAATAACAAAATAAGTAAAAAGAACTATTTTCAAAGACTAGTTGAAGAAGTGTTTGGGATGCCAATTGGAACGAAACCCTCATCCTCCCGGAAAACGCACGCCACGACCCCAAAGGATCAGAAAAAAAACTGTCAAATTTTGAAAAGTTGCACAAAGAAAACTGCTATTGTATGTCCTCAATGCAATAGAAGTGTTTGTGGAAACTTTGCTGAAAAATTAACTATATGTGTAAGTTGTGCAAAAAATTGATATTACGTCTTTCCAAATATATGCACATGAATATGGTTGTGTATGGATGTGATTGTTATGCGTATATTTTTTACTTGAAAAGTGTTTTGTCAAATTAAAATTTATCAAATAAAAGGGTATTTATGTAAATATGCACCATTTTCAGGCAGGTGTCTTTATTTCAAACTGTTATGTTTGAGAATAGCCTAAGATGAGCAATGCTGAAGAGGATCAAGTGAAGTAATTTTTATTATAACCAATTAATTAGTAAAAATAATTTTTATTGCTACTAATGTGTAGATAAGGACTTAATGTCATTTATGGAAAAAGTTCCGGGAAAAAAGTAGCTATTAATGCTTAAAAACTTTATGGGTCAAAATGACCCACACCCGACGTTCTAGCTAGTGCAAAAAAATAGTTTCTCCCGTCCTCCTAGTGTTAAATCTACCTGAGTTCTGGTAAGTTGTCATTATCTAGGACCTCTAGGTTTTCAAATTTCGTAAAAGGCCATGGATTATGTCAAAAGTAGCAAAAAATTCAGTCGGATCAATCAGTATTCTGTGGAAATTCACAAGTATTGTGTTTAGGAAGTTGTATTTTTCTTTTCAATTAAACATGAAGTTATTAACAAAAGCGATGTCCTGAAAGTCAAGTGTTTGCCCGGATATCACAGGTCGTTGTTGTCTTACCCCGCGGACCGAAACTATTCCGTTCATATGTTATTCTTTCTCTTATTTTATTATTATTTTTTAAGAAAAAAAGAATATTTCACAATCCTCTCTATATTCAGACTGCGAATTATGTAAACAAACTCGATGGAAGTCCCGGCCATGCCGGAGAATCCTGAACTCATGATCCGTGCTGGCTGAAGTGTTTTCCTTTGTTGGCCATGAATAACTTAGTGTGCTAGACGTGATAGCGTGGGTTGAAGTGCAGAATATATTTTGTTCTCCCTCGTGGCTAGAAGGGTTTAACAAAACACCCTTTTGGTGTTGCTGTTGTTGGAGTTCGATGAAAGCTCATTCCACATCTGATCTCTCTACCCTCGCAAAGAATGCAAAAAGGTTAAAGGGTTACCCGAGGAACATAAAAAATGGTGTTGCTGGGAAGCCGTGTGAACTTTTGAGGCTCTTGCGTCCTGAAAAATCCATCCGATGAGTGTGAAAACAGGGTGAAAAAATGTTATAAACGGAGCCTCCTTCGTGTAATCCTCCGGCCAAAAAAGGGGAATTTGTTATCCTTAGCATGTTCATTTTTTTCGCGTGATTTGGTATCTTTAGCTTCTCCCGCTGTCAAGAGGCCACAAATATGAAGTGAATGCTAATTTTTGCGTGGGTTTCTGTCGACTGTTTTGTTTTGCTTGCGCCTGCCCCAAAAAATAGACTTGAGAAAAAATGCCTTTTTCGGTGAAGGGGAATGAACAGGTTGAACAAAAAAGTCCACGATGAATGTATGGCGTGTATGGCTCTGCAGCTACCATCCTTTTGCGCTTGCAAATACCTCTGTGATGAGTGCGAAGTTCGACCTTTCCATTTTTGCCCTTTTTATTTTATTTAGTATATTCAGCGGAAATTCGCCGCCCATTTCAACTTTCCGTGCGTATTTTTTTCATAGTGTGTACCTATTTAGGAATATTTTTTTCTAATATGTTCATGTCATTTTGTGATTTGTTTAACTAAACTGTGCGAGTATTGAATTAAGGTACACATTGAATGCTTTGAGAAATGTACAAATTTACCTTTTTACCTGCGCATTCACGCGAAAGTGGTGTATGAATAGATGTGTTGTAACATATCAGAAAGACAAATCGCATGAATTAGCTTGGATTCGACCACGTGTCTTGATTAGAGGTCTGGGGTGGGCTCACGGTTCTCCATAACGTGTGGGCTCGCGTCATTCTTATTTTTCATGAGTGGAAACGTAATGGTCATTTCTTACAGTCTTAACTGATAAAGGGCCTTATTAGGACAGTAACTATGAGCATTGTCCTTAACCTACAGCGGTTTATGATTCGGATAACGTTAACGAAGACGCAAAAGAAGGAACTGTGATCCCACTCCTGGTGCGTTAATTATCTGCGCCGTAACTGTATCTAGCTAACACGCTTCATAGGAAATAGAGTGGGATTCGAGTACTCGCCCACTCAAATACTTCTTTACTGTGGTAACTTTACACGCACTAACAATTAGATAGCTAGACATATTTCTCTGTTCATAATGAGCGTTGATTAATTTCACAATCAATCATCGACATTCCTAAGTGTATTTACTTTATGTCTTTCATATTAAACTGAGTGTATTTCTTATCCATTTGGATTTTCTCCCCTTAACACATTACGGACGGATCATGAGTTCATTCGTGTTTTGCGCGCCATCTGTTGCGGACGGGTCACGAGATAACTCGTGTTTTCTGCACGCCGTACTTAGATGTCACCTGCTGTAATCTATTGTAACTACTTAGTGTATTTAGGTGTTTACATCAGCAAGAATTGTATTAAACTCGGTTTATGTCACGTTTATTTAGCTTGTTTACTTTTTTATTGCATTTTGGTATTTCGAAGTGTTACTATTTTTGTCTATAAGTTCATCATGCTTCTAAAAATGGCCTCTTCCTGAAGACGTAGAGAAATGATTGAAAACGAAATACTTTCGGAAGTTTTTGACGATAATTTGGCCGATGTACCTAGTGAGAATGAAGATGCGAATGACTGTGTGAATGAATGTTTTGATGATTGTGAGGACGATTCTAGTGACAGTAACGAAATTAGATCGGTAAAGAAGCGTAAGGTGGCAATGCTTTCTAGTGATTCAGACAATAACGATAAAGGTGATTCTGTACTTATGAATGATTTGTTGTAACAATGACAATCATTGGTCAGTAATTGATATTCCACCACCCTTTCAAATGTTTGCAGGTCATCCAGGGGCCATTACATTTCCATCTCAGGATCATAGCTCATCTGAGGCATCTGTGACTAGCCTATATTTGGTGATGACTTGTTCGAAATGTTTTGCAAGGAGTTGAGTACGTATCATGATCAAACATCAGTGAAACGTAAAACATCACCTAAAGGGTGCCTAAGGATTCGAACGTACAACCCTGCAGAGGTTACAAAGTATGGTTTACTTGTTAGGATGGTGTGTGAGAGTGACACAGGCTACATCTGCAACTTGGAGATTTACATTGGTGAAGGGAAGAAATTGAAAGAAACAGTTCTTTCAGTTCTTGGTCCTTTTCTTGGCACCATATCTACCAGGAAAATTACTATAACAGTACCTCTACTGCTGACTTATTACTGAAAAATAAAACTAGAGCCTGTGGAACTATTAGTGTGAACATAGGTTTACCGCCAAGTCTGAAAGCCAAAGCATGAAGATTGTAGAAAGGTGACACAGTTTTCTGTAGAAAATGTTATGTTCTTCTCCTCATATGGAGAAAAGCGGAATGTCAGAATGTTCTCAAAAATTTATGACACCTCTGTCTCAACCACAGGAAAGAAAAATAGATAAACTGGAGAGGATATAATAAAACCTGTGTGTATATATCAGTACAATGCTTACATGAAAGGAGTTGATCGTGTAGATCAGTAACTCTCATATTATCCTATTCTAAGGAAAACGATGAAATGGACAAAAAAAATCGTCCTTTGTCTCATAAACTGTGTTCTCTTCAATTGTTATAGAATCTACAAGTTCCTGAATCCGGAGAAAAAAAGAAAGTACAAGCAGTTTCTCGTTTCCGTGCCAAAAGACTGGATTTCGATGACGAAGCCACTCCGGAACCAGAGAGAGATATACACAGCACATGCTCTGGTAGTGCAGGGAGAGCACCGCGTAAAGACCCAGCTGGAAGGCTGTCTGGTGACTTGAAGCAGCATGAACTTGTGTTCATTCCAAGCACAGGAAAAAAAAATTTCCTACTAGAAGCTGTCGAGTTTGTTCTGCCCAAGGCAAAAGAAGTGATACGAGGTATAAATTATGCACGGATCCACTTCGTAGAAAAAATGTTGTACGCTATACCATACTTTAAAAGGTACTAGGTACTTTTGTGTATATATATATATGGACTCTATACATAACATAATGTATGAAATAATTGGAATTATTAAGTATAAGGTCCCCTCAATAAATCCAACTTTATGGGTGTCAGGGATAACGTTTGCATACCATGTGCCACTATATTTATTTATATATATATATATATATATATATATATATATATATATATATATATATATAGTACTAACTGCATAATAACAATGATTAATTGTATAAAAAGCAACAATTAGACAAATGGACACTATGGGAATAAGAGTTTATTTTTCTTCCTTATTTTATAAACATTATTAATTCTTTTGCACATTATTACGGATTATATGGTTTATTTTTCCATATAATTTATAATTTTATCAAGGGCCAACTTCATATAAAGAAGTAATTTGTGCATACATTGAAAATTATTGTTTTATCGCATAGGTACAGCTTTGAAGTTCAAACACTGAAAGTTTCAAATAAATATTATAAAAAATGAATGATCTGTAAGATTATTAATATTTGACTGCCAAAAAAATTACATGCCAGAAGAAATACTCGGCTGCTGGGGTAATTTGGAAAAAAATATCCGGTCTTTAATGTGTTGAGGTGGCTCTATACCTCAGCCGAAAACCCCCTTTTCGTTTTGACTTTACCGCGGTCTTCTGACCCGAGAAATGAGGAAGGATCATGTTTTGACGGCTGTAGGAATGGCCAATACGTGAAGCAAGAATTATATTCTGTAATTCTTGTGAAAGATTTGGGTAGGAAAATAAAGTTTTACGGATATAATAAGGAAATAGGTTTTTGACATTGTATAACGCGGAGCATAAATATTACTTTCGGAATGTATCGCTCTTCTATAAATGCAACTCTTTTGTCGCCCGATGAATTTAAGATACATACGTGTACAGAATGACCATTTGTTCGAAAACAAATGGTGTCAGCTCCGATATTCCTCTTGCAGTCTCAAAACGCTCTAAAAAAATTGAGCTAGTTGAGGAAACCATCGCGTAGTAAATATTGCCGTGCGGATTTCATAATCTGTTAAAAAAATAAAACTTATATAAACATGCATACTGAGGAAATTATAGGCGTAAAACTTCAGAAAATGGCAACGAGGATATGATTCCTGGTATTATACATATACTAGATAAATCCGGCCGCGCTTCGCTGTGTCTCTCTGGTATGAAATGAATGGAAAAGTAAACAAAAATATTCTAGCGAGCATAGATTCACCGAGAAAAAAAACATCTTTCAATTCAATACCCTGCTTTGCGTAGCTGTGGCTAAACTGTGGAATGAAAGAAAAGGAAGGATAAAGATGTTTTCACCGAAATTAATTATTTTTTGTAAAGCTAGTTGATTTACTACATTTATTTTTTGTCCGTTTTCTGCATTAACATAAAGAGCAAATGGTTTACCGACTCTGGAGCATACGATGTATAATTGCCCATGAGAGAAGCAATCGTTTTCTAAATTAAAACCGCACACTTGTAAATATTGCCCTTGCGCTTTATTGATAGTCATAGAGAACGTTAGGCGTATTGGAAATTGAAGTCGTTTGAACTTGAACGTCATGTCCGTCGGAATGAGTGGTATTCGTGGAAGTAGTACGACTTCACTTATGAGGTCCAATCAGAATTATTGATTCAATTAGATTGTTCATTTTTGAACTACTAATCGTGTGGCATTGCATAGCATTGGCTGATTGATGTTTCGGAGTAACATAATGGGCACTAATTTTCTAATTTAGAATGTGTGACGGTAATCCGGGTACATGGAGAGAATTAAGAAATTCCGATGGAAAATTCACTACTATCCTTTGGTTCATCACGGAGTCAATGATTTTGTATGTCACTGTTTTACCTGCGTTTCCGTTGTTCATATCGTGTATGTCGAAATTTTTAGCCGCTAGAATGGATTTACCGCTCAACTATGCGTTATTTCGATAATTTGATTCGATGCTTTGGAAAACCTTGTCTACTAATTCTCCTTTTGAATTCACGATGTTGCAGAAATTAGATGGGAAAGTGATTTTTCCTGTTTCTTGATTTTTAGGTAGAATGCCGATACCAACCTCGAGTAATTTTCTTGAAAATATGTCAGCTGTTGGATCGGTTTGAAGCTGTTCTCATATTTGTTATTAAATGCATAAATCATCTCTTGACATAACAGAAAAAACGTTTATTATTTGTTCGGCGGATTTGTTGCTCTGTCCTGTATGTTTTGTTCCGTGAATCTTTATCCGTTTTCAAGATGGACAGCAAGAAGAACGACAGTTGGATCCCTTTCGTGGATTGGATTGTCTAAAATACGCCACACAGCTTCATTGCTGCTGTTAAATCTGCCGATTTGGTATTGAGAGATTTCATAGAAATTATTTCTAGTTGAAAGTTCAAACACAGTCATATCGCTGCCTTTTTTGACGTATTTACGAATGTATTTTATGGGTTTCACAGAATTGCAATACTCAACGTTGATATGTGATTTAATATTTTTCGATAAAAGTGGTGAATATGGAACAGCCCAACGCTTATCGACTACAATATCATTTCCTGTCACTTTCAAATCAATTGCTATTCCAATGTCTTCTGCACTTCTTCATCGACATAGTGAGTAATCATCCTTTCCAATAATTGTGCCTTTTAACAACTCTCACGCTGTGCCCGGCATGCATTGCAATGCCTCTTTTTCTTTCTAAGTAGGCACACATATACAAAGCAGAAACAGTTACATGTACAAAATAAGTGAAAGATAATGATTTGTTGTGTATTAAATTAAAGTTGAAAAAAATATTCGAGTACTTTGGAATGCACAATATTTTTGGTCTTACAGTATTTTTGGTCTCTGCAAAAACAAATTAATTTTTCGGCTGTCCAACTTGTGAGCTTGCAACATATAGTTGACCATTAGAAAAGCATAGATTTTCCAGATTAAATCCACACACTTGAAGGGACTGACCTTTTGGCCTGTCGATGGCCATTGAGAAGGCAAGGCGTTTGACAGCTATCAAATTAGTCACTGAACCTGTCCTTTAAAGTCTGCAGGATTGAAAAGCCATTCATGAAATCGGTATTAAATGGATATTCCAGCCTAGTTGCCAAGGAAATTTCTATTGTTGAAAAGGAAGGAAAATTGATTAATTTTGAGATAAAAGCGCAATACTTGGACAAAAACGAAGTGTATAAGAAATTTGAATGAAATGATGAAATGCTGCATTTTTTATGCGTTCTATGATAAAAATTTCCATCTAATATCTTGAGTTCAAGTAATTTAAAAAAGCAAATAAAGAAACACCTGCACCGAATGCAATGATTTTCTTATGTGATTATATCTTAACAATGTTGGGGTAATAACAACCCCAAAACTTGCAATTTTTATAATTTACGAGCGGAAGATACCCGTTGAAATTCAACGGGTGTGAAAAACATTAAACTTATTTTTTATAATAAAACCACAAAGCTCGAAGAAAAACATTATGCGTGGTCATATGAGGAGTTCGTAACCTATCTTGTATGTTGTGTTCGTTGTAGTAGACACACTGACAGTTTTCCAGGTTCACGGAGAGATGAGTGACTATTGGTTCACTTTCATGCACGGGAAACCCAAAAATCGGCCTTACTCTTTTTTCTATTAGGCATGTTGATGGATATATTTTTAAGTCCAAGGAACGGAAACACAGCGGCAAGTGAGAGTCTAGAATAGGCAACTCGAAGATTGAGTGAATGTACCTAAGGAAACTGCACATTAACACTTTTAAATGTATAAATAATTCGTGACGTTACTGATGTGGGAATTGGTCTAAAAACAGTTTGCGATCGTAATGAGAGGCAGACGGTTTCACTACGTGTAATACATTTGAGTATTAAACGATAATAAACAACGCCATGTTTGTTGTAGCAACAGAGGCATTATTACCATTGATATTCGCTGCACGTATATATTCTTTTAAGTGTGTAGTCTATTAATTCCTTTATGTGTAACGTTTACTACGTAAGTGTTCTCCCATATATATGCCCCTTTGAGAGCTACTTTGAGAG
Organism: Pyrrhosoma nymphula; assembly: GCA_963573305.1. Classification (NCBI taxonomy): domain Eukaryota; kingdom Metazoa; phylum Arthropoda; class Insecta; order Odonata; family Coenagrionidae; genus Pyrrhosoma; species Pyrrhosoma nymphula. Next base: position 67,567,176 of record OY754333.1, read on the forward strand.
TAGACATTGAAGAGTATACTTGTTGTAAATATGCATTGAATTTATCGATTACCCCCTGAAGCAATCTATCACGGGGCCCTTGGGACTCTGGGCCCTTCTGATACAAATTTTCTTTCTACGTGCAATCATGGACATGTAAGAAGACGTGATATTTAAATGCTAGAGACGTGAATATTCACTGAAAATCAAATCTCTGGTTGTCAAGGAAATATGTTATTGTTGATTTCAGAGAAAAAGGTGAGATTTTTCAGTTGAAAACATGAAGTTCAGACAAATACGGGGCGTAGAAGGATATCGATTGATAAAATTAGAAACTTCATTTATTCAGCTATCCGATAGCAAAAATTCCAGTCCTATATCATGAGTGAATGTACTTTTAAAAAGTAAAACATTAAACCACTGCACGGAACCCAATGCTTGCCATTGACCACCAGGGGGGACCTTCAGCGGGCCTTTGGGGGCCCTGAGGGCTTTTTGATATAGTATATGTTACAACCAGATATGTCTTCAATCTGCATGCCAAATTTTAGCTCAATCGGTCCAGTAGTGTTTGCGTGATGGAGCAACAGACAGACAGGGACCATTACATTTTTATACATATTAGTAAGGATCACACCCTTAACCCTGAAAAAATAGGGATTCGGTTAATTGAACCCTACAGTGTTTGTTGTCTATCAGTGACAAACTCGTGTTCCAAATTTCATCAAAATCGGTCCTGTGGTTTAGGAGGAGATGTGGAACATACATACATACATACATACATACATACATACATTGACTTTTATATATATAAAGATTTATAAGACGTTTTTGGCGCGCGCACAACAACTCACTACTGCTTCAAGTCAATCGACCGGCTTCTTTTCGAGTTTTGCGGTCACTCACATACGCAGGCTGAATTTTTATACATTAGAAATTCACCGGCCCCGGTGGCGGCAGGGTAAAATCTTCGCCTGCCGTACCAAAGGTCGCTGGTTTGAATCCCGCCTGGGTAGGATTTTCATCTCCCGGGCATGGTTGTGAGTGATCGTCTATATTTCAAATTGGTAGTGATTGACTTCGGCTGTTACCAATAGAGACATTATTTATGTTACTGCTGTAACAGGCCCCTCCGAGGCCCAGGCAAGCAGCAGGTTTCTTTACCGTCATAATAGCCGAAGACTCGAGAGGGGTTCTGCAGTTTTCGCAGCCACGTCTGACACCCATCGGTTAGGTGGCTACGCTGGCCACCTATCGGATTTATTGTTATTATTCATAACTTTTATCGCTGCTCATCAGATGCATCGACAAATATATCATAAGGGCAACGCGCCTGTCGACATTAAATCGAATGTAAATTATGTTAATTGATACTGATTTTTAAATGCTAAACTGAAATCATTTGGCGATATAATATTGTAAGGACAATTTTGAAGAAAAGAAAACAAATCGCACTTGAGAAAGGTAATCCCAAAGAGAATTGCAATCCCGAAAATATGTAACTTTTATTTACATGAAATGAAAACATGGAGGTGGTTCCTATTTAGCACACATTTATGCAATGTGGCTTAACTCTGTTGTAGCAAAATATTGGTGAGAGTGAAATTTATGAAACGTACGTAATACAACCATTCTCCAGATTCCAATAAGTAATTGTTAAAAAAAAACAAAAATTGTGCCTTTACCCTAAGGTACATTGAATATGGTGATGAATGAGGAAGAGGAAATAAAAAAGGAAATGAATTTTACTTGTCAAAAAATATCATAAAACCTTTTGAAAACATATAATGATAATAAAATTTGAATGATGGCTTACAAGTCAGTTAACGTTCCCATTACCCGCAAACAAGGGCATAAGATTAGAATTATTTAACACAATCATCGATAGCTACAAAGTTATTTAAACAAATTTAACCTAAAAGCTAAGAAAATTAGAGCATCTCAAACATCGCAGACAGGGATGGAATGACGATATGGAAAGTTTCATGAAGAAATTAAGTTACTACTCCGTTGCAAGTGCATTATTCTCAGTAGTAAGTGTTCCAAGTAACCTGGGAGATGAAGTTGTTAAAAAGGCCTTCACTCGTGATGCTCGTTGAGTATCTCATTCATTTTGAAGACAACAGAAGTGCTAGGGAAAATAAAATTGTCAAGGATTTTTACTGTAGTACTTAAAAGTAAAAACTTTCAGATGTAGGAAGTATTTTATGAACACTTATCGTTAGATGCAATGATTGCCCGATATTTCTGACTTAACCTCTTATATATTTTATCAAATCCAAACCAAATAGTTTTGGTAATAAAATCTTTGCTTTGTACCAAGAAAATGGGTACTACTTACATTTTAATTGATACTGTTACAAAATACCTAATGGAGAAAAATTGAATGAACCAATTGGTACTAGACTTTTGCTAGGCATTTTGTCAGCTGTTGAAAATCTCCGAGGTCACAATTCATTCTTGTACAATTATTTTACCAGCTGTGAACTGCTAAAAAAATACTCTAGGAAAAGGATTTTCGTGCCAGTGGCACCATACGAGACAGCAGGACCAGCAAATACACATTGGAGGGTACTATGTACTTAATCAAGAGGGAAATGGTATACAAGGACTGAAGATTTGATGAGAGAAATGAATTATTGTCATACGCAGGAAGGACAAGAAAGGGAAAATAAAAAGTGGATGAATCTACTGCGTCAGTTCGGAGATGGACCAGTCAAAAACACGAAAAACCTTGGATTCCGCAACCACGTGCAATGAAAAACTACACCAAATACATGAACGGCTTAGATCACCATGATTGGTACCTAGAAAGACATCACACTAATGTAAGAGACAAAATACAGTATCAGTGTCTTTTGTTAGGAATGGTTGACATAGCTATAGTAAACGCACATCTTGCTATAAAGATTATAAATAACAATACAATATCTATTAAAGACTTCGTGAGACAAATATCCATCACATACCTTAAGTTGGGGTATGGCATTAAAACAATTAGCAGGCCTCCAGAACGAACATCTGCATCTCGCTCAACAGTCCAATTGGAATCAAGGAATCAAGGCGACAATCACATAAAAGTGGGACTCACAAAGAAGATGTCTATTAAAAGGCTGTAAAGGAAAACCTCGCACTTACTATGAAAAATGCAATTTAAAACTGTATTATTTATATTCCGATGTATCATTTTTAAAGTATTTGAAATATTTATCAAGCATTCATCAAATAAAATATTACATTTCAGATATCATATGTAGTTTCTATTCCATTTCCGTAGTAATGTTCAATGAAACTTTGAAATCGTATTTCCAATATTGTGGTTTATCCCAGAGAAATTACGCATGAACGCCCAGCGTCCTCGAATGAGGACGAGCTATGTTTTAACAATAACATATTTTAACTAACAAACACTGATATTTACTAATTCTTTAGTACCTAAAGCTCATAGAAAATTACTCTAGTAAAGATCGCATGGCGTAAGAATGTTTAATAAAATATTTATTTTTAGAAAAATAATAAAAAGTTAACAATTTAATACATTAAAAATACTGACTCGCGATGATCAGGATGTAACAATAGAGTTACATAGCATACAATTGCGTTGCGGTGAAAACATTTCGCGCGCTGCGTGCCGCCTTCGGTCGCTTCCTGGCTCCGAGTTTCCATGTATTGTCCAACTCGAAGATCCAATCCTTCATTCCGACGACCTAAACGAAACGTTATCTCTTTAGCCTGAGGCTAAGAAAAAGGCGGGAGGGACTGGTAGAGGGAGAAGCCACGATCCGGCCGTAGTTTTCCACTTCTGCGCGGCGAAACTCGCTCTCAGCTTGAGAGCGAGTTTCGCCGCGGAAGAAACGTAAATTTTGACAAATTTACGTTTCTTCCGTGGTCCGAAATAATATATGGAAAGTAACAAGCGAAAAGTTACAATACTTATTCTAAATATTAATCCTTATTCTATGGGAATACGAAAACATATTTGTTTCAAGTAGCAAAGCAGAGTCGTAACATAAAGACGCGTAGACGTCTGCGGAAGCGATTTCGGCCGTGGTGCACGGCCCCCTTAAGTTCTGTTAAACTCCATTCAAAGAGCTAGGCTAATGCTCGTAAGCCGAAGGCATGTGCAGCGGTTTCTCAATGTGAAGCTAGTGCGGTTGTAGCGTTTTGCGACCCATTACTTCTTGTTTCAGCAAGCGTTGGAGACAAAGTAATTTCCGCAACCATTCCAATGGTGAGATAGTGGAAAAAGAGTGGACACAATTGCTTCGGTCCCAAAGATACCTGCTATTGCGCGAGGGAAGCGTTGACTCGTTAATCGCACCGTGCGTAACGAAGCTAGGGCGCCAGCTCAAGATCAGGCTTTCCTTCGCTTTCCAGTCTATTTCATCGAGGATACAAAGGAATTGCAACCTTCTCAGGAATCAGTTCGATTTCCACACGTACAATGTTTCTGGAATTGTCGCTTCATCTGCCCAGTCTTTTGCTGAGTCATCTTAGAGAGCTTTGGTTTATAATGGATCTGCTGTGAGCCATGAGTTCACTCAGTTTAATCGTGAGAATGCGATCGGTGTGGTGAGTAGAATGCTTGAATTCCCTCTTCGAGTGATCTGGTTTGAACCCCAGCATTTGTGAAGCGTTTGCAATGGAATCCCTATTCATCAATGGGTGCAATTATGAGAGCATTTTAGGGTGTGATACTCCCTCCGTTGAGTTTGTAGTTAAATTGGGCACCCTTTAGTACATTTTGTTAGGATTAAGCTAATGCCCACTCTAGGTTTCTCGTGCGTTCATCAAATAACAGTTACCTTACAACTTAGCCCATCTGTGTTAAGTGGCGTAATTGACCTCAAATATTGGTCGAGCTTTTATCCAAGCAATCAGCCCATGCAACTACGTACAGTCATAACTTTATGATATAGTTTTTTCTGTAAAAAGTCTTTTTGGTTGACAAATTCACAAAGTGCCTACCACAGCCTGTGGTAAACCAATAATTTTCACGTAGCTTTCCATCGTAATTGGCATCGGTACATTGCTCATGATCCCTTAGGTACAGTCTCTGTTTATCTGTTGGGTTATTTTGAATTATGACGGGATAGTGGTAAAATAAAATTAGTCGTCGACGGGCTTACTTTGTAGAACTTTTCCATGTTTCAAAAGAAATAAATTTTGTAGTTTATTTCTTTCAAAACATGGCCAGTGGTAATTAATCACTGGAATCAATTTAAATCTCTCGTGAGATAGTTGCTGTTGATTTCAGATAAAAAAGTGATCGAAATCAAACTATAAGCTAATTTGACATGGTTCATAAATTATATATATAAATTATAATATAATTTGATATGGTTACATAAAAATCTCTCAGATATAAATATGTGGTTGTCCCTCAGCGTGTTGACGAAGCGAATATTCTCGGAGGAATGGTGAGAACATGACTAGTGGAAATGAGTCCCAAAAACTATTTAATGCTGTAGTAAAATATCGTCGTAAATTTCATCCTCTTCTGATTTCTGGCGAGTTCTTCCTCGCTTTCCGTCGCTATTTTACTTCGTTTTGTGGTATCACACGTTTGATCCTTACTCTTCAGCCTGATTTAAATATTTTGCTTTCCTTGTCCCTGTTTGTCTCATAGCCAGATCAATCCATCCTCTTCCCGAATTTGAACAAGATGGGGTATCTGCGGGTAAATGCGCAAAACCCTGCCAACTCCTTGACAGATGTCACCCCGTTTTTGATCTAGGTTAAACTGCGTTCAATTAGTCGCGACAGCATCAGAGATGAGAACGGAGTCACGCATCTGCGCTTCAAATGATGCGAGAATCTACAGTAAATATTTACGTATATATGCAACAGCAAAGTTCGCAACGCCCAATTAGAGCCCGACCACGCTATTGGAGTAAATGTTACTCTTTCCAGAAATGGCTCTCGCTTGGCTAATTGGACAACACGGGTAACATTAGTCGTGAATTAGGATTTATCACTGATTTATATGTAAACTATTGTTTTAAGATTACTTTTTCCAGCATTAATTTGTAGAGTGACAGCGTTATAGCTACTTTGTCATCAATCAATGTAATGCAGTTATTTTTTATATGGTTCTTTGTTTATTTGTTTTGGATGTTATTTGTCCATTGTAATTGTCCTTGAGCTGTTTATGGTTGTGAATAATAAATAAATAAATAAATAAATAAATATTAAAATTAAATTAGTAATCTCAAAGGAGCATTCAGGTGCAACCGAATTTGTCCGTAACAGCATCGTCAAATGGCACGTGCAAGGTCTGATTATGCCTTCATAGTCGATGCCTGTTTTATTGAATAGAAAATTCCTGTGATATGAAAGAGTTTCATCATTATGAGCTCCTTTGCGTTCACCAGTGACATTTAGAAAATAATGCCTTTCGAGGTGCCAGTGTAAGATTGCTCGTGAAAAACTCTGTTTTTTCCGTTAAAAATGCTGGACACATTATGATACGAAACTAATCCGAAGTCTGCACTTGGAAAAACTCAAATCCATTCCGCGGGAAAGTTAAGCTCACAAGGCAACCACCCCACGACTCGCTGCCTATTTCCCGATATTTCATTCAAAATTTCAGCGAAATATTTAATCACACCAAACCTTGTAGCGAAGGTAGAAACAAATTGAGGACAGATTTCCGTATAAAAAAAATCAAATTTCATCGTCTTTAGAGTACGGTAAAAACGACGAAGTTTTAGTTATCCATCGATTTGTTAGTGTGTGATATGACTGAGCTAATACTTGTAAAATGTTCTTCAAACACATTTCCCCGGGAAACATTGAATTTTATCGGTCATTAGATATCAAATAGTTAGCATTTGCCAATGCTTTTTTTGTCAGGGTATAATCACCTTAGTGTCACTTCCCAATTTTTAAATTTTTCTTGCAGTAGCCGTATTTTTACCTTCACATTTTAATTTTTTTGAAATCCTTTTTGTAACTTTTTATCCACAAGTGAAGGTGCCCGTTGAATATCAACGGGAAGAAAAAAAATCAACACTGCTCGTGACTGCGTACTGCGTCAAATTGTTCGATGAAATTTACTGAATACTTTACTATAAAAAATATTTTTTATATTTAGTATAAAAAATAAAATTTCGTTTTATCATTCAAAATATTATAGTTTGCATATTTTATTTAGTGCAAATAATCATTAGGTTAATGGATACACACGGAATCTCGACTTAAATAATAAGTATGGTCGTTATGGGGGCGATGATTCAAAAACGCTAAAATGTTGCGAAAAATCGTTACGTTTTAGCCAAACGTTCGGAATTTCGACCGGAATACAAAATTCGATTGAAGGAATAAGAATTTTCATTTTAATTTATTTCTGTTGGTACCTTTTCCAATAACAGAAAACTATTACTTCTAATTTAACTTTGCAAATAAATAAAAGTCTGCAGGCAAATGAGGATTCATCTACACGTGTATTTCTTATGTGAAAGTTACTGACATATATATACACATCGGTGATTGAATTCTTACATAGATGCACAATGGCTTGCAGGGGTGAATTTACCAGAGAATTTGTAAGTGTCCAGAGTCACTTCATTTTCTTAGAGTAAGAAATAATTGAAATGAATGCTATAAAGTTGTTTGAGCATAAAACGTTCATCCCGAGTATATGAAAGGAAGATAGTAGAAATAATATGCAAGAAAACTAAAGTAATGAGATTGTTTAGATCAAAGAAAGCGAGGCTTGGTGTAAAAGTTGGAGAGAACAAACTGGAGCAAGTGGAAAATTTTCATTATTAAGTACGCCAGAAAAAAATGGGCACATTGACAAAGGAATTAGAAGGAGATTAACACTAGCAACCTTATAATAGAATGGAGTAATGGAGTTATGGTGGAAACCTAAGTAATAGAATGGAGTTGATGATGGTGACCATGGGTAAGGATGTAGAAAAGAGGCTGGTGAAGAGCTTGATGTGAAGTGTTGCATGTTATGGGGTAGTATGTAATATTAACTCTGGGAGAGTAAGACGAATATAGATTGCAGGCGTTCGAGATGTGGGTGTGGAGGAGAATGGGGAAAGTGTGATGGACAGAAAGGAGGGCAAATTAGGAAGTGCATGGTATTGAGGGGGAGGAAAGGAAACATTGGATGAGATTAAGAAGAAGCAAAGTACGTGGTTTGAGGGAGTAATAAGGGGTGAAGGGTTTCCAATTGCTGTGGGAGAGGGGAGGATTTTGCGTAAGCGGAGTGGAGGAAGGAGGATATTAGCTTATCTGGACAGAATGAAAGATAATAGGACGTCTCCGAGATGAAGGAAGTAATGTTACTGGTACATAGGGCCGTTCGCATGTAAAAATCTAGCGTAATTTTACACACTTTCGTTTTAACCTACGGTAATCGGTAGTTCACTCAAAAATAGTAGTTTATTTCTCATTTAAATCATCTGCCACGATCACGAAGTTCGTTTCGGCTGGTTTAGATTGTGAATGGGTTATATATGCTTTTAGGCGCATCTAAATCTTTCTAGCGTTTTTTTCCATGGTGGACGCATCACAAACGTTGATTGTTTGATTTAATTATTACCATTTGTAATGAACAAATCTTATTTGCATTATTTTTACAATTTTTCTCCATTTCGAGCATTTTAATTAAAATCAGGAAGAAGGATGACATGTGAGTTGTCCTCGAGAATGAGGCTCTTGCAGCATATGCAATTATCTCTCGTACCCACGGGCGCAAACGCATCTGCATGGCAAATACTCGAAAGCAGGGCGTGAACTCGGAGGAAATACAGAAAAATACGAGCCAAGTCCTGCTCGGCGCCCTAATCCTCGACGTGAATAGTCACCCAAGCTGCTCTTCCTCCTACCACATTCAACGGGCGCTCGCCTCGCACTCAATACCCCCTCCACACCTCTCTTTGATTCCCATCCCGATATTTCGTCCCATTTTCCGGTATTCTCACACAAAAACCAAATTCGTCATCTCCGAACATGTTTGAAGCAATGCTGCCAACTCATTATAGGATTCAGTAACTAACATTTGAGTAAGAAGTCGCTTGTTTACACAATGTATGAAAACGTTTTAAAACTTCTCATAACTTTTTAATAAACAGATCCCATGATGTCCAATAATGAATTAAACCGGTCGTTTATTAAAAAAACTGAAAATTATAAATTTTTCACTTTTGTAACTTGAGATTTCAAAATGTTCTTTACTATCTCAAATTCATAAATTAATATCAGTTTACTTGAAGATAAAATGACTGTAGTCGCAAGTTTTTTGTAAAATTTAAATGAAACTAAATATATATTTTTCTCACAAATCAATAGTCCATTTTATTTTGATCCCACCAGCGGTGAGCCTTAGAAAATAGTTGGTGCTAAGGTATTTTTTAAAAGATTTTTTAAAATATGCCATTGCTAAATCGAAGCATATTATTTATTTTCAACTACTTATTTTATTTGATTTTTTTAAGTTTTTACTAATTTATAATGATACATTTTCCATTACGTATAAGTTTTCAATACCCTAAAAAAATTTGAATTTTCTAAAAGCCCAGAATTATCCAAATGCCAAAATCGGCTCTAAGTGTAAATTGCATTCCAATTCCCATTTCTTTTCACTGTGACGGAAAACCGGAAAGAAATGCAAAATCCCTATTTTGTATGAAAGACCTAAAGTAACCACTTTGTAATCAAATATGTACATTTTGCCTGAAATGTATGCAGAATAATCCCTACGAGTAAAATTTATGTTTTGCCAACTAAAATTTATATGAAAAAAGAACTGTTTCACGTTAAACGTAACAATTCTTTTGTGCAGTTTAGTGTAAGAAGTTTCTAGTCTAAAATGTGTATTTTAAAAATCGGTATAATGTTAAATGCATCAATATTGTTCTCAAAAATAGTTTTGAAAAGAAATAAATGCCTAAAATCTACTTTGGTCACAAAGTAAACATTTTTCCTCAATAGGATATATATGTATATTTTGCCGCTAAAATATATATTTTGGCGCTAAAGACTAGATCTTGCAACTAACTAGCTTGGAAGCACCGCATCGAAGTGCTGGCGCATCAGGCTTTGCCAAACTCACGCTCCACTAGTCACATGTGTCCCGCATTGACGTCTCCGTTCGCCGATGTTGTATGTGCGTTTCTCCATTTCGGGGTGAAGGGGAGGAGGGCCGTTCCTGTCCCCGGCGAGCCCAAGCCCTGCCGCCGGGACTCGTTTCGTACATACATGCATCCCACGAATCTCACGGCGAAGGCTCCAATGAATATTCAGGATCCGTCGGGCGGCGTCATTGAGGATTCCAGGATTCGAAGGAAGGTGGTTTGGTTGTGTGTGTGAGTTGGGATTGGAGTGTGAATACTTTCATGCAAGTGTGATAGTGTTAAAGTGTGGGGAGGAGATATGATGGAGAACTGAGGTGGCCAGAATCGTGGAACTCACAAGATCGAGAGGAAAACGCGCAAAATTCATCTTTTTCATATTGTAATTATCTATTGAATGCTTTAGAAACCAAACTATCTTTGATTAATTTGCTACATTGATTAATTTGATGTTTCTGAGGCCAAAAGGTTTTACGAAGAAAAAACTTCCTTATATTTTGCTTTCGCTACACTTCGCAATTTTAGCTATAAATTTTTAGCTTCGCAAGTTTCCGAGGGCCAAACATTTTTAGGAAAAAAGACTTCGCTACTTTTCACTACTTTCACTTTCATTTCGCAATTTTAGCTACTATAACCATGTAATTTCATGTATTTGTGTGGGTAAAATTTGCATTTTCGTGTTTTGAAGTGGTAAAAAAAAACAAAAAATAAGTTTATTACCTTACAAATTTAAATAAAATTGTAAACAGGTTAATTGTTGGTGCTGAGTTTTCAGAGATGGGCATTTAAAACAAATTAACAAAAGTAAACAGAAATACGTCAATTAATTTCAACAAAAACGATGTTTGTTAACTGTTGAATTGACTTCGCATTGCGGCCAAACCACTGTCCGCTCTTGCACTTCAAATGTGAAGGGCCCAGATTAAGCCCAAACCATAGTTTTGTGACTTTTCCCGAGCGCCGCGCCGCCCGTACCGTCACTGAGCTTCACTCGCTTTATTCAATTCGGTGTGGAATCGGTCAGAGGCCGAGAGAACCGGCATAATTTCGCCATCATATCCCCTTGTTCGTCTCGTTTTTCACATTTGATTTTCCACGCCTCGAATCAGGCCCATGATTTTCCGGGTTGCTCTCCTTGATGTTTAGGTATCTTGCTTGAAAGGTTGAAGTAAATGTTACTGTGTTCTACGAAGTGAAATGACTCGCGTGTATGAATATGCAAACGAAGTATATCCTCTTCTGGCTGTGCACGTCATGAATTTATCTTTGAATTTCATTCATTTAGTTAAGAGGTGAGAATGTTGGGTGTGAGGGAGGAAGCAAGAAAAATTTGTTGGACGTAGGGAAAGTCATCAATTTAAGCTGAGTGTTTAAGAATGATTAATATTTATGAAATAGATTCTTACGTATTAAGTTACTTTGTATACCATGTGACCTAGGAATGCGTAATTTAAGGCAGGATTTACAAAATGCAAATGTTTGGTGAGCAGCTTCGAGGAAAGATATTATCAAAGGAGTTGTTAAAATTCCCGGGAAATACAATTTTCCGTTCTCTATTCTCAAAAGCTCCAAAGTGTCAGGAATTTGGAAACTCTCTACATTGCGCACTGATTACACCCTTTAGATCAGACTGTGTAAATGGAAAAATAAAATTTTCAAGATACAGGACTGTGAGAAAGAGCTCCTATAAAATGATATTTGTAATGAGTCGATCCTCTCTAAAATCTCTCCTTAAATCTCCTGAACTTGTCTCGAATGACTTGAGTTTGATGTTGCCAGCAAAAGTGGTTGATTTCTCCTCAGTGATGTATGGATCACGTTTGCTAATGATTAGTTAAATTCTGGAGTGTGGTACCATTTCATCCTTATGCTACTCTCATGTGGACATTTTCTCATAACGAAATTAGTAAATTTAGTAGTTTCCCCATTTCAAGTGGATTTAACCTTTCGACGCCTTTCGTTGAACTACACTGAAAAAAGTATAGTTAGAATAACTAGGATCCTGGTTATTTTTACTAAACAGTGTTGTAAAATATGAACCAACTAGATATTTGGTTAAAATACTAAACAGTGTAGTTAGACGTGTTTGGTTAGAAATACTACACTGTCTGGTAAAAGCAGCATGCGTGTCTGGTAAGAAATACCGCACTGCCTGGTTACAAATACCGCAATGCCTGGTAAGAAATTCCACAGTCTGATTAGAAGTCCTACATTGTTTGGTAAGAAATCCCTCAGTCTGGTAAGAAATCCCTCAGTCTGGTAAGAAATCCCTCAGTCTGTTTAGAAATACCACACCGTCTAAAATCATCATGCCTGCCTATTTGAGAAATACTACACTGTCTAGTAAAAACCGCAAGGCCTGCCTGGTAAGGAATACTGTAGTGTGTATTAAGTCTACCCGAGCCTTGTCGTAGGTCTATCTGTTTCTACATTGATTTATATAACTTTTGCTCGATCATATTGATGATTTCTGCCACATCCGTCATATGCAGTATGCCCTCCAGATCGATTTCATTCCCTGAAAATAAAGCAACTAACGTCTCAATTCCGCACATTTGGCTAAGAGGCTAACACCTAAGAGTACACACAATGCTAGTCATGCTGGAGATTGGAACAGAAGGAATTGGAAGTTGGAACTGGGAACTTGGAAGTTGGAACTAGGAGAGAACCACAAAGCCAAATAATTTTACAGATGAATCAAAATGAACCTCAAGTTTTGAGTTTGGTTACCAGGTGACGATCGGAGGAAAAGAAGAAAACATTACTGACAAAAGAGAGTCCAAGAATTTAGTGCGGAAGAAAATTCGCGAAAAATGTTGTTCTTTAATGTATGAATAGAGAAACAAGAGTTAATCTCACTAACTTCGTCTCCACAGGCGAGAGACAAGGAAGTTGCAACAAACGAAGCCTGGGGATTGCAGAGGTAATGCTTATGTTCGTAACATGTTGAACGTTATCTAAGATAACCACATAACTTCCATAATAAAATATACTCTTTGAAATAGTAATGTTAAGACAAAAAATCCCTCTGCGTCCATGAATATATGAGCGGAAGATGTTATAACGGATGAAGAAATGCGCGAGTACTAAATGTGTCAGGAATGAGGTAGAGGTAGGGGAACCTGGGGACAACACGTGGGTGCCGAAGATGCTACTAAGTGTAGCGACTCTCCCCCAGTCACAAATGATTAACAAAGTATCAGTGGTTACAATGTTCGTACGCCGACAAAGAGCGGCGTGCGAAAAGGGCGGACGGCGTGGCGGCCAGGCGCGACGGCGCGGCGCGGTCGCCCAGCTCTACAGGAAATGTGGGACTTACCGCAGTCTGGTAAAATCCACCAGACAGCGGCTACCCAACAAAAGGTTGGAGTTACCAGACAGCGTCTAGTACCGTAAATTAGGATTCGGGTAATTTTAACCAGAATCCTCGTTATTCTAACCAAGTGGGTTTTAACCTGATTCAGTGTGGTAATTTTAACTACACTTTTTTTAGTATACACGCTGGTAAATTAGATTCCCGGAGATACTTTAGCATCGTGAAAAATAATGATTTAATGATTCATTTTCGAGTGAAATTGCAAAATTCTTGTAAACACTCTTCACTTTATCAGCTGTCACCATCATCATCGATGATTTGTAAGTGATTCAATTGGTTATTTAGAAATGTTTGACATTTCTTTGCAGTGAACGAATTTTGGACTTACGCAGGCGTTGGTAGCCACGTTTATAGCGTTGAAAAATGCTTTCAAGGCTTTAAATAATACGATATAACTGTCAGTAATAATTCATATCTGTATGCCTTGTCCTTGAGTTAGTTAGAAAAATGTAAAATATGGATTGTTGGATCAAATTTGCATTACCTGCTTTTGAAATGGTATTATTAGTTGCGTGGCCCTTCTTTTTCACTGAATGAATTTAATTTAAAGGTTTATATTTACCTTTGTAGTGTAGGTTTGATAAATTGTGTTGGTTTTACAAGCGTAATATAAGTTTGTACAAACCATGGTACTACTAATTGTAAGACAAGTTAAGTCGTTCCCGTGACCAAAATGAGCCCGTTCTGCGCATGACGTCACCTGGCTACCACAAGCAGACGAGAACTCGCGAAACTTACGGGGCTGGTCGAGTATTGCCGGTATTTTGGTTTGAATTTTATACAAGGGTGGTATAGAAATGAGTTACTTATAATGTATTTGGTAGTTGGAAGAACTATTAGCCTTTACTTAAACTTCGCAATGATGAATTAATTGTGGTGATGTCCCCGAAGAAACATGATATCTTTACTACGCTCAGCGATATCTATCAAGTGCGTACTTGCAATCGAAAAAACATTATTCCTTCGTTCGTGTGACATTAAATACAATTACATACTGAAATATTCTTTGTCTTGTTCATAGTATCGAATATTTTACCAACCATCTAGAAGCATGCAGTGAAAAATAACTTGTTGATTATCAATAACCTTACTTGTAACACGTCCAAAATCAGTCCTGATAGTGTATGGAGTGAAAAATAACTTGTTGATTATAAATTAACTTATTTGTATAGCGTCAAAAATCATACCTGATAGCTTATACAGTGAATAATAGCTTGTTGATTATAAATTATCTTGCTTGTATAGCGTCAAAAATCATTCCAGTTAGGGTATTAAGTTAAACCGTCCTACTAAATTCTATTTATTCTCACATTCACGCAACCTTTGTCATCAATGGTGAATTATAATCAATTGATTATAATCATTTGATTCACGATTTTAAAAATATACGAACTGATATTTACTAAAGTTTCGTAAATTAATATAAGTATATCCTCTGCGTTATATCTATCAACAATTGTTTATTTTTGTTCAAACAAAATTTTATCCCTATTATCTCATTTGGTATTGGAATTCAATCACTTTAACCACTCATTTACATAGGTTTTCCGACACTAATTGCCACATTAACTGATATAAAGGTAATAACGCCTCTTTTGCATCGATTTTTAAACAGTTCTGAGTTCTTTAAGTTTATTTGTGAGTTGCATACGACTTTAAAGCTACTTTGTTCAGTTTCAATCCAGAGAGGAATTGGAGATGAGTGTGTTTTAATCAAGTTTCTAAAGGAATAATTTACCTGGGGCAATAAACGTTATGAAAATATTTGAAAATAACTATATAAGGAAGGTGTTTGAGGGAAACAATCACTGTAGGTAATGGCATAAACAAAACGTTGAATAAGAATTGGTCAAAGTTGTGTCAAAATCAAATAATGTGTCAATGACAAACAAAGGCTTACAAAGCAAAGATTTTTAATATTAGCACCAAATTTATCAAGCATAATTGATAGGAAATACCAATGAAATAAGCACTTAATATGAACAATGTTTTTTATAAGGTCCTGCACCTCAGAGGTAATTTCTCAGATCTCCATGATATAGGTGAGTCAGTTTGTGAAGTGATGGTTCTTTGAACATGAACTTTATATTATACTGTTGCCTCTGACTACTATGAGAGGCAATTTTCCTGATATATGTTATATAGTTGAGTATTGGTAGCCAAGTAAGTTAGTGGCATTTTTTCTGTTTAAAAATTGACGAAGATGTTTTACATAAACAAAATTCTATTGCTATCACACGTTTGTGTATAGCATATCACCGATTAATATTCTTACTCCCATTAGTTCAATATGTTTTACTGAAGTGTGTCACCCACAGTATAATTTCTTTCTACCCTATAATCGTGTTAGACACATTGACGGAAGTTAAAATCGTTGAACAAATTGATGGGTTAAAGTAAATCTATAAAACTTGATTCCCACATTCCGAACCTCCTGCCACCATCTTGTGAGAGCGCTTAGGAGGGAGGAGGTGGAGACCACGTCGGAAAAATCCATTTCCAGGCCGTTGGCTTTTACATTGCCATGGTGCCATGCTAATAGGTAAACATGTATAATTTCACCGTTTTATGCTTAAAAAATGTAACAAGGACTTATTTGTTTTTGTACATGCTAAATGCAAACCCCATCGGAGGAAAAATATTACCCATCTTATTTAAAAGTTGGACCTTTTTTGCTTGAATGGTACTCTGTTATAGGAAGTGATTTGAGAAACCTAATTATGAAATATGTCCCCGCCGCATTCATTACCTTTGATTCCAGATATTCCTTAGTACATACGCTTTTCTCGTTAGGCCGTTGCGCAGTGCTCAGGCATGAAGTTTAAGCGGGAAACCACCGAGATCGGTTTGAGGTTTTCTGTGGCATTTAGCACAGGTGGGCAAGGGGAGTGAAAATGGAGAGTAAAGGAAGCGTGGAGGCAAAAAAGGTTCCGGCGTTAGCTTGCTATTATCAAAGGGCGCCAAGGAGATCACGGTTTAACGTCCCATTCGACGCGACGGACCGAGTACCCCTCGCGTGGCACCCAATTAGGAATTGGTGTTCCACTCAAAACTCTCCATCACCGTTGTGGTTTAAAACCGTGCCCTTGGAATAGGAAACCAGTGCTCTTGGCACCATACTTCCCTTACATAATCCCTTCGTTCAACCAACGCATGTATTTCGTCTGACGTTCTTGATTTTGCACCAAAACCATGGCCTTGAACGTTAAAACAGTCAGTGGAGACGGCAGTGTTTTAAGTTATCCATTCGTTCCTTCTCCCAAACATTCGCATCCGGATGTTGTATCATGCTGCTATGTCACTGAAGCAATGCTAGTGACGGAAGTACGGAAAGAGGCAGGTGTGGGGATAGGTTAGCAGAAGTTGTTCTGGAGGGAGATCTGAGAGGAAGCCCTCTGGAAAGGTCCCGGTGGCGGGCCAAGGGAGGGAGCGACCGAAAAGTGGAGGGGACGGCAAGAAGGTATATCAATTCCTTGGGACGGCTGTTTGTGGTATGTCATTAATGTTGCATTCGATGAAGAGGGTTTCGCACGAGGAGCGGGAAATGGGGAAGTCTTGCCGGGGAGCCGGCTGGGGAGACATTCGGGGGAGGGAGAGAAGTGGAGAAATGAGGGTGGGAAAGGGGATGAGACGCTGTTTTTTTTCGTTGAAAAAAGTTCGGTCGTTGGCAAAGAGGGACTTGGAAAGGGTGGGGAGGTCAGAGCACGTTTGCGGTGGGCAAAGGAAAATGGGGAGAAGGAGCGAAGGCGAACTGTACAGGAACTTCGTCGCAAAAGGAAGGAGAGAAGTAGGCCCTTGCGGGGAAGGTGAAGTCCGAGGAGGACGAGAACTGGGTGCGAAGGAAGGCAAAGACAAAGAAAGAGAGCTGGAAGTGAACCCAAAGAGTTAAGGTCGGGATTGGCATAGTGGACAGAGTCTACAGGAGCGTAGTCAAAAAGGCAAACTATACAGTAAAAAAAACAGTCCTACTGCTGAGGGGTTCAAATTATTATGCTGCGACGAAAAATGTCCCTAAACATAGTCACCATTGTCCAATGTCTCAAAACCGAGACGCATTCAATTTGAATAGACTAAACCCGGTACAAACCCTGGATGGATGTTGTCTATAAAAATTACTAAGCTAATTGTGCAGAATTATTTTAATTTTATTATAATTACCAAGTACAAATATTACTTGCAGGTGCGGTGGGTTATTATAGTACCGAAGTATGTTTACCGAGTTTGAATCTCGTTCTTAGTGGGATGGCTGAACCCATTTTGGTCCCCTCCGAGTAATTTAGTTGGGCCCATGGGAAGAGCTTTTGAGAATGCCAGACATTGATAGAATGTTTTCGTTTTTCACGTTTCCCGCCGTACATTTGCCGTTGTTCATATCTCTCTACAGTGGACAGCGTGCCTACCTCAATAGAGACATTCGGGAGCATTTCAGTGTCAGCCGTAACAAACCAGCCATTAAAGACACCGGGACACACCCTTCGAACTGAGACAGTTCCGACCAAACCATGAGCTTTATGTAATTGTAAGAATTCCTTAACATAAATGCGAGGGGTATGTATTACTCTTGAAGTTATATTTTCTTTGAAATGCATTGAGGTGAAGTGGCCTTGTTGAATCAGCACTCTTAGGCACGGTACTCATTACCTTGCTTAAATGCAGAGCTTAACTGTGAAAACCGATGAATTGACTTTAGAACCAATCCCTGCAATAGTTCCATTCGATTACTTAACGTACTTATGTATGTAAATTACAGTAGAAATATTTTTCTGGTATTTAGCATTGAGACAAGAAGTGGGACCTAATTGACCGAGATTATTGCGAACCTTTAAATCAATTACGGAATTTAGGTAATTTGATACACAGGAGGGGAGTGAGAGGGTTTTAGGACACCGGTCATCGAAAATCAATGGAATGGAATAAATATAACTTGAAGGTGAGAAAGGCATGTGAACGGAATACATTAGTATCCTTGATTATGGTGTTTTTACTTATGTTGTGCAGGAAGAAGGAAAGAAATTTTTCACTCATAATTTAGGTAATGTATATCTCTTATTTTGTCATTTCTATCAGTTCAATATATGATGATCTTAAATTTTTAAGTTTATTAAACAAATACTTAATTTTGTTCCATTCTATTAGCTTTATATGTAATACACACGTGTTAAATGCTTAATTGATTTGACTCTAATATCGCTTCAGAGGCAACCGTTGCATATGTATAGAGGGATGTTCAGTTAACCTAGGTCAACAACGGAGGTAACATGCGACTAGCAATATGTTGCATTCAAATTTTAGTCTTCCCTTAACAAATCGTCAGCCATGGCCTAATTAACGCTATAGGAGGCTAATGAATGCCCTGTTCTCCCTTATAGCATAGCAAGAAGCAGTGGCGTGCGGAACAATTTGCCTCGGGTATGTTCTCGCACATCCGAATGGTATGCATCCCGTAATAGGCCGTCCATTAACTATTATTGAAATGCAAATTAAAAACTAATACCGAGAATATTTGATTCTCATTATCCTATTATGCATGGAAAATAGGCCGTTGAATAGATGAATTTCCTGTAATTCTCAAATATTCATTTCTTTAAATGAATTGAAAGCATATAACATTAAATTAGCAGTCCCAAAATATTCCCTCATTAAAAATTCGTGGGTAAATATTTTGGTTATTGCACTTAAATCACGCCGAAACCATAACTTCGTTTAATATGACTTTTTGACCAATTGTGTACATTCTGAGTGAACAGCTGGAGTGAAAGGCGCGGCGAGGGTGTTGAGCGACAGTGGAAATCCACGAATTCGCTTATTCGCATGATATATATATGCTTAAGTGGAGCAAGGAATAGTGAGGGCCCCGCCCTTGGGTCAAGCCATAATATGTGGTCTGACGTGTCATGCCAAGAGTAATACATGAAGTATACCAAATACTAATGGATTAAACAATGAAATTTACAGTCAAATCCATCGCCAAATGCAATGTGGCAGTAAGTTTTATGATTGTACAATGTTTACAAACTTGCCCGTGGAAACATATATGTCATTAATGTTCAGAGGAAATTCCCTTAGAAATTCACGCTATATGCATATTTAATTAAATGTAATTAAATTTAAAAATATGAGGTAAGTATTAAGCATTGCTGTAGCATCGAATATCAGCAGAGGTCGGCAGGAGTAGAAATCGACCGCGGTTTACACTTGCACGGGAAACACAAGGGTTTTAGTGTACCTGATTCTTCAATAATATCGCATTACATCTTTAAGGCCCTTATTAGATGACTGCGAGTAGGGATTAATTATAGACCCAACAAATTAAAATGTCTGAGGAGAATAAAAGTTTTATTTTTAAGCGGAATGAAGCCCTGCAAGTAGCGATACGTATTGAGACGATCTTGCGCCCTAATGTTATCGCTTGGGAAAATTACATTATAGATAATAGTGTACGGTTTCGTCTACTCAGTATTTAAGCGTTGTCTCATCCAGTCTAGCGGGTGGTTTAGCAAGCGATACGTCAACGATACCGTGCAATGATGTACCAGACTTGTCGAGAATCATTCCCCAGGAAGGACTCGACTTCGAAAACGTCGTGAACCTTCAACCACCGTGAAATTTCAGACTCAAACAAATCTTATATTTTAATTGGCTTTATTTGCCAAATTTCGAGGTTGTGCCGTCGGGATTTTATCATCGCCGAGTCTCAAAAGATCCTGAGAGCTTTTACGAAAAGGGCATGAGGACTGTAATAGAAATTGGACATCGGGGAGGGAAGGTGAGGAAAAGGAATGCCTCTGAAAATACGACGTTTTCCTGGAGGATAGCGGGATGTGTGTGTATGGGAGTGGGAGACACTGTGGAGGGGGTTGGGCTTGTCTTTTTATTGTCTTTATTATTTTTTTAGAAAGAGAGTGTTTTGGGGCTGTTTGGCAGAGTCCTGTAAGTTTGGGGAGGATGGTGAGGGAGGGGTTGGGCTGGCTTTCGGGTGAGGTCAAGATGTATGGTCCAACGCGGGGTGGATAGTTTTTTTTTGGAAGGTGTGGTGTGGGTGTGAGTTGGCAGGGGTGTTTCACGAGGTGTGGGACGAGGAAAGAGGATGTGGGCAAGAAAAATGACGGGAGAAGGCGGTGGGGGAAGCCGAGGGAAATTTAAAGGACCAGACGCGAGAGATGGCAGCGGACTCGAAAGAAAAAATAATAATATAGTATATATAAAAACACACACACAGGTCGCTACAAAAGGGTGTGTGCATGGTGGAGAGAAGAGGAAGTGTGACCCAAGTGCTTGGGGTCTCGGAGAGGGGAAGGAGAGGGAGATGGAGTGGGTGTGGCT
The DNA here is from genome assembly GCA_963573305.1 of Pyrrhosoma nymphula. NCBI lineage: Eukaryota > Metazoa > Arthropoda > Insecta > Odonata > Coenagrionidae > Pyrrhosoma > Pyrrhosoma nymphula. The sequence goes on from OY754333.1 coordinate 67,587,942, forward strand.
ATAAATTTGTGTTTGACAGCCAAGAACGCATCTAGTATTAATGACTAAAGTTGCCAAGAGAGAGAGAGAGAGGGGGGAGAGAAAGATGGAGGTAGAAAAAAGGAGAGTATGGTTGGGATGGGAAAGAAATAGCGGCGCACGGCTGAAAAGTGTTTGCAAAAGTGGGTATGGGGTCATGAAAAATGTAACGTTAATATTTTCGATGCTCCAGGAAAGGTACAAAAAAAAGATAGTTTAACGGAAAAAGTGACACTTTCTCGCGGAGTAAAACATTGCCGGCTGTGGTGCCCATCGGTTGGAAATGTAGGTATTGTGGGAGGTGGATGGGGTATTTATAAATGGATGAATACGTTTCACATTCAATAAACCGGATGGCTATGCAAATGGCTTTCACTCTGGCAGCCATTCGTAAAGGGATACCAACGTTCAGAAGAGCTAAACATTGAAGTACCTTATTACTGTAGGAAAATTAATATAAATAGGACTAAGTAATCTATCACTATTTGTGTGTGTAATATGTATTATAGTATTGTATTATGTACAATTTGGTGTGTGAAATAAAATATTATTATGATTATTATCTTCAACCGGCTAATAATAAATCAAAATATATTCAGTGCTGGGCGTAGCTTTCGAGGTTTCACTATTACATAGATCGAAAGAGTTGTTACTTAACTTACTTTGTAAATAATTATCATATTTTAAATTTCAATTACTACATTATCCATAATTAAATTGGAAATACAAAGCGACCAATATGTTTTCCAATTACGGTGCCGGGACGATTTGAATCATGGTGGTAACAGCAAAAATAATATGAAAACTTGTATGAGTAATAGCTTCAGGCGAAAAATAATTCTAGTTCCCATTCCATAGCCAGCTAAACTTAATCCCTATATGAATCCGTGATATTGGTTACTTTTATATTCAACACTTGTGGGTTACTTTTTGCAGCAGCGGTTTTTTTTACCTACCATTGATTGTATTCATTCGCCATCCAATTTTTCCATTTTTGGTGATTTTTGGAATTCATTCATTGCAAAGGGATATTAATGTGCAATGAAAATTTGAGGTTTTGACTTATACCAGTATTGTACAATGACAGGAATAAACGTTTAGTCGTCACATTTTTGACGCCCATCATAATTCCCTTTCATGAACTTAAGATACATGTTTAAAAAAACAGTAAATGTCCTACATCAGTCGAGATTCATATACACATATTTTTGCGTTGGTTGACATTGTTTTGTTCAGACCCGGGATGTGTATTTATCTGGACATCAAAAGGTCATATTAGCCGCTGGCATTTGATGGAAAGAAACATTATTACTGGCACCGTATGTGTGAATTTCAGATTTCTTAAGGTAACTCAGTTACTCAGGGAGCCATGAGTTCTACAATAATCTCTCAAGCTACTTCCAATGTTACACTAAATCTACTGTGCGTTTTTAACTCGAGATTTTAAGGATCATTTTGTAATAATACATATTTTTTTATTTGCTCACCTTCTGATTTTGTGCTCACTAACTAACGTGCATTCTCTTCTTCCCTCAGGTAAGCATGAACAACGAGCTTTGACGAGACATTTTGGTTTACAGTAAGTAATTTTTAGACTATAGGTACTTTAATGTAAGGGTATCATACTCAAGATCAATACTAGAGTTACCTATGTGATATAGAGTAAGTACTTGAAAACGTTAGAACCGAGATTCTCGAGAATCTTTAAAGTATCCGTGTACATATCTCGACAAAGAATTTCGTACCGTTGCAATCTCTTTGTTTTTCGCTCATATAAATGCTTCGTTAGTGGATATTGGATTTCGTGGAGTAGAAGTCGGTGTTTGAAGTTGCTAATGTATTAGCGGTTACGAGTCTGTAAAATCTGAGCATGATGGATTCTCTAAACCGTCATCGCCTGGTTTGCTCATCGCATCACGAAATCTGACATTAGATCCTTTTTTGAAAAAAGTACAATTGTTGTGCTCATGTCCGATTGCCAATATGGAAGCAGAACCTGAAAATGTGTGGACTGTTGTGCTGTATGACGCTGAAAAAAGATTATTACAGAGGCTTTCGAAACTTTGTGCTGGGAGTAGATGCTGAAGATGAAATTGGCGAATAGGATCAGGAAGAAGGAAGGGTACAGAAGAATAAAAGAGAAGAAAACTACTTGGAGCACTATCAGGAAGACAAGGTCCGGGTATTGAGTTGATTTGATGGAAGAATTGGATGGAACATCTATGACAGGCTGACCGAGGCTTAAATGAAGAGAATTGGAGTTTGCGTAGGAAAGTATTATTTTTGATTTTGTAAGAATTTGGCCTGTGGGTTTTATGACGAAGGAGTGGTGGGTTGCGGGAGTTGATGTCCGTTAAGGCGCAGAAAAGGGTTTATTAAGGGGTGGGGGCTCCTTTTGGAGTGGAGTTGTGGCAACCAATTACCTGCAGAGAAGGCAGGAAACATCCTAAGGGTCAAAAACGACATTAAGGAAATCGAAGGGTTAGTTGAAGACGACCATGAAGGATCAGATCGAGGCTCAAACGATGTTATGAGTGAGTGGATGTAAGGAAAAGAGGGAAAATACGACGGGCCAAGGGAATGAGGACTTTTAGAAAGAGAAGGAAATTCAAGTGAGAGGCAAGACACGAAAAGTTTTTCAATGAAAGACTAAGCAGACGGGTTTTAAATTAATGAATCTCCGACCTTGAATATTTCTGTAGTTTATTTTCGTGCGTATTCAATTCGTCCCTGATGTTATTTTCTTTGGATTATGTTTACGCTTTGTTTATCCTCTCCAGCGATACTCCAACTCCATAGACTACATAATTGTTTATAATATATATTTCCTATCTATATCATGTTTTCATGCATATACAATATCATATTTTACCTTTTTATTAAGAAATTTGAGATATTTAGACTGCCGTTAACTATTGGGATAAAATATAAATGGTTTATATGTTCAATAAATGACTTGAATTACAATGTTGCGTAATGTTTATACGAGTAGTCGATTTGGGAGACTGCCCTTTGTAACTTCACGTCTCTTGAGCGTCAAAGCTAGTTGATAACTTGAAGCATGACATTACCACCCAATTGAGGATAATATCTCATCAAAGCTTTGTGGAATAATTCAGTAAAAATGGTCAAAGAAAATAGAAGCCATTATTTTTAAACCGTTCGAACTTTTGAAAGGTTTAATGAATAGAATATTTGTAATCTTTTTCTGCTCTAAATTTTCAGCCTATTCCGTGCACCTAAGGTATCAAATGGCATTTTCTCTTATCTTTTAGTCTTGCAGATTACTGAGAATTAATTCTGCTTACCCCATATAATTAATTTCTAATCAGTTATGAGTACTTAGAGGTATGAAAAATAGCTTTGATATGGGGCTTATACTAGAAATTCTGCGCGAATTACCAATGTGAAGAGGAATATAGCCTATAAGGTTTCATGGGAAATATGTTTTACGTGAGATATCTCTATACTATATATTAATGTTAGTCTCATGAGCTTCAAATGCTAAATTATTTTTGAATTACAGTTTAGACCGTGAGTGATTATATTACCATGTAGCATCCACCTTTTTTATGAGCAGTCATTTTTGGATATCGCAGTGGCAAATAAGGAATTCAGTCTCGTCTCGCTTCAATTTCCATACTTGGTGATCCCTTCTAATGCCCGGGTCTGTATAACTCCGATGGATAGAATCCGGTAATGGCCGCCGTAAAATATTCAATTGATTGAGTGCAAGTCATTTTTATGAAGTTCATTCAGTCATTCATTCGTTTCGAAAAATGTAATACGCGAAAGAATTCAGGCGCTCGTTCCGCGGGACATCCGGAAAATTACTCGGCAACCACTTTTATATATTTTTTCCTCCCTTACAAATCAATTGCATTAAACAAAAGGCCTGAACATTTCGGAAGCACCGCGGAAATCGTTCAAAGTGAGGGGTAACAAACGTCACTTCGTGCTACCCGCCTCAAAAAGTGCTCTACGAGTCGTAATAACGGGACCAGGAACACGTTGGCTCGTGAACGGGACGTCAGAACGTAAGGTCGGGACTGAAACTCAACCGCACATAGAGACGGGAAAGATAGAAATTCAATATTAGTTACGGGACCGGGACCTCATGGGAACGTCAGGACGAGATCGGAACAGGGCTGGTACGGAACCAGAACTCCGTCGGGACGGAACCGGAATTAATTTGAGACTTATATCGAGAGGCCGGGACTCAAACGAGATATGGGGTACGAATCATTGACGTCAACAAGGCGTAGATACTGATCTGGGTCCCAATCATGATCTCGGGAAAGAACCGGGACTCAAACGGGACATGAAAACGAAATGGGTACACTTTCAAGGTGCAGGAATGGGATTTATACGTCATGAAGACGTTAAGACGGTACTTTAACAGGACTGAGATAGAACTGAAGTTCTTACTGAAAGAAACTGGGACAACATGAAGCCCTGGGGACGAGACCGGGACTCCAGCGAGATATGAGAACAGGTCCAGAATGACATCAAGACGTAGATATAGACATTGGACCCAATCGTTACCTCGGGGTGGGAACGAGAGACTATCAATACATTAGTACATGGCCAGAGTTCTGACGGGAAGGGGCAGAAATAAAATCGATTCTTTACGACGGGAGTAGGACTCAGTGTGCCTGTCGGGAAGTGACAGGAATCCAGTCGGGACCAAGAGTTCCGCTGAAAACTACCGTAGGTAATCGAGATCGGGATTCCATGTCCCATTGGGACGAGTCCAAAACTCTGACGAGACGAGACTGGGACCAGGTAGTGTCGTCGAAACGGGACAATGATCAAGTCGGGTCCATGAGTCCCGCGTAAAGATGCTGGTAGAGATTTTGGGAACAATGTGTTGCCAACCCGCTTCGGGTGGGGACAGGTATGTGAGGAAGGGACCAGGGAGAGAAGCTCCAGGAGGGCGTCTGTATCGGAAAATTCTTCCACGAGAAAACGGAATGTAAGAGAGGGAGAGTTGTGGAAGGAAGTGGAAGGTGAGCGGCGTGAGGAAGGTGCGGGAAAAGTGAGAGTGGGGCCGCCCACTTGGCCCGGGGCCGCAGGCCGAGTGTGAGAGAGGGTGAGTTTCTTAAGTAAGTTTCCGAGGCTTGGGTGTAGATTTAAGAAATTTTGAGGTTTCTCGAGAGACGATGGTGCTCCTAAATTATTTAATGGCTCGGAGGCTGAGTCTCCTTGGCGCGACTTGCCGCTTCAATTAAGCTCAAAAATTATTTTTCGAGTGTTTCGTTAAAATTTTCAAGAAGGGTGGCTAAACTCCGTGAGAAACCGTGTCTTCATCAAGGAAGTAACGCCTTGTTTGCTGATATTATCCTCAAAATCTGTTCGCAAATATTAATGCTAATTTCAAGGCAGAACAACAAAATGAGTAGTGTTTTAAACTTTTTTATGGTTTCGCTAGGATTTTATCCGCTTTCTTGGTGCCACAGCGTTTATGTTCCTTGAGATTTGTGCGAAAAAACCTACACTACTTGTCAATTAACTACGAATAATTAAAACATTTTCATCGCAGTGAAAAATAATTCTAAAGACCAACATAATATCGTGATTACTGGCTTGGGGCCCTTTTTCTACGATTCTTAATTCATTGCTGAAAAACATCATGAATTCTGTATGCTAGTCACCATACCAAGTAAATGGTGTTATAGTATCCGATAATAATCCAATTCAATTATCTGTACTTATATATAAGTACGATTCTTATTTCCCAACCGATTCTTGGATCCAACAACAAATCCCAGGGAAGCAGGCGAGTCGAGTGTTTCGAGAGAATACCGTTGGTGGAACTGTAATCTACCGAAATATTTCTCGGAGGAATTGTGAGAACTGTAATCGAGAAAATGTTCTCTTGATACTTGCACACCTGGTTTACTGGAGCTTGTTAAGAAAGTTTTGTAAACAATATAGTGCATATGCAATTACGGCAGCCACAGTTCATCTAGTTTCCGTAGTTAAGCAAATGCCTAGACAGTGCCATTGCGCGCTGAAATTGGTATCATGTAAACACAGGCTCCAAGGTATTGAATTATATTATAATTTGATTCAGAGTTCTCGGTGCAGCTGACCGAAGAGTCGTGTAAAACTGCAATTTCTCTCCGTTATTAACTGTAGTGCGAACCATCGTTCGTATAGTGCCATTATAGAATATCTGCTATTGGAAGCATCCGGACGAGTCGCTGTGAGTCTAAAGACATTGAGTCCCAGCTTTGATATATGGCGGACCCTCTTAATGAGGGTATACTCCTCCTCGGGGCTTCCAAACAACTTCGGTTCAGGCTTAATTTTTTGCAACCTCAACAAAAAGATATGAGCCAAGTGTTTAAATACATTATCTGACTGACTATAGCTTTCTCGGATTTCACACCGGGCAAGATCATGGAGGAACAACTTTTCAATAGCTATCTCAGCCATTACCATCAGATTTAAGTCACTTAAAAGTTTTCTAGTTAAGTCATTCGATGACGAATACTGAATTAGCTATTGAAACTTTGCTTCCCTAATAATATATTCCGAAGCAAAACTCGTTTAAACTATCACTCGTATGCAATGTACCTAATCGTCAGGAAAACTTCTCAAATCCTACATTGTGTCTTGTTTCTTCCTTTAATACCATTTTATCTTATTTTTACTACCTAAACATTACGCGACATTGTCAAGTCAAACCATTACAGTTTTGTTTTATTTTAAACGTCCTTGTTTACTCTGCACGGGGAGGCTAAAGGGAGAGTAGGAATTTTTGGGTGGTTTGTAAGGAGGGAAAAGCTACCAAGATTATCAAAGGGTTGGTTGGAAAATATTTATTTTATGAAGGAAAAGTTGGAGAATGGTCTTGTTGGAGAGCATATAAGCAGGATTGCCAAGTGATTTCAATTTTGTTTGAATAACAATAATATGATGATCTATATTTTTGCATTTTATTTTGGTTTATACTTCTGTCATTTTCACTCCTTTAACAGGCATGTGCCAACATTTTAACTCACACTTAATTTGCTATGTTATTAAGCTGTTTATAATTCCCAACGTTGTCAGAGTTTGCATTGAAACTTAAAGCACAATCGTTAAGGGGTAACGGGTAAAACACCAATTGTGTTAGTTGAGATGCGAAAGCCATACTCAACCCACGAATACCTCTTCATCTCACAATTTAATCCTTTAGTTCAATGTCTAATGTAACGTAAAATATATATAGAAGTGCAAAAGACGTCATGAGAGTAATAATTATGCTTGATATGGTATTATAAGGCAGAACGTTTTGTAATCAACGATTCGAAAGTTTAAAAACCATAACTAAAAATTTAATTACGAGTAATAAGGTACAAAATTCTTGCATGAGTACGTTTATGGGGAAAAATATAGTGTATATTTTTTGTAGAAAGAGGACAAGATTGACCCCAAGAAATGACATTATAAAGTTATTATTTGTAGGCATCTTTTGAGTTCAATGACGGAGCTCAAAGCTGTTATCTTACATTATTTCTGCTATGCGAAAGCACTCTTATTATTTGATTCGTCCCTCAATATTAGGGAGATAGCATTTTCGAGATAAAAAAAACACTGGCGTATTTCTATTTTGACATTCTTGGTGAGCTCCAAGCCGAAGGAATGGGTTTAAAGGCCGAGTTCCCTGGGCAGCTGTTGCAGTTTTCCGAGCTCTGGGTCAAGTGTCAAGTCCAGGCGCGGAAGTATGGCCGGCATGCCGGAGAAGAGCCTTCTGGGAAATGAGTGAGAGGCTATGAAGATGGAGTGGGCGTGTCAATCAAAGGAGTGTGGGGCTCCTTGGGAAGTGAGAAGTGGGGGCATCGAAGATAGGAGAGGGTCCCTGAAGATGTGATGAAGGAGCAATAAGTAAACCTTAAAAGGGGTGGGTAGGCTATCCCTGTTTCTCGCGTGGTCCATTACTGAAAGCATTAAGAGGCGGCTTCGTAATCTACTGGCGGCTGTGCCGAGAGCCAAAACACTCAAGAAGCCGGCAAGTGGAGAGTTGCGAGAAGATAGTGGGGGAGTGTTAAGGAAAATATGAGGGAGAAGAGCAGGACGTGAGTGGATGATGTTGAGAAGACGAAAAACCAGTAGCGTGTCCTAAGGTGATTATAGACCGCTTCCAACTACTTGGTTGGTTTCACCATAGAAATATGTATTGTTATTATTTATTATTGGAGTAGTGTACGGGTTAAATTAGGTTAAAATGAATGGGAGTGAAAATCTTCTAAATCCGCTGACCTTTACACAACTTCTTTGTTCATCTCAGCACATGATCTACTTCTCTTTAAACCGTCCAGATAACCTATTCTCTTTCTTTCTCTTCCCAGCTTAACCAAAATGTTTTCCCCTATCACGGCCCTAAAATACCCTTCGCCCCTGCTTTACCAATTCCAACCACCTACTCTGTCTACTCCTGATCTCCTTAAGAAATTTCCTCTCTTCACCCACCACGCCAAGCACTTCCTAGTTTGTCTTCCTTTCCGTCCACCGCCATTGCCTTATCCTCCTCACACCCATATCTCAAACGACGGCAGCCTATTCTTGTTTTTCGGTCTCAGAGTCCACGCCGTACCATATAATGCTATACTCCATATGAACTACTTGGCCAATCTCATCTATACAATGTATGGTGTTCCTTTCGAGTTTAAGTAATATATAACACTAAAAGTAATAATAAGTTTTTGTCAATCCTGCTTTTTGTACTTGAACTTCCTTACATGCTCTTTATATTTTTTTCGTTCCTTCGTACTGAGAAATACTAATCTTTTATTTTGCCTTTCCACGCTTATGAAGAATTATCCCCATCTATTTGCCAATTAAACTTGCCATTACATATTCCCTATTCAATGTTTCAGTAATAACCTAGTAGCATTCAAAACTTACTGTAAACTAGTTTCATTATAAAATTTCATTTTAATAAGTGTACATGAAGATATTTAACGATCTAAATTGTTTTTCCTCATATTTCACTTTTTACATTTTTCCTCATATTTCTTGAAATTCATTGTGTTACTTAATTATTCCAAAATATATTTCTCCACTATCGGTAAATGTGTGTCAGATTTCTTCGGTGAAAAAATATACATAAATGATTGGTTATGAAATTTAAAATAAATTGATACTATTTGTCTTCCTGTTCATCTTTAAACTCCTCTCCATATAGCAGTAGCAAGCGATGATTGCTTTTTCATTTTATGAACTTTTTAAAATTCAGCTTAGCAAACGTATTCCATTCACGTATCATCTACCTTTATCTCTTCTTAACCTAAGTTCTTTCGGTGGAGGCCAACGTAACGACTGCGTGCTCCACTATTATAGAGAAAAGGAAACATTACAAACTCGAATGCATTTGTTTCATTACATGTGAGTCGAGCAGAAGTAGAAAAAGGAAAACTGAAAGTAAAACGTAATTTCTGGGAAATAAACTTATCCGAACGAGCAGTACTATTTTAGTAGGTCTCATAAAGTAATGGGGGAGCACTTCTAACCGTCAACGTTTGCGAATACTTTCAAATATGCTTCAATACGCCATTACTACACTACTTGCTTAAAGCTATTTTTAATTTCGTTCGATTTTCTGTAATATATATATTCCGCGATGAAAATAGTGATCAGTGTGCTGTCTTTGTCGATGTCGGAATCCTAATATTTCTCTCATTTCATAAATAACTCTGGCTGGAATTGTTAACGCATTTCTATGGCTATACATATCATTGTATCAAAAAACTTGTACTCATTAGGTAATTGCAACATAATATCATTTTCCTTCTGTACTGGGAGTACTTTTTTTAATAATGAGAAACAGCGTAGGAATTGTATAAGGCAAGAGTCAAGTAACAAAACAGATTAACGATCTAGGTTTGAAAGGTACGAGTAGAAGGGGATGACACAGAGAGTAATGAACGAATGTTGTATTAAGAGATTCCTAAGAAGATGACTTCTAAGAATCCTAAGAACAAAAATGCATGCATGTGGAAATGAATTTAGTGCGAAAGAAGCGAAAGAGGTATGCATGGAAAGGAATTATGGATGAAATTATTTTTAAAACAGAACCAGTTTCCCTTCCGTAACCAATATGTTAGTTCTTATCATTTGACTGTGTTTACCTACCCCCAATGGGAACGGCGGTATTGGAACGTAGTAATATAGAAACTATGATGCATCCATTATTTGTAGAAAACTTACTATTAATTATCAAATTATTACACAGTATGATCAGATCTAACTTTTGTACTCAATTTTCTCCTTCTCGAACGGTGATGTTAATATTCATTCATTTTCGAGTCCTATTTTTACGGCGTAAAATCTCCACAATGCATAGGAAAGAATAAAGTATGCAATGGCGTGTTAACTGGCTGCACCTGGGCATTACTAAAAGTGTACTTACGCTATGAAAAATTCGTCAGAGTGAAACCTCCATCTTTTGATCTTATGCGAGAAGATCTTATGTTGGCATTCTCTCATGGCTGAGGTGTATCCATTATACAAACGCATAATGCTGTGGTCGGAACGGATCCCCATTTCGCGAGCATCAATTTGAATGCAAATTACTCCTTTTGCATATGATTTAAATCTCAAGCTCTCATTTTTCCAAGATTGTTAACTCGAATTCCCATTTATAGTCGGGGCGGGAGAGCGGGGACCCTGCGGGGTATTACATCGTACATTCTGAGGATACGGACGTAATTTTATGAAGATGATTGCCTCTATCTTCCTTCACTTTTTAACTCCTAGCCACGACCTAATAAGAATGAGTCACGCATATCCTATGTGGACTTTGAGTAGTAAGCATGAATTTGTTGAGGGAGTAATTGCATTTCAGTTGAAGTCGAAAGATGCATTGTAGACCAAGGATAGATAATAGAGGATCAAGGATAGATAGAGAACCAAGGATAGATAGAGATGGATGTATGAGAATTGGCTGGGAAAAATTAATGCGTAAATATAAACAATGACTTTTTTATAGAGTTTTCCATGTTTCATTCCATTAAATAAAATATAATCATTTGTGACGAGCTTGTGATTCTCAGTTGTCACTCAACCTGGCTACCAGGCGGTGCGAAGTAACGACTGCTACTATTGGGAGTAAAATATTCAGAAGTTGCTGGAGACTACTGTGGTAATAATTTCATTGCTAATCCCTTAGAGGAGAGCAAATATACCACCTTTTTTATTTATTCATCAAATATAACTCTTCTGAGTCCTTTCGGTGAGTTTTGCATAAAAGCAAAGTGTTTTCATTTAAGTGGTGCGAATAGCCATGTTGGTGACCCCATCGTGATCTGGGAGCTCGTGTACATCTTTGAAACGACCTTGCTACCATATTTTGCAAAATATCCAAGTTCACGTTATAATACCGTATTAAAGAAAGCGTTAAATATTCGGGACTCGTCGGAGAAGCCCATTTGGAAGATTTAATGCAGAGCAATAGCGAGCATTTTAGTTATTATTTAATAGAATATTTTGAAATTGGCAACAAAGGTAAGCGACCGTGGGAACCCTGGTATTCAAACATGGATGCAAACTAACACATAACGGTGATAGTTCACTAGCAATGGACCCACCATTAAAAAAGGGCCTTAAAGCTACTACCAGTTTTTTTCGCTGCCATTATACCAAAGGTTCCTTCTCTTTTCCCACGTAACAAACATTCTCGTCCTAAACATCCAGGTATTTGTCTCCTCTAACACGCTTGTTTTGCCTTCTCCTTATCTACGCCATCATGTTCCGTTCCGCCTCTGCAATGCCAAGTGCTTCTGCGTTTGTCTTACTTTTTGTCCATAGTGTATTCGTCATCACATTCACATCTCTAACTCCTTATTTTTTTCTTCTCCTTTCAATGGTTGTCGTATATGTTGCATACACTATCCAGCTGCACACTGGCATTTTCAATATATATTTATTTGACCAATCGCAATACACATTATGAAATTATTAAATGATTCTTACACGTACCAACGTACGGAGAATTTAGCTAAATCGCAAAAAATGGTAACAGTAATTTCCTCTTTTTAGCACAGTGCTTCTTACTACAGAATAGTCGTGCGAATGAACTTTGTTAAACCAGAGGTGGCTTATTATATATTCATATCAGATTAACTACCTGGTTCAACTAAAAGGTTCCTTATTGTTCTTTATAAATGTTGATGAGAATGTTCCTGGTTCTTTGTTGTTTATTGCAGCCATTTAGACACCAATCGGTTTGAAGATATAACTTTAATCTTTGAAATGCTCTATAAAATTTCAGAAAATATCTTATGTCAGTTTTTCATTGCTTTCTTCTCCGAATACTTACCCAAGTAGTAAAATAACATGTTCAATGTTACTATGATGGAACGCTTATTTTTGCCAAAAAGGCGTTAAAAAATAGCAAAACGACATGTGCTTTATCGTGTCATGGAATAGTGTTTCAGTAGCGCTAGCCTTTAGTTAAAACTGAAGTGACATGTTTTGGTTTAACGACTTGTTGTCTAAAGTTTCCATCCTGTAAGGCATATCTGTGGACAAGTTTTCGTTAAATCGTATATATATTGCAAGGTAGTGTACAATCTTAAATCACAGTTAAAAAAACGAATTCACGTACTTAAGTGGAAGACAACAATATAACATTAATGTCATCAGCTGCTAAGCGTTAGGTTTTCTCACGTTGAGTGCGAGTGTCATTCATGAATGATACACTCAGCATTTTCTGTGCAACATTTGCGGATTTGTTGCGGAAATTACTAACCTTCACCCACTTAATGCGTTCAATCATAGCAATAAGTATATTTATGTTAATTAGCTAAAATGTGTCTAAAATGACTAAAGCAATCCAATTAATGTTACTGGGTTGCTGCGTTCACGATGTGTTCTATTATACCGTTGATTATAGGAAAATTTAATCCCTTTTTCTACTTGAACCGATTAAGTTTACAATACTGCGTTCTTGATATTTTTATTAGGCCATATTATATTCCAAATTAGTCTACTCTACGATTATATGTTTTATAGGCCTTGATCCATTTGAACGACTTATGTTTGCCTATACCAAGGTTATATACCTGCAATAAAACTGTATTTTTCAGTTGTTAAATAATATATATTTTTTTTATTGAAAAACGTGAATAGTTATGAGCAGTGACAAAAAAGAAAAAGATTTTTCAATTCCCTGCCGAAGCAGTCATATCTCTACGTCCATAAAGAACAGGAATCAGAAGACGGAAGTGACAAGAAGCTCTTGGAGGAAATTTTCAAGCTGGGGGCCATGGAAGATGTGTGTTTGCAATGCCGTCGGCCAGAAGTGGACTGGTGTCGATGGTGATAGGTTTATATATATCATCAGCTTCTCTCAGTCCACTGCTGGACGTGAGGCTTCCGCTGGACTTGTTCAAATATTTTCTCCTGAATCGCAGGTGTGATGTAATTATTTGAGTAAATTTGAGATGAGTTTGAGTTTTTGGTCTTACACCATAGTTTTATCGCCGGTATTTGATGTAATATTTTTTGGCATAATATGTAAGTTTTCCTTGATATTATTGTACCTGCACTTACAATACTTTTGTTCATCATGGTGATCCTACTCCCTCGCTTCCTTGGACGAATCCAGCGGCTCCTAACCTTAATTGTCTCGCGTACCCTTTGATTGTCCAATCCCGCCGAAATTACACTCTTTGCTTGGACCCCTTAATGTATGCAAATATTTATATAACGCACTTCCGCAATCATTCACAAAATTTCAGAGTACTTTTAAGTACTAAGGGCACTCCTTCCCCTGGTTGGGATTCGCTGGAACCATCAATATGTTTGTGGATCACCATACCTTAACCTTTTCGGATGAAGACATTTCTCATGAATATAAATGAAAATAACCATTAGCAGTTCATTGATTAAGGTATGTTAACGATGAATAAAGACTACCACATATTATGCAGTCGTGAATAATATTAGTAATTTAAAATAGTTTTCCATTTTGCCTTTTTTATGATAGAATCACAAATAGTTTTCAAGTTGTAAAACTCTCTGATTTCGGAGTAAAAAATTGGAATAGTTTTCTAATTTTTAACTAGAATTTGCCTTCGAAAGAAGATATCACCAACATCGAGAACTTATTCTTTGTTTCTCATCCACTGTCACTATTTCATGTGCATATGATGTATAAGCTCACTAGATAATATTTCCATGTGATATGTTGTGCATTTGTGACGTAAATTTAGACTAAAAATTTTGATTAAAAAAAAAATATAGTAATTTTATATTTCACCTCCGCTTCAGCCAAATTTTATAACTGATACACGATGTCGAAGAGCCTGTGTACAGTCACTAAATGGCCATGAATGGCCGACTGAATATGATCCATGTTGTCATTCATGCCTGCGGCGTTTTTAAAACAGCATTTATTGGATATGAATGCCTTTGGAAAATCTTGGGTTTCATAAGGCATTGAAAAATTGTTCATTAAAATATATTTCTGTTGCCATGTTTACGCTTGATTTTTATGAAAACCTTCACAATATTTAACTTTCAATTGAAATAAAGTTATAATATTTTACTCGAAAGTTACTTAACAAAATAATGCACCAAAAGTTTCCAGTCATGAATTAATGTTTATAAAATAAAACAATCATAATTTTGAAGAGCTTTTACAATTTACAATGCCCCTAAATACTTAGGTTTGGATGGTTATTTTGAGTGCTTCCAACCTAATAGTGAAACTTTTGTGATTTAGATCTTCCTCCAAACGTTTACACATTTCTCTTCACGAAGTGTTGGAGTATTCTTGTGTGTTTAAGCTTTCCTTGTCGACTGAACCACTTGGGATATTAAGGTTATGTAAAGAGATAGAACAAATTGACATGGGTGTTTTACGGTGAAGCGGAATCATGTCATATGCGTGAATGCCTCACGTCAGGAAATGAGCCTAGGTAATACATGAGCCTAGGCAGTTTGTGTGAACGAATAAATGGCCATCATGATGCCTATTTAGAAGAAGTAATAACTTATGTACCTATTTCTCTTTCTTCTACATTAAAAGAGGACCCCATTGTAAACATTTCTGCTCTATCCAATGACAATTTCCGTGTTAATGTAGAGGGAACATTTATAGAGAACTTGTGCGGACATTTATTTAAAGCCGACTACTTAAAAGAAATGGTTGCCAGGCAAATGCAATGTGAACCACTAACAACTGTTTGGAGATATCTCGTACTGAAATTCGACATATACTGCCAAACTGATTGAGCCACAGCTTTCCGTAATGGGTTGGCTGACGTATTTACTAGTTATGCGTATACGCTGGGTTAATTATTGACAACATGTTTGCTCATTTTAGCTTTCATCTGTTTCATCCTCTGAACTAGCCGAGGAAACGAGTGTCTCACAGCCGGATGTGTGATCTCAAGAGTCAAGGGAAGCCAAAAGGGAGCGGAAGCTCTCGAATTAAGCTTGTTTGCCCTTTTGTTGTTCAAAGGCAATGAGCGGTGTTTGGCAACCAACAGAAGTTAACACTTGAGATGTATTGATGAATAAAGGAAGGTATCAAATCCAATTTATTGAAGATAATGGATTATTTCTGCGTTCAGATTAGTTTCCTTGAAGATTGTTTCTTAAAATAGTTGATTTCCATAGTTTCAGTAACTTTTGCTCAAACGATATGACACTAGCGATAGGAAGACGGGAGTTTCACTTAACATAGAAGGACGGCTGGGGTTCATTTTACCCCTAATGTATTCTTAACATTTATATAGTATTGACATGTGTTTTTACGGGATTATTTTATCGATTTATAGACTTTAATCCTAAGTTAAGTATAATATCAATTTACAAGGAAGGATTCGATCATGGGACCATTAGAATAGAGCCGTGGTATTGGTACATGAAACCGGGGCTACTGCAGTCGGTTTATCATGAGGGTCTTTTACATTCCCAGGAATCTACTTTATGGTAAATATTTATTAATGTTGAAACGTTTGACCGCTAGTGGTGTAGAATTTATGCTGTACAACGGCTATTCTCTTTTCGACAGGTTTTTACATGACACATCATTCCCACTAACTCTGCTACTTAGCTTGTGATGCATTTTCTCTCTAATTAACTTATTTGTTTTTTCTTTGAACAAATCCCGCTCTATTAGCCATTAATTGTTAACACCCGATTGATTGAATAAACCGTGAAGAGATATTTGTCATCAATACTATCTGATAGCCAGGCTTCACTTAGACAGATTATATCTAGATCTGATTCATACACAGATGTATTAAATATATTCAACTTGCTTCTCATCACTTTGACATTTTGATAATAAATTGTTAGACTTTCATTTGCGTTGAATTTTTAGTCATTAGCATCTCATATTAAACAGGATTCGGGAATTTGGAAAACAGGTATGCGCGAATAGACAAGGTTGCGTAAGGGTGTGAAACATGATTTAATCCCCTACCTTACTGTTAAGGTAGAACCTGTAAGGTAAATCTATAGTAAGTTTACAGCTAAAGGCCTGATGCTTTTTTTGCATTGTTACTGGGAATCAAAAATTCGCTGGTTTCATGTCTGGTTAACCATAACCGTAAGATGTTGCAGCTATGTCGTTAACTTGATATTAACTGAGAGATAGGGAGTGATAATACTGTACCTTACATTAAGCTGTTGGTTTTTTGACACAAGCGTTAACGATGGGAGAACGTGTAATCCGGTTTTCATGCTGGATGAATTTTGAGGGGGACGCGGTAACCCCTTATATTGCAGGCTCTTCTGCAATCTCATTAAAATCAATTTTGCTTACATCAACTTGGAAGTATTAGATGATTTAAAGAAATGAGTGAAACTAATTCTCTTTTTATTATTTATCCTAATTCCTATATTTTTAAGAGGACTATAAAAAAAGAATTTATTTGACGGGAAATATTGTGTAGAATTAATTAAAAAAATACGGTGAGACATATTTTGAATCAGAAGTATGTACTTGTCAACGGCATGTTCTGTTTATCTAATTGGCTTTTATGCCTAAGACCCATGTTACAGTTTAATGCCAGTACCAACTGCTACTGCGGAATTATCTTAATTAAACATATATTTTAGGAAATACAGACATGAGTTTGGAGAAATTTAAGCGCGATATTTGACCGGAGATTATGAATTCAACCCTGGTCATTGCCCTGTAAGATACCTTAAGGTGTACCAAGAGGAAAATGCGAATTTAAAATTAGCGAGGTTGATTACGTTTTCATAATATTGCTACTTTGAAAATGTAAATCACGGGTCTCTTCAAGAGATCTCGGTCTAAATAAGTGCTCTAGTTAATCCACCATTTCAATTGCTCGTTTACTAATGGTGAGAGATTTATAGGTGCAAGTGAAGTAAAAAATATCAATGCCGCATCTTATTCAAGTAATCAAAAACTCACAAAATACCATTCATCGTGTTCATTTATGGCAATTTAAAGTAATATTACTTTGAAATAGCTGTGACAACAGTTTTGTCTGGCGTTCTCTGTTCAGCGGAAGTAAACATGATAGAATCGATCACCTCGATCGAAGAAGTTAAATTGCTAACCAATTCAAGCATATAGCAATATGGAACATACCTAAAACATCTTGTGAAAATACAATTATAATAATAATGTGATGACAATTGGGCCTTATTATATACTTTATATACCTTAGTAATATACATTTGGGGCAGCGCTGGTTGCATTTACTCAGTATCGGCTCTATCTATTTTACATGTGCAAAATTCTAGTAGGCCGCGGCAAATAAAAATCTTTTCTGCCGATTTGGATTTACTGTGTTGCACTTCAATTTAAGGGATACTCTGGGGTTTCAGAACAATCCTCTTGGAAATGTGTTTTCCTTTGCCACCAGAAAATTAGTTTTGAATGTCTTAAGTATTTTTCATGCTTGGAGTTTTACGAGAAAAAGTGTGGTTATAGTGATAGTTTACTTCATGCCTACTGCAATTGTGTCATTTTAACCGTAAATTGTAGTTTAATTTAAAGTTATCTTATCAGCGGGCTGGTGGAATGGCTGCTGTTGAAGAAAATTGTTAGTCCGTAGGTTTCATTATGCTTTTTACTGTAATGAGTGTCAGTCTCATTTACGATACGTTGAAATAGGTCGTGTTGGATGAAATTGCATGCTGAAGGTCAGTAACATTTTACGATTTTCTTACTTTTTTGTCTCCTTGTCATATTCATTCATAAGTCTCAGTCACCTGTGGATTTTGCCCTCGTTGCCCACGCCTTGGGCCGGCACAGCTTCTATTACCAATAATCGTAGAGAAAACTGTAAGAAAGTGTTTTTGTTAATATGATATTTTCAGCTACTGCCGGTAAGCTTGGTTTCGATGCTCAACATACACTACATACAGCCAACTGACCTATACGAAACGTAAAAAAACTATTGTTAAAAAAAACCACTGCCTGGTGGACGTTTATGCATCTGCTTAGGGGGCCCTGGTGACTTCCTTTTGACTGGGGGTGGATGGAGACCTTCACCGTCAGCGTTCGTGCATTCTCTCCCAAAAATAGCCCTCAGTATTTGCTGAGAATAGCGTGGATGACCTTGCTTCGGGTTCTAATCCCAAGTTTCCCCCGAACGAGTTCTTTTACGGCCACGAGTCCCAATAACGTTCCCTCCTTTGTGGAATCGAGCTGCAAGCACCTCATTGGATTGTGAAATAATGAGTTTACTCGGGGACGAACTTGGAAAGGAGATGAAACTGCTTCACTCGTTTCACACATTAAAAGATTCCTCAAATATTCATGTTGGTACCTAGCTTGCGCTATTTAACTCACAATCAGTTATCCAACGTAAAATTATTTGATACATTTTATTGCATGCTAGCATTACTTGTTATGATACCCTTGAAACAAATGTTTAAACATTATTTCTACCGTCGTTACTGCCACATATGCCTAAGTAAGGGAAGTTTGGGAGTATTTTATTTTTAGTACGAATTGATCACAAATGTAAATACATTTCTATGATCTATAGCGCTTTCTCTTTCAAGTGTAAATTGAAAAGTGAATTGTGGCTTACTTTTATGACTACTCTTAGGCAGAATATTTTAAGGTGTTAATTTATTTACTCTTCAGTCATCGTTTTTACGTATGCGTTCTCATTTTTACTCCGTTAAAATTAAACTATTTTATTTTGTTAGCCGAAATGGCAGCGCAACGAGCTAAGCTAGGGGATTGTCCTAATTTATTGCTGGAACTCCGTTTACAGAAGCACCTGGATAATTTTCGAAGCAATTATAAGGGAATCGATTGAATAGTCGGTTGTGGATGGGTAACGTTCACCGATATTTCCGGTAAAATCTACTTTTCCTGCCATTTTTTGACTATGATGATAAACTAGAATTATCTTTTATTGCATAGCTATTGTGGTTTTGCATCTTGCGCAGAAAAATAGCATTTTCAACCTGTCCGCGCTGCAATATATCTCAATCCTACATATTTATTCTGGGTACCTCAGCAGTTAATTAAAATTTCGATGGTTTCGAGTTTTTTTTCTTCCGTACTAGATACAATTTCTTTACCCTCGAAGCGAAAACACCGCTTTTTCAGCGTTTTTGAGGGGAAAATACGCCCCGTGACCCGTGTCGCCGGGGCCAAGGCCATCCGGGGCGGGGTCCGAGCGAGCGCGAATCAGCCACCCACACACTCACAGGTGCGAGCATCCGATCAAAACGAGCTCGCAAGTGGCCAACGCCATGACCCGCAAGCGTCACGAATCTCTCTACGCGCCCTGATGCTACGCGTCGCTATGCTGATTCGCTAACGCGCTTATATTCCTCGGCTCTGCAACCGGACACGCTTCGTTTGTGCGGATTAGCCCTCGGGCGGACCTAGCAGCTCGGCAGAATTCCCTGCCGCTTTCCCCCGCCATTTCTCTCTCCCGCCCGGCCGTTTCCTCTCCGCCTCTTCTCCGGATGTTCCGAGTGCAAAAAACAACCTCCCCGAGGGAGACATCAAAGTGATTTTGAGAGGGAGAGCAATGCGGAACAGAAATTGGCGCTGACACTTTTACGTAAAGTGCTGGAGTGTTAAAAAATGGCGTGCTGGTGAGAGACGCATGGAGAGAGTCAAATCGTATGTGATGGGAGAAATGACCCCGTGTAGGGGTAGGTATAAGCACTTGCAAAAGTTCCTATCACGCGGTGCGGTGGGCAATTTTGGGACAAGGGTTACGGAACTTTCAATACCCTGCGAACGAGGAAAGAAGGTTTTTTAGTGTGGAGTTTGTGCCTTTCTAATAGATGCCAACCCAAGCGTTTGGAGAATTGGGAGGAATCACCAATAACTGCTGTCCCATTTCGACTTAGTTCGCAATGAGACCTCAATACACGGTCCCTTGTATAATCATGGTGATGGGTGTTTTGACCACTAGCCTCTCCTGCCAATTGGTCTTAGAAGTAGTTTCGTTCCCCTGTCTTCCGCTATCTCTCGTAGCCTCCCTCTCTTCCCCTTCGTCCTTTCCCTTAACTCCCTCCGTTTCTAAATCCCCTCTGTGGCGCGCAATTCTGCGCCAGGAACTTTTGAGAGAGCTGTATGTGGCGAACGGCACGTAACTCCGTGACAGTGCTCCGATTCCCCTCATTTCATTTGCTGTGAATTATTCCAATTCCTATGTCGCGAAGTCGCCAGTTAAATTCTGCAGCGTTAAAGATGTCTTCTATCGCACATTACATGATATCGCTTCTCTTATCGCTCCCTGCGTAAAATGATATCGTCTATTTATGTAATGATACTGCTTAAAGCATTTTATTGCATATCACATGACTACAAAAATCTTATGCTCTCGAGTTTCACCGTAGAATTACATTTCGTGATAAATATCGCACGCGGAATTAGCAAACAGTCGTGTAATTTAATCAAAATATGACGTGCTTAGCTTTCACTTTCCGCAACACGCGACACTTTCCAATCAATAGTTAGACATCGGTCAACGACCCGATTCTTAGGCGGAAGAATCCTGCATCGACGAAATCATGCGATAAAATATTTATTTTTGCATGCGACAATTATTACGGCGTTTCGAGGATAAACCCCCAGGGTTCCAACTGTCTTCATAGAAATGCGATCTATCGCATACTTTGGACGTTCAATATATCAATGCGATATACCGCTAAGCCTAGTCTACGTCAGTGGGCAAGCAGTGTAGAAGTAATTCGTTGGACCGGACTGGGAAAGTCCTTTTATCCATTCGGAAATAAATAAAAGTAAAAAACACGTGCATACACGTGTGTTTGAGAGACGACGAGGTGAGCCAAAGATAAAATAATAAACACCGGTCCAATTGCTCTAATGTTGTTTCCTCTTTGTTTTTTTTTTACCTTGTCGCACGAATTCCCAGGAAGGTGAGTGTTTCTGACGTTAGTTTTAAAATGAGCAGCGAAGTGAATGCCTCCCTTTGCAAATTTGATGAAACGAGTCATTCCTAAAATTTTCATCGGCATAAAGTTCAAAGGGCCAGGGCGAATTGGTTTCGAATACCGTGAAGTACATACTCCTCGCGTGTGTCTCGCAGCGTAAAATTCCAGGCGACTTAATCAAAGTTTCATCTCATATTCTCCGCTTTAAAAAGAGTGATTTTAGAGCCGACGGTTTTGCTAAAAACAGCTGTAGTATTTGTCCGCGTAAACATTCATTGGGTTTCCTTTGAAGCATTCAACTCTTTTAAACGTTGCAGTAAAATAATTAATTTTAGAATAAAATGGGTTTATTTAGGTGCTGGCAATTTATGTGTGGACTTATGTTACGCCCGGTTGAATTGAACTTTTGATTTATGACTGCTTTTCTAATGAAATTTATCCAAAAAGAGTTGTCATAATTTGAGTTAGTCAAGTTACTAAAGAGGGAATATGGTGAAATGCACCCATCATATGATTTTTCATGGTCTCTGTATCTGTCACAAGAATCTCAGGCTTTTCATGTTGAAACTGCCTCAACCATGCAGAGGTAGAACTAAATAAAATCCTGTACCTAATTATTACAAAAATATACCTGTTGTAATGGAGGACCTAACAAATGTTCTGAATGAAGACTTCTACTTATGACACGATTATATAGGTAGGTAATATAATAAGTGGACTATTGAAGGCTATTTGAATAAGATTAAACACGAGTATATATTAATTTAATGTGACTTTTTTGATTTTATGTTCCAATTTGCCTTTTTCTAATGAGACATTGTTTCCTACCATATTTATTGCCCAAAATTTGGATTTTTACCATGAAAGTGCCATGAATTTTCTTGCTAATTCTTCTCCCTTATTTATACAATGATAACTTTATATGGGTTTACATTTTCACCGTAGAAATATAAGTTGTGTTACGAAATACGCCACGCTGAAAAATTACTGCGCTGCGGTCACGCCAACTAAATCTTGCGACCCAGAAGAAGATTCCATATTTTCACTTTCGAAGGTTATGTAGAGACCGATAAAATATCGCCGTACTTTGCTTGCTCCCTGGCATCAATTCTTCCTTCCCTTTTAACCCTTGGATGGTTTCTCTTAACTCGATGTGGAGGAGGGGGTTTTGCCGTTGATAAGGATCCCCCACCCAAATCCTCCTCTCTGTGCTTATTCAACCCCCCGAATCGTGGAACCCCGATTCCACCACTCGCCATTGCATTTGCTTATAGAAAAAAAAAACCGTTCTCCCGCATTCCTTTCGGAGACGAAAGCTAACATGTCAGCGGTTCAGCCGTTTAGGATTTTATTTATCCCAACGCGCCCGGGCCAGTAGAGAAAAAAGAGAGATGTCAAAACTTGCGGGGGACAAGGAATGGGGGACAAGAAATGAAGGAAAAACATGGGGATTGGCTGGTATAAAAAAATGAAGAGGGAGGGGCGGAATGACAGATGGGAGTTTGGGAAACTGTGGGAGTGCGTGGCGGGGGGTGTTGGGGAGAGAATCGGGGAAGGGGAGGAAGAGAGTAATATGGATGGATGGCCGTGGAGGGAAGAATAATGAGCAATAGGGAGGGATGGACGGGTGCGGGGGTGGGTTGGGGGGGTAGTGAAAGGAGGGCAAGGGAGAGGGAAGAGTGGGGAACGTGTGTATAGATGTGTAATGTAATGGTGAGGGGCAGGATCAGGGAAAGAACGGAAGCTTTGGAATCGTGTGTGCGTTAGTGGTGGAGGCAAGGGACTCCCGTGCTTGCTGTATCGACCAACAGAGGGTAAAATGAGAGAGGAGTGGAATGCACAGGGCTATGGATAGCTTGCGGGCTATGATCTTGGATTAAGAGAATACATAGCGCATTTGCGTAGCAACTGAGGACTTTCGTGATTTAAAGGAAATAAATTAGCCCATCATCACAATATTGGAATATTGTGGTAAGGAAAGAATTTTATAAAAATCAATTCAATCACTGAAAACACGAAGTACATGCGACGCGGCGTCAGGAACAGCAGTCCATGAGTCGTGCCAATCCTTGAAAGATAATGTTTCTGGCTGATCTTTGTGGAACTGGATCACACGGGATGATTTCTCGCTTTGCAAATTTCTCATGCTTTAATTTCTTCCGACATAGTTTCGACATCGATAACGTCACTATCAAGGAATCTCATAGACCGTTACTCAGGTCATGGAATGATCTCACCTTGATAATGGTATTATAGATATCGAACCCATGGTTGTAATAAAAATATGTACAATATATTTATACGTATATTCGTTATAAACGTGAGAAATTATTCCACATAATATCCTTGTCATTAAACCGAAGCCTCTTCTGGAACTCACAATAAACGTCCATCAACGATGATGACTTGAAAGCTACAAATGAAAAGTTAACTTGTTTTCCTTACACAGATTTATTTTCCTGGTACGGCATGTTTCGACACAGCGGTGTCATCATCAGGCACAAAGTTTTAACAATTTCCAAGAGGTATGTCGAAACATGTCGTACCAGGAAAATAAATCTGTCGAAGGAAACCAAGTTACTTTTTCATTTGCGAAATTCAACTTCCACATACTTGAGCTTGAAACCATGGAACGACTTGAAAGCTGTTTAAAAACGATTTTATTTCACCATGGCCATGACAAATGTTTAATTATTTTTTTGATTATGTTTTGGTACATTATTTAACACGGCTTACCTATCGTGGTGACAGTATAATTATTTAAATTTAGTCTCTGACGGCAACCCTTCTCCCACACTTTTTGCAATCCGAAGGCTTTCCTTTGTGGGAAACGGGATGGGTACGGTGATTTTGGCGTTCTCCCTCATCCTGAGGATCCGGGTTCAAATTTAAACTGCGGTGAATTAGAGCTCAGATTCGTCATTCTCTTGTGTATAAACTGTCAGCTACTCAGCATTTACCTTGTAGGAATATGGTTGTTATGGTGGCTAGAGTACTGGTATCCCATCCCGAGGGCCCAAGTTCGAATGTCAATTGTAGTGGAGTTTTTCGGTGGGATCCCAATCTCTAATTAAGTGCAATTTAGAAAGCAATATTGGGGCAATACTGTGCCTGCCGGATGGGATGTTAACTTGTTGACCTCTAGGTGCCTTTTAAGGTGGTTCGAGTGGAAATGATGTGACATTCAGTGCACATTGTTATAATTAATCAAGTCGAAAAGATACTAGGACTACATTTTATTTTAGAACATCTGTTCCTGCGGTGGAACCTGAAACCAGAATTATACTTTTAATGTTTCCTCAATTTAAAGCATGTTACCTATCTCATGAGTTATTCATAGTTTTCCACACGGTGGTCGAAATGATGGCGTACACTATTTTAAAATATTTTATTTTTCGAATATTTTATTTGGATTGACAACTTGATATTTGTTAGCAACCATTATAATGATGTAAAATGTATTATTTTGTGTATAGAAGGAAATCTGTGCATATGTAATCGAATAATTGCGAAACATATCTCACGTGCCATACTGCGGCGCTTTAAAATAGAATTGATCTGACCATAATCCAAGTCACTAAAACTTTTGTTTTTTGTAAAAGTTTTCACTCTTATCCATTGATTTTTGGGAGGATTTATTTGATAAAATATGCATGTTATATTTTGCTCACTCCAACTTAGTGACGTTGGTGGTTGACGTTTGATACATAAATTGAATTTGTTGACAATCTGTATGCATGTTACCACATGCATATATATCAACTTGAAGCATTTTATTCTTAATAAATACATCTTTTATAAGAACAAATATGCCTAGTTTCACACAAACATGTGCGCAGACAGAAATCGCTCCAACCACAATAAGGTAATTTGCTTGAGCTCATTCTTCCGGAGAAGCTGCGTGTCAATGTTCATTTGACGAATGTTTCTATTGAACAGACGACAGTTTCGTGTATATAGTGTTATGATCCCATTGCATGCCGTCTACCAATAGTTGCACAATTGAATTCGCAACCTGTAAGTAAATAATGTGGAAATTTCTGCACATTGGAGGAAATAATAAGATTAATTTTGATTTCCTTGACTGCGGCTCTGCCAGCCATGTGTACTCCTGGAATTGAAATGGCGAAGTGAGATTATGGGAAGGCAGAGTTGAATATCTGTTTAAAGCCAGTGTCTCAAAATTTGTGTGTCGGAAGGACTAGGAAGTTTTTATTTACAACGGAGACTCCATGGATAAGACAAATAAGCCTAACGTATACGGATGCTTCTTGGAAAGAACTCGATGAGGGATGAAGACGTTTGAACCTTGAAGACTGCGAGGCTTTCCTGGAACCGACTCCGCGAATTTGTCTCATGTCCCCTCTTGCTTTGCTCCAGTATCTGTCTCAAAACGAATGAAGTAGATACTTGCAGAAAATCTTGAGCCCGAACTTCGTCCAGGGTTCCTTAAAGGGGATAATCCACCTATCATCCCTGTTTGCAAGTTGTCAGACTCGTCAATATTTAAGAAGAATTTATGGTGATTCCCTAGAAGAGAGGTAACTTCAATAATATTACAAATGCTGCTCTTTGTGAGAGGTATGTACTTGAAATAGGTATATTCAGAAGAATTTCTGTTTTATGTAATCCCAATAATATGCGCAAACAGATTCGATTTCGGAAATATAAAATGTAAATATAACATCCCTTGATATAGGCTCTCTTTCTATTGCTTTCATGAGAAGTCAGAAGAAGTACTTATCTCGATAAGGAGCTTTATAATTTCCAAGGAACAAAGCTTAAAAATTCCTTATTGTCCCTAATTCGTAATATCTCATCGTCGAGTTGTATCTAGCTGTTTTATTTTTAAATCGTGATATTAAACCCGTCGTCCACTCAGCCGCAACTTGAGTCGGGAATATTAGCAATTCTCCCGGAGGCGGTATCAGATGTTTTGTTCTGCTGAGATACCTTAAAGAAAACAACTATGGAGAGGATTTTTATGATTTTTTTCTCATTAATTTCAGCTTTACTTTTCTCGTTACTCATCAAAACTGCTTCATGGAACTGACGTAACAATTTCCAGAATAACATTAAAGATAAATAAGGGCCCATTCATACAAGAATTTATGTTCTTCTATTACCATTCAAAAACATCTAGCTATAAAACCATTCTCTAATAGCTCCCAAATTATTGAAATAAATTTATTATGAACCTGGTATTTAACATTTTTCGATGTTTTATAGGTATTACCCCCTTGTTATTGCAGATGCTGAACTATTGTTCCTAATATAATCCATTTACTTCGAAAAATAAGAGGGGCAGGCAATATTTGACATAATGTCTCTCCTATTAACAAATATAATCGTACGCTGTTGTTTTGCATGAACACAAATAATTCTGATGTAGACCGGCTAACCCAAGTGAAAAACACCTTAAAACTGTACATTATTCCGAAGATGGGTCGATTCATATGAATTAAAAGTGTGGAATATAAACGATTCTCCTCATGCATTACGTTTGACTCAAAATGGTTCCACCAAGTATTTTTTTGTAAACTCTTTAATGCTCAGCCTTCTTCTATTGAACTTAGAGATCAAAAAGAAAAAACCTTGTGTTGAGGAGAGTGAAATTTTAAGATCGGGAGAAGGTCCCGTCATCGCTGCCTGTCTGCGTTCCGGAACGCGAACCATTCAGTTCTCCGATTTCCTTAGAGGGATCCTATCAAAGAAATGTGGGAAACAAAAGGGGAACGGTGGATATAGATGGAGAATGGCTCATGTGCGAGGTTTGAAGAGATGGGTTTCCTTTTGCATATCAGTTCCCAACGGAGTGCAACGTTGGCCATGAGTGGAAGGAATTCCACTAAGTGGTCCGACTCAAAAGATGTTGGAGACCGCGGTCGGAAAGAGAATGAGTAGATCTATCTTGGGTTTCAGTTTGAGTGGTAAGGGGAATTTAGAAATGCATGGGGCAAAGGGATTTGTCGACGGCTGTCAAAGACAGGGTCAAGAGTGAGTGGAGCGGGGCGAGCCAACTGCGACTGGAGCAGGATAGAAAAATAGTTTTGAATTGGCAGAACACGAGTTAAGGGTAGGTATAGGTATAGCGAAACTTGGTGGCACCTACCAGAGGAGGATTAGAGTACACTGACCCGAAACCAAGCGTTGATGAGTGGGCAATGTTATCAAAGGACTCACGCAGGGTCCTCTGGAAAAAGGCTCGGCCGCTTCATCCCACATCTCATGTATGATTTCCTCTCATTTGCGTCATGCTCTTTACAAGTGAGTGCCACCAAGTTTTGCTACACCTAAGCACTGAGCCTTAGAAAATCTGAAATGGAAACACTTCATTCTGCCATTTATTATGTTAATGAGGTATGAATACTTCTTTTAACGCCGCCGTGGTGGTTAAAGGCTTCGTTCCTCCCAAACTCATAGAAAGATCGAAGATCTTGAGCAGTGTTCCAATTATGAAATATATCCATCATCGAGCAATGTGAGATGCTAGAAAAAATGATTGAAATCATGGTAGCGTTTAGGTTTATTTACTTTAAATATTAACTGAAGAAAAAATAATGACTTATTTCACCTGTAACATTGTTTTTAGAATCAGGTTGAAGCATATTGCAATCGCTTAGGGAACGAATAGGAGAATTTTGAGGTAAGAGAATGACATGTCAATCGCGGGGACAGTGCAGGCTAAATGAGGTGTGCAAATTAATGCTGAAAAAGGCGTTACTTATGTTGGTTTCTTTCTCGTGGCCTAGGGTGTTAGCATTGTGATATTTTGGAAATATACTATCTAACGTCCGGTAATTATATGCATGAATACGGGAAGAGTGACAAATAAATTCTACATCAGAATTAATCTTTTATCCTAACAAGTAATACTTTCCTGCATTATTTGTTTACACAACCCCTCCATTAATTTATAAAATTCCCCATAGTTAAGAAGTGGTCGAGAATAGGATAGATTAATGGCATTTGGGCAAACAGTTACCGAATATATCACTTGTGATCGAGATCTTAATAGCGTATATTTATAAAAATCCTCTGTTGCTCATCACTAGAACTTTTAATCAACCAGTTAAGTTAAAACATACGTATTAGAATCCTTATTTAATCGCTGGGTTTTTCTGCGAGTGCAAAAAGCCTTACATGACCCCATTTTTCAGCTCAGCATTATTCTCAACTGCCTTCTTAGTATCCAAATGCTAATACTGTTCCTTTATCTTCGCTTGGAATACAAGTTTTTGGCACTTATTTCACAAACATTATCATCTATTGACTATATAATGTCAATTACCTTTCGTACATTATAATTTGTTTGCGTCCTTCGAATTTCCAACATCGAAGTCTTAACGGCTGTGACATCTGGAATACATTGCTTTCTGGCACACGGAGCGTGATTTAACAAACAAAATTAATATTTTTAGCAGTGTTGCTGATTGTTGTTTTTTTTTATTTCCTACAAAACATTTTTCTTATGAATATCATGGCATGTGATTCCCACCGAAAAAGCGAGGAAAATGGAAACACGAGCACTTTAAGGACTAGGAATGTATAAATCCAAATTGCAATAATTCATGTTATAGCCAAGCTATGTGACAGGACCGCCAAAACTACGTAATTCGCTTGACGTTTCCGGGAAAAAGGCGAAAAAAAAGGAGAATGATTTTCTCTCTCGTTCTCAGTTCGTGTGATTCTCTTTATTCCTCGGAGAAAGCCGCGTGAAAGTCTAATAATCTCTCTGGAATGACGGCTATATGTGTCGACGTGGGTGGACTTTTTGAGGAGAGCAAATGGAATCACCCCACGCGATAGGAAGGCTGGAAAAATTGCGAGGAGTGATTGCCAGTGAGGAGAGAAATAGAGAGAGAGAGATTGATGGAATTGGGGAAGAGAGAGAGAGAGAGTGAGCTCCATAAAAGCGAGGAAGCACTCATTTTGGCGAGGCGAATATAAAGGGAAGTTATTCGGCGGGACGAGGTCCCCGAGAGAGGAGGAAGATGAGGGGTAGAAAGTGTAGAAGGGATTTTTTTTTGGAGAGCAATGCACAGTGTCTGTGAAAGGAATCGGGAGAGCGAGGCGCAGGGGGATAAAACGGTGCGCCATAAAGCCAGAGAATGGGATGAAAGTGAGACTCGATGAAGTGATTTCTTTCACCTCGGGAGCGTTGGGAGTTGCGATGCAATGTAGCGGGTGATATGCGCAGAACAGAGTTTAGGCGGGTCTTTGATGAAAAATGAGAATTTCAGCCAGCGCAGTCGTCTTGGTTGCCTTTATTAATGTTGTGTACTGATTTTTTTTATTTTTCCAACAAAGTACATGTGAAAAAGGAAAGATTTTGATGAAGTGGATTTGGTGGCTTAAGATTGTGGCGTCACGTTGCAACGATCACCGTAGTGTATGATCCTTGGCCGTGCTTTTGCACAATATCAACTTAATAAGCATTTACTTGCGCGCAAATTATCGAAAACTTGAAATTAGGATATCTATTAACTACTACATTTGGTGCAGTGTGCATTAGGGTGGTGCAAATTTTGGCATTTAGTGAAGCAATGGAATTCTTACGTTGAATATTAACAATTATGTTCATTTTAAACGCTTTTGAAATCAAAGCTGATTGAAAATGACCGTCTGTCCATGAGAAACTGCCATTTTAATGTGATAAGTGTATTTAGCCCCTTTGGAGCGAAAATTTCAACCCCATTCTCTTTTATATATGAACTTTTATATCATACATTAAATGTAAAAATATGAATAAAGTTTGCCTTTTCCCAACCACAATCCACTTTCCTAAGATTTAGTGCCATGGAGTCGTAAAATCAATCCACCAATCCGAAGAATCTCAACGCTGCAGAAGCCTCCGGTAAAATAAAATCGAAAACGTACCATTCTTTTATTATTGAAAAACAAGCAGATAATGGGATTATATATCAAAGCACCGAAGGCCGTACTATGGGGTAAAAAAGTATCCCAACAAACGGTGCGTCGCGTCGCCACTATCTCTCTGTAGAAAAATCGGCCTTCCCACTTATGGCATACTATTCCAAGGCTACGACGAGTAAATTCGAATTTAGTAATGTGATGGAATCATCGTTGAAGCCAGTGACGGATTACTGGCCGCTTGCCTTCCTCGAGTGTTATTCGCGCTGGATTCCAAATTGAGGCGCATTAGACAGCCATGTATGCATTTCAAACGTATCATCGAACGCTCTCGTTATCGCCGTAGCTTTCTCTGCATTCTTTCTCTTTACTCTCCTTTTCTTCTTGGCTTCGCTCAAATTCTCGCAGTATAGCAAGGTCCTGGGATTCACCCGCTGTCAACTATCCTTATAACCTGCGATATTTAAAGAACACCGCAATGAATAAGAGTTTCCTCTTTTAATCGTCAATACAAAAGTATGTTCAATGCACATTTCAAGCATAGCGGTAGACTTTCAATGAATAGGCAAATAAATAAGCTTTTTATGCGCAAATATGTACTAATGAATTAATAAATACGCAAATTAAAAATACAAAAAACAGTAAGTAAGATAGATATTACATTTTCCTTATGATTGATTGCCTTTTTGAAATGTTTAACTAATTAAGCTTCTAGGTGGAGTACGAAACCGATTTCAACTATGTATCTGAGGTTATCATATTATATTCCAGCATATTAAAAAAAATATTGAAGGCATTTATTCAAGATGGAAATTACTTTTTTAATACCGTAGTATTCGTAAATTAATATTTTTACAGTATTTTAAAGTAACTTATTTAAAATAAACGCAAAGAGAATAAATAAATTCTTGGTAGATGCACTGTTGGTCAAATAATCTGTCAACTTCATAAATAAATGCAAAGGGAAAAAAATTTCCGGCAACTCTAAATACATAGCAGAAGTCCTGACGAAAGGTTTAACTCATAAATTACTATTAAACAGTATTTAAGTTCACCCCCATCAAAATAAATGACTCCTTGAAGTCTTTGACTCTATGACCCTATTTAATGTTGAAATAATATAGGGCGCCAACCCAAAGATGCCTATATCTCCCAGACGTGACATTTCAGTGTCTCTTGGTTCTTTCCTTTTGCATTCTGCCATTCCTTGACCATTAAGTCGCAAATATTTTGTATTGGATTCAGGTACTGTGAGTTTGGAGGGAAGGGTTACGCTGTACTGTACGAATGCTCCTCGAAAAATCTCCTGAGTTTCCCGCACTGTGGATGGGACAGGTGCCCTGAACATATATTATTTCTTCGCATTATGGTACTACGTCGTTTATGTATGGAAGTGATGAAAATATGATAGATTCGGGCGTAGGTAATCCTTAGACGTCACTCGAGGTGGTGTTCTCAACAGCAGTCCCGGCCCTGCTGAAATATCTCTCCAGACTGCTGCCGACTGCTGAAATATCTCTCCAGAAACTCAGACATTTATGCCCGGATCTATTTTTACTAGTTGTTTTTTGGGTGATACGTTACAAACAGGAGGTATATAACTTTTTTATAAATTGGGAAATGGTCTAAAAAGTACTATCAGTTAATAAAGTTCCAACAATTGCATGTTCTCAATTGCTAAATATGTCCATAATCAACACTTCTAATGTTTAATCATTGATGAAAGTAACGATATTCTAATATGATCCCGTTACGAATGACCGAATTCTAACGTCGCCGTTTAGTTAGTTTCGCTAACTTCTGACTTTCTTGCTGGACTGGAACTTCTCATACCGGCTGAATGGAAGCGGCTTCTCATCATACAGGTGCTTTTAAGTTTAATGTCCTCTTTATCACGGCGACCCCGCCATCAGTAAGGGAGTTGTCAGCAGTATGGTAACGAATACTGCCATCATCATCTCGAGACGTGAATCTTGGTCTTCGCGTCTTGGTGTGTTGTCATCATCTCATCCCCTCCCTCTAGCATTTTAGCCAGCAATATACTGTCTTTCTATTCAAATCCATTGCCCTCGATATTTGAGCGAAGTTGAGACTTCCTCAACTGTCTCATCGATTTATCCCCTCTCTCCTGGTCATAACGGAATGTTTTGAATATCCCTGGAAGTTATCACAGAGTAATAGTGTCTTCAAAAGCAAATGAATTCAAATCCACATTCCGCATAACCTACCGATCAACTGCCATTAGTCTTTTATCGATCAGCTGCCTGTGGTCTTACCTACGGAGTTTTGCTTAAGGAAAACCGTTTATCACTACCCGGATTTAGTTGAGCCGTACGAGAGAATTCAAAGGAACGTTTCAAATGTATTCAAGGTTAACTAATGAGCCTCCGTTCTTGGGGCCAGCGCGAAACACACTCGGGTCATGCGAGCAGCCGGAAATCCATCACCGATTCGGACGATTAGTCCATCACCTTACTGTGTTTGAATTTCCCTCCTCGTGGCCGAGACCTAAGAATAATATGCCATCAGAAAGGAAAGATTTTTTTTCCCGAGAGCGATAGTGGTGGCGCTCCGTTTGTTGGGTAACATTTTTCCCCCATAGTACATCATTGAAGTATCGCTTTCAGTTCTTCGACGTTGTTTGTCCATCGGTTATGGCGGTGAAGAACTCCTTCCAGGTGAAATATTCAGGTCTGAAATTGTTCCCTTGAGTGGTTTGGCATGGTTTGCAAGTTAGAGTACCGTCTTCCTATTCCGTGGGACCAAGGATCAAATCAAGAAAGTGGTAGAAATGTTTAGAGGTATCCAGATCACAACTAAATTGCTTTATGAAAGACACTTTTAGTAAGTACTCCGTCCGTCGGATAGGGCGTTAATTTAACCGTGATTCCCTTGGATTCTTACGCTAAGGGCAGAATAATACCAGCGCCGGGTTTTTCTCCACCCTTTCTCAAATTCAAAAATATTCCTGCCCGTACAAACTCTACCACCTGTAGCGCATATTAACTCAGTTGTCAGTGTCCTCCCAGGCATAACCAACTAACCAATATTTCCTGGAGAGGGTACGAAAATATCTTCACAAATAAACAGCGAACGAGATAAATCACCAAAATCCCAAAATCATCAAGGGGAAAGCTAGCTGGGAGAGATAGATAAGGATAGACTGGGAAGTGAGCAAGCACTGAAGGATCGTTAAATCGCTGGAGGTCCAAAATGGTGTCTGGGGAGAATCAAAAGCATGGTGAAGTAATTGCAATGACCAGTGAAGGACAAGAAGTCAGGGAGGAGGAATGAGATGGCTTCCGAACGGAAGCGGTAATAAGAGCACAGGCTATAATTGGCGGCGGGGGAAATTTATCGAGCGGGGGACATGGGGGATGGTTTTAGGGGGTCCGGGCGCCGGGGTTATTTTTCTGGAATGGATGATAGGGAGGTGTGTGAGGTTTCGAGGCATTTCCCCTTCCGAGGCAAAAATTGCTTGGGAGCGCGGCGGTAAGCTTATAACGAGAGAAAACACGGGAATCAAGGTGTACGGTGGAGGTCGGCCGTGGGAGGTCGAATGGGGTCGGAAGCAGACTAAAATGAATGGGCCAGCAGATGCGTAGGGGAAGGCGAGAACACACGTGGATGGTGGTGGGAGTGGGAAGGAGATGGGTGGTCGTGCGGGACGGTGGTTGTTTTCGAGGAGGTAGGGGAGTTGAGGAAGGTACCCCAAGGATTTTATGGGGGGAGCTGCGGTCTGTTCCGGAATCGGCGCAGGAATGAAAATATACGGCCCAACAACTTTCGGAGCGGGCTCTGGAAGAATTCGTGTTGGTTTCTGTACGTGGGGGGTTGGGAATGAGAGGGAGGTGGTTGTCTTTGTAGGAAGGGGGGGTGGCGGGAGTTGGAACCTGGACGTTAGTGGAGAGATGTGCGAAGCACGTTAAGGAGACAATAGTCAGGGGTTGCATGGCGTGGCGCGATGTATTTGTGCGTTTCTGGTGGAGGCGATGAGGAGGAGGCATCGAGAAAAAGAGCTCTTGTGGAAGAAATGAGACCGGTCCAAAGAAAATGCATTGCGGTACACCTCATCACAGTTAACAGATTATGATCTGGAAGGAAAAGAGAATGTAAGCTTTTGGCGAGGAATAAATACCTTGTTTGATGTTTCGGAAATAGAAAAATATGCAGACGAATGTATATCTCGGTTATTAAGTTATAAGTGGAGATGTAGCTAATATTTTACGTAACACAGATTGGAAGACGGGTGCATGATACACTTCATCCCCTCATTGTTGCATCTATAAAATATGCGTCGTAAGTTTGGAACTTCGAAACCCTCGATATTTGTAGTAAAATAGTTGTGTAGCCGTAGTAGCCGTTCTTACCCATTAATTCCCCCTACTGTCCATTTTGCTCCCGACCAATAAAGGGAGCTATGTTTTTATGAAAATCAGGGGCAACGGCCTGCCACGATGGAAACACTGGTTCCCGATGAGTCATCGAAGTTAAGCTTCGTTGGGCTCGGCTCGAGTTTAGAGGGGTGATCCTCCGAGTCGTCCGATTGCTGTTTCCCCTGTCTGCAGGTAGCAGACAGTATGTGAGAATTGACCTAAGCCGTCGAAGCACGTTAAACTAAAATACTA
The DNA here is from genome assembly GCA_963573305.1 of Pyrrhosoma nymphula. NCBI lineage: Eukaryota > Metazoa > Arthropoda > Insecta > Odonata > Coenagrionidae > Pyrrhosoma > Pyrrhosoma nymphula. The sequence goes on from OY754333.1 coordinate 67,622,822, forward strand.
CTACTATTATGAAATCAACCTTGGTCTCTCCCATTCTGCCCTTGTTTTTCCTTTTTTCCGTAACGTCACACTCCGCTTTCTAAATAAACTTTAATTTGGTAACCATATATACCAGGTAGAGATACCATGAAAATGGCAGTTATATGCTGAATCCTTGGTGTAATCCTATTATAATTACACGGTGTTGGTAGCACTTAGATAGGACTATTTTTTCATCATAGAGCTTCTACACAACTGACCTCCATCAATTGCATCGCTTTGAAAAATCCTTAAGTTTTCGGCGGCTATTTTATCCCCAACTTCCGCGCTCGTCACTGCCTTCCATAGGCTGAATATCAAGAGAAATACTTAGGAGCAAACTTGAGATTCATTTTTACTAGAAATTACTGTTTTTAACGTTAAGGTAATGATCCTCCGCTGCCGGGCACGACACCCGCCCAAGTGGGCGGCGTCCCGTTGTTGCCAGGAATCAGTTCTCTGTGAATGACTTTCATATTCTAGAAAGTGATAGTTGTGAGGTATTCCCACGCTACTTAACGGTATTTTTAACGTAACACCATCACGGAACTACCTTTCGTCTGGCTCCTACCCTTCGACCTATCAGGCATGGGTGGCCCTACCAGGAGCAAAAGTACTTGCTCCTGCCAGTGCAGCTCTACGGGTCATTGGAACGCACAAGCCCTTCCTCCACGTCAAGGTCGTAGTTCAGGGAAGAGCTGTAAATAACGATTATTGAATATCTCATGGTAAGTTTTCAGGTACGCGGTAATTTCTGGCGTGTATGTTACGATAATGGCGAGAATACCAACCTAATTACCTCGTTTTTCTTTAGTTGTGTGCTTAAGGAAGCATTTCGTTAATTTTTTTGAAAAAAATTAAGGAAGCATTTCGTTAATTTTTTTGAAAAAAATACTTTTACTAATAATCCTTTGTCCTTACCTATGTCTTTATATAAATATTAAACGTAACAGACTTAGTGAACAACTACTTAACTTTGATCGGAAAGAACCCACTAAGCAGATTGTTTTATGCTTGTGCTATTTCGGATGGACAGATATCATGCGAATACGTTTTTCCCTAATTCATTGGAACAACGAATTTTAGCTAGTTTTCACATTATTTGCAAAGACATATTTGAAATCCTTTGTACTAAAATTGGCCTATGTAGTATTAATTTAATAAATACCATATTCGGTTAAAAAATAGGCAGTGTTCTCGTAATTTCATTTGATTTTTTGAAACATGATCTCAAAAAGATATACATTTTTTTTCTAAATATATTGAGCGTGTTTCTTCTGTTCACCTACTCTTGTTTGTAACAGCAATGTATGTACCTAATATATGACTTAAACTGATAAAACAATAATTTTCTCGACTATATGTCGTCGATTTGTCAAATCAAGGTTAATATTATATAGAAATGTATAAAGGGCAGTGTTATGAATCCTTTTATTATTTTCCCTTTCATTTTTTTAAATATTTTGTTTTGATTCTTTAGTAAAGGACCATCATTATACATATATACCAATTCTGGTTCACAATTACTCAAATTTTATTTATTTATAGTCAATTTTTTACTTTAATCATGTTAGTGCACTGACATTTGCTGCTAGGATGTTCCTTCCAAAATGTCCGCTCGTTGAATTATGATGAGCTTTATGTATCTCGTATGAGCGTCTTTGCATTCGCCATGGGGAGATATGCTAAAATCTTCCCGGAGAAAATATTAAAAATTCCTTCTTAATCATTTTTACGGGGGCGATATCTCGTCACGGCGTTCTAAATTGATTTCATAATTAAATGCAATGATTCCACCCCATATTCCTCTCCATTTCCTCGTGTAATCTCTTCCTATCCATCCGAAATCGCCATCTGCTGTCAAATCTCCGCAGTTTCATCCACCAGCCTTAACTCACCTCCCCCCCCCTCACATGGTGCTGAAGTCGATCCCTCCCTTGCAGGCCCTGCTGTTTCAATTCTTATTAATCCTTTTTTTATCGCGTTTTTTCTCCACTTCCGCTGTTATCCGGCGGAGTCTCGTCGGGACCCGAGTTTTTCGCCGGGGCCCTCATTATTTCGATCCGGGCGAGTAAGAATGATTACCCCATCGCGACTCCCGGCTCCAAATTGCTCACTCAGTCACTCACTCGAATCAATTCGTCTTTTCTCGAATTGCTTTCCTTTCCTCCCCTGTCCCCGGCGATTCACGTAGCTTCCTCTCTTTCCGCCCTCTCCGTCGTATTCTTTTGACGATGCATTTGTATTTCACGCCTTTGACGCTATCGCCATAATTTCTTAAGGCAGGACAAAGCTTGATATTTTCTGTTCAAATGACCTTTGAACGGAATGACAGAATTGATGCTTGTTTGATTGGTGCTAATGTTACAATGTCATCATCATTGGCTTTAAAACTTTTTTTTATAACAAGAAAGCAATAATGAGGGAGATGACTTCAAGAATCTGTGTGACAGCAGCTTCATCTTCTCGGCATAATTGGTCTTTGAACAGAATGACGAGAATTCATACTTGTCTATATTGGTGTCCTTTACTGAAGCATATAGTACACATTCTTTTATCATCTAATTATTCATGACAAATAGCTCGTTACTAACAATGTATGTTTATTCCCAATAAAAAAAATCTAAATGAAAAGAGCGTGCTCAGTTTTGTTGACCGTGTTTAGAGAAGGGGTGAGAGTGAAATAGTTAAACAGGTGATGTATGATAGTTGAGGGAATGGCGTGAGACGAATAGGAAGGGAAAGTCATGGGATAATGTAGAGGAAGAGACTATTTAGAGGAAGACTATTTTAAATCTTGAAAATAGGAGAGCAGGACATAAAACCGTGCATGAAATAGTACACGAATGGGGCAGAACCAGCGAAGTTTTACAAGGATAAGGCGGTATGGAGGAAGTTGTTAAAATCGAACACTGCTCATTTGGCAATGCCTTACCCTAGAGTGAACGGCTTAATTGGTATGCATGAAGGTTATTTCCGTGGTAAGATGGCCAAATATGATATGCCTTATTGTTTTAGGTATGTATTCCGTTGGATTTGTCTCCGTGAGATTGATAAGTTAGAAAAATGTGATATGTTTAGGATTTGTAGGGCTTGATAAAAACCCTTTGGCAATATACGATTAGTCCATTTTTCAATTACTTTAGTTGCAATTACTTAAGCTATATGCCATGTAGTTTGCTCTCTTGTTAAATTTGCAAAACATGGCATATCAAATTTAGCCATCATACCACAGATTTGATGTGAATTTGACAAATGTTTTTATCAGAAACAACCAAGGTTTCGACGTTGCACGTCATCATCAGGTGGTGATTAATGCAAAGCAAATTCCATCAAGTTACGTCTGAGACAACGGAGTTTAATTTGAAAATGCTGTCAATTTTTTCTGTGTAGGTTCTTAGTGAATTGGAGAGAACTAATACGATTAACTACTTCCAAAACCATGGTGTAACATACATGTAAATATGTTGAACCATAAGAAGATAGTACAAATTTGAAAAAATAAATGAAAATACCAGCATTAATACGATACCAGCATTAATACGAAAAAAACACTTTGTATTTCCTCACGATTTCATAGTGAATTTAGTCTAAATTGAACCTTAAATTTAAAAAAGGCAGTATGTGTGAATTTACAATAGGTACAGCAATGATGCCACTTGAGAAACGCTTGAACTTTAATGGACGAAGGGAGTTTGCGTTTGGAAAAGAGAGGCTTGCACGTGGATATTTCCAATGGGTTATTTGTGTATTTTTCAAGAAATGCGAAGAAAGGAGCCATAAAAGTTTTTTTTTCATCCAAGTGAGCTTTATTAGGATGCCTGTGATGCCCAAGCCTCAGTTGCACCGTAACCAACAGTAATATTTTTAAACGCAATCCTTATAAGTGGAGCTCCGCCTTTAGAAAAGTCAGCATTGCGGAGGTTAGATGCTCGAGACCTGTGAAGATTACTCTTGTGCACGTTTGGAAGATGACGGCCCCAAAGAAGCTTAAGTATTTTGGACTATGCATTAATGCCTCGATGAAAAGCCTTGAGTTTAAAAATATTTAATATCACGAATTAATCCTCAGTTTTTCATGCTCCTATTTGATCTTCATCAACTTTTTAAAAGAATTAAATTTAGAAATGTTTATCCTGATTCCAAACGTATATTGGACTTTGTTACCTCCGACCTGTTCCCACTAAGTGTTCGTTGTATTTGCGTATTTGACTAATCAAGCTTATACTTTTTCACTTATTATTAAATTTATCTTAATGTATACCTAGCACACACATTAACTAGCAATTTTTTTAAACTATGGGAAGTAGTCACTGTGAGAATCTCTCGCAATGCTTTCTTTAAAAAAATATCTGTCATTTTTTTTCCTGTCTGTCATTCTGGCTGTCCTGTCATTGTTTATTACACTACCCAGTTAATGTGCCTTAAGGATATAACAATGTTCTAAATTTCTCATTTCTAGTGCTGTATCAAGCTTATTAATTTATATCCAAGATTACTAATTAAATCTAGGAAACAATAAATATAATTAATATGTATTTTTGCTGCTTAACAGGTTTTCCCCGGCACCTTGAATGTTTTTCAGTCATTTTCTTTTTTAGACAATGTATAAGATGAATTGTTGTTAAAATTGTGATTTTATTATATTCTTGGAAAAAAAATCATTACATAGACACGACAGATTCTCTGTTCTATGTACTACATACTCTTCTACTTCTGTAGATTTAAATATTAACAGTTTATAGTTCCATGCTCTCATTTCACTGCTGTCGCCCCACTACCTGCTTCTGAGATTTTTATTTTTTCTTCGTCATTAATCAATCGCCCACTCTTTCCCCATTGACGTTCATCAGCATTAGATTAAATCCAGGAAATGTACAGCACGACTTCATTTCAATAAATCCTCTTTCTTCTTCGTCCATCTACTTCATATTTCTTGCTCCCCATCCCAAATCATGCCGGCAATATGTTCATTTAATGGGCTTCCTTTACGCCGCTGAGCCGTTTCCTTAATCTTTATACTAGCGCAGAGAGAATCAATATCCATTGCTTTAATTCTCCATTTGTCACCGAATCCTTCCAGAATATTCTCCATCACACTTCAGGGAATTCGTTAAATAGTTTTTTTCAATTTGCCTTACCATCATTTAATAAATCATCATAATTAGCGTAAGCACTTGACGATTATTATCTGCTGGTTGAAAAGTTGAAAAATAAATATTATGCATTTCCATAGCTTACGGTCACAGTTTGAAATCATGAAAAATGGACAGATTCAGATTGGAGAGTAAATGAGAAGCATGGGAGTCATTAGTGTGCACTATGAATTTTTATCATAACCGCAAATAAGTGTGTTATGTCTCTCGAAGTAAGATTATGTATAATTAGTAAATTTTTTCCACGTTAGATTTTAGCAATGTGGTAATTTATTTAAGCTACTCAAACAAATCCGGAAAAGTAAATAAATGGATGGGCACACCTCTCTAAAAATATGTAATCATCGGATAGGGTACGTCAGATTCTTGAATAGATTAATGATGGAGTTGTTTACTCCCCGGCTTTTCGACAAGTATTTTTGGTTAAATCGTATTTCCTGAATATCTGCCAACACGTCTCAGGGTAGACGGAAATTACAGTTTTTTAATGCTGCCATTATTTCATAAATCATCCTAATTATCGTAAGACGTTTAGGGATAGGTAAAACAATGGTTGTCTAGTGGATTATAGTCGCAAATTTAAGGGCGACCACTTGTTAATAAACATTGTAAAGAACTACCAATTTTCCGAAGATGTTACTGGTTTGAAATCATTTTTTAAAAATTTTTAAATTTAATTAGAAAAAATTATTTTCGTAGATTTCCGCAGTTTATTTTAATTTTGGTAAGTTTCCTTTGGATTTCTGGGATTAAACTATACTTTTTTATTAACAGTTTCGCCGTGCTATTCTGCCGGCTTCGTCAGGCTTTCTGCCGCAGAAATTCAAAAGAAACTTTCCATAATTTAAAAATTATTTTAAATGTATTTTGTAAGAGTATTCAGAAAAGGAAAAATTTATTGGATAACGTGGTGGTACCCCATATAATTGAATGACATTTATATTTCCGTTTGTACTAATATTTCCACACTAGACTTAGGTATTGTTGTAATACTGCAATCCACTCTAATAAGACACTGAAAGTAAAAGATGCGGTGCGGATACCTATCTACAATATGTAATCTGATATGCCTCGTCAGTTTTCTGAAATGTCTAGTTATTGATATAGCTGCTAACTACTGGGGTTTGGGTGGGGAGCTTTGAATGCACTGTATTTCACTAGCATTATACATAATATTTAAGTATAGTCGTTAATTACAAGTTTTTAATGTGACAATCCTTTTATTAACCATCCTTATTGGTGTATGTTGTTTAGAATTAAGTGAAAGATGATTATTTAGTTGATTGTATTCGCAAAGAAATTAGCGTTCTTTCGTTTTTAAAAGTAGTGTAGAGATAGTTATTCTCCATAGCCTACAGAATAGGTTGAAATCACAGAAAAAACATTTTTGATGTTATGAGAGTAAAAAGTATGAATATAGATGGGAATCTTTAGCGTGTATCATATATTTTTTAATCCTACCACAAATAATAGAATTTTGTATTACCTTTCGATTATTATCAGTGCAATACATGCATATTAGATTCTAGTATTGTGGTAATACTGTAGGCTACCCTTTAAGATTCCGATAGTAAATAAATCGTGGATCATACCGTCCCACAAATGGTAACCTGATATCGATCATTAGTTTCTTGGAAAGTGTAGATATAATGTACCAGCCTTTTCATGGGGGATTTTTTTTAGATACACCGTTTCCTTCCGTTCAACTGGGCACCAAAGACAACCCATCTGCGCAAATAGGTAGGAGAGTCTAAGGAGAGAAGTTTCCTTTAGCACGTGGCACTCTCAGGGCCGGGGGAGAGACCCTGGCGGCACGCAATTCAATTACACGTCCGGGCACAACCGCCGTCGTGTCTTGTGCCTTTGCGTCGGCCTCCACAAGTGCCCCGGCCGCTTCTGCCCCAGCGGTACACTTCCCACATGGTGCCTTCGCTAACCTTGCCTACAAGCCCTTGCCTCTAATTAGCAAACCCTTCCGATCTTCCCTCTTTCTCGTTCTCTCACACCTGACTCCTTTCCTCCTAAGCCGCCCCCGCATTAATGCAAACACCTTATTTCGTTTCCTCCCTTACACCATCCCCTGGTCCTCCCTCAGCTTCAAACCTCTCCTCGTACTTCCTGCCCCCTTTCCGTAGAAACCCCGGCGTCTTCCGCTAATCCCTACCGATATAACTCTTCCTCCCCTTAGCCACGAGAATACTGCCGCGCCCATCTGCACCCAGCATGACGTACGCCCAAGAGCACTTTGTGGGAGTACTAGCACCTAAAGTTTTCGGTTTGGCGCCTCTCCTAACCGCGAGATATCCTCTTAAGTATCGCGTCCATGTCACAGATTACCGCAAGCTTTCAGAAATGGATTATGCATGATGATTATGGAATTTTGAAAATGTCATAACAGTTTTGAAGTGCTGAAAAGGTTGTAAAAACCTCATCAACAAAGCATATCAAAGTTTGAATCTACTTAGGTATAATGTTGTGTGCACTAGCTTGAGGATGCACAAACGTTTCCCGGAGAGTATTACAATGATTTAGGCGGTTGATTTGCTTATTTTATTTTTGAGAATGATAAAGAAGTTAGTCTGAACGGGAATAAAGATGAAGCGTGAAAATCAAGATGTGTTAGGATAAGAAAAGAAAGTGCAGTGCCATCCGTATACGAGTTAAGCTGGCCATAAAGCATTTCGCTGCATGGATAAGAAAAATGTTTGGCCCCAAAATTTAATCCTATGTGACCACACATGTCTTACTGCTAATGCAGTTCCCAATGCGGACGCCATGATATCTATTTTTACTTGTCTACTTAAATTATTTATTATATATCTTCATGTAATTTATCACCAGCGGAATAGGATAAAGAGGTAAATTTTACGGAGCGATGCAATGTTGAAAGCTAGGCTAGAAATTATAATGATAAAGTAAAATTATGCAAATCGAAGGAGCTTTGAAATGTAGCTAAGAACGTAGAATCAACGGGTATAATATTATTTGTGACTGGCTCATGCTACTATAAAACTAACTTACTTCTTCATAATTTGGCAGATTCTTGCATGAGAAATTATCTACCATAGAAATTGTAAAACTATTTTGGAAGCTCTACACTTCCAGCATTTGATGCATTGCAATAGGTACATCATGCAATACACATCTGCAAACTAATACAAGGAACTTTCAGAAGCGCGAATTTTTGGAAAAAGTAATTTGGTAAATAAGAATCCCTTGATCAATTTCATGTAAGGATTTACCATGCGTCCTGAAAAAGTTCTATTGTGCTGAGTTTTGGCTATTGAAAATTCATACTTGGAGTAATGCATGATAGAAAATACATTAGCAGACTCAAAATATTTGATTATGTGGAACATAGCAAGTGTGCTTCGTACAGTTTTCTGTGTATTTGAATATACAAATTATTAATATGTAAAATTATAGTTGTTTCATTTTATTGAATGCATGACGAATTGACGACTCGAACTTTTACTTCACCTTTATCGTAACCCTACTCATGTAGGATCTATTAATACTGAAACTCCTGCTGTTACACATCTATCAAGAAAGACAAGAAATTTTATTTTGTGGTGAGGAATAACGTGTCGGTATGGTGACTAGCCTCTCATTCAAAGAGCCCACCCCTGCACTTGAATTCCTGCAATTGAAATGTTTCAGCGATAGCGAAAATGTCTCAGCGGAATCCCAGTCCTCACTTTGGTGCAATGTAGAGAAAACTTCAAGTAGAATACCAACTTCCACGGATGTTAAGTAATACTGTTGACTCCTTGACATATTCCATTAAGAATATGTGAACGTCGAAACTTGGTTTCTATCCAACATTCCTGCATTAACTAAGAATATTTAATCCTCCCCTTGCAAAACGCTAAAATCACGAAAATGATCTCAGTTGTCGGTCAACCGGCCAAAGAAAAACCTTAAATAAATATCTGATTGGGACTTCTATAAGAATGCTGTTTCTCAGTTGTCTTTTCCCACTGGAGGAAAATGGGTATAGTAGCAAAGATAAGGAAAATAGCACTAGCCAAATAGGCGTTCATAAATAGTTGCCGATGACTAGGACCTTGGGTAAGAATGTGAATTTTTACGGAGATTTTAATATAGAGTGTAGCGTTGCATGACACAAACTTTGACTCAGAGAAAAGAGGATGACATTAAACTGCAGGCGTTTGAAATGTGGGCGTGGAGGGAATGGGGAAATTGTGCCATATTGAGAGAAACAAGAGCGAGAAATTGCTTGGTGTGGTGGAAAAGTACAGAACAATACTTGAGAAATTAGGAAATGAGAGAGGAGGTGGTAATCAAGTAATGATAGATGAGGGAATGTTTTATTCCGTGATGAAGTGGAGAATTCTGGATGCTTTAGATGAGAAAAAATATGCTTTATAAACGGGTTAAAGAGAGGTAAGACGTGTGCTGGGTAGAAGAAAGGAAATGTGTAAAGAGATAGAGGCCTGCTTCTTTGAAAATCTTGAGGAAATTGACACTCTTCCATTTAAACCTACCTTAGCCGGCAGGTTTCCCTTGTAATAATTTCGCTTTGACTGAGATTCGAACCCAGATCCCTCGATATCACCCCGAGTGATGTAGCCACTTAAGTTACCAAGGTGTCCTATTCCCATGCGGATTTTTACGGGAATAAGACGATCAAAACTGCTGGACGTGTGATATGTAAGAAACAGTCCCAAGCGTGCGCTTGACGCCACCGTCCACGAGGTCAAAGCCAAACATGGGACACAATCTGGTGACGACATCTTTTGACAACTCTTTTTACTTCTGTGGAATTTTGCACTTATGTGCACTTGCGGGTGACTCCGCAAAGGCAATACCGTGGCTAGTCATACTATCCTCAAAATTCGTTAGTAATGGTGAATTACTAACGAATTAATACCTTCTATGGTACTCATGGCGTAATAAAGCGTGCCCCAGTGGCATTTGGACGCCTTGTTTGGGTTCCCCTTTACCTTCAGTTAAATGAAACTCCTCGCCGACGTCCATCCTTCAAGGTTTTGCCCCTGCGCGCCTTCCCGACGCGGATATTTCAAATTCCTCCACCCCAACACGTTCCACGCCCCCTTTAACATCCCTCTCTTGCCTCTCGTGTCTGATTTCATAGTTTGAACTCTCGGCTCCGGAGTCTTCGGAAACTTACCCCCCCCCCCAACCCATCTCCCCCTACACTTTACCAGGGGTCTGTGGGGGAGGTTCGAAGGGTGCTATCCAACCCAATCCGCCCCCCCATCCGACGCTCAAGGCTTGAGCAAACTTGCCCGCCAGACGGCGGCGACTGTTTCTGATGCACATAATTAAGCAATTACGGCAACATCTTGGGCGAGAACCTTCCGGGGGCCAAGGAGGAGAGGCTAGGAATGCGTACATAGCACCCTATGCACGAGCGAGAATGGTTTGAGAGCCTGAGTTGGCTCTTTGACAGGAGGTGGGTGGGAGACGGATGCCGTGCATAATCTAAGGGTACTCCGCGTGTGCCGCAAGGCCTTGCCAAGAGTCCGTCATTAACGACTTGAACAATCTCTCTCTCTGTTTGAGCGGGGATTTACGAGTCCATTCCCATCCCTAGGAGCAAGATGTGTTAATTGATTTCGACGTGCATCGATTATTTGCCTCATTTGTCAATTCAAGGGTGAGAGAAAGAGAAACACTTGTTAAAATTTTCTCACTTTAAATTACAACCAACCAAGGTTTGGGCAAGGTATGCCGTATTGAGGGTACATTTAAACTATACCTTCATGATTTTTATAAATAAACTTTTATCTAAAAACTTCCGATGACATAAGAATAACTTCTCTTGCATACCTTTCCACTCAAGCCTTTTTTTCTCAACCTACCCCACCCCCAATGTTACCATATATAAGGCAGAGATATTTGTAAAAGTGTACTCTGAGGATGCATATGACGTTCCAAGATCTTGGTCGGTGGCATTTAAAAGTGCGGAAATGATAACCAGTTTTCAAATTTCTCTTTCTTCAAGATTAATACCTATATTATGTTTCCACCAAGTCAGTTACAATACTCCAGCATAAAATAAAAGGAGAGAAAGCTCAATATTTTACAATACTTTGATTTAATGAGACCAGTGGCATTAAGTGTTTTCACTTTAGTAAGCAACGATTTCTTCGTTTGGGATTCCCCGCGTCTGAGTTTTAAAACAACGTTTCTTCTCCTTTCATGAAAACCTGATCAGGATCATAAACCTTGATTTTGTCTCTGGCAAAGAAGAAAAAGCGTTGGTGTTTTAGAATTCTGTCAAAGAGAATCCCAAACGGAGAAACTATTCTTAGCGAATGTCGACCGCGAAAGTTTTAACAATTTTCATTTCAGTGCTCATTTTCTTTCCTATCAACAATGAGACTCAAACATTCTCGTGAATTATATTTTACTGGAGAAGGTGCCCGTTGAATATCAACGGGAAGGAAAAAAATCAACACTGCTCGTGACTGCGTTCAACGTCAAATTTGTCGATATATTTTACTATATCTTTTACCATATAATAGCAAAAATAAAACTTCTATTTATCATCTAAAATATTATAATTTACATATCTTATTTAGAGCAAAAAACCATTGAGTAAATATATATACACGGAATCTCGACTTAAACAATAAGTATGGTCGTTGTGGGGTCGATACCTCAAAAAATCGTTACGTTTCAGCAAACATTTCGGAATTTCAACCGGAATACAAAATTCAATTGAAAGAGTAAGAATCTTTATTTTATTTTATTTCTATTAGCACCTTTCCCGATAACAGAAAACCACTATTTCTAATTTAAGTTTGCAAATAAAAAAAGCTCTGCAGCTAAATAAAGATTCAGCTTCACGTGTATTTCTTGTGTGAAAGTTGCTGACATATACATATATACACACATTGGTGATTATTATAGTAGATAATCCATATGTAAGTCCTTTTTCTTTTGGGTTTGAGGCTTACGTAAGTTAAAATAGGTAATATTATGAACTTAAGTTTCGCAAACAATCAAATTCGCGAATTGTTAGTCATTGAAATGAAACTTCTTTAACATTTTCTGACGTTTCATCATTACTTTCAGACAACTTTAGGGGCACACATTACTTTGGGGGAACATTAGTGAACAAGTGCAAGTGTTTAATTTACAGAATGTGTATGTTGTAGAAGGGTGGACGAGGATGTTCAAAATTGCAGAGGAGCATTAGCAATCAATCGAGAGAATCGAAAAATAAAATTGATACATCCGTTGCTGGGAACATACATTTTTCATTCGAAACATTTGTTTTAGTATTCAAATTGTATTTAAGAAATGGAGGTTTTTACCTCAGTTTTTTGTGTGTGTTTCCCTGCCTTATTGATATGATATCCAGCGCTTCGATGTATTGTTATTCCTACTTTTGTTGCACCTTACAGTCACCATAGTTTAACTTGATAGTAATACATTTAAAGTACATTTTTATAGTGACTAATAGGTGTCATTCATTTTGAATGTCCTGGGTATTCGTCTAAAACCATGGACATCCTATAGCACTCATTTTTTGTGAACGCTGGAAGCTACCTTATATCACAACCAGATTTATGTTCTTTAAAACCAGATCGACTCTAGTTACACTCGGATGGTGCAGGACTCATGTTTTGTATTTCTCCGCCGCAGGAAATATGCAATAGATGTGCAAGATGATATATGTGAGTAATAGAGAGGCTTGAGTAAGAGTTTCGGCTGCCAACTTTATGTTAAGTGCAAATTTAGCTGAGCCCTTCGTGGCCTTTCGTTTCCCGTCAACATATTTGCGAGCCAACTTTGTACTAATGGTAAACCTTGCGTCACACCCATAAAATGAATAACACCGTTAAATTTCATTGAATAATAGTTCTCCTTCCGTATTTATTTTTTATTTTCCATCAAATAAGATGAGAAAACGGATTCTATAGAGAACAGCAAAAATTCTTTAAAAATCGCCATATAATAAATAAACTTCATAGGTCCATTATTTTCATTTATTTGTGCCTATAGTAATCAATTTTTCAAGTTTTTTACCGCATAATTTTCCATTTCATCCGATTGCATTGTTTAGAATCATCATCATTGAATGATGAGTCGATCGTCGTAAAATATATTACGTAAACTAGCGTTGATGATGAAATGATGATAATATATTTGATGTAAACCAGCCCCCTTGCGGTTTCACACAGTTTGAAATCAAATGGGGGCAACCTGTTTTTTTTTTCTTTTTTTTTAAATGTAACTACGGATCTGTCCGAGCCGTAACTGTGACGGAGTCACCCGATTTCTTCACCGTAACTTACACACTTTTGAAATTTTATGAAGATCAGTCGTAAGCTCTGTGTTAACCTTGGCATGGATTATAAATGTGGAGCGAAAATTTGATGATCGGCCGTCAAATTCATCCCTACAATTAGTTATTTTCCGGCCTACCTCCTCGCTGTAACGAAAAGATAGGTAGCTATCGCGATTCGACCTCATTGAGAAAAAATACGTCGAAGGTCGTAAAATATATCAGTTGACCCAAATAGAGCGATCGAGGAAGAGGCATTACGGAAGGAATGATGTTACATCTGGCAGAAGCTGGCAGACTTGGACTTTGGGCATTAGCGAGCGTCCGTCGATGGTGAAAAAAATCACCTTATTGGACGGGGGAGCGTCGAGGTCTACAGTGCTGAAGAGGCTCGAGATTCGGTCTTCGTAGATAGACGAAGTCGGAAGGGTGGAGGAGTTCATTCGATAAGACGAGGGGAGAGGTGGGATGGTGGTGATGCTCTGGTACAAATGGCCGGGGCAGCGACCCAAGGCGGCGGAAGAGGTGCGGCTGAAGGCACGAAATTAGTCAATCAGTGACCACGTGCGGTGGAACGCTCGTTTCCGCAACGACCTAGAGTTAGCGGTGAAGACGTTGTGGGGTGGATGTGCTTCGTGGGCGAGATGCTTAGAGGGAAGTGGGTTTTTGGTGGAAGATGGGAGTAGGAAGGAGGAATAGGGAGGTCATTTTGAGTAAGCCGTGGAAGTTCGGCTGGGAATACATACCTTTCAAAGTCTTGAGTCGCTCTGGGATGATGCCAATCGTGTCGAACCATTTTCTGGGAATCGAATAAGCAGTAATTCTTGGGAATAGTTTCCGTTGATAACTTTTGATGCCTACTTCAACTATCATTCTCATATAGATGTATTGAATTCATAGATGCGCCCGATAAATTGTGGGATTCCGAGTTGAAATAAATTCATACAAACAAGCAATCAAGTGTCTGGGTATAGTTTTTTTCAATTCAATTAGTTTTGATGCGTGTTTTTACTTTAGATGATGAGACGGTTGAGCGGTACTAGTCAGGTAAAATAATTAAACAAAGGGCAAAGCACTTAAGTCTGCCTTATACTCTCTATTTATTCACTATATTAAAGAATTACATCACTTATCATAGTTATAAATGTTCCGTCTTCATTTTGAGTTATACTCATTCATTAGCGGTTGTTTTGAAACATCACTACCACAAGTTACCATTTCGTGGTCAACTTAATGTATTCCTGAATGTTACTATTTTCCCGCCGTTGCCCTTAAGTTAGTGTATTTATCTTAAGGTGGTATTAGCGCTATGTAGGCGAGTCGGGTGTACAGCGTTGGAAGATTTAAAAAACTCACGATGGCTAAAGAAAAATCTAGTAAATCTTTATAAAACCAATTTTATATACTTGCGAAGTAGCAGATAAATCAAATGTTTGGTTTCAACATGAGTCTACCCTCGCAGGCTTTCACTTTTTCCTTGGGATATAGTATTCAGTTGGATATCATAGTAAAACTTAAATAATTTATCTCGTTTAATCCTTGTTTAAAAAAATATAAAATAGCGCTCGTAGTAAGAGTTGGTATCTCAAGACTAACCAACGTTTAGCGACTTTGCCATATGGTTAGGATGTATTTAAGATCTGATTCTAGTACCCACTAATCCTAGGAGGGACAAATGCAATAGGCTCTTCTGCTCTCATAAGATCCAAAACTCTTTCCTCCTATCTTTTGCATCCCACGGAGCGATTTTCCTAAAGATAAAGAATAGGGGATTCGGAAATGATTTTACAACTTGAGGGCGGCGCATCCTCTAGACGCCTTTCAGAAGTAGTGTGTTGACACTAAGACGACAAAAAATGTCTGGATGAACTTGCGTATCTCTAGTGAGAGGTCAAAACAATTTGGCGAGCGATGGTCAGGTCTATCGTTTTCCATTGTTGCACCACTGGCCGCTTACCTCTCCTCCTGGGAATGTAAGCAATGCTGATCACCTTCCTATCATCTATCTGTCTTATTTTACGCTATATATTTTGATGAAGAATACGGTAATAACTTATGCAACGGCAGAATGAATGTGACATATTTTCAACCCCATTGGCGCGGTTTCAATTGTAAGTTAAATTCAAAGACGAATTGAAAGTAAATAATTTCCGTAATTTTGATGAAGCGCAACTAGTAGAGGTCCGCTATCGACGAATGATATTCAAATGAAATATAAAGGCGCCAAGTACTAATCCAAATGTTCACTGATATATTTTACTTGAAGTAAATAAATATCAGTGATCTATAGGAGAAGAAAATGGTGAGAAAACCTGAGTCCAATACGGTAAGAAGTAATGGGTCAAATTGAACCATAGCCGTCCTTCTAGGTATAACATCAATTAAAAAATTAAGCAGCAACAATTACGAAATTTTCTTTCCATATTAGTGAAATATAATTAAAAATGCACAAAGTCACAAATTTGAAAGAATCTAATCACAATTAAGAATTTAAATTTGATTTTTAACATGTGTTATGGGTTAAAATGACCCATCCCGTCCTTCTAGTGTTAATAGAGGAGACGAGGGGATAATGAACAGGCTCCATTTCTTTCTATGTAATAGTGAAGCTATTTAGCTAGCTTGTGGCGTGATCCTCGTCATATTTTAGTATTCTGTTCCATATAGTTAAACATAGCTCATTCCCAGGAATGCAATTCCGTATACGACTCACAGAGGCAATTAAACATTTTTTTTATTCAAATGAAATACTTAAATTAATTACTTCTAAATACTAGATTTCCTTTAGTAATGCTAAGAATAGTGTATAAGAATCCTTCTTCCTTTAAGTAATGCATATTCACAGATGATGAATCTATGCGTATGATATTATTTCTTGTGTAATTCTAGATTTCCTCTCATTAAAGGTGCATAGGAAACAGTCTCGCGTCTTCATTGCACGTTGAATCTAAAAGAAAATGGAAATATCAAAGTCAAATATTTGAGTCCAAAGAAGTGGGTAGCATCAATAAACGATTAATTTGCTTCTAGGTAGCTTAGAGAAGTGGGGCAAAAAAGTCATTTATCGTCTTAAATCAGTTTAAAAACTTACTAGCGAAGTAATCTTGACCATCAGCCATTTATGTTGAAAGATATTTGATATTATTTCATTTATGACTGTAGGCTATTGCTACTGTTGACAGCCTTTGATGATGCTTTCGAGTTATGCCGCTGCAGGAGAATGTTTAGCTGAAATGCTCCGATCGCAGTACAAATCGATAAGCTCATCAGAATGTATCAATTTTGCATAGCATATTTTAGGCAGCATTAAATATTGAAAGTCAGTGGGAGTGTAGGGAGAACGCAGCACTGGTACAGTAAAGAAAATAAAGATTTAGCTTAAGGTAACATGAGTTCAAAAGTGCGACGTTGTTGCCAAAGGGGAACATAAATGAGAGACAATGCACAGAAATTTTGTATTTTTTGAAATAATAGAAAGCAATGGTAACACAATACAAGCTTATAAGGTCGTAGTCGAAACCATGGGCAGAGAGTTGACGAAATTTGACGGGGATAAAATTTTCTAGTGGTTGCTGCAATGTGAAAGTGCCCTGTTGAGATAATTTCAGCCTTTACATTACAGCTATACATAATACATTATTCTAATGCATGCGTTTTCGTTCCCGTTTGTTCATCAGCACATGAATAATCATACTAGCAGTGGTGGATAATTATTTCTTCTTCCATAATGTGCCCTATTTCATGAATTTAGGCATGTTCATTCTTAATTTACGGACATATTCTGCATACTAGTTTGGCATAGATGTCATTTTTCAACTTCGCAACCCTTATCTGTTGCGTTGTTGCTCATCAATTCCTATGCATCATTTCTATACTCATCGCATGTATTAAGGCAACGATTTGTATAGGTCTTTTATAGGTTTGGGATTAGACCTATGTTCCTCAACGATGGTGAAAGTACCCAGATATTCAAAGTATTGGAGGCAAAAATGAGGGTTTAGGGGAGCAAAACATTCATGGAATTACAACCTGATTTCCGTGAAACTATGCGCCATTAAGTGCTAAAATTAAAATCTTACTGCCATCAAGACAAATGTGCGGACATCATACCGAACATTGAATTTATTGATCAAAATCATCAGGCACAAGGATCCCATTGAATAATGAGAGTAACTGTACAAAATCTTCATATGTAGGAATTCATGGGGGTGATTAGGAAAATATTTTGTCTAAAAATCCTTGAAAGGTGGCGTGAGCATTATTTTCGTTTATGCACAGATTTTCGTGAAAATTTGTATGAGTGTCCTTATTAGTAATATCTATCGACAATAGCGAAAAAAACTGAATTTTACTAATTTGGTTTCTTGGCAATTCAATGCTATTTTAAAAAGTTGCCTTATGGCGTATGATATATATTTCGGTATACATATGAAGTTATTGGTGGCGGCCGATACTATGTGGAATTCCATTATAGGAAAGGATAAATTACTTTGCACTTATTCCACTGAAGAGTATTATTTATTGAGCCAACATGTTTCACTGCACTGCAGCATCAGTCCTGATGATGCTGCTTTCAGTCCTGATGATGCTGCAGTGCAGTGAAACATGTTGGCTCAATAAATAATACTCTTCAGTGGAATAAGTGCAAAGTAATTTATCCTTTCCTCGGTATACATAATGCAAATACATATGCGCAGATATTCTCGTTATCGCTAAATGAAACGTTTCTTATTATTAGTATGGTTTCAAACAAAAATCAAGGTATGATGGTGAGTAAAAAAAATCTTATTTTGATTGAGCTTTCCCTTAAATGTCGAATACCGTGCCGATAACCCAAGTCATAACAATAATTTAATTAAATTGCGAAATTTTTACAATATGTACTACTTTAACCATTTGCTTTACTAAATGCATGTTGATTTCAAACGATAGCCTTCAAATGTAGTCCAAGATTTTTTTTTCAACTCACGATTACAGATCACCCAGATTGGGTGCATCCACCGCTGCGCACGAGTGAAGTCCCGACTATTTTTAGGTAGATTTTAGAAGTCCTATGAAAAAAAGTGACGTTCGTATGAGTGTTAACATATTTATAATTTAGAAAAAACGAGCTGTTGTATATCAACAGGCATGGAGCGCCATACAATGTACCTTTTTTGAAAAAAGTTATTAAAACTTATTTTTGATTTGTCCTTTCATTATTTGGACTTTTATTATAAATAGGCATAAATATCTTTAAAATTCATTCGTAGCTTTTGTTCTGAACAAAAACGTATTCCTTACGATATATATATGTGCGTCAAATATGACCCGATATTGCCATTTCGCGGTATCCAAATGATTCAGGCGTCCCGAGGGCTAAGGGGGGTGATAGTCAACAGAAAAGGTTGAGAAACCCTGAGGTAAACCAAAGTAATAGCTCTCAACTGCATGTGATGTCTTTATTTTTGTAATACAGTAAAACACTACTTTTGTTACCTCATAATAGGAAGTCCCTTTGCATCCAAACAGCGTAAATTTGAAAACTTTGCATCACCATGTGAAACAACGATTCCATTAACCGCAAGTTACTGACGAAACATAACCAGAAATAACCTCCCCGAATTTGTC
This sequence comes from Pyrrhosoma nymphula, assembly GCA_963573305.1. Taxonomy (NCBI): domain Eukaryota; kingdom Metazoa; phylum Arthropoda; class Insecta; order Odonata; family Coenagrionidae; genus Pyrrhosoma; species Pyrrhosoma nymphula. Next base: position 67,641,890 of record OY754333.1, read on the forward strand.
GCATGTTTTAGAGTGATCCACCGCAGATATTTGCTGCTTTTCGCAAAGAGATTTCTCTCAATTGATCTCCACTAATATGGAGGAGATATAACCATGATAACAAGGTGAATCAAAGATCTCGACATGTAAAATTTCCGTTGCGGCTGGATTATCTGGGGAGTACGTAGTGTCTTTTGAATTTGGCGTAGCTTATTAGCCTGACTAAGAGTACCCTTGTTCTTTGAAGTCATCATTATAAAGTGGAATTATAGCATTATTAGGTGGTAAATGCATGCACAGTATGCGTAGCACTCCTTTAACGGGCGTTCATCAAACCTTGTCGCGGTAATATCGAGGCTATCTGACGTTTTCGGCGACTTTTACCGTCTTGTTAGCCCATCGAAGCGCGAAGAGGTGTGGGGAAACGACTTTCACAAAAACCCCCTAGAAGATGGATGGCTGCGTATTATCTCTGCTAATTTTGGGAGCGTTCGCGATTGCGAGAAGCCGTCGGGGAGAGTGTATTAGGGTATATGCGTTGGTGGAGAGAATATTGAAAGGACTCTGCTGAGCCCTGGGAAGCGGCGCTCGTGAGGCCCTCTGTCGAGAAAATTATTATGGTGGGGCCGAGGGTGGATAGTGGATATCGGCCGTGTTTGGCTTAGGGATCGGGGAAGAGATAAAGGGAAGTTAAGGAAGCTGCCGTTGGGAGGCAACACATTGGTGGGAGGTAAGGAGTGGAGTACCGTGAGTGTTTGTGGAATGAAGGGGGAAAGGAGGAAAGGGCGTTTCAAAACTCATGGAGGGGGTATATCGCGAATATGGGAACATACATTAAATTTCCTCCTCATATTTTAGTAGTGTACACGATGGTAAACGAACTCAAATAGGCATATAAGCCAACATGTCTAAGTACATGCGTCATTCGCAGGCGTAGATAATTGCTTTTGAAAAGTGGATGAATATTTTTTTAAATTCACGAGAGCCAAAACGACATCTAATGCCCCCGCACGGTAGACCTTCTCTTCTTTACGTGTATTTCAACAGGAACATATTTATAAACAGTTTACTTTTTCACTTTCTTCCATTAGGGAAATGGGAACAATTTTTTTCAGCTAGGGAGGCTAACCACGTGATTTTTTAATGGGAATACGTCGAATTATAGGCAGCGATACCGTTTCGTGACGTCATCCTCCGGGTTGCCGAGGACAAGAGTTTGAAGCCACCAAGTGTAAAAAATATCTATCAAGAAATATTTTCATTAAACGATGATGATAGTTGAAAAAGATTTGTCCCCGTGTATTCAAAAATATGATCTCAGTATACAAATAGTTCATAATAATCAAGCATGTTAAAAAATGATGAACTTTTGTGATCAGTTCGGCTGTTGAAAATTACTGATATCCTGTTTATGGAAAGTATACGACCTGCAGTTACCAATCTCGGCCCTGACGGCAGTTTATCTTTGTAAATTCAATCACAGTCAAAGTGCTAAGAAAATACTGGTACAGAATCTACTTAGATTTTATCTTACCGAGGTCCCCAAACTTGGACCTTGAGAATAGAGTAGGAGTCATTAGTGTAGCAGTTCACATGTTGAGAGTAATTTCTTTTCTGTTCAAAGTATATTTAGGTATATTACTTAATGTTTCAGATCATGACTCTTACTATTATTTATTTTCTAAGGTTCATCAAAGTGAAAGCGCAAAGAAACTAATAGTAAAGAACTTTTTATGAACATTATCGTAGTATGTAACCGAAACTAGGTCTACGAGGAAAGAGGATGAATGTCGCTAGTACAATGAGTAGTGAATACAGCTGAGGTAACGTACTTGATGGTCGCAGTTCAACGTATAAACACATGTTGTGATTAAATTAATTAAAAGTACTCTTCGACGTCTGTTTTTTTATTGAAGATATTAAGCAAATAGCAACAGCCACCACGGAAATATGTAGTATGATGCATTATTTGGTTGCTTCTCCATTCCGTTGATAGGTGTGGTAGTAATATCTCGTTTATAATTATATTGCCTTGATTAGATGTGCCGTTTTGTCAAAAAACATAGTTTTACTTAGCGGTTTTGGTTAAATGTTTGGCGGAAAGCAAACAATTTTTCGTCTTTTAGTTTCTAGAACTGCGCACGGTTCATAACAATTTATTTAGGTACCTTACTTTGAGCAGTCCTTCAATGTTGTAAACATTTTCTGATTTATTTATAAAATAAACGATCACTACAAGAAGGTATAAAATTTTAAATATTTTGTAACCACCATTACAGCTATTTAGCACGCACAGCGTGAGACTGGGATTTAATTTTCCTCCCTCTCCTATTTTCTACATGCTCTGATCTATTCCTACGTGAGCTCTGCAAGTCGAGACTGACTTTTCCCCAGAGTTGATAGAATATGTGACGATGGACTTCCTCCTCAGATCACCGGCGTGAACGTGCAAAGGGGTTAGTGAGGAGAGTATCTTGTGAATGGGGTGTTGGCGGGGGGAGTGGGAGGGTTGAAAGGAGGCACCCGCAGGGGGAACTTGTGCCGAGCCACGGAAAAGGAGAATTGGTTCCGAAGTGAACGGGTGGGTGGGGTGAAGGATTCGGCGGTTCGCTCGCAAGTCCGAGAAACTAGAAGATAAAAAGGTGGGAGACTGTAATTGATGGCTGAGATGGAATCTACAGGTGGGAGGGTGGAAGCGTAGGAGGTTATGGGATACCTTGACTTTGGTCCTGCGTTTACTATCTCCCGTGAGACGTCAGGCATTTCTGTTTACTTTTCCCATTTTTGCATAGTTGTCTGATTGGATGCATGTAAAAATACATTTGGTTTTTAGCATTTAAACCTACCGGTAGATGAATTAATATAGTTAAAATAATGGTCTAGGCCTCCATGTCGTGAAGTAATGAAGGGCTCAATGTTAAAAACACACAGATGAGGAAGAAGGGCGATATAACTCAGTGAAGAATGAAATTCCCCGAGAGAAATATCCCGCGGGTCGTATTTTCTGCGGCGAATTTGGAATAAATCCGAAAAAATATAAAATATTAAGATTAAAGTTACCAGATTAAGGATCAAAAGGTAAGTGTCAAAAAGGAAACGAAGTTTAACACATTTCCATGGTTCCATGAAATGGAGGAAATTCGGTGCCTACTTAAAATTCCTCTCCGTGGGTGTAAATTAAACTGGAATATAAATTGAATATTCCTCATCTCCCTTCACGATATGATCGGACTATGAGAGACAAGTTAAGGAGAAAAGTGTAGATGATATGGATTGGACTATGAGAGACAAGTAAAAGAGAAATGTGTAGATGAAGTATCTTCGAGCCAACGACGATCATCACCATAGTGAAAAACGACTGAAAAAAAAATAAATTGCTTAGCTATAATAAATTTCGTTTATATAAAAATAACGAAAATAACTATCTTTCTATCATCAAAACTTTCATTTCACCACAAAATATCGGGAGCTTTTCACTCGAAGTGTTGAAGTTATTGCAGATCGGAATACATCAGGTTATTTTAGTGCACACGTACGACGACTAATGGAACTATTTGCGCTAGCGAAACGTTCGGAAACCTACCGGTAGATAGCATTCTATAGGTTAAAAAGAGTTACGGCTGAATATTTTCTTTACAGTGATCGGATTTGTTCGAAATATCTAATTAAAAACGTGATGATTTCACAATATTTAATTCTCTGCAATGTCTTAAGTTTTGGCACCTTTACTGTAAATAAACACGAAATCAACAATTCATGTACAACGCGAATCAACTCTGCTTTCTATCTGTTTTGAAGTGCGCTTCGTAGTGCGTAGAGTGTAAAACAAAGTATACTGGTGTGTTTTGAAGTGAACTGCCCACGGCAGCAAGCGGAGGTTTCCCCTCCATTTCGTGTGTCGTTCCAATTTTAGTCCAGAAATCTAATGGAGGGAAACAATGTTCTGCGATAATTTTGTTAGAAAAACCATCGTCCGTCTTCCCATATTTTTCATCTGTCAATTTACGATTAATTAAGATGAGCGGCATTTTTATATGGTATTTAGGCGTACTCAGATGACACCTGCGTGTGCCTAAATGCCATAGATGAAACGTTTGTGAATTTTTTTTGAATTACTAATGATACTATAAATCAAACCTTGGAACCAATTTTCTCATTCATGAGCAATATCATCGTCCATGCTCAAGGTTAGATACCATCCTTAGATATTTTGGCAGTCAGGCTGGTGACGTTATAATTGTAGCCCTGGCCACATGCGCATAGTGCATTTGTTAGACGAACTTGCTTGTTTAGGAGGTGAGATGCAAAGGAATATGAATGAATTTTTTTCCGTGAACGCAGCACAGTTTTAGGTGGTTTTTAATTGCTTCACGTGAAAAAATTCTATGAGAAAAGCATGAAAACGACGTGAAAGTAATGTAAAAGTATAATGATGTTTATTATACTTGATAAAACGTTAAAAATCTTAAAGAAAAAGAATCATTGTCTTATTGTGATGCAATAAGAAATGGGGCCATGGATCCATGGGTCCATGGATCCTGATTGAGTCAAATGGCAATAAAAAATGCCTCCCAAAAAAAGGTTATCACGTATTGATCATATACTGGAGCGTGCTTGGGAAGGTACCGAGAGGAATTTTTGTCGGATATTCCATTATTTAATGTGTGTTGTGATAATAGAAAAGAGGTATAAAACGTGACAAATACGTTATTGAAGCTCTGTTGGTGACCTCAGAGGAAAAGGGAGGATAAAAAATTAAAATTTATATGGCAGATTCATAAAATCTGTTAGTTATATATATTTGAATGATTTGTATTATTATTTTATATCTTCCCCTTTCAGTAACAATAGCTCGAAACTGCTGCCTTAGCATGCATGTTAGATATTTAAAAAACGGGTGCTATTTCAAAAAGCTATTTTGAAACTAACTTGTTTTACAATCTGACTTTGAGTCTGAGAGCATTCATACTCATATATGTATTACCTCACCCAGAACTAAGCTTACTAGTTTTGTCGTATTTTATCGTTTTCTTACATTCTTTGCTTCTTAGAAAACACCTTCATAAATTTTATGACTCTCAGGTTTTACACTTAGATATAAAAGCCGATACCTTCATTCTCCCATCGATCGATAACGCTCACGTTACCTAACCCAAAGTGTAATCCTTGCATTGACTCGGGTCTTTGATATTTTTCAGGGTGGCATTTTAAGTGTAGGAAAAAATTATATATGAATAAATTTTTTCGAATATTTGTCTTGAGGTGACACCTTGATTGTAGTTAGTTACCAATATAGTGATAAGAAATATATTGTTTTGCGTTTAGAAAATATATTTAAATGTAATCGAATTATTACGAAATATAACTCATGTTCCATTAGTGTACGTGTTAAAATCGTTGAATTTTCAAAATAGCAAATCGGTGAAGCGCACTTTCTTCATGTTTATCTGAGAAAAGGTATGCAAAGTTTCACGTAAATGTGTACATACACAGAAAGAGCTCCAGCCACCTTGAAAGGAAAAGCATCGTCCTGTGGCTATGATCCGCTAGGGTTGGTTCAAGGGAGTATATTTAGAACATATGCGTAATTTATGCCTCACCCTTTCTTTTGCCATTTCCCGTAATGAGAAGTTACAGCCCCGCTTCCACTGCGACTTCCCATATCGCGGGTCTAATTCACGGGGCGAGGGCTGCTGAGGAACACCTTTATATTAGAATACCTTTGGCTCTTTTTTCGCCCCCGTAACCCACCCCCCATCCGGAACCTTGCCCTTTCAACGAACCCCTACCTTTAAGGCTCCAGGACCCTCGAAACCCTTTCTTCCTTTGTTTCTCCTCTCCCTCTTATTTCCTCCGAGAAATATTTCCCGGACTGTGTTCATACATCATTTCATTCATCCCTTCAACAAATCTCATATCTTGCTTTTTTCCCCGTTTTCCTGCGGGGTTCTTCATCTCACCGCTGCGTAGCCACCCTCTTCTCTCTCTCCCTTGTCTTGTACCCACCTACCCCTTTGCCTCGCAGCATGGTAAAAATCCCTCCACGCACCCTTTACCCCTACGCACATACCAACGCACACGCACGCAGACGCTCCCGAGAATCTCCTCCCGCGCAACAGAAATTCGCCACTAAATCATTTTTTTCCTTCGCTCTCTCCTCGCTAGCGCCATTTATTCTCTTCCTTCGACCTCCTTCCGTTGTCGTCTATCTCCAGCTCACTTGTTCCATTTCTTGGGAAGGTCTCTCTCCGACTCGTAAGGAAAAGGAAATCTCCAATGCCTCGGCGGAAAGTTAACGCGCAAGTCGTGCAATTGTTTTATGGGGTTTTCACTTCTCGGAGATTCGCGGGAAGTTTGGCTTTGAATCTGCGACCACTTAACCATCTTACAGTGTGGCCACGGGCTCCGGTGCGAATTTTGCGCTACAAAATTATCATGAAAGCCATGTGATTTTTCGATAAAATTATGGTGACCACATCAAATCAAAGGAGATACTTTTTGCGATTTTACTCTAATTTTTTTTCCTATCAATTTTATTTCGTATTGTAGAGCGTCGTTTTCGATGTGCATTCGTGAAAAATTGTTTTAATGCTTCCTTGAACTACAGCCTTGACAAGGTGGAAGTGTTTGCGCGTTCCAATGACACCTGGGGAAGAAATAACTGTAGTTCCTGTTTAAATCACCCATGAAAAATAGGTGGATCCATAGCAGCCAGTAGAAAGGTTGTTCACGTGATGGCATCTCGCTAAAAATACTGTTAGCTTGGTTAATGGGAAACACTATTATTTCCATGAACATAATTATGATAAATCGGTTTATCGTTTGCCGTTTCCCACATCCTTAATGCCATGGAACGTTCTTTGTCACTGCCATAAGTTGTGGCTTTGAGGGCTATTACGTGAAGCACGTAACGAGTAGAGACATTTTCAATTGCTGCAATCAGCGTTCTTATTTCGAGCATTACTTTAATTACAATTTTTTCATTAAAACCTTACAATAAACGTCACTCGCCTTCGTGGCGGCTTACTAAGTACTGCGTTTAAATAAAAAGTTGATATAGAATCCAGAAGTGGAACCATTAACTTCTAAATCGCTCCATTTATGATGTTGGTTCCGGAGTACCACCCTCACGGCAATAATTACTCATTGGTAAGTCCACATCCGAGGGTTATGTGGTTGTTTACTAGAGAATGGAATCTTGGAATGGATAACCGGAGGCAATTAGCCTCGCTACCCGTCAATATTCCTCACCAGGGGTAATTAAAATTTTGTCTGGGAAAACAGTAACGAATCTGACATCTGATCCCTGGCCATCGGAAAAACAATCCTCTTGCCATCTCAAATTGTATTTTTTTTCTCCACTCCCAATTATCCTCAAGAACAAGATTGACTTATTACAAACATAATCTCCGCCTACATCCTTCCAATACCATATTCCCCTTTTCAAATTTTTTTCACTTCTTTGCAAACTGAATTAAAATGCAATAAAATTTCCCTCCCATAAATTCTCTTGCCTCTCTCTCTTCCTGTCTAACTACCCATTTTCCCTTACCTACGAAACTTGTTTTTTCCTATCCTTTCGGTAAATGATGAAAATATCGGGTCACATTTTTTAGAATTTGAAAATACTTTAGTATTTAACAAATACTGTTGTTCTTGTATTGGTGCGGTAAGTTGAGTCCTGTATGTATGTAATGCTTGTTGAAAAGTTTCTTTACTTGGTTGCAAAACATTTAAATATGGAGAAATATTATTTACTCCTTTCTTGGTAAATAGACAGACTTGACAAGTGATTTGTGAACGTGAACTAATGCTACATAATATTTCACTGATACACTACATCTTACATAATTATTCCATTTGTTTAGCGTATTGTATCAGGAGTCTTTCTAATCTATTTTCCTACTTTTTTATTTAAATAAAACCTCAATTATGTTATAGGTGTTTTTGAAACGCTTTTGTTGACTTTGCTTTGAAACACTTTCCATTTTTCTTTTATCCCTCCGTCTTAAATATTTTTAATTGAATCGAGTATTAATACATGTGTTGCTAAGCATTTTATCTGATGTAAAAGCCACTCAATCTAGGAATATCCTCATGAATTATGTTCATACACCTTGTTCTTCTTCTCCTTGTTCCTCGGTTTTCTTTGCCCTGGTTGCGTCCCTTCGTACATCACCCCAAGTCTCATTCGCGGCTTCATAAGTTACCCCACGTCCCCTTGACGCCGCTCTCCCTCCCTGCCACTTCCACCACACTCTCTGATGCCCGCACCTTTTGTCTGAGTGAGCTCCTTCTTCGCTTGCGGGGGAATCGTCGTCCTTCTGGCACGGACCACCCATTCTCCCTATCTGACTGCCGCGGTATCTCATCCCTCCAAGCCTCCGCAAGAAGACCGACCCAACCTGCACCCCTTTGGAGAACCTCCCCCTTGTTTCGTGACTCCCCTTTTCCAACCCGTGAGCGCCGCAGCCGGAAGATGAGGCCGCAGCCTCCGCGGCTGGCTCTCCTACTCGTCCCACCATTTCCCCCACCGCCGCCGCCACCGTAAAACTTCTCCCACTCCCACGAGCCCAGCGTGGAGGACCCAAGCCGTAGTAGCGAGGCTTGAAATTTTTAATTACTTCCGCACGCTTTGTGTGACGGTGTGGAGGGTCCTGGTTGGGGTGTTTTTTTCGGTGGGTGTGGTCTTGGGGGGGCCCTCTTTGCAAGGCATCCCAGCTCTCCTCCTACTCCACCTTCTTCTGCCTTTCCTCCTCCCATCAGGGCCCGGCTAACGTTAGTGGTCTCTGCGCCCCCAGAGTTGGCTAGACGCGGCCATTAAGCCCAGCTATTGTCCGCAAACTATGACGCAACTAAGGTTGGCTTATTTATTACGCAGGAGCTGGGGATCTCCAAGAGCTCGCCCATCCTCCTTTTCCAACACCACTCCCTCCCCTCCCCTTGCAGAGCAGACATCTACAAATTTCTCTACTCTTAGAGTCGTGCGATACTACGATAAAATCGTTTGCGATGTGTGATATTCAGGACGTATCGTATCGCGGTATTGGTCATCCAGATAATGCGATAGATGACCATGCGGGGCAGAGCGATGCGCAATGTAATGTGATGCAGTGGTACGATACATTCTGCAACAGAGATATGCGATTTGGTATACGGTGTAAATCCAACGGAACATAGGTACCACACGCCGCTAAATTCTAAACGATATAGGCACTTCAAATTAGAGGGTTTTCTGCGACTAGATTATAAATTAAAGATGGCGCATACTAGAATTATTACTCTAAGAATGAGTAGAATTTATTCTCCTCCTAACAGTATCTCTGAACGAGTACTGCGGAAGAATATCTGTGAAGAGTAAAAGTAGGGTGACCTTTTTTGGGTCATATCGTGCTTTGTTATAATTTAATGATGCGATGTACGGCGTATTTGCTCGTTACGTAGTGAATTGCGATTTATTATCCCGTTAGATAAAAGGTGGTACGTGTAATAATGGGATATGATTTGCCAGATTTGTGATATGCAAGGTGACGAGATATGCAAAGTAATTTGATTTCCGAGGTAATGCTTCATTTAAGGCAATTGAGAGAAATGTGCGATGTAAACTAATATTATGTGCAGTTGGGTAAGCGGAAGAACTCAAGTTGCAATGTAACGCGATATATAATGTAAGGTGAAGGTAAGATTGTGAGATTAAATTATTTCTATTGATGATGTGCAATCCGATCTGTGAAGTAATTTGATATACGATGTTATGCTATAGGTGATGTAAGGTAAAATAATGTGATGAGCTGTGTCATCTAACGTTTTATGCAAAGCAAGACGCAATGTCGTCACAAGTAATATTAAAAAGTGAATCTATGAATAATACGAATCTATCCAAAATGGTCCAGAACAGTAGTCCGTTTTCGCATTATTATACCACAGTTCAATATGCAATTTGCGGCCTTAATAATAGAATGATAGTATTTGAAAATAGTTCATAAATTAAGGGTGTACTTAATTTTTGTCAATAGTACGATATTGTGATTATTTTATTTATATATGCGCAAAAATTAGCATTTGGCTTATTCGAAACAGTTAATTTTCGTGGCTTACGATATATTGTGATTGCTGGTGTCTTTTGCGATGCAAATTAATATCGGACTACTATACAGAAATTTGGAAAGCGCATAGCCTCTTCCTTCTTCCAACTCTCCTTCTCGTCCTCCTTCACCTGTTCCCACCTCTTGCGAAAATCTTCCTTTTCTCGTCCGAATCTCTACTCCTTCCCAGGCGCGCGAGGGAGAAACTTTGCCGGAGAGTGGGGTGACAAGGAGATGCTGGGGGTGGTGATGTGGAGAGTCGTTTCCCGTTCTTCCTTTCTTACCCTTCCCATTCACTCCAACACCCTCACCCCGGGCTTTGTTAATGAGGACCAATCTTAAAATGGGCTACTCTTTTGTGCTCGCCACATTTGATTGCGTGGCCACCATTCAACCTCTTTCCGACTATGCATTATTTTTCGGCGTTGGTGGGCGTGGATGGCATTCATTTACGAATTTTTAATGTCCAAGTCCTTCCCTCTCTCAGAGCTGGAGTTTTTTACTGTAATGTATCCTTCATTTAGATGCGGGTTACATGTCCTGCCAATTATTTACCCAAGGCTGTTGTTGATCCATCGAGCTTATATTATACCTCAAGGTGACTAAAGCGGCTGATTTCATTCAGTTCATTTTACCATCATCACGTTATGTCGTTCTTAAACTTCTGCATAGACCATTAGAATACTTGTTTCTGTGGCTGCTCTGTGAGCATGTCAGTACCTTCATGAAATGTTGTTGGACTTCATGAACATGAATAAATACTGATAATATTCACTACGAACCATGCCAAACATATTTAATTGCTTTTCTCTACATTCAGTTTGTTGGCCTGCATCACTGATAACAGTATCAAGCGCATTTAATCGATTCTCAATTTATGAATGATTTACTAATCATGTAACTCCTATTTATTAATATCTATTACTATTTCACGAGGAAGTTTTGTTACTTTTTTCATATTACATGATTCCTGCTGACTAAATATTCCATCCTTTACGCAAATTCTGTTCGCCTATCATATTTGTGGTTGGATTCTACTAAAAATAAGAAAAAAAGTAAAACTAAAAGGATAGGTATCAGAGATATTTTTTTCAAAACTTCATGAAAATATTTAGCTTCAACTCGAATAGTGTCTTGAATATGGGCTTCATACCGGACCTATTTGAGTTCACGACCATCTTCCTAATCGATGAGCCTCATTCACGATGTAAATTATGAAACTCGTTTGAATTATTTCAGAGAAAAATAAAAAAAAGGAATATTTTCTTACTATATTCATTTACCGGTAAAAATAAAGGCTGTTTTTTCCTGGAATTGAGGTTAAAAAATATATTTCACCCGCAAGCATATGAGGTCCGTTGCACCAAACCGTCATTGCAGAAAACAAAAGAGAGGAATTCCTAACTGGAATTTTTATGATGTTTAGGAAGGTCTCAATTCCATTGGTCTCATGTAATATCCCTGCATTATAATGAGATAGACCAGAATAAGGTGAAAGATTATTTTTGAAATGGCCATTATAAACATTCAACTTCTGTTTTAATTTCTTCTTGATCTGAAAACATCTTTTATCTTCCCGTTCCATGCCTTTATAAACTATTTTTCTTAAAAATAAATTTGAATATTACCTTTCATTCTTACCTTGAGTAAATATATTGCAATTCAAGAAGAGCTAAAAAATACTTATGACACGTTTCTTTATTTACTCCAGCTAAATTTGAAGTTATTACTAAGTGTATGCCTTAATGTATTTTAATGAAAATGTTGACGGTACTTTTCCCAGTTAAATAATAAGTTATATGCTCCTATATGGCACATTCTGGAATGCAATAAACAATTGTTTTTAGTCTCAATTCATGTCAGCTTACGTGCCAATATATTTGAATATTTATGGAGAAATAAGTACTGACATTGGAAAAATATAGAAGCACATAGTGTTTTTATACCCTTGTCCATATATTTCTATGAATTTTACCTATACGATTATTTTATTTTTTATTAATTTATCTCTACGACTGCTCTGGAATGATCATATTACCTTTAGCCGGAGCTGGAGTTACCTGGAGCTCCAAATATTGCCGGAGAAAAAGTTGGAGCCGGAGTTTGAAAGTATAAATTTCCCCCTCCGGCTCCGGCTACCATATTTAATTAACCTAGTCAATAATGCGGGCATATGTGCCAAACTGTAATGAAATGAATTTTTATTTCTGATTACATTTAATTTGCTGAGAGTTCCTAAATTACTCAAGAGTATTTTGATAATGTATAAGTGCTGTCCTCACCTTTTCATGAAAAACCGATCTACAATTTCTGAATACATACTAAGTATTGCTTGTTGTAAATGATTGAAATCATTTATAAAGTAATGATTGCGAGTTAGTTTACACAGGGATAACATTTGGTACTATTAAATGAGAACCCGGAAAAATCATTAAATATGAAAATATTAGAAAATAATAAATATTTCACCGGAGCCGGAGTTGAGAAATAAACCGGAGCTGGAGCCGAAGTGGTAGCCACTCCTCAATCAACACCTCGGCTCCATAGCCCGGCATAAATGTTATTTTAAATCACCTCCCACTTCTGTTTATAACTTGTCCTTTCTGCTAGAAAACAATGGTTGGAAGATATGGGTACCTAAGCTTAAATTCCTGTTTGCTAAAGTGGAGAGAATGCAAGCGGACCCCACTCATGTGTCACACTTCTGTCGTCTTCTCTCCTCATCAAAGGTTTTCTTTCTATTATTGTCACAATAAATCGGTCCATCCATTTATGATTATCATATTGGCTTTGAAAACTCAACTAGAATTTTCCCGAGCTTCCCTAATTTGTCTTCCTGGTTATCTCTAACCATATTTTCATCGGGTCATACAATCCTAAACTCATGAACAGAAGTCACTAGGGATATTCATCTTTTCCATCTCACAAGCAATCTCCGAATTACACAATGTAACCTTTTATGCCGTAGTTCTGTTGTTCAAATAACTTTATTGAAATTGCAATTCGCATTGTCATTAAAGAGATGAGAAAGAAATAGCCTTGAGGTCCCAAGAAATGTTTTGGATGAATTATTTCAGATGAAAATAAAAAGTAGCACATAAAATTGTCGGCCCCGGAGGCAGTGGTTCTCGCTTGCGATCCCAGGGTCGTAGGTTCGAAATTCGCCTGGGTCAGTTTTTTACCTTCTAGGGCATGTGTATCACTCTAGTTACATTTTTACATCCTATAACGATGTAAAATGACAAATCGATGTGTTTGAGAAAATCTTAAACTAATTATAAAAGACAAATAAATCTCCCATTGAGAAAGTCATGTCATGGCCTGTTTCTTGGAACAGCTTCAGATATTCACTGTCATTCAATTGAGCTTGTATTATGCCCCAGTCATTTAATTCCGTAATCCCCATCTTTAATAAAAAATGAGTTTTTGCATGAAACGTTTCGATGACTGTACGCATGCAGACCATTCATTCAAATTTATTTCCCGACGAATTAATCTCATTCATCCCATAGTTCCAAAATTTGGTTGTTATTTAACTTATCTATACTTGTAAGCTTTTGAACTTAGGTGTAATATATTTCAATATAGCATCATACTGTTTCATTTACGTGGCCTTGGCTTCCTCGTGGAACATAGGCGCGTGTCAGGCCCCTTATGAATTGACTTATTCACTAGTATTACTACGTTCTTTCATTTTTTGACTCCTTGAACTTTGAGCAACTTTTATCTTTTCTCAATTCAACGACAAATATCATAATCGAAACCCACGTATACCAGTAGGCGTCAAATGTGCTTGTATCCATATAGCCCTTATTTTACGTAGTAAAATACCTTTATTTCATACATTGGTGGAGATTTATATTATTTTAGCTCAATTATTCATGGAGTATGGACTTAACTAACAAGTTAAAGCATTTCCATTACACGGTTCAAAGAGAAAACGTAGGATTCAAATCCGTTCAAATAGATTAAATTTAAGCGATGGAGATGCGGGAAACAATGAAATAATGCAGAAATTCCCTGACTTAATAAAGGAGCGGACATGTCAGTAATCCGATTGGCACTCGTCAGTTTTTTAATAAAGCAATTTATATCAGCTCCATTGGAGCGATGGAGGGTTCGTTTCACACTTGATTTTATCCTGTTCCGCACCCACTGGAGAAAGAAAGAGAACAAAAAATACTTATTTCGAGCTGTTTCGAGCTCGCTCGCACACCAACAATATCTTGATGTAGTTATAAAGGTGAGGAAAAGAAAGAAGTTAAAGGGGGGAAATATATAAAGTTTCGTGCTTTTCAACGACCCTTCGAGAAATAAAATTGGAATCCGCATTTGATCGGAATTTGTTCTCTTTTTTTCTTGTTTTATCATTTCGTCCCCGTTTTTTATTGTTTCGCTTCGACTGAAGGTCCCGCAGGAGGATGTGCTGTGCCGGTCGAAGTTCAAATTCCTCCTCCCTGTTGTTGCGTCAGCTTCCTGATTCGTCAACGCCTACACTCCACCACCCCATGAGGTGGAGGGTAGTTTCATTCTAATCCAGATTGAGAGAATTCAAAATTGAATATCTGCTCTAGATAGCGCCTCTACTTCTGGGAAGGATAATTTAAGACTACCATTAGTACAGGTTCGGTGAGATAGTGAAGGTTTTTTGTTCCAGTAACCCGAAATATTAAATAATAATACTAATTTGTAACGGTCTTCAAATTTTGTTTCAATTTAATGGATATCTTCTTTAGAAGTGGCTCTGAAAGTTTGTATAATTTATATTTTAAAAAGTAGTACATTTCCCGATATTTGTTTTATATCATTCTTCTTTTATTGACTTAATTAATGCTTGATATATGATCCTTCGTATATCATTATTACACCATATGGTTCCAGGACCTTGGAACAGTTGAGGTTTAGGGAAAGTGATTCGTGAAGGACTCAAAGAGTGACGAATTTTCCAATAGACCTAGGAAAAATTTATGAAAAGATGCCAGTACTCCATGCAAATAAAAAGTTTGCCCCGGATTAGTCAATCAACCTTCAGGTCACCAGAGTGATTCTATGTTATTTATACTCAATATATACATAAAGGTACTTCTGGCTTGATAATTTTTACTGATTCATACAAATGTTTGGGCAATTCCGGTTAGTCTAAGAGTGTCAAATTTCGTAAGTGGAATGGTTTTGACCCTCAAAAGCCTTTATAAAAATCTAAAATTCGGATAAAGTGGACCAAGGTTGAGTCCAAAAAGGTTTTTTTAAGATAAGATCTATGAAACCTGGCCTAAATTCCTTTTCATAAACAAGCTTGGCTTTTCTTCTCTCTTCCCTTAATGATCCTCGTTAAACACGTACATCGTTCATCAGAACTTATTTTCTATTTGTTATTTGAAATGTGTTTTTCATAGCGTGCATTAATATTTTAATAAGCCATGTATCTTGCTCAAATAAGTCGATGGGGAAACAGGCGCAATAGGAATTTAAATGTACTACTCCGGGATTATCTTGGCTCCATTGTTAAATTTACAATTTTCTTTTATCTTTTCCTATCGACTGGTTCAAGTTTAATTTACTTTGGGCAAGAATCCAAGAAGAAAGACGCTTTCATTGCAACCCTCTGTCCATTGCCTTGCGATGAGCCCTTCAGACGTCCACTACACCCGAGTTTTTTAGATCCTCTCATTCTAGTTGGATAAGCTTTGGAGGAATGAACATAGTGATGGCATCCGGTGCCGAGAGATATACGCCATCCGGTGCTCAGTTCTCCTCTGGATAGATTGTTTCAGAATTAAGCTGTTTGATCTGTAACTCACTTGTTCTCCGAGTACAAGTTCCAGCGTTCAGTCGTTTTATCATGCAGAGAGATCCTAATTCGAGTCCTATACGGTCCAACGCTCTGTTGCCCGACACAATCGAAAAAATCCCAATATTTTTGCGTCAGAAACCTGACGAATCTGGCATTATACCATTGCTTTCTTGTTACAGTTTAAAAAAAGTAATTTAATAGACTTCAGTTTATGAAAACAGAAGTTTATTCAGATAATGTTAAAAACGAGTATAGCTGCATCTGAATTTGTATTCATTATATTTATTGAGTAATCCTTTTATGTTATGAACTTAAATTTCACATTGTGATTGTGCTTTTATTCTTAATTTGATTGATGATTGAATCCGATTATCTGATACATGAGATCAATAAATATAAACAATTTAGGTTAAATATTTGCGAAAACAAATGTATGTTTGCTTTTTATTTTAGAGTTTACGTTAATTATATCGATTAATCGTGATTATTCTGTTTGCACATGTCACGGTCAAACCAGCATGCCTGCAATATCACCTTTTCTATAGAGTTCATCTTCATCCTCTAGTAAAATTATTAGAAATTGTTTCGTTTGGTTTTCAGTTGAGACATATTCATTAGTTTTCCTGTGATAATATCAAGCCTGATATTATACCATGCATGCTTTGTTGAAATTATTTCCAATATTTCCTCACAAACTTGGTTCCTGTATTGAGTAATAACATTACCATTAATAAGCTATGAATTATTTTCGAAATGGTGCTTAAGAGTTCCTTTTCTGGCTATTTGTGGGGATTAGCGAAACTTTGTCTCCAATAAACCTCCGTGGTAGGGTATTGGCTTCTATTTTATAGCCAACTACCATTGCGCTCACTCAAGAAATTCTGTTTCTGGCCAAACCTCTCAAAATATTATTTTTCCTTTCCGATGGCTTTTGCGAGAGATGGAGTAATTTTTACAGACGAGTAGATCAGAAACTGAAAAGTATCGACAAGACCACACCAAAATTTCCAACTCCAATCTTCTCCATACATCGCTCAAGTATCGCTCGGCTCATCGCATTTTGAATGCCACCCTTCTCTGCGCTTGCGTCCACATCTTCTTCCACTGAACCACCCCCCCCCCCACCCCAATCTCCAGCTGGAAGCGCCCGGCTCGTTTCATCTGCCTCCATCCATATTTTCCATTTCTTCTCCCAAAGCCCTTTGGGAATTCTTCCACTCCCTCCCTTTCCATACGCCATACCACCTCTCGTATTTCCACCCAGCCCTCCGCCCCCGATAAATAGATGCCTGTAGAAAACCCACTCCCTTCATCCGCATATTCCGTAACCCTTACTGGTCCGCCATCTCCCCTTCAACCCCCCCTTCCAATGCTTGTAGGCCATATCGAATTCGCCAGCACAGGTCGTGCCCCGCGGGAAGTTGGTCAGAGGAAGAAGAGGCCCGGGATACTCCATACAGCCCCCCATCGATAATATTCAGTGTATGTTAACAATGTTGTATTCCTTCTTTTTGTACTAACATATTTGGAATATACTTTGCTCTATCAATCGAAACTCTATGGAACATACACTATGTGTCTTGGTAAAAACTGCAGTATAAGGGATGATTTCTAACTCATTAAATTCCACACTTATATTTTCTCTGACCATGGTTTTGACGTCTAAAATGTCACCATTTAGATATTATTCTTTTAACATTATAAAATAGGTGTGCAGGAAAATCAAAGTGAGGATTCATTTTATGTGAGTCAGTATCACAAAGTAAAGCCTGAAAGATTATTTTGCTTACTGCAGTTTATATTCTATTGGCAGTCTGTTACAACCATCAGAATCCAACTAGATGCATTACCTCAAGCTGTGTATGTGTATAAATGTGTACCACAGCAACAATATAAAAATATATCACATTATGCAGTGAAACGTATTTCCTAGCACGTGTGTGATTCACAATGGTATAACCCCATAATAATTTTGTTATTTTTATAAGTTTGTATGCTTTGGGGAATTGGTCAAACTATAACAGTGTGCAATGCTATTGGTTTTTAAAAATTGAAGTATAATGCGTTATTAATAGCAAATAGCAATAAAACGTGTCCTTGCTACACCTTTTTCTATACAATATATCTTCTATAGATAAAACTCACTATTATGTGAAAATTAAGCACATATTAATCAAATATAGTTGTTAGTCCTCCCTCAAATTATAAAATAAAAAAAAGACTCGCTCTTACCACCTCATTGAACTATTCTCCTATTCTTCCATCGCCAGTTCCTCACAAAACTCCGCATATCCCGTGCAATACTCGCCGCAGCCCCTGCGAGGCTTCCAGTCGTACAAAACCTTTGCATATGTTCCCTTTTCCCCATCTGCCCCACACAAATTCCCATTTAACGGCAAGGGCAATGCGTGTTACACGCCCCTGGAGTGGCCTTAAGCGGGTTGGGTCCGATATTGCATGCCTAACACATGCTGCAGACGCCGTTAAAGTTGTGGGATTATATAAATGCGGAACGTCGCTCGTGTAGAGGGGGAAGGTTATATTATGTTTTGACCCCCTTGCAAAATTTATGCTTCAGGAAAAAATCGAATTACTTCTTTTGTTCATTGTATTAGAGTTCTTGGTCCAGGCTAAAAAGAGAAGGAAACAACTTTGGATAAAATACCTATGCAGGTTCACACAGACGGACCCCATCGCCGGCTACGTTCATTTGTTTTCGTTTTCGCTGTTTTTTCTTCGACCGTCGCGAGCTCGGATGACGTAGCTCAAAAAAGTAAAACATTAAAGCCAGACGTTGTTTTTGTGACCCTTTTCCTATCCATGGTGCAAAGGCGACTGTACATACATGTATGTACCCCTACATATTTTTATCTCTTTATTTCTGTGAATCTTTTCCCGCCACGATTAATGCGTCCACTGGGTCAATTTGACGCTCAAATTGCTAAATCCCGGCCCCCACCGCCATGCCACGCAGCGCCACGGTAGAACGGGCATTAAATCCCGTCTAATGGGGCACGGACCAAGGGTGGGGTTGGGACTTTCATTGCTGGGTTCTGGTCTTAATATGTCTGTGATTACGCGTCGAATGGCATTGAGCGCGTATAAATCCCTTTTGCCCGACTCAGAAAACCCCCTTAATATAGCGATCAAAATGCCTCCCACTCGTACATGTAATTATCTTTCCTCGTGAGGGTTCTCCGTCACGTTTCTCAGCGCCCATTGGAAGTCTCCCCCATTCTCTCTCATACAGTTCTGATGCTGCTCCTCTCTGTGCGAAGATAAAACCTCCTTAATGTATCATCTGCGGCATTTTGCATTCCTTTCTTTCCCTTGTTTTAGCCCCCTTCCTAATAAAAAACCCTAAAAGCCATTAATTGATCCCTCTCCCCATTTCCAACGCTAAGAAACACCTTTAATCTTCACTACTCTGGAGTTCTTGAAGAAAATGGAGTTGCTAGCCATCTTGATCCTCAAAGCGTTCGCCTTTAATATACCTTGTTTTTTCTTGCTAACACAAGTTGAAAATCACAACATTCCTCTTTAGGCAAATGGTGTGTTTTTTAAAGTGAATGCCAGCATGTATAGCTAGTTAAAACATCTTTTTCCGAGAATTTTGACTTTTTTAAAATTTACTTCAAGAGTTCAAAAAGTTGTAAATTTAAGCATAGATGTAATCACCATAAAGAACGAACTTGTTGAATTTTAAGGATATTCTTGTATAATAATCGGTGCCATGTAATCGTGTAAATGCAACGCCTAACTGAAAAAGTTGTTTTATGTGATAATGCATACCATTAGTATAATATGTAGAGTTTCGATGCGATAACGAAGAAAAATAAAGATGATATGGCTGTAACTCTATTAACTATTGTCAGTCGCAAGTTGGTTCATTAATTTAGATGTATAGTTGCGTTCCTTGATCTGCGATACAAATGTATCAGTTTGAAAATGCAAATGCATTTGTGCACTTTGAAGAAATCAATTATTTTTAATTATATAAATCTTTAGAATGGGTTTAAGATTAGTCCATAACTTCTGCCTACATTATGGCTTCTTTGGAGGGTATGGTGTTTCACGGGTGGTGTAGAACTAAATATATACAAATTTTAACGTAAACTTCAACTTTTCGAGGAAGTTCGTGATGTATCCATTCCATACATACAAGTTTACCTTGGAGCAAAAGGACAATAAGATATTTCATATTTTTGGAAATTTTATTGAAATATTTTTAAATATTTCTTTTGTTAGGAATTACTTTATCGTAGAAACATACCCTAGAATTTTTCAATAAGAAATGCGCAAACGAAAACTGATGGCACAGAACTACGTACACCTTTAAACTAGCATATCTCTTTGGTGCTGTGATTTTCATCTTATACTTTCGTCTAAGACTAAATATTGCAATTTCCTTAAGTGAATGAGGTATTTATACATTCACGGAATTTAATATACTTATTTTAAAAAATTGGAAAATCAATCGCATTTCATTTTTCGATATTGTTTAAGATACGGGAATTTAAGAATCCGATCGAAACAAATCCAACTTGATAATGCTAAAACATTGCTACAAGTTGTTATAAATTATTTTACCCATTTAACATCAATGAAAACTGTATAGATTTAAATCATGTGATGAAAAATTTTAGCGAGAAAGAGTAGAAACAATTTAAGAAAATGCAAATTATTAACCACTGGTGTTTCCATCGCTCAACCTGTAATAATGAACACGTAACCAGAGGAAGAATCGTTCAACACCTTCACATTCGTGAACAAATAAATAAGTCGTGGCGTGAGACTCGTCGATAAGTTCAGAATCAGGCGATTGACACCGTAAATAGACATTTTAACTGACACGAGAGATCATTGCCAGACGGTTTATTTGTCCACGCTTTTATTTTCTTCACGCCGTCGATTTCCTGTTGCTCCAACCCACACGTTCTCAAAAGACTCAACCTCCCTCGTTCTCGTTTCTTTACGCCTATTCGCCCCACTCGCTTCACTGGCTCGCTCACGCCAATAGTTACTACCTGGGCACGTAGGTTCACCACCCCCCTTACGTCCCCCTACCCCCCTTCTGGTCCCCCCTGACCCCGACGACTCCCTCCCACGCCCAGGCCGTCATCACCATCACATTGGCCGCTCCGAGCGATACCCGCCGACGCGCTAATCTCCGTCTGACCCCATTTCGCTTCTCGTTGCACTCTTCCTTCCATTTCCCGTCCTCTGCCACATCCTTCCTCCACTACACCGCTTCACCAATGCCTACCCATACTACCCTTGTTCCGCTCACGCCTTAGGCGTTTCTCAAGTCTCCTCCTCCATCCCATTATCCGTCGGAAACGCTTTTTCCTCGTTCGCGCACCCGCGGCAGGTAATTGTGAACACCTTTCCTCCTGTACTCACACGCATTGGTCCTCTATATTTTGTTTTTATTTTGAACGACGCATAAATTCTGTTCGCTTTCAACTTGATTGTTAAACTGCGGGCAAAATCAAATGAATTAACCTCATTTGCATCAGCTCCAATCAATTCGTGGGGAGTGATTATTCGTCGCGTAAGTAAGTTACATAAAGTTTAGCATAATGTTATTGCTGGATTAAGTTGATTCTGGCTATTTTAATGAGTGATTCCAATTGAACTGATTTTTTGATGTTTTAGTAGATATTTCAGATGAAGGCGACTTTATAAACCATTCATGCTGCATCCTGTATTTCGCGTACCCTTTTAAGAAATGATTGGAAAATTAGGAACAACGGAGTATAAATAAATAGTCATATCATGACATTATTTATTCACTTAACTTTGAAAATACCAGAAAAATGTTGATTAGAACTAACATAAGCTATGAATTTAGGGTTTATTTGCTATCCCATCCATTACTTCTGGTCTAACTTAAATATATATCAATGAAATAATTTTCATTCACAGTAATCACATATTTACTTCAGGTTTTTCTCTCTCAATGATCACAAGAAGTATTTCACCTGCATATTGTAAGTTGGCTCTGCGCTAACGAATTTTATAGCATTTGAGTTTCTGTGTCTTGTTTTTAAATGTTATAACCACTGCAACACTGCCTTTTATAAAACATTTGAGACCAGAATACATGAGAATACTGGTCTACAGACCAGTTGTTATTTTGATAATCACACTAAATTTTCCAACAAATCCATCAATGAAGTCCAGTATCGTGAATATAATATTGATTTGCCATCATCAAACAATGGCCATGCTTTCCCAATGATGATTCTATTTGAACATTGATTCTTATTAATTTTCACTGCATGAATATATTTTTGAGTATAATATACTCTTGATTTCCTGTTTTCTTAGTATTTATCTACTTTTTAACATCAATGAGCAAAATTAGTTTCCATACATGAAATATTCGCTACAACGTCATTTCGTTTTAATGCTCTTACATTCTAAATAAACACGTTTTCAGTTATCCAAGTGGATCCCACTTGATATCCCCTTTCATTAAAGTGATATGCGTATTACGACGACGCTCAACACGCCTCGCTCATGAGAGCCGTTGGATAAATATTATATTTTTCACCTGGCAATGTTTTTCTACTTCAAGCTATCCGCGCATGAGTTTTTACGAGCCCTGTTCCTCAATAATCTAAATGTTAAAGGTAACATATAGCCCGTATTGGGGGAGAGACGCCGCCGCTGGGGCAAAACTGTGCGGTGGAGTACCACAGGGGCCTCTCTTACCTCCACCCCACTTTCTCTTTCCGCTCTCTCTCGTAACGCTTCCTCGGCATAGGCCGTCCCACTCGTGCCTCCCTCAACGGTTCCCCTTTCCCTACCGTCCGATACCCTTGGAGAGGGCGATCATGCACCCTTACTCCAGCTTCCTATCTAACGATAATCCCCGCACACCTGACGTAACTCGCAGTGTAGGGTGGGAGGCCTACCACCCTACACTCTCCCCTATTTCCCAGCTAGCATCTACGCTCCCATACATTCATTATACACTCCATCGCTTATATCTCTCCAACGTTCCTCTCTCTCTTAGCATTTCCCTTTACGGCCCCAGTAGCCGAAGAGCCCCATAAAAGCGATCCGGCGGGGAGAAGAGTGTGGTGTCTGGAAAAACGCCGGGCGCTCAGGTGTCCGTAGTTCTTAAAGGCCTCGCACCTGAACCGTTCACAGTTTTTTCCCACCACCACCACCACTCAAAGGCGTTTAGCGCCCACTTGTGCTATTCTCTAACTCGTATGGTACTCGTGTTTAGGCCATCAGTGGCGTAAATACTTGGATATTACTGATCCCACGACCCCGACCACCCTATTCTGTACCACAGGTAACCTGTCGTCAATTGTAACATTTTCTATTTTAACAATTTGATTCTTAGCGACGAATCTGCATTTATTTTCAGGCACGCACAGAAAAGTAACGAACCAACGAGAGCCACAAGAATATCTGCTTAAGTTAGAGAATAATTCAATAGTAGTACGTAATATGTGTATTAGTTTAGTGACACAAGATACTTATTTCTACGTTTCCAAGCGTCAGTATTACTATGACAGTCAATTTCATGTGCCAATTTTGAGAGTAAATGCCTTATAGTGGCTCTATACCGGGGCTAAGAAGCTCGTTTCAGACGTTTCCTTCTAACCCAGTAACGGCTTTGCAGTGACAGATGGAGACTTGCAATTTTTTCTCCTGTAGATGAAGAGTCATTATTGATTTAAGATGAGAAAAATTTATCGTGAAGTGGTTGTGTTTGTTTATAAAAAATAGCAAAACTTTGGTTGTTACGAAATGTTTTGGTAATATACGAAATGTTTGGGCACGTTGCGAAGGCTAGATTCCAAATTGAGGATTTTCAGTCCACTTAAATCAAAGAATCATCTTTCATATACGCAAAAAAAACAACAACCATTGATGTTGTTTTAGTATTAAGGCTATAACAATGTTAAGCGTTCAAGCCTGCATTGACAACGGAGTAGACCTTTTCCATCCCCACCCAAGGATAATCGTTCCCCACTCCATTTTTGTCAGTGTCACTTTCACAGTTTTCCGTTGGGCTTCTACCACCCCAGTAGGCAACCACAGGTGGCGACCATTAACTTGCTTTGCCATTGATATAAAGTCAGGGAACGGCTTTGCCATTGATATAAATTCAGGGAAATTAAAAATGGAAAGTTGGTATGAACCCTGCTGCACTTCCAATTCCAAAGAGGTTTAATTAAATTTCCGCATTTATTTTAAAGCGTTTGTGCGTTTTCACTTAAATCATGGTGCGATTAGCGTTCATTTATCTTTGCACAAGGTTTGGCTTGATGAAGACCATTTATTTCAATTTAGAAAAACAATTCCATAATATTTTCTTAAAAACGCTAAACATGGTTACAGTTTCCAACATGATTTTCGGTTTGAACGATGAGGAAAGATTTTCTAATTGCCAAAGCACATAACGCATTAATTGCCAAAATCAGGCAAAAGGGATTCTTTTACCTGTGGCATTTATATTTTACCTAACTTGTCATAGACCTCGTCAATAATTGAGGTGAGCTCCTGACGACCTCAAAATAAATTTAACCCAAGCCTGTTGCCCAATGATCTGACCTCAGAGACAATACGCTGTCTCGAAATAGTATATATTATAAATATTGAAATTCAAATTAAAAACACAAAAGTTCGATTAATCCAGTGCACGCTGCTATCACTTCATGTAAAAATGTCTGTAGAAATTATAAAGGATGTGAACGTGATGAATTAGGCACCAATGAAGCGGTTAGCGGAGAGTACAGTTGAGTGGAGGGCTATAGCAAACCATATCCGCAGCTGGTGACGACTTCTGATGATGATTAATACGAAATTACATTCGAAAATTTCACTTCATTTTAAATTAAAACAACATTAACATTTTTCCATGATCTGACAACAGTATTTCGTAAACATTCGTCAACAGTATGCTCATTTGTATTTCCACTCGTTCGTCTGTCTACAAAAGATGAAATCGTCGCTTCTTAATCAAAGCTACTGCTTTAAGGCTTTTTTAAGGTATTAAATTCACCTATAGGCAAAGTATCTTTGAAATAATTTTTTATTCCCATATAGTGTGCCAAATTACGATCAGGTGGATGTTTTGCTTTCCGCCAGTTACCGCTGGTATTACCTATAATTTTCTCTTTAATGAATTTTGCTTTCTGGTAATATTTCAGTACTCCCATTATAACTTTATGCTACACCAATTTCTTCATCAAAGTCTACTATTGGCTAATTTATGGGCAGTTGTCGTTCTCAGGCTGACCAAAGGGAAATATAAATATCCTTGAAAAAAACATCAATTTTCGTAAATATTTCTCAATTTCGTCTCAGTTCGCTTCTTAAATTTTCTCTCCCAAAACTAAAAACAGTGATTCTAAATTCTTCGCCGGTCTATGCATTAACGTTTTAATTACACTTTTTAAGGTTTTAAAAATGTCTGCATTAAATAATGAGCATAAAAAGTTCACAGTTTGACGTGTCATTTCATAATGGGTGTTGTTTTTCAGAACTACCCTATTTTGCTGAATATGTTAATGGAAGGTAGTACACCAGGCAAAAAGAGGAGTTGGTGGAAATAATTAGGTTTTTCAAGAGAATCGAAGGGCAGAATCTGAATTAGTGAAAGTAAAAAAAACTGCATACATAAGGTATGTAATTTAATTATCCTTGTACGGTGAAATCTAACTTATGCTCAATAGTATGCAGAAATAGTACTTTTAAGGCTATAACATTATCATCTAGAGTCATCGATGTTGTCATTAAATTCGTACAATACCCTAACCTTCCATCACTTTAGTCGAGTTATATCGACGTTATTTTACACACGACTTTTAAATGCATCCACCAAAAAATATTATAGAATTTAATTTTTGCGATAAATGTTAAACAATGGAAATATTTTGAAATATTCATTGATATATTCATAATTTCAATATCCGCCTTTCCATTATTTTTGAGATTCTATTTTTGGTTAAAAGTTTCATATTATGACTGGTGGCGCAAGCAACTACCGAAAACTCCAAGATTTTCGACGAGAACGTCCAGTCACGATTGGAAATCCAAGTGGAGTCGAATATCATTGTCGATTCAATATAAATCGATGTAATACGAGTCATCTTTTAGGTATCCTGCTATCTGGGGCTACTACTCTATCCGGGGGTCACGTTTACACATTGCCAAGTCTTGTCAATTTATGATGACGAATCAATAATCAATTTTGAAAATAGTACAGAGCTTGCTTTTAAACCTGGATACTGCTCACGTCGGCAATTGAGGTGCATATTCCTCTGAGAGTTGGTTTTTCACGTTTGGATTGCAAATAAAGTCTCGTGACGTCCGAGCGATTCCAATTCAGTGTTATTTATTTTTCTCAGCCGGCCGATATAGAGGTTCGCCCGCTTCCCAATGCCGTCACGCAGGGATGCCATTTCCCGGTTTCCGACTGTATCCGAATTGGCGTGAACAATTCGCCGGCAGAGGGCGAAATTATTTCTGCTGTTCATCTTCCATCTACATTTCTTATTGGGTCCTCCTGAAAAAACATTTGTCTGCCAACTCCACCCTCGTGCCAGAATTATTTTTGAGCCTTTCCTTTGTCTTTCGGATTTAGTCAGTTCCTAATTCTCACCTTTATATCCTCTTTGGACTAACCCGACCTCAAATGCACCCTAAATCAGCTTTTGGATTCACTTGTTTCATTGAAATCAGCGCTGAGCTCTGTAAATTTTCATGGGAACGAATGGCAGAGGGTTTTACAGCGTCATCCATTCAACGAGAATAGGAATGTGTGTAAAAGACTTGATGCATGCTACAGTTAAAGAAATTGACCCAACTTTACATGTGACTCAATAATTAAGGATTTTTACTAGCCTCTTATAGCCAAACATTGAACAAACTTTATTTATGGAATCAATAAATGTAAGCATCATAAAGTTATGAACATCATTACAAATTTCGGATTGTGGGGACGCTTAGGGCAAATAGCGTCCATTATTTTGTTCTCTTACTCTTTATGTGCTCGTTAGCTATTGGTAGCTAATAATATTTTATTATAACGAATCCCAAGGTATCGTATTACTTAATTACTACGTATTGCTTATTCAAAAATTCGGTTCATAGCGTGAAAGAATTATATTTTTACATACAGAATTTACAGAAAGATAACGAACTATCATTTACTACAAATTCTCAGTGAGTAAGAAAGTAGCACCATATTTGTGCCACTTCCTAGTATGCTCGCAACACTTTAAGGCCATCGGTATAGAGTCAAAGGTTCACTTCAAAAAGTCATACGTTCATTAGTTTCGATGAATAAATATATATCTTTCTTACTTTGTTTTTCAAAACTAAAAACTGGAAAATACATGCATACCTCTAGTTCCAGTACAACTACTTCAAAGAGGCAACAAATACCTCAGAGTAGCGGTTGGTAACCAATATGTCTACGCGTGCCACGTTTTGCGTAGTCATTATTTAGAGGCTGGCATAAGGGCATGAAAGATCGGAAATTTTAGTTTAATCCTCAATTTGTTGACGTCTCACTATCAAATATTTCGCGTACCACCTAGTAGCA
The DNA here is from genome assembly GCA_963573305.1 of Pyrrhosoma nymphula. Classification (NCBI taxonomy): domain Eukaryota; kingdom Metazoa; phylum Arthropoda; class Insecta; order Odonata; family Coenagrionidae; genus Pyrrhosoma; species Pyrrhosoma nymphula. Next base: position 67,669,326 of record OY754333.1, read on the forward strand.
CTCGTGAAATAGGTTGCCGATCCCTGTTAAAAAGAAATTATGAAAAGTTTTATTAATATGATGTCTCAAAGCTGGTAACATATGGCTTACTCATGACGGTAAATCGTCTAGTTTCCTTGAACGGATTTATTTACTTCTTTTAAGGCTATTGAAGCTAATACTGATATACGCTAGTTACTGACCACATAAAAGGATGTTTTTTGAAGACCAACTCTCCTAAGTACATCCTTCTTTAATACTAATGTACATATATATATATATATATATATATATATATGTACATTAGTATTAATACATAATGTATAAATATATATATATATATATATATATATATATATTCCATCTTCACATCACCATTGTGTCATCACATTTTATGTGTTTCCTATACTCTTTCTTTCACCACCTGTTTGAACGAAATATTTATTATTTACGCCTGTGAGCGGTTTGAGTGAATGAATGAATGGTTATATATATATATATATATATATATATATATATATATATATATATATATATATGTATGTGTGTGTGTGTGTGTGTGTGATTATTTCTAAACTTAAAGTAAACCAAGGAAAGCATATTTTAATGTTTTGCGTCACATAATTATCGTGATTTATCTTTCTGTTTTTATCACCTTCACTAGAACCTTTCGCTAGAACGCTCCCAACTCTCTGCATAATGTAAAACACGTTTTTTTTCAGTCACCCTTCTTCCATTTAAACTAAAGGAATTAATTTTTTCTAATTTTTGTATTTTTCTTTTAGTGTATTTCTTAAGGTTCTGCATAATGAGAACGTCCGGCGTTCATTATAATATCTGCATACTGTTTTTACTAGAAATTTCTTTCAATTTCGATTCTGTGATAGGGACAGCCGACGGTTTATTATGAGCTCAAGTTGCTTCCCCATGGCTAGCGTTCAAATTTCTTGTGTCTTCACTTTTGAGATTTTACGTGGATCCTTGTCGCTCTCCTGCCGAATCGTCTAAGCAAGCCATCTCATCGATTTTTGCGTGGGTTTAGATAGAAGGGAGGAAATATGAGATGCCGCTGGCACTTTATACCTGCGTCATAAAATGGAAAAGTGGTCTTCAGTAAGATGCGTGCCCTAAGGGACCATCCATGTACTGCTCATCTCTTATGGAAATCGTTGAAATAGAGTGGCTTGGAGCAAAGAAATTATATTTGCCTGGGCGTATTTTAGGACCAATATACTCAACGTAGGATGATGGCATAAAAATTGATGTAAATTTTACTATGGAAATACTTCAGAATATTATAAAAATTCACTTATATCATTTTTGTATTCCTTGGAAGCCTATATTTGATAAAATGATAACTCTGTGACCGAATGTAATACCAACTTGAAATCTGATAGTATAAATGTTTCACTGAATGAATCCTGAGAACTTTCCGGTTGAAGAATACACGGTTGCACGCGGATATCTAGTGCCTCATTATTTCAGCCTGAATATCCCTTTGTTGAATTTCTTCTCATATGTGTACTTTAGCGCAGATGCTTACCATATTTGCGCTTCTGATCTGCTCATGATCATACGCTTGTCACCTCAATTTTATTGTGTTGTATTTTATATGAAATTTTGTGTAGGTAATTATTCAAAATAAATATATGTGTTCTCCGAATTTAATTATATAATATATTACTACACCTAAGTATTGGTAGGTATTTACTTGAGATGCTGTAATATTGTTGTATTAATAATCCTCAAAAATTTGGTAAGGTTGATGATATAGGGATTTCTCCGGAAATATGATATCCGGCCTTAATTTTCACAGGTTGGAAACACTTATCCAGAGAGAGGAGGGGGGGGGGGCGGCGCTTCAGATATAGGTGCCAACATATGTACAAGTGATTTCACGAAAAGTCTGTTTCAAGAGTTCTTTCGGAATAGTCTATTTCTCAAATTTCTCTATAGTCTGAAAAAAGCTTTGTGGCATTTATTTTTTCAAAAGTCGAGTGAATGTCCATTGTAATTTGATCATAATTGAAGTAGCACCACCGATAAATAATTCAAATGTGATCGTATTTTGTCACGTATGAAACATTTATGCCACGAAATGTTAAAATACGTCTGTAAACTCTGAGGCATTTGCGGCAATTCTTAGAAAATCGTAGCAATGTAAAGAAAATATTTGTGAATTGCATCAAAATATGGCAGGGGAAAAGATATTTTAAAACATATGATGTAATATAAGAAAAAGGAGGAAAACGCCACAGTTGGGGAGCTACGAGATTTCCATATCAAATTATTGCCCGATTCCGGATGCCCCCCTCCCGGTCCCACATCCCCCCGCCCCGAGAATCCGGGACATTGGCAACTCTAGCTTTGACGTTTTTAGGGCAGCCCCTCTCTAGGAGTAGGTTAAGGCAACCGAATGTGAGTCGACACCTTTCCTTTCCGATCCCTAAGCTTGGTAGGCCTTGTCACCGTTCATCCGTCTGGTCCTGTCTGCCTCCCGAAGGCGGCCGGACATGGGCAGACCCGTAATGGAGGCGGCAGGTGCGGTCTCTAGCGTCGCCCGAAAGAATTAGAAGCTCCTCCGGTGTACTCTAGGAGGCGCTCATTTCATTCCGTATTCGAACACATCGCATTGTTATGGGCGTGACTGTGTAGCGGGACTGAGTGAAGTTGCGGACGGAATTGTTGAGTTGAAAGGGTTAAATCATGCTAGAACACGTAATGCGCTTTTGAAACATTAATTTTGGATAGAAAAATTAGAAACTACCGCTTTGCAAAAGTTATATAAATTTCATTTGATTACATACATACAGTTTAATTTTCAAGGTATAAGATTCAAGTCTTTCACGTACGTGGCACAAAAGAATCTGATATTGCTGTTAACCGCGAGACATATTACTTCAAAGGAGGATACATATATACTTTGCCACAAGTAGGGCGGAATTAAACATAGACACAAAAGAAGGAACACTCACACAATAATTTCTGATATTTCGATTGCTATACGTAACCTTTCTCAAAGAAGGAAGGATACAGACTGATCAGTCTGTATCCTTCCTTCTGTGAGAAAGGTTACGTATAGCAATCGAAATATCAGAAATTATTGTGTGAGTGTTCCCTCTTTTGTGTCTATGTTTAATTCCGCCCTACTTGTGGCAAAGATTATTTAAATTATCGCGTGTGTGATTTTTCCACGAACTCGTGTATATATATACATATATATATACACACACACACACACGTATTCATTCTAACGGTGCTAAGATATAAAACATCAAAACCAGGTTTTAGACGTAATGCCTGATGAAAAATATGATGCCATTGCCCAGTTACATAGAGGTAATAGTCAACGTGAATATAATTTCCTTTAAAAGATTTTATGTTGGCCCTAAATGCATATCTTTCGCCAGATTTCACACTTCTTAATTAAAAAGCAACAGACAGAAAGCAAGCAAAAAGTTTGACAGAACAATTAATAATACATTATTATGAGTTCAAGTCAATGCTGTAATTTTAAAAGCCTCGAAAATATAGACTAAGAACTGTATGATCTGGTGCTTTCCCGGGGTAATTAATGAGTGATTTCTTCTCCGGTTTCCAGCTGGGTTAGAATCTCCATTGTGGCCGACGTTTCGTTGCCCAACTCGTGCATTTTCATCAGGGCTATAGAACTATCTACAGCCCTGATGACGATGCACGAGTCGGGCATCGAAAGTCGGCCATGATTGAGATTCTTACCCGGTCGGAAACCCGAGAATAATTCATTCATAGACTAAGAACTACTTCATATATTTTCAACTAAAGAGATATGATAATAACTAAATATATTTCTTTATTTATTCTCTTTTACTTCTAACTTTTCCTTCACCATGCGCGAATGTAAGCCCGTGATATAGTATGTAAGTGCTACAATAATTATTTTCGATTGTGTACTTACGTTAAAGCCTTGATTAAAGTAATAATTAGATAATTCATTTATAAATCGAGTTCCAAGGACATGGTTGGTTATGATTGAAATTAGCAATCAGTCTTTCAGTCCTAAGATCAACCTACTGCAGCCCTCCATTTTTCGTGTCCCCTGATAGTTCATTTTCTGTCATTGTAACTCTTTTGTTTTATATCCCGTGTTAGTTGGCCGATTTCCCCCATTCTTCCTCGTACGGTTTTCCCTTCTTTCAAGTCCTTTACGAATTCATTGCGTCTTAAGTATGGCCTTGTGATCATCTCGTCGTCTTCCCGGCAATTCTAATTAGCGTAATTCAGAATGAAAAATTCTTTTCAAAACGTTGCCAGCAACACAAGGTAAAATGCATGTGTACAAGGAAAAACGTAAACTATACTTACCAGTATAGTTGATGCTTGATAAAAAGACATTTTTGTTGTACTTCATCTTAAAAACCTAGGATATTTTTGTGTAACGGAATGTTTATTATTTAAAAGGTAATAATTTCAATGCCTCTACTTTAAATAGTTTAAAAATATAAACTAAGATGCACATACTTATCTTTCTACATAAATAGCAAACAAAAAGAGATACGAAAGGAACTTAATATGGTTCACATTTACATATTTTTTACTTCTTTTTCCTATTGCGTTTTCTCTTTCTTGTGCGCAAATACAAACTATAAGATGAAAACTCTTTTCCACCTCGAGAGACAAGAGCAACATCCTTATAACTCCGGAGATAATTAAATTCTTTCACGAACAGCATTTTCCTTCAAAAGAAAAGCAATAGCACGAGAAAATTAAAAAAAAAACTAAGACATGTTAGAATGAATGTTTTCCCTTCTCTTACCTCTTAATATGGTTAACATTCTCTAGTTAATGCTTTGAGAAGGAAAATCTCATTATTTTGCAGTTGGTGACATTAAAAGTCTACACTTAGTTTCGCGAAACAAAGTGGGGGAAATGGGACTCCAGGACTCTTTTTGAGTAATGCCTTGGAAAAGTAGAATTTAATTTCCTTGCATGGACTCGGATGAAGCAAAACAAATTCAACATTAAAAAAATACTTCTCAATGAAACAACGATGCAGTGTTTTTTGTTGGACTTCTACTGGCCCTCATTTAGATTGAAGGAAAAACCAACTTCGACATTAGCTCTCTGTTAACGAAACGCACAATGGGGTCCAAAGTTTAACATCGCATGCGATAGTTGGAGAATTCTTCAAAGCTTCAAAGTAGAGATTAGGGTACCGATGTAAAATATATTCCACTGTTGCTATTCAATCCTCAGTCCTCGGGATTTGGAGCCATCATAAAGCCACCACACCAACCTGATATCCTTAAATGAGTAGGTGCAAACCTCTAGTCCAGCGGTCGGCAAAAGATATGAATATAGGTGCCTCATGTTACTGTGAATGCAATTACTTGAGTACCATTTGATAAGGAAAAGGATACTGTAAGAATAATGCAATACTTTCATACGATGTAATTAAATGCCTTTATAGCAAAATTACTGGTAAACTTGGCTCAAACATTGAGACGTGGACCTTTTCGGGAATGGGGTTTCTGAGTGACTTCTGACCTATTATCAGTATGACTCAACGGGGAAAAATTCCCGAAACATCCACGTCTCAAGACCACTCCGCGAAAGCTTTCTATCTATCATGGTTCAAAAGTTTTTCCTTAGCTCTGTTAATAACGATACATGTGTATTTTTTTTAAGAATTTAATTAAAAATAATTACAGCTAGTATTCAATGCATTACAAAAAATGAGTTTAAAAGAGTGTACGCTCATTTTTAAGTTAAAATGAATAAAGAGTGCATAACATATTTGGAAATCAATTGTATAGTCGTTTTCTTGGCGTACTACCAGCAAGCCTTTCGCGTGCCATCTGATGGCACACGTGCCATAGGTTTCCTATCAATCAATCTGTAAGGCTACTTAATCTGATTTGAGTAGATCCTCTTTGGTGTTTTTCGTTCACCAACAGCAGTCATTCAATCTAATAGTTCATATATTTGCCCCTCCACTCCACTCTCCCCTCACCTGACCATTTTGTTCCCACATAATTCTTTATGTCAATCATAATACGATTCATGTTTTCAATCCTTAGTAATCCTCCATTATTCTTCCCCTTAAGGTGTTTCTACTTCCAGCACCGTTTCAATAGGCTGTTGTGTTTCAGAATGTTTCCAATAAACGTGTTTCTTGTAATTCCGAGGGTTTTCATTCACCCCCAACTCTCCCAAAAACTTTTTTTATCGGTGATTCTCTCCGACTATTTGATCTTTATCATTCTTTGATAGCACCATGGTTTCACTGCTTCAAAACTTCACTTTTCTGTTGCCGTTATGTTCCAAGTTTCACCCTTATACAAGATCGTGATCCAAATATGTGCCTCAATCATATCGGTACTTTCATATTTACAAGCTTCTGTTGCTGACTGATTGTGGACTCCTCTTCTGGTACAATTTCGTCTTTGCTTGCGCTTTATTCTTTCCACATTGTAAATAAAATATTATTTGTGAGCAGCTGATATACGCCTAAAAATGTGAATGTATGAAAGTGGAGCGAAAGCTGTGAAAGAAAGGTGAAGACCTAGAAAGTCATGGGTGAATATGGTGACGGGTTAAAATATGAATATTAGGAGGCGTAACGTAATTATAGGAAATGAGATTTTGAAATCAATACTAAAAGGAAAAGGTGTGTATGTTGGGAAAGGGAGAAGAAGGATAGGCATAATAGATTAAAGGCTGTGGTATGCTTAAGAATAGGAGGGTGTGTATTAAGAAACACAAGTGGGTATCTGAAGCAAAAGAGGCATGCAATAATAGAGGAGTATCGAGGTAATTATCTAAACTGAGTCATATTTACCGGCCTATCACAGATTATTCTGCTATTTTGACTATGAACAATTTTTCTAAAGGAATTTTGAATATGCCAACCCCAAAAGGAAACGGCGGGATGGGTATGTACAGATACGTATGTTTTAAGGCTGTTCTACCGAAGTCTCAAGTAATAGCTCTCGGAATTTTCTTACGCAATAACTATCAGAAAATGTTATCCCTCACCTTTTTAACCCGCATAAGAGTGGAGTTTGACTACCACTGGGTTGCTCATTCTAAGCTGAGGAAGTTGTCAAATGCGATTTCTTCTACATTATTTCCACCCCTTGGGGAAGTTGAAAAGTTTAGAATGGTATTTGTTTGTAACAGGAAAAGGAGGCTTGGTTTGAGGTGTTGCAGAGATAGTGAGAAAAGAGAGGGTTGTAGAATAGGAAGCCTGAGACGCAACGGTGAGGAGATAAAGGCGAATTTTAAGCCAGTTGGGGATGATTAGGGGAAGTTCATTTAGAGACTTGAGAGCCACATCCTGGGTGTAAATTCAATAGGAAATAAATATTGAGCGGTTATAAAAATCAAGCAGGATAATTAAGTATCGATTGGAAGGGAAGAATACGGTTGGAACTCATGAAAGAGAAGTTGAAGCCTTCCGTTGATAAGAAGGAATTGTCCTCTTATCTTGACAGTGCTTTTTGAAGTAGTATATGACTTTGAATCATATAATTAATTTAGTAGCAACTAAACTAGTTTTATTTTATTTTCTCCCTATTAGTTTTTGTTGTATTTAAGGCTAGTGTTTGGCTATGTAATGGTAGAAAACCCATATTTTCTCTACCACTAAATAATTATTACGGGCATTCATGCGTTCGTTTGTGGTGACTTGTAGTACTTGATGAAACTGGGACAAATATTTTTCTGGTTTTTGGGTGAGAAACGGATATTGTTTTGGTCCTTTTTTATAATTAAGACGTAGAAAATGAGATAGTATTGAAATCTGATACGCATTTGACGATATTTCTGCTGCAGAGGTGTTGTTACTGGCATGTGACGCTGCTAATGCATTAATTAGGATTTATTTCATTCCAAATTTACGTTTAGGTTATGAACAACTACGTACTAAAGTTTGATGGCATTGGTTAATTTCAAGTAGTGCTTGAAATAAATTTCATCTGGCATGAGTAAGAGAGAAGACAAAAATTCAGGTAATAACTATTTCCTGGTCGAATGTGCCTTTTTTTGGTGGTAAATAAGGTATTCTAGTAAGAAGCTGGTTTTTCGAGCATCCGCATTTGATTGTCCATAGGCAGCCGTTATAACGAGCAGATCAAATGAGTTGAAGACTAGAAAACTCATTCGTAAAATCAGTGGTAGAGAAGTATTTTTTCTTCAAAATACTTTTTCGGTATTTGTTTTTTTGAATTATGATGCACAGGTGTCTCCGGCTAAATATGCATCATATATCAGTGATCTGTGCACAGGAAAGTGAGTCCCACTATTACTACAAAATTAATTATTAATTTAATAATTAAATGTGTAGTAATTAATGTGACCATTAATGATTAACTACAAAGGTAATTATTAATTGTCACATGATTACGAGATAAATCTTTGCGAAAATAACGAAGAAGAATTTAAGTATCATCCTTTATTTAGTATGTGTCTCGAATAATCACCGAAATAATCATTCATGAGTAGAACCAATAAGGAGGAGTGCTCTCTGATCTATTTCATCATATTGAAGATATCTTGATGTAATGACTAAAGACTCCTCATGACTCGTATCAGAAGCACAAATTGATCAATATTCTGAATAAAACTATAAATTCTTTCACATAAAAATTATGGCACTCTGGTATTGTACCTAATGAAGGAATTGACAAATCTTGAATCCTTTTATCCTGGTTTAATTTTAGTGCTAAGCTTGTAATCTTGAAAGGTTAAACGTGTCTTAAGATAATATGCATTGCTATGCGTAAAAAAACAGATATCATGAGTCATTAAGTTATATACTATAGCATTCTTAAAATGTGTAGCTCTAATTCAAGTGATACCAATGGGACTTCAGTGTTTATACTCTTCTAAGAACCTCATGCAATTCCTTACTCTGCATTAATGAAGATTGGAGAGGATTGAAAATCTTCAGAACGAAGACAAGTAGTTATTTTCCTCTTGTTGTCCTAGAGCTGCCATATTTCCTCCAAAAATCAACAATGCCTAATCTCTGCAGATCCCATTACCTTTGTTGGAGTAGCATGCTATTAATGAGTTTCCTCGAATTACTCATGTTTCAACCGATTGTTTCAACCGATGGCATTTCAGAATATGAATTTCTATTCTCGCGTGACTTGGCGAGGGGTCGGCGGAAGTCGGCAGCAAGGGGTGCTGGGAATCCGAGGGAATTCGTGGAAGCGAGAAGCACGAAGCCTTTTGTTGTTTCCTCTTGCAGAGCTCTCGCAAAGTGTCTTGTCAATGATGTTAGGAGAAAGGGATTCTCCTAGGAAGTAATGTTATGACACCCGGATCAGAGAACAAACACTTTCGTTCCGCATCACCTGACGTCTCAGAATCGATATGTAATCTTCAAACGTCCCATTGAAGCCACATAAGCTGATTATTTAGTTCACGTAGCTTTCTGATACGTCCTACGGAGCAAGAAAAACAAGATGCTCCAATCGCCTGTTGGCTTAAGGTGGAGCAATTCCACCGTTTCGTGTTTGATGTGATGAAGTGCTTTTGCAAACTGCCAAGAGAAATCATTCATTAGCGCATTTGGGAAACACCGATCAGTTTGCTGAGATAATATTTGTTTCAATCGTATATTTATTGGTCTTGGAAACCTTTGGAAATAGCTCAGAATCTATTTTTATGTGTATATTAATTACGTTTCCAAACAAAAATACCTATAATGCAGTGAATTTATTGCCGGTAATTTTAATTTGTTTTTTTTCAGAACTCATGTCACTACATTGACAAAAAAACGTTGAAATTATCGATTGCTTATTAATTAGATCCAGTAGTAATTAACCAAACAAACATAGAAAAAAATAATAAATTAGGTTTTTTATTCAAATCGTATCCGAGCTGCAGAAAAATCCAAATTAGCATGCCATATGAACCACAATTATACAGTACTTTTAAATATTTCCTATGTAGTTTTAGTATATGTATAGTCTGAAGAAATTATGATTCATTCAATGACAACAACCCAAGATTTAAAAAAGCATGTCAGAGATCAATGTGCTTGGAATAGATTTTAGAATATTTTATTTATTTCTAGAAATAGTTAAAATCTATAAGGGGTTCTTGAAATATATTAATAAAAGTTTTAATTTATCATTCTTTTTCAATGACTCACTCTATATATGTAATCAGAATGCATCTTCATAGAGTTTTTAACGGCATATATTTAAACAAATTTCTAAATTCGTAAATTCCCTTATAGCTTCCATAGTTACATTTTGTGAAATATTCGAAAGAAAAAAATTATTGAAAAAAGTGACTACGTGGTAAATATGTATTGCTCTCGGAAAATCCATTTTAGTGCTGCGTAATTACTAATTGATGGTATCAAAGTACATTATTTATAACTTCAATCGTGGATAATATTTCAATTGTAATTACTTGAGTTAACATATATCCAAAAGGCTTAATGTATTTATCAGAGCGTAACTACATGTTTTCATGTGACTTTTGTCTTTTCTTTGAAGTAGATGTTTTCTTGCCATAGCAGTTACGAATTTTTGGTAAAGTTGACATCAAATATAAATCAGTATGTGCATTATATTTATTGATAATTGTTCTGCTTAATGCAAGGATAGAGTGGAGAAAAAATGAATTTAAATGCTGTTTCACCATTCTCTTCATATTACACCACATTTGTACGTTCGTACCCCCGGTGTATTTCCATTTCTCCAACAAAGAACCCGAAAGTACCTGTCAGCTTTCGCCGTTCTCTCCGTTTTCCTTAAAATCTCCATTCTTCCATGGTCTTCAATATATTCTCTTTCCTCTCACTACTTATGCCTTTCCTTTTGTCTTCAAATTCCTTTCTTAAGCTTCCCCTCCTCCCCAACTGTGCCAAGCGCTTCCTCGTTGGCCTTTATTTCCCGCATCTTTATATTACCCATCCATCTAAATGCTAAAATATTTTGCTACCTCATAGAAATCTACTCAAATGGGACGAGGGGATTCGTGGAGAAAGGGACACTCTTAAATAACAATTCCGCCTCGCATAAATGAAAACAGTATCTTTGTCTATCCATCTGGCTCTTGGAATGAAAAATAATTTGCACCATCCTGGCTGCTTTAGTGTCACCCCCTGGGAAGCCCAGCTTGATAATTAAATCTGAGAAGGACCAAGACCCTGGCGCGTTGATTGGCAGGGCAGGGAAAAGGGCAGAAATGACGTGTGGGGAGGCTTTTGGGAGTTAATTTGAGGGAAGACGTTACGGCCGCGGAGTAAAGCCTTGGGATCTTTAGAAGCATCGCGATATCGTGACATATCGCGCAACGTGGTTGATCGCTCGGTCCAGGCGATTTAATGCACGGCGATTTTGTTTGACGCGATGTGGTATCCCATTTTATGCAATGCTGTGCGAAGTTGCATCGTATCATTCACAACGCATTTTGATAGTTCGCGGAATTTGATGTAACACGATTCTTTGTCATATGACGTGTAATAAGATGCGATGCGATGCCTGATACAACATACATAATGTATCATGCCATACAATGTCATGTGATGCTGTCCAATACCATTCGGGATGTGAAGCGATATGTGTGCTCTTGATTCAATGCAGTGGGATATGTCAAATATTTCTTATATATGCATGTAATATCGACAAAAGTCTCAACTCCTTACATACGAAGCTTGATGGCTAAGAAATCATTTTACCCATCACCTTTTTTAGTTGCCATGAAAATGACAAATGACTGTGACCTTAACTGAATCGGTGATTCTCGAGAGGGCTCCTGAGACCTCCTTAAACCTATGTATTGGCCCACCCTGAAAAAATATTGTATGGGCGCCCATGTAACTGATTGAAGACAAGACATGTATCGTTAATGCCTTAAACGAAGACTCTTTAAAGGAACTTCACTTAAATAGTTGGAAAAAGACAGCATGATAAAGATAGACGAAGGTGTCTACCACGATAATGATAAAGATGCTAGAGAAAGACTGGATAATGAATGCTGATTGGGAGTAGAGAAACATTGATTGACAAAGCATTCCATACCTTAATTCTATTTTAAAGAAAAAATCAGTAGTTTTCCAAGAGCTTTAACAGTTTGGGCAGTGAATATAATAAAATGAAAGAAGGATATCATTTGAATCCAGTTACTGGTATTTTTTACTTATATTTAAGGTGGCAAGATGCTTACTTCCAATTAGACGTTCTTTTGGCAGTTACATAATATGCTAGATACCCAATATCCAACCATATTGGGAAAACACTGGGCCAATGTAGTTCCAATTTGTTTTCGTCGGCACAACATTGGTGGCCCTGCTTGCTAGGCTGCATAGCATGCAATGTTTGAACTTATTTCTTAGTAAATTTCGGGTGAATTAATGGGAATGTATTGAGGTGTGAGATTGAGACCTCCTTACTCATTTAGATTACACAAATGAGTGACAGCAAAGAATAAACTAAAAAAGTAGCTCATTAATATGCGATGCAAAGCGAAAAAAAAAACGATAATTAACGCGGCATTGAGGTTTGAGTATCGGTCAGGCCCGAGAATGAGGATGAGTCTGGAGTGACGTCGAAGGAGGACACGCTAAGAAAATGAATTTCAGTTTCGGAAGAGTGGTAAGGGAGGGAGGGATGCTGGACGGGAGATATGGGAGAGGAGAAGTCTCCATGGCCGCCATCTCTCTATGGATTCTGCGTCGCGGTGAGACAGGGAACAAGGCGTAAGAAATGGGATCCCATCCATCAGCTGGCTCGGAGGGAGGATGCATAATTGGCTCCTTACGCCCCCGACCCACCTCCCCGAACCCCACCATCCCACCTCCCGTCCATCTTGGTTAAGGATATCTTTCCTCTCCGAATTCTGCTCCTCCTTGCCCCCGTCTCCACCATCCAGCCATCCAACCCATCCTTCCGATCCTTTTCCAGCCTTAATCTTTCTCTCCATCTATTTTTGATCAATTTTTCCTCAAGCCAAGTCTTCCTTTCTCTCCCTCTCTCTCGTATTGGTGTCGTTATTTTAAATTATTTAATTCTTCATTCCACGGGCGTTGTAGATTGAGCTCGGCTCATGTTGCCTGCAAAAACTTACCTATTTGTCATTATAGTAAGGGTAATTTACAGGTTATGATAGATTTAAATGAAGGAGAGTCCAAATCCTGTGTTTTTTTCTGCAAGCCTCTATCGACCCACACAATTTCTTTCTTTACCTCAGCATACGTCCTACCTCTTGTACTAGTCCCCCCCTTATCAATTTCCTTATCACAGGGGTTCTAATAATTATTCTTTTGCGCGGTCCTAAACACGCGACGTTATATACTTGTATCAGCCCGACACACAAACGGTACCCTTCACTTTATCACTTCTTACCTTGAGAGAGAGATCCTTTTGGTAGTCCTTGGCGGCAAAGGTTAATGGATTAATTCATGCACTAAAATGATACACTTGAACAGTCCATATATTTATAATAACCCTTTTATTCTTCAATTATGAAACAAATTCACTTTAGTTACTCAATTAATCAATATATGTTCCCTTCTCAAATATATTCGTATTAATTTATAATGTTTGTTCTACTTCACCGGATATTGTACAAAGTGAATTCCCGATACTCTATGCCCCAGTATCTGTTTATCGGATTCCTGGATCCTTCCTTAACACAGGACACTGGCGTTGGTAATTGCTGTCCAAAGCTGCTTACTCCCGGCAAATTATCACTGCAAAAACTCTCGTATGACTTTCACTCGATAAACGTCTCTTGTGACTCCCTTGTTAAGAAGAAGCAGAAGAAGAAGCCCTCCTTGTTTGACAATCCCTTTTATACTCTCTCATCTCCCCTCCTGTATGTTCTAGAACATTCCAGGTTTTCTCCCCTTCTCTCGTATCTGATAGGCTATTCCCCTTTCATTATTATAAGTTTGTTTACGTAAACAGAAAATGGTATTGTTTAAAGTTGTTTTCATAACATAGACGGCATTGTCATAGTTTGTTTACGTAAACAGAAAATGGTATTGTTTAAAGTTGTTTTCATAACATAGACGATATTGTTGCCTCGCGGTAGCACGTGTTCCCAAAATATACACAATGGCGTCCTTAATCGTATACTTATGCCAACACGGCCAAAATGGCGTGTTACATTAGCCCCATTAAAATAATGACTTGGAAATATAAGAAAGGAATTATTTTAAAGCCTTCAAATGTAAACTAACGCGGCCCCAACGCCTTCAAACTTTAGCCTCCCTCTAAATAATGTCTGTGCCCAAGTATATTGTGTTACAGCAGAAATCACACATGAATACATTTATATCAATAAACACAATTACAAACAGCGTCTCCTCCTTTAACTCAAGACATATGATATACCATATAACAATATGGTCTCTTCCCTTTCTTCCTTGCTTGAAATAGGCAAATAACCAATGAAAATCTTATTCACGTAATTTAAAATCAAGAACATATTATATAAATCGACGTTATTAACTGATACATTGAACGTGAATATAACGTGCAAATAATAAAACTGTCCATCTTCTTCTCAACATTCATTCTCACTTTTAACCCCTTAAAAACACTGGGTTATCAAAAGGCCATAATTCACATTACACATATACACTTCACAGCACTAAAAGTTCCTTCAGGTGATACACTCTCCCTCCTTCCGGCTCAATCTACGTCCACGAGCCCATTCTTACATAAGAAAACACGAATCAAATAATGGCAACATGACACTGAATATACACACATTGAGAAAAGATATCACGAAACATACATATTGTGCTAATCCACCTGCCGCCAAGTTCAACCTCTCTCTCTCTCGTTCGTAAGCTCCCCTCGCATGTCGGGCCCCGACACAATGTATATTATCGGTAAACAGTTCTCCCTTGCTTGAACGGATCAAATTATAATGTTGCGGCGCTGGTTTCCTCAGTTTAATGACTGCGTGCTATGGTCAGTTGGACTACGGTCTTCTTCTCGTGTGCTCGTGTGATGTGAGTGATACCAAGTGCTGTGCTATTGTTCCCTATATGGTTTAATATTGCTGAAGTGGAAAGTGCCTCGTATTTCGTTCTTTTGTGGATTAAATACTACACACGTGGCTGGCCCTCGGAATTCTGAAATCTCATATGGACCTTCGTATAATGCCAGGAAGCCGTGATAGATTCCCCTTTGTTTATCGGATACCGGATTGGTACGTACTAAAACCTTATCTCCTATTTTAAATTCCGCTCTATTCCTCTTATCTTTCTTCCTTCTTCTCTCCGCCCGTTTTTCGCCCTTTTTAATGATATTTTCACGTATCCTAACTATATCATTTGCGATCTTCTCGGAGTCACTTTCTTCTAAGCTTTGCTCTCGTGGCTCTTCCTCGCTGGTTTCTATGTGCATGTTGTCATATTGTGCGTCCATGCGCATTTCCCTAAACTTACATGCGATCTCCTTTTTTCCTTCACTTAGGGTTATAATCCTGCGATCGTACTCAATCTTCGCGGATAGTTGAGCTAATGTGTCCGTCCCGATTATGAATGGTTTGATCAGCTCCGGCACCACCGTGCAGGCCATATTTGTGGTGAATCCGTCTATCTCTATACTCGGACAGATCTGCCTCCTTATAATTCCACTTCTCCTTCCGACGGCTCCAGCTATCCGGATTCCTTTGACTGGTACCTCCAAAGCGTTTCGCAGTGCATTCTGATTCTCCCGATAAAACTCCTCGCTAATGCACGTTAGCTCCGATCCCGTGTCTATCAGTGCATTCACAGCCACTCCTTCCATTTGAACCCTAATCTCCGGGCATTTAATTACTTCCGGCCTATCCGCTTCTTTCTCCGTCAAGAAATCTCGAGGTGACTCAAAAACATTGCATATCGTTTCCTCCTCCGTGTGGGGTTCTATCTTCTCCTCTTGTGGTGGTGTCCGTTTTATTCTCACTTTCCGTATCTTTGCCCGTTGCTCCTTCGGTATGTCCCAGAATCCCTCTTCGTCTTCCGGCCTCGGCATGTTGGGACCTTCGTCATGCTTTGCCGCTAATAGTTTTCCTGCTCCGGTTTCCCTGCGGCGTTACTTTCTTCCGCCATCATGGAATTGACAGGGCGCTCTCTCATCGGTGGGCGCGCCTCCGCCATATTGTTTTGTCCTCGGCGTCGATCAGCTGGTCTCTCGCCCGGCCGTTGAGAGTATCCCTCGCCGCGAAAGTTATCGTCTCTCCGTCCGTCTCTCTGCTGGCTCGACGCTTGCCACTCTCGTGGTTGTGACCTCTTCGAGTCCCATCTGTACTGCTGGTTGTGTTGGGATGTGTCTTCCGGTGTCCTCCACGTACGGTCTCCATGGGTCCTTGGGTATTGGTCTCCCCATCTTCGATGTCCAGTCGCCTCGGAGTTTCCGTCCTCTCGCGGTATGTTATCATAGCGGGCCAATAACGTCAAGAATTGCGGGATTGTATTTACATTATTTGAAATCATGCCGACGCTTACTTCCATGCCAAAGTGTTTCTTGAGAATTAGAATGATCATTCCGTCCTCCATTGGCGGCGTCAACTCCCTCGCTACGCTAATTTTGGCCGTCGCATATTCTACTCGCGTGAGCCCTCCGTTCTCCTTGTATTTTCCCGTGTCGAAACTCCGTTTTATCAGCATTTGACGTTCATCTCCCCAAAACTGCTCCGTGAAAATAGCTTGGAAAGCGTTCACATCTTCATACAGGTGTCGGGTCGCAGAGAACCATTCCTCTGCTCTCCCAACCATTCCTTGTCTGATGACCTGGAGCATCATCTGGTCAGGCAATCGATATATCTCTTGGTATTCGCACAGCTCCTGTAGGTATTTCATGGGTCTTGATGTATGCCTCCCGTCGAACGTTGGGACCTTTAATTGTACCATTCCCGCGGGTGCCGTTGTGACATTAGGTCTCCTGCCTTCCTCACGCACGATGCGTTGGACTGCCTCTTCATTTAGCCCAGCTGCTTTTGTGGTGGATTGTTGTCTCAGCTCGTCCGCCATCTTCTTGAACCTTTCCTCCACGTTCTCATGCAAATTCACGTAACTCGCTTCTAACCTTCGGACCTTGAGATCGCTCGCCTCCAGCCTCGCTCCTACTCCGTTAATTTCTTTCGCGACATCTTCGCATAACTCTGCTAACGCCCCGTCTGTTTTGGCAAACCTTTCATCATAGCCATGTTCGAATGATGCAATACGTTCCTGCGTCTGTCTATGTTCTCCTGCTATTTTTTCCATTTCTTCCAAAAGCTTTCTCTCTCTTTCGTCTGCTTCTTCCCTAATTTGCCCCAACAATTCTGCATGTCTTCTCTCTTGCCTCTCAGCCATCTCCTCTAAGATCGTTCTATTTCTCTCTTGCCCTTCAGCCATCTCCTCTAAGATCGTTCTGCTTCTCTCTCGTTCTTTTGCTTCTTCTGCCCTCTCTCTATCTCTTCTATCTTGTTCTTCTTTTAATTGCCTAAATAGCGCTTGCATCTCAGTTTCCACCGGTTCCTCACTATCGACCCTAAATTCATACGTGCTTATATCTATTCCCTCCTTTTCTAGCGTGTGTAATAATCGCTGCTGCAATTCTGGCTTGGTTCCCCCTACTAACAAGTCCCTCTCTCGTAATAATTGCCGTAGCTCTGCCGACTTCAGCTCCGGAAATTTCTTCATGTTGGCCGCCATCTTCTTTCTTCACTCCTTCGGGATGATCCTCCTTCTCTCCGGTTCTCGTGGTCTCACCTAATGAGTAGTCAGGCCCCACACGTTGGGCGCCATTGATGTACTAGTCCCCCCCTTATCAATTTCCTTATCACAGGGGTTCTAATAATTATTCTTTTGCGCGGTCCTAAACACGCGACGTTATATACTTGTATCAGCCCGACACACAAAAGGTACCCTTCACTTTATCACTTCTTACCTTGAGAGAGAGATCCTTTTGGTAGTCCTTGGCGGCAAAGGTTAATGGATTAATTCATGCACTAAAATGATACACTTGAACAGTCCATATATTTATAATAACCCTTTTATTCTTCAATTATGAAACAAATTCACTTTAGTTACTCAATTAATCAATATATGTTCCCTTCTAAAATATATTCGTATTAATTTATAATGTTTGTTCTACTTCACCGGATATTGTACAAAGTGAATTCCCGATACTCTATGCCCCAGTATCTGTTTATCGGATTCCTGGATCCTTCCTTAACACAGGACACTGGCGTTGGTAATTGCTGTCCAAACTTGCTTACTCCCGGCAAATTATCACTGCAAAAACTCTCGTATGACTTTCACTCGATAAACGTCTCTTGTGACTCCCTTGTTAAGAAGAAGCAGAAGAAGAAGCCTCGTTCCTTGTTTGACAATCCCTTTTATACTATCTCATCTCCCCTCCTGTATGTTCTAGAACATTCCAGGTTTTCTCCCCTTCTCTCGTATCTGATAGGCTATTCCCCTTTCATTATTATAAGTTTGTTTACGTAAACAGAAAATGGTATTGTTTAAAGTTGTTTTCATAACATAGACGGCATTGTCATAGTTTGTTTACGTAAACAGAAAATGGTATTGTTTAAAGTTGTTTTCATAACATAGACGATATTGTTGCCTCGCGGTAGCACGTGTTCCCAAAATATACACAATGGCGTCCTTAATCGTATACTTATGCCAACACGGCCAAAATGGCGTGTTACACTCTCTTCTCTCCATTCGTCAAGCCAATTTGTTTCTTCTCCCGCCCCGTTTACCCAACATTTTTAACGGCCTTCAGCAACACTTCGCCCCTCTTTAACCCTTCCAAGCACCAACTCGGCCACCTCCGAATCTCCTTCAGAAGTTTACACTCCTCACCCACCATGACAAGAACTTCCTAGTTTTCCTTTCTTTAGGTCAACTGCTTTTTCACCATTCTTTATACCCTCATTTAGTGCGAGCATTCAATTATTTTTCGCCGGACCAGTTTTGGGAAGTAGTTACGGTGTTAAAAATCGGCACGGTTTACCTAACGGTTTATGGATGAAATGTCTTTGGTGGCAGGGACGTTAGATTTAGACTCGCCCTAACCAAGAATGAATTTCCGTTGTCATGGGAATCAACGAGAGGGAAGGTCTGAGGAGAAACGTAAACATAATTTGGTGAAAAATGTAATATGACGCGTGTTGGTGTATCAGTGGGTAACTTGGCCATTGCGGACAGAGGTCGTACGTGGAACAATGGTCGTGTGGATATTTTTACCAATGCTGTGTTTTGAATTATCTTTGGCTTCATTTACTCGCTTTTAACCTAGAATGCTACTTACTCGGTATCACTGATCTGGCACGGCATGGCATGACATTGGTGAAAGATGGACTCATTCGGTAGCTTTTGACACTCGGAGTCCCAGTGGGAGTCAAAATGACTCTTTGAGGTTTTAAGAATGGTGTATATTCGATTAAGTGATACATTCGAATATTTCCCTTCGTGACTTTTAGTCATTTTCTGAAGAGAGTTGGCTGTCAGATATTCAAAGATATTCATTCATAAACTGATGAAATATTCCACGATTTATTTACCTCGAAGTCCCAATGGAGTCATAGTGACTCCTTGCACCTGAGAGAGAGTTTGCGCAGTGTAATTGTCTTACGCGTGTTGCTTCATTGTATCACAGTTTTAGTTTAATTCTCAAAAATATTATTCGAATGTCATGGATATTTTCAATCTCTTTGTAAAATAGCAGCCGGCTCGGTGGTGCCGAACCGGCGGGCGACATGTACTCTCTTGTGACGCGGTGAGTCATTTTCCAACAATGTTAGTCTTCCATTTCTATATGAACTGTGGTAGCTATAAGCAGTCATGACTTAGTTGGTGGTTCTAACTGCTTGAGTGACAAGGTTAAAGTTGTCCTGTTTGCGAAGTACAAACCAACACGAAAAATGTCTGAATGAAGGGTAAATCCACCAGAAGAAAATTGCAAATGTCACTCCCTTATTCAAAAGCGGCGATAAGGAACAGCCATTGAACTACAGAATCTCTCACATCTATCTCTTGCAAAGTCCTTGAACATATAATTTGTAAGTTCAGTTATGAGACACCTCGATACGCAGAACTTGTTTACCCAACAAGGAATCAGAAAGGGAAGATCTTGCGAAACTCAATTAGCACTTTTTGCCCACGATATTTTTGTCTGGGGTGAACATAACGTTCCAGTTGATGCAATTGTTCTTGACTTTATAAAAGGCATTTGATAAAGTTTCCCACAGTAGGCTACGCATGAAATTAAAATCCTACGGTTTAGACGACGACGTAATTTCCTGGACTAGAGAATTCTTAAGAATTCGCGTGCAAAGGGTTGTATTAGATGGCGTTATCTCTAATGAAATAAAAGTCGCATCGGGTGTCCCACAGGGAAGTGTCATAGGCCCACTTCTGTTCCTTTTGTATATAAACGACATCGGTGAAACAGTTGTCAGTAAGCTTAGATTATTTGCAGACGACGCAGTGGTGTATAGAGCAATTAGTAGCCTTAATGATAAGCAAGCGCTAACTAAGGACCTCGAGGCAATACAGGAGTGGTGCGATGCGTGGCAGCTAGAATTAAACCTGAAAAAATGCGTTGTTATGAATTTTTGGAAGAGGATAAACGCTCATTGTAGCAGCTATTCCATAAACAACAGCAAATTAGAGACTGTAGAATCGGTTAATTACCTCGGAGTTAAACTGACCTCGGAGTAAAAGCCTTTGCGAGGCATACGAGAGAAGTCTATCTACATTTAAAAATTCTGTACTTTTGTGTACACTGCAGTCATAAATAGAAATTAAAGATTTCATCGGTCAAATAAATAAATAAATATGTATATATACTTTCAATCAAACTGTTATACCAAAACATTGTTTCCATTATTTATATTTCAAATTTTAAACCTGAAAGAATTCTTGATTTGACATCTTTCTGAGGCCTCCGTTCTGATGATTGTGAAAATTATTGATATGTTCTGAATGTTGTTCAGCAAAAATGATAGTTATTCAAGTATATGCCCATTAATTTAATTCCTGGAAAACTCTTTTATCATCTCATTAAGGCACAACTCTTATATGCATAGCATATTTTATCTGACAGTGAACCTAAAGGTAAAAAAATCATCTATGGAGTCAAAATGACTCCATTGGGTTACTTTGGGTGTACGGGAGTCCGGGACTCCCAGTGTTAAACCAATCTCGATTTGCAATAAAGAATCTGCTCGTGCAGTGTAGTTATTTGTAAAATATTGTGTACATTCATATACAGTTTTTTTGCCAGTTTTTATATGTTTGTATCTGTTATGCCAACATTTTGTATATTTAGGAAATATTACGCAAAATTTGCACATTAATAGTGGATATAAAGAGACCTACGCAATTTTCCACTAGTATGCGGAATTTTATTTCGACAAGGGTTTTGTTGTATTATTATATCATCATCAGGGATTAATGTCAGTATCGGAGATTTTTTACATCAAGTGATGCATGGAAGTTCTTGTATTTATTTCTCTCCCTGATGATGATTTGGTCATCAAATCCCAGGTGGTGATCAAATGTGTTCTTACTTATGGAAAATTTCGGACCTTTTTGCCCATCTGATAATTTTAGAATGATTTTAGCGGCAATGCGGAGGATGGATGTAATCGGAACAATGCTATCGATAGAGGAAAACTGACAAGGTGAAATATGGTGCGGGAATCAAATATTTGAAATAGGGCGCTTCTGTCGAAGTCAAGGAATAATTCGGTCTGACGACACACGCTCAAATCACGTCACAGGGAAGTTCAAATGTGAGGCTATTATTTGGAGGAAGGCATTGGATCTGAAGATAGATACGTACTTTGTGTCGATGTAGGAGATATGGGTTCCTATTGTCAACCTTAGTGTATCCACTGGGTGTAGAAAAAACGGAGCTGGGGAATTGTAGGTTGGCACTTCGATATTGAGTGGTGGATTCTTTTGAGGTGGAATCACCTCGGAAGTGTCGTTTCGCCGGGAGTTTTGCGCGGTGGGAATAGCGACCAATTGTGTCCAGTAAAAGTGTACATTGGATATCCAAAGGAAATTGGCACATTGCAAGTGGGACGAGGGTGGTGACGTGACCTTTCACAATATAACGATAGGAAATTTATTTTAAATTGAAAATAAAACGTGTATTGTCTTAGAATTTGTTCTTGTGGAGGATCCTGAAACTTTTTGATAACGCTATAGGATATCACTGGTAAGAGGTCAACATCAACAAGGTATAATGCAGTCCACCATCAGGGTGTGTGCCATGGGGTGGGTTTTCACCAGCATGCAATGCACTATGCCCTGCAAATGTTATTGAAACGCATACCAATGCTTTACCAAAAATATTCAAATGTGTTCCTGGTTTAATAATCCTACTTATATAGATAATTTTATGTGCGATTTCTATCGCAGCTCTACCCCATACCACTCACGGATAGTTAATATCTTATTTTATATTTATATAAATGGATTTTGCATGGAACTTTATATTTAAAATATTTGGTAGGTTCTGGGTGATGGTTTCACTAATTTATTTCATGTTTTATAAATTATGTTATTCTTTTTCACTAATGCAGTTAGTTATTCACTTACGTTAACAGAAGGAACTATCCTGTTTCCAAAAATTCACTGATACAGAACTATTAAAATATATCTTTTCCCGATTCCAACCACCGCATCGATACAATATGTATGTATCCTTTTTGTAAGCATTCCTGTCGTATTTGTTGCAGAGATTTTTTTAAGAGTACAAAATTCATAGTTATTGGGGGCTTCAGGGAGAGAACAGGTAAAGGGAACGAAGAAAACGTTGGTTGCCAACGTAAAACACAATCAACATCTCTGTTTTTTGTTTTCCTAAACAAAATTCACCAAACGACGTTCTTATAACGATATTGACGTCGTGCCGCGAAAACTTTCTCAAACACGTCCCCCTGAGCGAACCAAAGAAGGATTTAACTCATCGGGAGTTTAATAGGGAAGAAAGGGCTATATCCGTTTTCTCCCAAAGTTAATCATAGCAAGCTGAAAAGTAAAGTTATTTTCTGAAAGATATCACCTGTGAGAACTTTATAACTAGATTAAATTTTCGTGAGAAAATGCATTTCCATTTTGTGATTGAATTTAGATCTTTGTCCATTAAGAACATTTGTATTGGGTTAAATCTTACCTTAAACCTTATTTTAGTGGCCAGGAGACAATTTTGAGCCCATCAGTTGTATTTAAGCTAAATTAAATAAGTAACGTCAACGAGATAAAAGAATACTTCCCGATTGGGAACCTAGCTCTGAGTTTACGCTCTTCCTTTTCCTTCTCTCCTACATCTCCATTATCATTTCCTTTGTGATCCACGGTTTTCTAATTTTAGTTTCACTGACTACGCCTACCGTTGCTTTCGCCGCTTCCACAATTCCATTTTTCAAACTTCCCCATTTCACTGATCTAACTCCATGATCCTCACCCATTATCTCATCAACCTTCTCACGATACTTCTTCTTCATTGCCTCAGTTAATGCCTCCATATTCCACTTTCGTACCCTCCGTCCCATTCTTATCTTTTTCAGTTTTACCCGACATTTCGTGAGTAATAAGTTGTGATCTGTGTCTGCATCAGCTCCTAGATAAGTATGCGAGTTTTTTACACTGTTCCTATATTTGTGACGAACCATTATATAATCTATCTTGAACCTATCTGTGTCTCGCGGGTTCTTCTAAGTACACCTACGCCGAGGATGATGTCTGAACCATGTATTTGTAATCACTAGGTTATTTATACGGCAAAACTCCACAACTTTCTCGCCGCGGTCGTTTCTCCTTCCTAGCCCGTAATCGCCCACCTCCCGCCCATCTCTTCCTTCATCCCACCGACGCGTTCCATTACCCCATTATGACTAAGTGCTTTCCCCAGGTATCTTACCAATTATTTCCTCTAGCTGATCGTATACATCATCTACCTCCTCCTCTTTTTGATTAGAGGTAGGCATATAAACCTGGATTATAACTAAATTCGTTCGATCTGCCTTTAGTTCCACGACTATTATCCTATCACTCACATGTTCTGCATGCACTTCTTTTCTACCAAGTTTCCTATTCATTGCGAATGCAACCCCGCGCTGACTTTCATTCCCTCCACTATATATTGCTCTATAGCCATCGCTCCAGTAGTCACTGTCATCTTTCCATCTTACTTCACCCAGATCCATGATGTCTACACCCACCTTGCCCATTTCTTGCTTTATATCCTCTAGCTTCCCCGCCTTCTGCATAGTCCTAACATTCCACGTGCCTATTTTGATTCTTTCGTTCCTTTTTTTTATCTTCTTTTCCTCTGCTGCTACTACGTCTGAGCAAGGATTTCGTGTGATGACGACCGCAGAGGCCTTGCTCCCACCGCTTGGACCCACACTGGGCCGAGTCCCGTTGTTGCCAGTATTCATTATCATTTGAGAACTGTCCATAATTTCAAGGTTTTTGTTTTAATTGAGATAGTATTCCGTGGCCTTACTCAATAGTGTATTTTTCGTGACACCAACACTTCAGAGGCCGGCGGCCCATCGGGATCAGACGCCTTTTGCAGCCGCCTTACTGAGGTACAGACGCTGCGTGGACTACCATTCGTCTGTATCCTAACCTTAGACCAATCTTGAGCCCATGGGTGACCCTACCTGGAGCCTTGCTCCCGCCAGTTCAGCTCTGGGGGTCATAGGAGCACGCAAGCCCTTCCACCACGACAAGGTTTTATTCCAAAGGAAAGGATTTTATCAATATGTTACCCTTATTCCGTGCTTCTTCCGTGTATTTAACGGGGTTATAAGATATCATAAATTTCATTTCATGAATATTTATCTTGAATTTGCGTCGGATTTATGTTAGCTATCGTGACGTATAACAAGCATAGTTGATCGGTATTATTTTGCTCAGAAGCAAAATGCATGCACTATGTACTTTTTAAAAGTTTACTTCCTCGGAAATTGCGTTTGTGGTCTTAGCAAAGCCCTTTGTTCCCAAATTTCTGTTATAAAAAACTACTGTCCTCTGTTCTCATTCTTGTAAAAATTCTTTCATTTAACAGAAACCCCTTCAGACATTAAATAAACATAACTGTTGAGTTTGAACGATGAGATTATGTGTCTAAAAACGCGATTTATGGCTGTCACAATATTTCTGAGCGTAAAAGCAATGTGATATTGTTAATCCTTGCACTGCTATGCACGAATATATGCGTTTTGGTAGAGCAGTGCCATCAGTGATACGCACGCATATATGCGTTTTACGTGCAAAAGAGGTGTACCAACACAAAAGTTTGCGCGCTACGGTGAGCGCTCTCTGGGATGAAGCTAAACAGTGAAGAGGTTAATAAAATTGCATTTATTGAACATAAATACTAAGGTAGGTAACAGAAAGCAGGTAGGTGTTTTTAGAAAAAGAAAATAAGAAATATCATTTTCCAGATTTCCACCAAATATTGGTACGGCTATATTTTCTGTGTTGCATATTTAATGCGATTCATTATCTACTTGTCTTAAGAATAGACCAGTTATATTGAAACATTTCGTTGAATTATAAAAACCATTTCGGAAAACGTTTGGCAGAGGAAAGTCATTTTAGTCATCACACTCCGTCAGCATCTTGTATGAAAGCATTAAACAACTATCTTCTAAAGCCCCTATAACCCATATGTATTGCATAAATTTTTCTGACTGATATTTCGAACTCTCGAACACTATAGCAGTTTATTATTCTACTCTCGGTAGTTCATTTTCAAAAGATCCTGGAGTTTTAGCAAGTTGGTATATCTTAAGTTTTATAATTACTTTTATCGTTTGCGGCGTACAACAAAATAGTACGAATATGACTGCCTTGGTCTAATCCAGGTTGTTGTGTTTAATATTCGATTCGTAAGCTAGTGGACCTTCACCGAATCTTTTTTTCAATATAAGTGGTAACATGTAGTTTAAAATCAGAGGGTGTGACCCAATGAAAGATTTGTAGGAAGCGACCAGAATATTGATTCCAAGGCGGCACCATCGTTAAAACGATCGTGAGGTCCATTCAAAACTGCATCAATCGAATGTAATCTTAAGCCTGCAGACGTGAGCTGAATATCAAAACGGCACTTATTGTTAGCATTGTGTCTCCTTGGGGGGATTGTACTCTCGAAGTGTAGTTTGTATACGAGATGCGTGCATACAAGGAAAGCCATTAAGTGTTTCACAAATTAGTCCATATCGCTTGTGATATAAAGACTGACATGTATATCAATGACATGTATTTAGGTAATTACGCTTAAATCAACAACAACTCCGTGAACATTATTTTTATCCTATTGATAGCAAATATAATTGTGATTGTGAAATTTATCCTTCAAGAGTAAATGCTCCTTAATTTCTTCATGTGTATTAGTTGAATTTTAACTGTAGGTATTTTATTAATTTTGATAGTGTTTTAACTGTTCACTTGATATTGACTTTTAATAGCATTTTTTCCCCAGATATAGTTTGTTTCATAAGTGGCCTTCGGTACTTATTTTGAATAAATTTTTGCTGCGATTATGTGCCTATATCTTGCTTTTCTTGACTTCCTAATTGGTAATCAGAATAATAAAGACATCCTCACGTCTCCTAATAAGCTTTAGGAGGATTCTCGATTCGACGGTTTCTTTTTATTGCGGCAAGTTACATCGCGTCCCTTTTATTCCGTCAAAACTCTTTATTCCTGAGATCAAAATCTCGCTTTAAGGAAGGGAGTATCAAATAATGCCTTTTGGATTTTCAAATTTAAATTTTATAACAAGTTTATGGTAAAAAAATCCCCTAGCTGGTCTAACAAAATTCTGGAGGAATGGACCACGCAGAAAATCAGATAGAAAAGTATTATTTAAAATGTGGGTCTCGTGTGGAAGAGGGAGTGACATGAATAGAGAGTGTAATAAAAAGGATTGAAGCAATGGTAGGAGGGGTTGGAGAGTAGGAGCTATGTGGAAGTGGACAGGAAGGAGGAAATGAGGAGGCTGGTATGCTGGGGAGGCGTTGAAAGAACACGAAGCTCCAAGTTCTGCCCAAGCAACGGGTTCGGTTGTCGGATCGTCTTTTAATGCAAATGCAAGGGTTGTGAGCGATATTACTCGCCTGTAACAATGATATTTCTATCGCCATTTCCATGTACCGAGAGGAAATCTGGTCTCCAATGGAATCGGTACATTGGACACATCAGGGGAGAACAGAAGGCCGCACTGGTGATTGTACGGGTGCTGGGCTGAGCCAAGTGCTTTTTCTTGCTGCGGTCTCAAATAGGAACAAGTTGTATGACGCATACTCAGTCAATTTTGCTGCCTCCAACACTCCAAATTTAATGTCATTCACTTGAAATTCAACTGTCTTGAACAATTGTCTTGGTTTGTAACAAGGTCTTTTTGAAGAAAACATAGTTGTAGTTACAGTGTTGTAGCTAAATCCTTTGAATCACCACTGTGGATCTGTTAAGGTGACTTTGCTCGTGGTACTTACATCTACCACAGTAGCCGTAGTCGTCACTTCCAAGTGGTACTTCGATGTTTAATTACGTACTTGTATGGCCGTAGAGGTCAAATTATGTAGTAATTGAACACTGTTCGTACTTGCAATCAAAAAGGACTGGCTTTTATTTTGCCTGCATTAAAAAGTTCTCCTGAGAAAAGTTCATTGAACCTTGGGTTATGAATTTTTATATACAAGGGTTGAACTACGTGAAGATGGGTAACTCTCTCCCAACACTGAGTGACGTTTTTTTCTTCTATGTATATATCCGTGGATCTAATCGCTAAGTTTTATCAATATATTTTTAATTACTCTTTATGCACTTAAATATAAACACCGATGTCCTACTGGTTATTCACCTCGAGGGATCGGTTTTGAATCGTGTAGGGGGGAGGGATATTTTTTTTAGTTAAATCCTGATCCCTACTTGGGTGCCATGTTGAGGGCATATCAAGTGCAATACTTCGGATGGAACGTTCAACCGAAGCTTTTTTTTGTTAAGAACAGGCTTGCGCCTACGCTGGGTTCTCTTCACCCTTCATCTGATCCTAAATCCTCTCCACACCAACCTACGCACAGATAGCGATAATAACCTCATTTGTCGGTCACCTCTCAAAATAACCAACCAGCCAACCAGTGTCTCAATGGATTATATATCGCTAAAAGTTCAATGCTCCACACACCTATCCTTCCCCAGCCTCATAACCTTGTTTGTCTGCGTATGATATTACATTTTTTTTCATTCGTTTCGATATTTCGTTCACGTAAACACACAACTTGTATGTAGGTATGAAGAAAAGGGCCAAATACCTCCCTACGGGAGTTAGGAGAGGACAAAAAATTTGGTGGTAGAGCTGGGTGAGTGGTTAACGAGAACGGAGGGCTGCTTTTGGGAAAGAGGGTGGAGCTTCACGGGGGTGGTGATATGCCGGAAGCCAGCGCGCGCTGTAAGAAACAATGGAGAGTTGGAGAGAATAACGCGCCGGCCGTGGACGGGGCTTTGTTCGGTTTCGGGCACTGGGGGGGAGGGTGAATAGTAGGGGGTAGGCAGCACCAGATGAGTGTTAGCGTGAAAGGTATACCCTGTACGCTTTGCGGGAGAATGTCCGGGAGGAACAGAGGGAGTTCCCGGGAGGTTTAGGCGGGCGATTCTTTCAGTGGTCTTCGAGTCTGTAGCGTCGTCATCCCTTCTACTCCCATACGCGGCCATTAAACCCCGGTTCCTCAGGGTAAAGTGTGTGTGGGCCAGAGGTCCCGTCCACCCAGCCACCCGAGGCGATGCCCTCCTAAAAACCCTTCCGGTCTGCGGGTAGTAAAGTCCCGCTGTCCCTCTGGAAATCTTTTCCCCGTAAATCCCAGGTCCCTTGTTTCCCCCACCTCCCCTCTCTCCACCGCACCCTTCCCACACCGCTACAGGCTAATGGAATAAAAAATAATAATAATTCGAAAGATTTTTGCAGCTGCCGTTCGTTCCTTTCACCGTACCCCGATGAAAACTGCGAGCGTGGGATGTTGTCCTTAGGAACCTCACGTCGCGTCGTCCCCGCCGGCCTGTTTGTAAATTCAAAGCTGTTTTTCCAATTTTCGTGGCGTAATGTGTTTCCCACGTTCTTCCCTCGGTCAAAGGTGATTAGTTCGGATGCTTTCCAGGAATGCTCCCGCGTATGGTCATTTTAACCCGGTGAGATGCCTCGACAAATTTTCTTTTCAGCACCAGTTGCAAAT
This sequence comes from Pyrrhosoma nymphula, assembly GCA_963573305.1. Classification (NCBI taxonomy): domain Eukaryota; kingdom Metazoa; phylum Arthropoda; class Insecta; order Odonata; family Coenagrionidae; genus Pyrrhosoma; species Pyrrhosoma nymphula. The sequence continues at coordinate 67,698,504 of OY754333.1, forward strand.
CATTGCTTTGCTTTCGATAGTTCCCCTGAAATTGACTAAGGGATTTTGAAACCGTTTATTGTCATCGCCTATTTTTCCTGCTATCATGATCATAATAAAATGTTTATAATTTATTTTACGTTTTTCAGTATAAAAAAGCGTTCTTTTATCTATGATAGAGCGGGTCCCAAGAATGATTCCTTCAGAATTGGCGTATGAAAATTAATTTTCCCTATTCCGCAATTGCATTTTTTTTATCAGAAGTAAAAATTCGCACTTTTTATAACGTATTTTGATAATAGTAATACAAAATTCTGCTATGTTTTGGTAGTTATATGTACTTATGACAAATACTTCATTTATTATGTAGATTATCTGACCTGTTACTTTCCCTCTATATAATTGCTAACATTTCACCACGTGCTACTTAAACATTTCTGGTCAAAAGACAAACTTCACGCATTTTCACATGTATCTCAGGACCTCACTGTGACCATGTTTTCTACTTACTCGCGTAAAAAATGTACCCTTTTATGTATCACTGAGCGAGTTCGAACTTCTTTTTGTAACAATAGTTGTGTGAATGTGGAAGTGGTTGCCGAGTATTTTCGGCCGTTAAAGAAGTCTTCCTGGAATTATATATAGAGTTTTTATGATCTTGAGCGTCTTTCTTCGTGGCCCTGTTTCCATTCCTGGAATGTTTTCCCGTCTTTCCTGAATTCCATAACTTCTATCTCCTTTGAAGAAGAGTTAGGAAAATTCCCTCTACTGCCATCAGGGGTCACCTACTCAAATATTTAGTTACAGCTATTATCCTCTTTGCTAACCGTTAAATTCCTATATCAGTAATGATTTAAATTTACGTCGCGAGTTTCCTGATGTTTTCCATCTTTGGAAGTAAGATGGCTCAATACCTTCCAGCCACCTCAGTGCTATCGGTCGTCGCCAAGGGGAGTGATAGGAGCTCCTCGTAATACCGTGAAGGTGGCGTGAAAATTTGAGTGAGGAACAAGTAGCCAATTGGTGGGAAGGAAATGGTCGACTGTTATGTTTAGGGGCAGAAGTGAGTGTTTCTCACTTACCATTCTTCTTTGGATCATGCTAATAAAGACTAATGTAGGAATGAACTATGGACGTAAAACGAAAATTACATCAATACTTGTTGATTTTATGCGTAGATGAATAATATGTGTTTCCTCCGAGTATACTGAAAATCCTCGTGCCGGATGCTAACCTTCGCAACGCTCGAAGTGGAAAGTTTCACCAGTTTTTACAAAAAAACGTTTTCTGAGAAATATAGATTTAAGGTATTAAGGTAGAAAGTATAGAATTAATAGAATTCTTCAGCAATCACGGTTAGGCCTATACTGAGAAATAGGTTAGCGTTTGAAATAAACTTTTTCCGAGGCATAGAACTAGAACTTCCTTTTGCTGCTGTGTGATCAGAGTGGTCCAACAAGTTTTTTCTTCATTGGGTTTCCATATCACATCACTTCCATTCAAATCTTTGTGAGACCTCTCCATCAGTGGTCTTCTCCGTCAATTTGATCGGATTTTTCTTCTATAGCTGCACATCTCCTCTGCTTTCATTATTCACTGCCATTATACCACTGCCATGCAGCTTTTACTATTCAAACTTCTTTACTTCAAAGCTAATGCTAATAGCTATTCGTAGAGTCATCATTAATTATTACCTTTTTCCTTCCAATTTTACTTAAGCGTTTATGCTAGGATGTGTCTTCCATTTCGGGGAGTTTTTGTTTTAGGCCCATTCTCTTCTACAGTCTTCTCTCCTCAACTTAAGGGACAAAGTAAGCTGATGACTCCGCTTTTGTCATTCTTATATGAAAAATTCTTTGGATTTCTCCTACTTCTATATGTTTATTATGTATGTTTATCGAATCCAATGCATGTTGGGGGCTAAACTCGATGATTGTCGCCTTTGCGAAGCATGATGGCAAAGAGGGGGAGGCTCATGTACAAGGGGTTTGCTAAGGAGTGGAGAGAAGAAGACAGCTTCTGTTAGCAAAGACTGCTAACGTTGTGGGATTAATCTTGAATGGGCAGCGAAGTATCTGCACCGCGTTTCACGACAATGTTTGCGGTCCAAACATGCCTAGATCAAAATAAGCAGGTATTGTTCCAAACTCGTCGGATAATATGACCGTAGCAATGGAATGTGATGCCATAGAAAGCTAGAAAGTTGATGTGAATGTCACCGACTGTGAGTTAAGAAGTTGTCAATTAAGGTTTGCGACCTTGGGGACTCAGGTAGTCAATTGCGGAGACTGACTCACTCCCCCGTGCGGAACCAGTTCGTAGTGAGTGGACTCTTCCACTAAAAAGTTGTTGCTGCACTATGCCGACCATGTTTTCCTACCACTATAAACGATAACTACCACTACAGCCGATCCTCTGCTGCTATAGCAGCCAAAGACTGGTTGGACCGATCCAATAGCCACTGAGATCGATCGCGTGCCCTCCGGCGCTTGTAGGAAAATCCCGGTCACAGTCGCAACACATCGGCTCGCGACGAAATAACGCATCTGTGAGGCAGAATAAGTGGAAATGAGGGTGGGATTTATTCCGGACCCTGGCGGGGACCAGGGATTCCCGCGCCGCAGGGATGGATCCTATGAATTTCGGGTTGAAGCACGGGGCCTGCAGGAGGAGTAATGCGGCTCGTTGTTCCGAATTTTCTTTTGTCTCATCGATTGCTTTTTTTCTCCTTTTGGTCGAGCTACGTTAGCAAAATGTTATTACAGGCTCTCAATTTCCACGGAAAAAGAAAGAGAAATATTGAGATTAAAGTATTTTGTGTATATATTTTTCAGAGAATTTAATGGGGAATTATTAATGGAGAGGCGTGTATAAAGAAATGACCAGTGAGTCGGTTGAACATATTGATGTTCGTGAAAAATGCGTATGACTGATTTTCAAAGACACTAAATGTCACAGTAAACATTGGTACTAGCAGTTTCTTTGTTATCTGAAAGCTTTTAAATGCATTGATATTCAACGTTTCAACGAATTAAATCCTTTGAACGATATATATATATATATATATATATATATATATATATATATATATATATATATATATATATATATATATCATTTAACTCAGGTCAGCTGGAAAGCATATCACTTTTTTGTCCTTAACAGAAAAGCAGTAATGGTTTTTATATGGTTGCATTTCATAAGGTTGAAATTATTGCATTTTGCATTCATTAAAATCAACTAACAGCTTTAACAGTTTTTTTTCTTATTTCGTGGAAAGTAGTACCTATGCGTACGCTCTAATCGTAATTGTTAAAATAAACATCATAGCTGTGTTTGTAACTCAAAAGAGCATACACTGGTAAACAATGTTTTAGGTATATCAGTTTCCGTGTAAAATTCTTTCTGATAATAATCATCTTTTCAAATTGACACGCATCGAAATTCTTATAATTTTTACTCACCAGATCCATCATCTGAACGCATGTTGCATATTTGAATACATACGTAACCCAATTCCGCTGGAGTATTAATATGGCATGCAGTAGCTTTTTCCTGAGATTTTATGTATGAATGTTGTGTAAACGAATCAAATGTTATAGTTGATAAGTGAAAGATTTGATGATATATGTCGGTTAGATTCGCAGACGACCAGGCGTTGGTGAGTCGGTCATCGAAAGGACTGCAAACTTCAGTAGATGCACTGGAAAAGCAGTGTGAGAAATACGGAATGAAGATAAATAATAGGAAAAAAAAAGTAATGAGATTCTGTATGACAAAGAAAGCGAAGTAGGTGATAAGAGTAGGAAGTCACAAACTGGAGCAAGTTGAACAATTTAATTACTTGGGTAGTACGCTAGAAGAAAGAGGACATAGTAGCAAAGACATTAGGAGGAGAATAGCGCTAGCGAAGGAAGCGTTCAATTATAGAAGGGAGCTGATGACGGGGACCTTGAGTAAGGATGTAAAAAAGAGGCTAGCAAAGAGCTTGATATGGAGTGTGGCGTTGTATGGGGCGGAAACGTGGACCTTGAGAAAGGAAGACGAAAATAGGCTGAAGGCTTTTGAGATGTGGGTGTGGAGGAGGATGGAGAAGGTGCGTTGGACGGAAAGGAAGACAAATGAGGAAGTGCTTGACATGGTGGGCGAGGAGAGGAAGCTTATAGATGAGATTAGGGGAAGGCAGGGTAGGTGGCTGGAAGGGGTAATGATGGACGATGGTTTGCTGAAGGTCGTGATAGAGGGAAGGATGTTGGGCAAGCGGGGAAGGGGAAGGAAGAGAATCAGTTTTATGGACGGGATGAAGAAAGGTAGGACTTATGCTGAGATGAAGAAAGAAATACAAGAGGTAGAAAGGGCACAGCACGTGTAAGAGTTCGTTGGATATTCTCTGACTTTCATCACAACCTACCTGTAACCGGTAGATTACTGTAATGAATGAATGAATGAATTTATTTGATCCAAACATCAACACCATCCACAGATTTTTCACCGTTTAATGCTATAAATCAAGCATTCATTGTCTTCATTTTAACTATTTACGACATCTCTAAAGCTCGACGAAAATCTTTTTTCAAATTTTCAACGTATGATTGAATCCAACAAAAATACACAAGATGCGGTAAAATTTTAAACAATTTCTGTGGATGCCATGATTTTAATTTGGCTATTCAAAGTAATTTGGAGCACATGGTATTGAATCTGAAGTTATCTCATGCGTGAAATGGGAAAGGATTAAGTTTGTAAGGGATTAATCGTATTGTCATGCAATTGTAGAAAATTGATTGGTTACATTTTTCCGGATTTGATATTTGTTTCAGTCGTAATTCATACCGCGTTTCCCGGTGCTGCTAACAATTTAGAGGCTCCCTAATGCGCTCCCTCCTCTGCCATTTGTTTCCCCGACGTGCATCTCGTCGTGCTCTGCCGTTATATCCCCATCACCAACGTCCCGAAACTCCTTTCTTATCCCACATTCTCTCAATTATTACCTCCCCACCATCGCACGGAAAACCCTTGGCCCTATGAATCTCCCCTCCTCACTCATCCTCCGTGCATCAATCTTCGAATACTCCAGCCCGTTCTTTAGTCTTTGTCGGACCTCAGCCCAGCCCTAAATCGTACATCACGCCAATTTTAACCAACACATCATCATTCTTCCACCTTCACCTCCAAGTCCTCTGCCTCATCCCCAACTCTCGGCATCCTTCGTTGTGGTTCTGCTCGTTTTCCCACAATCTCGCCTTTCTTAAAACTGTGTGTTCTACATCTGAAATCTTTTCATAAAACTCAACGCCTCTTTTTTTAGCTATTTCAAAAAATATTTCTTACCTTTTCTTTGTTTCGGAACAGCAAAGTCGGTAATATCATGAGTATATAAATATATATAGTCCGAAACAATTATATGAGATTTATTTTTTCCAATCATTGTGATTACACAAATGATGTAGTATGAAGTCACGCACATGGGTGAGAACAAATTTATACCTAAGAGGGTGGGCCAAAATTGACCATCAGAAAATATTTTTAACATAATATGGAATTCAAACCCGAATGTCTTAATTGCCGGTCCGTATACTTTCTTCAGTTAAATTTCCACTGAGTACAATAATAGTTACATACGACCTTGATTTAAGTACTCACTATCAGTATATTTACCTCATAAAATTCCTAAAACTCATTGTAATTTACTTACTCTGGTTACATTCATATTCCATTTCTGTCGTCTTTTTTTCTGGTAGGTTCATACTCTGGAGACGTGATTCGTAGATATAGAATGCTACTGTCTATTATTTTGATAATAGTGTCGTCCCTCAATCCTCATTCTTCGTGCCTCTAATCCGTGTCTACCCAGCCCCTTTCCATCGTATATTTCGGCCACCCTAATTAATCTTTCCCTATTTCCACGTTCCCTAATTGCACATGCCCTGACCACATCTCTCAATTTCCCTTGTCGCCATTCCTTGCCCTCTTCAATCCTTGGACTGGACGTCAACCTCCCCCTTCTCCTCCTACCCCGCCCACCGACCCGCGCCCAGCCACGCCCAGAACGGACCTCTCATTTCAGCCTCTCTCCTTAAGCAGTCAATGGTCAAGTCACGTAGTCCCGGGCCCGTCACTTGTCTACAAGGCCTACGAAAGGGCACTCTATTCCCCTCAGGATTAGTCTTCCTGCGTGAGGCGCTTGTCGGACCCCAGGAATCCTCCAAACTCCTCCCGCCTTGCCACCCTTCTCGGTAGTCTTTCTCTTTCTACTGATCTATTGGTCCATTTCCCTCATTTTCCATATATTCGCCCGTAAATTTCTCATATTAACCCATTTAGCTGCTATTCTTTGGATTTTTTCTACCCTCTCCGCTCCTGTTAACTCGAAAAATTATTCGGAAATATGGTTTTCTATATTTTTTTAAATATCGGTTTGGCTATCTTCGAATCACGTTCAATCGAAAAAAATTCAATTTATAATACTTTTTTTTAATTATATTTTGCTCCAATGTTCTAATACATATAATCTCCATGAATTTATTTGGAGCTCGAGAACTATGGTGTATTGTAAAATTGACTGCTGAAATTTTGCGGCTATCGAAATCGCCGTATTTATTGTTTACTTCTATTTAATTTCGTCATTTTTGTACTCAGAACGTTCTCCGGTAAGTACCAATGTGCTTCAAGATATAACTTCACTCATGGCTTCCATTAAAGGGCACTTTTTTTCGTTACGATAAAGGTGCAATATGAAATGCATGGGATGAAGATAAACCATAAGAAAACTAAAATGATGAGATTTTCTAGGATTAAGAAAGCCGGGATGAATGTTATATTGTGGTGGTGGGGGTGCAAGATAGTTCAGGTCATGAACGTTGCGTATCGGGTTATTTTTTTATATAAATGGGTTTAGTTGTAGGGACATCAGATGTAGAATAACCCTAGATATAGAATCTTTTTCAAAGAGAAGGGAATTGATAAGAGATGGTTTGAGAAGATGCGTAAAGAAAAGGCAGATGAAAACTCTCATATTGGCCGTGGCGTTGTATTGGCCGGAGACTTGGTCATTACTAAGGGAGGATGTATACTTGAACCATTTGAGATGTGGGTATAGAGAGGGGTGGAGAGTGTGAGCTGGGTGGCAAGGAGGGCAATCGAGGAGGTAGAGGATATGGCTGGAGAGGAGAGGAAGCTGTTGGTGGAAATTCGTAAAAGGCAAAAGGTTTTGAGTGGAGAGGGCATGTTGAAGAGAGTGATAGAGGGAAGAACGCTGGGGAAGCGTGGAAGAAGAAGGAAGAGGATAAGAATTCTGGACAACATTAGATGAGGTAGACGGTATGAGGAATTCTGAGGAAGCTAATAGCGGGACATTTATTGGAGGGAAAGCAAGATTGTGTTACAGAAATTGGGATGTTAGGATAAGTACTGTCCAATTACCTATCAATAAGTTGGTAGAATATGAAAACGAGTGAAGTAGGGACATATTCGTTACACGAACTAATTTTGAATCCTTATCGTTTGCGGTCTTCTTTTCCTTCAATAATCTGACATGTTTTCATAATGCTATGTTTTCTTTCTTTGGACCACATAGTGGCTGTTTTTCTCTCTTCATATTTAAAATTCTTCCATCAATATCACTTTCACTAAAATCTCCCTATCCCTTACTTCCTATTTTATGGTTTAGTTGTTAATTTCCCTTAACTTCTTCAGTGCAACCACTTTTTCACTTGACTGACACAATAATAACTTTGTAATTTTCACTAATGTTTGATTTGAAGACGATCGATTTCATCTCATAGGTGATATCCTTAGGTGGCATCATAGAATAATTGAGTTCACTTCCTCACTAATTTTGCTTAAGATATTGTACATATGTACAATATCTTAAGCAATATGTACATATGTACAATATCTTAAGCAATTATTTTAGCTATATTTTTACATACATAGCATTATTTTAACTATATTTTGGTCTATACTCGTATATCACTTGATTCCCAGGCTTCTTTACCTTATGGACAAAATATTTTTCTAATTTTCTTTCAATATTTCTTACTACTGTGAATTAGCATTAAAGATAGGCATTCGCTTGCTTAGAAGAATTCTGATTTTACTGCTGGATAACATAGCCTTATTTCCCCGCTCTTTCATTTGCACTTTTCTTGTTAATGTCCATTGTTATACCATATTATCTTACCATTTTACGCTTCCATTTCTCATTGTCAACGCCTTATAATCAATTTTTTATAAGTAATTATTTCTCCAAGATACTGCATTATTTTTTATTTTTATTAAAAAAAATATTTTCTATTATGGATCCTATGTTTTCAGGTTCAATTGCGTGCGTCAGCGTTATGATGTCAACATTTTTCTCCTCGGTTGCAGTAGGCGTCCTCAGGTTGAACTGGAGAATTTTTTCATTATATTAACGGTATGAGTTATATTTTTCAACACAATTGTTTATTGGCCACGAAAAAACTGAAATGTATTTAGTTGCAGGTACACTACGCCCTGTCGAACCCTAATCAACAACTGTGCGGAAAGAGGTAACAAAATGCGCTTGGATGAATCCACTTCTACAATTAAATAGACTTTCAATGTGACTGAATTTATTTTTAAGAATGTTTCACATATTTCGGGTTTTCAACTCATGATTTCTTAGATAATGTTCGGGTTTTCAACTCATGATTTCTTAGATAATGTTCGGACAAAATGGTGACGAGATTTGGGTTTACGTATTCAGATTGATAAATAGTTTCTGAGGTTAACTGTAATCTAAATAAATATAATAAATATTTTTTAAAGACTGAAAATAATACTTTACTCGTGAAGAATTGAGTTGTGGTCGTGTAAAATCAATCGCTCGTTGACAATATCCCTGTTCCACTTCAATATCATTTTAACACTATCTCGGTTCCTCCAAATGTTTCTCCCTTTGATCTATGCCTCCACATCTTTGATAACCACCAAACTTCATTCCCAGTCTCTCCCAATGTTACCACGGCTAGAAGAACTTACTCTTGGTGTTCTCGTTACTAAACTACCGCTGCCAGCTTTTACACTCACTTTGTGGAACGCAGAGAGAGCCTTTTAATGAAGTTACAGGATCACGGAATCTTAACTAAGGTCTTAATGGTTACCACATTGTTCTGGTCTGACGAAAGTCTGGAAGGTTTGGTCTATATTACGTACTCTATTGCGGTTAAAATCTCTTTACTTTTGTAGAATTCCCATTTTATCTCAGTTTTCCTACATGATAAACATTTGAGCTAAGCTAGGTAAAAAGAGGAAAAGGGAGTTTCATTTCATTAATATTGGTGTATAGAATAATGTGGTCATTTGTGTACCTATGCTGTAATAATTAACACGAAAGCCACAGGATAAGTAACCAATAAATGTGAACATTGGATATTAAATTCAGTGAATAGACCTCTGGATTTATTTATGTCTAACAAGTCACCAGATCTGCTTCTAGACTAATTCTTTTTATTGGCCTTACTTGTACAAATCGTCGCACCTTTTAGGAAAGTTAAAAATGTGACTGATTGAACAATATTGACCATTATTAGTATGAACATAAATTTACAACGAATACATATAGAATTTTCATTTAAGAAAGTATACGTCCTACATTGTGAAAGGCTGTTGACTCTTGTAAGCATACATCATTGGTGATACACGTTGAATTTAGCTATTAACTTTTTTCTTCAGATTGCGTCTCCGTATATGTAATCACACTTACTGTACATGTTAGATGCATTTAATAAAACGGACAATATAGAGACGTAATGAGAGTCTCGTACTTTGTTGGAACGAATAATCGAATGCATCAGACAATCTAATTTTGGAAAATCAAGTTGTGAATGAGAGTATACGATGAGTACAAATTGAAACCAAATGGTGTATTTAGTGGAAGAGGTAGCATATTGAAGAAACTGAATAGTAGGGAACAATGGCGTTAACAGGATGAGTGCATATTTGATGCGTAAATAAGCCATTCATAAATGACACCAAGTAAGCATATTCATATGCTAAGGCACATGTTTTACTTCGAAATGAAAAATCAGAATTGATTATAACATGTTTATTTTTTGACCGGATAAAACTTACAGCTCTTATACCTTTGATTACCCTTTGCAAATGATGTACCGATTTCCAAGCAAAATTAACATAATTCTTCACTTTTTCACGTAGCTGTTGACTGAAAACAGTAACTTGCATTTAACATCTGCATGCAGAATGCTATGAGGCTAAGTGTTTGACATAATTCCTTCTTTTTTCTCTTTTGCTTGAGTGCCTTAACTGATAACCTCACAGTGAAATCATCAACGCACCTTTCTGCCGTTTATCACATCTGTTCCAGTTATTTGATTTTTCATTACCTCAATTAAGTTGATTCTCCCTCCATTTTACCAAGCAAATGTCCATTCCTTTATTTCTATTCTCATATGATTCAAACATATTCAAACATTTGAAGTGTTTTTTCTACTCGCATCCTAGCCACTAAAAAGAAAATCCTCTATCAGAATGCCTTCCTGCTGACAGGTGTCGTTTCCAGTGCAATTCATGTATAGCTTTAATGATCTTTACATTTATTTTAAGAGTTATGCATTTTCTTTAGACTTTTTATTAATTGCTGAACACAATCTATTCAAAGGCTGCTTATGCATAACAGAGAGGGTGTTTGAAAAATTGTATCATCCGCAAAGAATTGTGGTCATGTCGCCGAGTCTCATCAAACACGTGTGGGAAGACTTTAACGGATGCCTTAATTTTATGCTAATTTATTTAATTTTTTTCGATTTTCTTTTGCATGTTACGTTTGAATGGTATCTTCGTCAATGAAAAATGCATTCACAGTCATTCAAAGGGTTTTTAAAAATAAATTTAATGGAAAACTATTATTGAGAAGTTATTCTCAAATTGACTTTGAGATGAATATTAGTGGCGCGATTTATTACATTATTTCCAACGCAATATTTAAGCAGAATGAAATTGAGAACTCAGTATCTCAGATTTCAAAGTAGGCGTGAACATTAAGTAATTAGATGCATTATGAGAGCTCATAGGCTGGGGAAAATTTACTGAGCCGCCCAGTTTTAATCGAAGATAGTTTTTTAAAATAAGCCTTAAATTATGCTCGAGATGAATATTAGTTACGTGTTTAATTTAATAGTACCTGGTTACCGAGCGTTGCTCGATGTTTATTTGATGTACTAAGAACTTCTATTCTCCTAATCTACTACTTATTGTCTATTTTAATTATATTGGGCATTCATATAGTGCGATTAAAGGTTTTAATAAAATAAATTTTACAAAGCATAATGGATATTTATTTTTTTTAAATATATTGTAGTGATGATGCAATTAGGTAGTATAAAGTAAACTCAAGCACACCACTAACACAAAAATGTTCTTCTAACGAAATTCTGAAATCAACAATAAATTCAATATTTACATTGTTTTCATTATATCCAATGTTCATCGACTGATTATTGTTTTTATTTTATTAAACTTTATTCAATATTTATTTCCATAAAACGTTTCTCGTGTGTCGAAGTTATTGAGTCAGGACGCTCTTGGGCAAATTGTTGCAAGGTTGATCCATCTTCAAAAGTTGTACTAGCTACTTCCGTAAATTCTTGATTACACGTCATTGTGATAAAGAAATCTGATGATCCAAGTCGACGGACAGAAGTCGATCCAGAAGAAAGGATACAGACTCTGTATCCTTTCTTCTGTGAGAAAGATTGCGCATAGCAATCGAAATATCAGATATTATTGTGTGAGTGTTCCTTCTTTAGTGTCTATGTTTAATTCCGCCCTACTTGTGGCAAAGTTTATTTAAATTATCGCGTGTGTGATTTTCCACGAAGTCGTATGTATATATATATATATATGTAAACAATATTTGCTCGTTAAGTAGTATAGGATTTCCAGCGATTGATATAAAACAGCATTAAAATGAGATGTAAATATTTCAGCTATCAAGTTGAGCGTGGAATAATAAGTAAAAAATAGCACAATATGAGAACTCAAAAGGAGTCAGAGATGAGCCGGGGACAATGAACCGAGTCGCCCAAAGAATATCTAATTTCTGAAGAAGGGAAGAGGGGAGGAATGGGGGTGAGCAGAGAAGGGCCAAGGGGGGCGGAGAAAGCGGATGAGATGAAGGGAGAGGTCCTCGGATAGTTCGCGGGGCAGAGCGAGATAGATTTTGTCGCCCTCTCGGGTGACACGCTGCCGCTCATTCTAAATTGCCTCTTCTTTAGAGTAATTACTCGGTTGCAGAATTCAATTTGCCTTTTGTTATTGCGTCGCGCTTCGCAATACGACGAACTCACGCGTACCTCTCTCTCTTCCATCCCTGGTTTTAATTCCGTCCATTGGCGGGTTCTAGGGGATTGGTTTGGAGTAGGTAATTATTATTTGAGGAATAAACTGTAGTTGATCATTGAAAAATATTTCTAGTTAGAAAGGCTCTCTGAGTGCCACGTTGGGGAAACTGACGCTAGGGAAAACTTATTAACAGAGAAACTTAACTATGTTTGCGGCTGAGCGTGAATCTGTTTCTATTTTCTGCTGATAAATAGAGTGAAAACCATCAGCAATTGATTTTGTAGCTTGGTGGAAGTTCTGCTCACATATATGTTTTTTTGCCGATGATTTTTATTTTATGAAGTTTAATGTCAAGGATATAGTCAAATTCTTAGTCGTAGAGTACCAATTTGACTTCGGGGCATTTGTTCAATTTTTTCATGTGTGGGGGTAACCTATGTATTTTCCCACGCATGGCACTGAAGTGATGCTTCCCGCCTATCGGTGCAACTTACTCCAGGTAGCCATCCGAATTGGAAGCGATATATTTGCGGAATGACCTTTCTTTTATTAAAATGACGCAAATTTTCAAGATTCGGTATACTATGCATCTTAATATCCATATTCCATTTTTTAAAACTGATTTACTACATCCAATGCAATTCTTTCTAAATATTTATCTTAAACTCATGTTAATTCCGACCACTTCCTTTGCGGAAGTGTATTGAACGAAGGTCGAAAAAAATATATATATAGCCATTGTTGTAGAACGATAATTATCTGGTGTCACTTTTTACTGACATTTATGGAACCGAAGGGTATCACCACGCTTGGAAAATTTATTTTCAGGCATAATACCTTTCATCTCATAATGGTCATCTCGTGAAATACTTGTACCCCCTCAACCCCCCCAAAACTCCCACTTACACTGCCAGGTTCTTATAGTATCCTCTATTGTTCAATTTTTTATCAGAAATGATGTCTATCACGTAATCACAAGGCCATAGTCCACATGCAATCACGTATGAAAGGCGTATCACCTATGAAACGTTATAAAACGTTTGGGCTTCCCGTTTCGTTGCGTGAGATTTCTCGCGTTGGTTATCCTGTTGATTAGGTGTTTTGAACACTAGTTTTTTGTTAAGAGAGGTTTGCAATGCACTAAGATGCATTCATCATGAAGGCGCCGCATGCTAGTAAGGTTAAGGTATCAAAAGGTTACTATTCTGTAGCCAACCGACTGTTTTTTCATGTTTTATTAAGTCCGTAAGGTATTATATTCACCATTGTTTGTCATTTTTTACTCAATTTCGGTTAAAGTTTAGTTAATAGCACGCCCTTGAAATGTTTCTGGCAATGGCATGCATCTTGCTTGAATAAATGATTGTCAGTTTTCTAGTTTGGGTAATACTACGTAATCAGGTATACGCTTGTGTTCCAAGGATGAGTATCTACTGTAGAAAATGACTTGGGTTTTTTTCGATACGGCCAAGCCTTCAGGTATGTGGTCACATTCATTCAATAAATATAAAGCTGTGGGTAGGTAATATTGTTAATTATTTCTCATCGCATTCCACAAAGTTTTGGTCCTCAGAATCAAATTTACCACCTTGAGCATTGGACTATTTGAAATATCTATCAGAAAAATACAAATATGTACTACATTCTTGGAAGAATCTCAGGCAAGACACGGTTAAAGAGAGAAGTAGAAATAGAAGTAGATTACGTGAAACAAAAAATATAAAAAGTCTGTAATAATGTTACGAAAAACATTATGGAGCGAACATATAAACAGAATTCCAAGCTACAGAATAGCGCCTATGGCCAGAGAGAAAATGCCCAAAGCTAGAATAAATGTCGATCGACCAAGAAAAGGTGGTGAGACAATCTTAACTAGAGAAGGCAGTGATTGAAAAAGAAACAAACCACATGATTCTACTATGTAGGAAGAAGAGGGAGAAGATAGTAGCTAATACGTATTCTGAGTTAACTAGTGTAAATTTGTTGCTTGAAAATAAAGGGAAACTTACAATTTTTATTTTCAAATGCATATGCCATATAGAAGCTACAAACTTCAACTTAAACACTGCTAAACAAATAACGATGTAGGAATGAACAAAATTAAAAGCGGCAGGTAAGTATATATCGCCAAAGAAAAACTGTCCACCGGTAGACGAAACATCACTCGGCCAAAATAAAATGGGGGGGGGGCAACATAAACTAGAGAAGACTGCTACTGAAAAAAACAGGTCACAGGAGCTTAGATACTAAATAGTAGGAAGAAGAAGATTTTAACAATCGAGTCGCGGAAAACTGCATAATAAAAGTGGCACGTTTACATGTGAGTGACAAAGAGTGGATGAGATGCCCAATAGAAACAACGGGAATGAGACTATTGGATGACCGAGGAGTAAAGGCAGAAAATTGGGAAAGTGCGTCCGAGATAGAAGGCGAAGATGCTCTTTAGCTGTTTCGTTTGGCGAAAGGAAGGGTGGTTGAGCGGTGCTGACAGCCGGGATGAGGTGGGCGGTAGGCGGCATCTCGGGATAACGTGAAGAGATGAGGTAGGGTGGGGACGGGGTTGGAGGAGTCGACGTAGGTCCCAGGGCCGCGGGGCGATGAGCCGGTATATCCCTTTTAAGACGACCCGTGCGTGGGGCTTCCCTCTCCTCAGGGGGCAGCCGTGTTCTCCCGGGGGGTGAACGGGGACATGGCGGGGCTCGTGTCTAGCTCTTCCCTCCCCCACGGCACTCTTCCTCACAAACCTACCTTCCCATTCGATCTCATTTTCCACCCATTGCCTCGGGGGAGTGGTAGTAAGGCTCTCT
Source organism: Pyrrhosoma nymphula (assembly GCA_963573305.1). Classification (NCBI taxonomy): domain Eukaryota; kingdom Metazoa; phylum Arthropoda; class Insecta; order Odonata; family Coenagrionidae; genus Pyrrhosoma; species Pyrrhosoma nymphula. Next base: position 67,713,614 of record OY754333.1, read on the forward strand.
CTCTCCATCTCCTTCGGGCACTGTCCTACGTGCTCCACCCTATCCAATCCACCTCCTCCACCACCCCCATGTACGCACCTTCCTCCTTATTAATGACTGACGTCGTCGCTGACGTGGCGATGATTATTTTTAATCCCAAAGGGGAGAGCTTTTTTCAATTAATGTCACCCAAGGGTTCGGGATGGTGAAGTGAGGGTAGGGAAAAACGCTACAAGCTACCCCGTTTTTCCTATCTCTCTCCATGAAGGCTTCCTCTGCCTTACCACCGCCGTCTTTCCCCTCTGGCTACACTGCCTAATTCTCCCCTCTTCCCTCCACAGTCCTCAAGGTTTCACATCCTCCTCACCCACCTCAGTTCCCACCCCTGAGAAAGCCATTCGTCTTCCTCTGGCCCGACACTTTTCACCCCCTCTCCACCCTAATACTCTTCCGCCTCGCAGTCTTTTACCCTCAACCGTCTTCCCTCCCCTTAATCCTCTCCACCCTCACCTCTTCCTTATCCCCATGCCATCTTATACACCGCCGCCTTCTCATCTTGGCTTCCCTCCTCCCCACTGCTTCGTCTCTCCAGCCCCGTCCTCATTGCGAATACTTTCCCCGCGTCTTTCACACTTATCACGCCTCATAAGGACTTGCGTTGTTCCTTCATCGCGTATTCACGTGCAGTCGGAGCAACTGGTCTCCCCACGGTGTGTTGGCCGACTTGATTGCTTGAAATATGAGATGAGCTTTTGTGAAATAAAAGTTGTAACCATATTTATTTCACAGTCTCATGAGTTATTTATTCTGGTTTTATCTTCTAAGAATTTCTTCCGTGAAGTTTCTAGTAAAGAAGTGAACATAGCTTTAAAGTAGAGGTTAGGTGAACTATTCTCAGCTAAGTGTGAATGCTTTTAGTTTTTCTCCGGTAATTCATGTTTTTATTTTGGAAACGTCCCCTACGTGTATCTAATTTGATATAGTAACTTGCAACAGATGTATGTAAGGACTGGACATTCACGATAAATCCCGCAGGATTCAACTCTCTTGTCCCTCACGTTTTAGAGATAAAAAACAAATTTAGTAATGATTTGATATAGATAAAATCGTGTGTCGTCAAATTTCAGTTATCTGATGCAACAAGGTTATACATCATTTAATACAATAAGAAGTTTGGTTTTCGATCCCTCTTTCAGGAAATTCTAGTAAAGCTTTTTTCCCTGCATATTCTTTCCTTCTCCTCTTGCATATTTTACTGAATTTCTTTCGCTTCAATTTTTGGGTCTCATTATAGTAACGCACTCAGGTAACCTACTCAAAACTTGAAATTATTGAGTTTCTAAGGAATGAACAGCTTTTTAGGATGCAGAATGGCATTTAACATGTTCCCAACTTGGTTAAAAATTAGTCAAATGTTAAATTAATCGTTATTTAAAATTTCACAGCCACACTAAAACCCCTACTGTGTTTTATAGTAACTATTCCATCAACGCATTCCTTCACATTGGTTACAATAAATAAAGGTTTTTCACATGTGGGATGAATTTGAGGTAAACGCTAATATTGATGACAGTAAAATACTCTAATGTGGAATGTCGATGATTACTTTCAGAATTGACAATTCTGTATTATATTAGGTTTTATGTCTTCACCTAGCACATGCTACCTTCTCAAGATGGCTCATGATCAGTAGAGTCACACGACCTAATTCATATGCTAAACTAGTAAGCGATGCGACATAGGCACATTGTACCATGCGGTACACTAGGTTGGATACACTGCAGCGCAATATGACGAAGCTACTACGACATTAACATATTACACAGCCTGGTGGTAGAACAACGTTGAAATGCAGATGGAACAGCTGTCCTCAGTCTTTCTCTGAAAAGGCAGTATTTTGCTGCTCATATTAATGGAGCAAAGTTTGCAAGCCATGTATCGAGGTAGTGGGTAACAGAGATGCCATGACTTAATCTTTTAGGGCTGGTAGTAGTGCATTCCTAGAGTTGGAACATTATTAAATATTTTTTCATATTTCTCTCCATAACACCAGTGGCTGCGGCATAAAGGTCTTAAAATTATAACTCATAATAAACTTACAGGGTAAATAACTCATTCTTACCAATTCGCTCCCTAATGCTTTCATAAACATTTTACTATAATCTTGGCATTAAATTACAATCCTTGAATTTTCTCACCAGTCAATATTTAGCCGGGCTTAACCGTAAATATTTTTGTGATAATGTCGTTTTATATTAATTGGACTACCGTACATATTAAAGAAGTAATATTTACTCATTTTCAAACAAAATTTCATTCCCTATTGTTCATCATAAGTCAGTCTTAGATTACCCGAATTGCGCAATAGTAATTTTTTTTTTAATTCTGGTAGTTTGATTAAATTTTCATAATTATAATTAGTTGCTGCCAAATTCTTTAGGAATAATCCTCCAGGCCAATGATGAAAGGACCTAGAATTGGAATCTTCTCACATTAAGTAGAGAGGATGAGAGAATGTTTAATTGCAACCTCGTTCTCGCGGCACCATGTTTCTTCATCATGTTGTATGATTTGGAGGGTAGACTATGCTGAGTCAATGAATGATAAAGGATATGCTGCATGAAATTAAAAGAAAAACACGAGAAATTATCATCATCATTGGCTAGTGATGCCCACGTGTTAAATGCAGGTACATTTTTATTCCTTTTGAGTTATTGTGTGCATATTTGAACAAATCCCTTATGTTTATATTTTTGTATTTAAGTACCGCAATAACTAAGTAATATTCTTGAAGTTTCGATAGAATGAAATGGGTTTAAGAATTTTGCTTGTGATGTTTCTTTATATGGTGGCTTGTAAATTTAAAAAACGCCCATGAAAAGGGGAATATATCACCATTGGCTGGTGGTGTCCACATGCTAGCCGCCTCAGGAAACCGATTCCGCGGGGAAATATGAAGGCTGGAGAACTCCAACAATGCCCCTTTCAGATGTGCAGTTATTAATTCCCCAGGATTAAAACTTGGCGGGCCAGGACGCGGTCGCTGCGGGACACTTCGCATTGCCTCGCACCCTCGCAACGGTGAAGGATGACGGGAGTCCCGCAGCGGGCGATGAGGGGTATGATTTTCCTCCTTTTTCACTCCCCGTGGCTGTGAGGGCTGAGGGGAACGGCCGAGTTAGTTCTCGACTTCGGACTGACCACCCATCTTCTTCTGCAGCGCCTCTCCGAGTCCTTGCGCTCCCTTCCTTTCCCGACGTCTTCATCACATCACTCGCTCGCGATCCGTGCATTCCAGTTGCACTTTTTGTGTCGGTATGTTCCTTCCATTCTCGAATTGCCTCATGACGTCACTCTGTAAGCTTCACAAACTTCCACCGAGCACTCAAGACGATGGCTGAAGGCGATAGGTCTCAGAAAGTAATTTGTGTCCCTTAATCCCTTAAATGCGGAAGAGACTCGCAGCTTGTATAAGGAGACGGTCCTCGTCTAAGTATTCGTTTTACCTAGAAAGGTGTCACAAATGTGATGGCGGGGGATTTTAAGACTCCAGCTTTTTTAATTTTTTTTTTGTGAAAATAGCTCCCTTCCCAGGCCTTCCTATGAATGTGTCAGTGTGTTCACTTGCTCAAAGCATTTCATAACATATGGTCCGTGAACCTGATAATTGATATAATATTTTCCATATTTTTCATTTATTAAAGAAAAACATTAATTTTACAGACAGGGATTCATCAACTGCATCGTTGAAAGCATTTAAATAACAGTTAAGGAACCTCTATGATTCAAGTTTTCATGGCATTGCACTCGCTAGCAGCTCGCTAGCGGTTCCAATAACCCCTTGTCCTGCAATAGAAGGAGTAATGATCACTGCTCCCGGTAGGGACACCCATGCCAGTAATTTCGAAGGATAGGAGTCGGACCTAAGGTAGGTCATATGATGGTTTCAAGTTAAAAGTGCATTGGAGACGCTGGAGAAGTAAAGCCTTCCTAACTACCAATTTCTCTGAAAATATCGTATGTATGTACCCGATTGATCAAGATAACATAAATTGCAATTGTGTTTTTAATAGAGAAGCTATTGTATCTTAAGTGGTCAGGCTGTAAACGTTATACCTGGGCGTCTGCTACGGAACTTTTCAATCGCTAATTATCGAGTGATATGGAGCTCATTGTTGCCACATTTCCTACTCCACCAAAGTTTGCTCAAGTACTTCATTTTGATTGAATTATAAATGTGGCAACATTATTTTGAAACTTCACTCGATCCCTATCATTTACATAGTTTCATTATTCCTGCTCAAGGAATACACTACTGACAGACTGATTTTGAAGACGTAATCTCGTCGAAAAGGAATCTGCCGAATTGGAGACCCGTGGTGCTCTTCTCGACAACGGGCTGAGTGCGATGCCATTAACGCTTTGCCTGCTATCGTCAAAGGATTCTCTCCCGTGCCTCCCATCTCCTGCCTCCTTCAAAACCATTCACGAAGCAGAAGTCTCCCTCTCCCAAGCCAGCTTCTTCATCTATCTTCTGTCTTATCTTCGCGTCTCTCTCATCATTTTCGTTTTGTGCTACGGGTGTGTGTGGGTAGCTTAGTTCGCCTTAAGGGAGTCCCTGAGAGGAACACCATCTCAATCCGCCGAATCGTTTTTCGGGAGCTAGGATGCACTTCCCTACCGCAGAAGCGCCGTGCAGTCGTCGGTCAATCCTCATCCCTTCTCCCGGGAATTTGCGGATATTTCTCTCTCCCGCACCGTCTCACGAGGGAAATGTAATTTGATTCTTGAAACTATAATCTCTCTCCTCCGGCTGCCTTTACTCGGGGTGGGTTCAAACTATTCCGCAGGAGTTGCGTCAAATTGGATGTGACTCGTAGGGATGGAGCATACGTGGGGTTCAGTGTATTGAAGATAGTGGCTGGAGATGGAATTAGAGAGGTGTTTCACAGGGACCCTGATCATGGTCATGACACGTATTTAAATTAAAACTGTTTGATTTGGGAAAATTATTAATCCCATTAAATATGAGTGCCTATAGCATGAAATCCTTACAATTTCTAGCCGATATTAAAAGAAGTATCAGTCATTTCATTAAAATGTTGTAGCTATTAGTCCAGAAGCGTTAACGAATGGCTTTTAGTTAAGGCCAGAATTTGAGTAGGTATTGTCATCATAAATGATAAAATGAAATTTTAAAACCATGAGGGAAATTTGGACGATGTATAAAAACAATTTTTCATTACTGGAGCTTGATGAAGAAGATACAAGAAGTTAAAGTACACTAGGAAAATTGCTGGGGTAGGTACAGAGCGCATTTAAAGTTTGTAGTATGATAAGAGGGTAGTGCACACGAGTGGAGGCATAGCGTATTCTTAGGAAAAGCAACAGAAAAACATATGTATTGAGGCATATAGTGCTATGCATTAGATTCGGAAGATATTTCTTACCTTCTTCTAAAATACCTTCAACGTCCAAATGTGTCTCATTCATTATTCCATTAAATTGTTACACCATATTATTATTCTTCCCGGCCATTTCCACCCTTTCACTGCCATACCTTACTAATGAATGATTTTCGAGTTTTCTGTACCCCAATGGTCTTGTGTTCAACATTTACTTGACAATAAAAGTTTTGATATAAGATGTTATTCTTCCGAACGCCTTAACTCTGTTAATTTACGATGTGTGACACTGACGGTGGCTGGTTACAATCTAGTATCGAGTTATATGGCATGTTGAACTTTCAGATCTTGAATTAGACGATGCGATGAATTCGTAGCACCTTGAACATGTCGACTTATTTTTTTGTACGATATGACCTTTACCGTAGGAAGGCTAAAGATGCAAGTCTGCCACTATCAAGTGAGGGAGAAAAAGACAACTCTTACAAATACCACTGAAATTTATTGAAGCTCGACCCGGGTTTCGACTTGGGTTCACATCATCTTCAGGCCAGATGATGATGTGAATTCACGTCGAAACCCGGGTTGAGTTTCAATAAATTTCAGTGGTATTTGTAAAAGTTGTCTTTTTCTCCCTCTTATGATGGAATACCACCAAGTAAACATTGAAAAAGTAATTGCACTATCAAGTGATTAAATTAGAGTGATATAATAACAGCATTATATTCGAGGTGTAGAAGTTTGTATTGATCAGAAAACATCAGCGCAATTCCATCAATATAACGATGTGCGCTGCCATAAAGCCTGGTAACTGGCTGGTTGGTGGTATTCTGTAGATAATTTAATAGTCTGTAGTAACGGCTAAATATATTTTAAATTGGGAAAGTATATACGTTCGACATATATACTGGAAAAGGTATGTATTTTAATTGCAAACTTTACAATATCAATGTTTGACGGCTTTGCTAAAAATCAACGCAACGGCAACAATCGGGAATGCAAGCACCGGCACTATTTTGATCTTGAAGTATATTTCTGCGCACATCAGCTGGCATCCTGGGGTGTTTTGATCTGCGCTACTAAGTGCGCAGGGTCTGAATTAAATTGAAAGCAACTGCGCTATTGCAAAGTGAACTTCGCAACACAGCAAATGGAAAGCACCTATTATTTGCAATTTCTTACAAATATAATGCCCCCAAATTAATTTATGAAGGTAATCTACAGTTAAGTGTAGATTGAAATAGAAGAGAATAAAAATCCTCTAGATGTTTACAAGTCGTGTATCTACATAATTTCTTTCGTCATTTTAGTATACGTCCTAACTCTCTACCTCCCATCCATAAAACCTATTCTGTTTCTTCTCCTTCCCGATTGCACACCATACTCCCCTAAATCACGGCAATCAGCAGCTATTCGTCCCTCATTACCTCATCCAACCACCTACTCTGCTATCCTCTAATCTCCTTCAAATGTTTTCTCACCTCATCCACGATATTCACATACAAGCACTTCCTTGTTTGTCTCTTCCTAAGATTTTCTTACTCAACATATGCCTTTGTAATAATATGCATATGTATCAATAAGTCTATAACATGTACATATTCCTATTTCAATATATTTACAGTTAAATATTACAAATTTCCTAGGCATTTGAAACTTGAATACATTTTGGTTGTATATTCAGAACTAATCAACACCTATTCGTTTGTCATCCAGGCCTCAATGGATGTCATATTCAACCGCGTTTTCCCAGCCTCCGGGGAATCCAAACCTTCTCTCGCCCCAATTTTAACGCGGGGCCCGTTCTCACGTGCCGCCTGAAGACGTCGACGCGGTTGCAAGCCAAACACACAAACCACCGGTCCCACTATCCTCGCCATCCATCGAAGCCACAACAGCAGCAGCCACTTTCCAGCACCGCACCTCTTCGTCAACCACCCTGTTCCACACTACACCCCGGAACCCTGGGACACACACTCGAAATCCCCGCCTCGCCCGCCCGAAAGGTCTACACACATCCCCTCCATGAACCGATCTACTAACTCTTCCCCTCTCCTGCACTCCATACCATTCCTGAGTGAGAAACGGCACTCGAATCCATCCGTATGTCATCCTTCGGTTCCAACGCGTTTGCACTTCGATCGCAGCCATGCTTCTTATGTTGCGGGAGCCACTTCACGGAGACCATTATGTATGTTCCCGACGATTCACGTGACCTTTCTTTCATCCAAATCCTTCCTTTTCTCCTCCTACGTCTCTTTAGAAACCATTCATGATAGAATCAACGCCTAAACGCTCAAAATGTCGATATAACGTCCACCTAAGTTTGCCTAAAAATACTAATTGCTTAAATAATAGTATTTTTTTCAAAATTTGTTCTATAAAAAAGTTATACTGGTTCGCGTTGCGTTATTTTTTATTTAAACAGCATTTTATTGAAGTAGGGAATATCTTTCAACGTAGGTAAGATGTGAAAGAGTAGACGCATTAGTTGAAACTTCGTAAAATTAGTCGTCCTATTTATGAGTATGTAAGAGGAAAATGTTAAGTAAGAGATAAGCATTGAGGTGATTTTCTCCAATTCGATACCCATATGACTCCGTAAGATTTTATGAAACCCCATTAGTCTCTAACAGTCCTACGTAATTTTAATACATTTTTGTAGCATGTTCATGAATGAACGTTTGGCACTTTATGATGTGCTGTATGGCATTGTTAACCCAAGTTACTAAAGGTTTTCGTGAAACGACTTATAAGTTGGTGGAGCGAAAATAAATGTGTACCAAATATTACTTTGTAACTAGGAAAGTATTAGGATATTAGAAAAATACAAACAGACTGCGTGCCATTCGAAATTAGCAAAGATTGAACAAACTGGACGGTCCTTTTTGAACTAATTACGTCTTCACACATAAGAAGTATGAAAATCACAAGCAGTTTGACATCATATCATGACAAGAGATCGCAAGTAGATTCATTTGAAATTGTGTACATTGTTTGTTTTTCGGACAAAACCATGAAAGAAACGTAAATTATGAAGGCTGAAGAATATTTTAGAGAAAAGTCGTGAAATTTTGAATACAATGCGAACTTCTAGGAAAGTGTCTAAATAAATAAATACAGAACACGAGTGATTGCCAACACAAAGGGGTCAGAAGGATCTAAGGAGAATTGCCATCAACCAAACGCTCAGGATAATTTCTGAATTTTTATTCCCCACTCCGAAGAAAACGGAACAAACATGATTGGTAGCACCACGGAGCATACCAGTTAGGTTTCAGAGAAAATGTGTTGCTTTTGAGTGGGGACGGGTCGTGAGGATAACTGTTTAGCAGGGAAGTATGCACTACTTGCGATGCAAACTGAGGTTTTTCTTTCGACGTAAATTCCAAATGCGATGCTAGGACAATTCACGAGTAAAACATAAATCCGGTGTAAAAAAAGATGAGAATAGGCGGCAACTGTTTGAGATGTGGCTGTGAATAAATACGAAGAATGGCATTTTGCGTAAAGGAAGACAAAATATGAAGTGCTTAGCATGAGGAGAGGAACCGTCTGAAGGAGATTAGGAGGCAAATTAGGTGGTTGGAAGAGGTATTGAGGGGTGAAGGGATGCTGAATGCCAGAATGAAGAGCGGAAAGGGAAGGAATAGAATCAGTTAGTTAAGTTCCTTACGGAGAGGATGTTACTCTAGAAAGTGCTTGGTATGAGGAGTGGAACCATCTGGACGAGATTAGAGCAGAATACGAGATTAGGACGCGTATAAACGCGGGACGCGGGTAGTTAGAGGTCTGTGCCTTTACAAACCCAGAGGATATTTTACCCTCTTCCACTTAAAACTATCGTAACCGCTATAGTACCTTAATAATAAATAATTTGGCTATCTTGTACCCACAAACCCTACTACGCAAGGCATTGCTAGATGAACCCAACTGCACTCCCCTCATATACTTCTTACGTAATACTTGAATGACCACAAGCAGGGCACTCTTTGAGCAGAGAAGGGGTTCCGGATGTTTGTGTGAGGCCGGAATGTGAAGGCTTTGGGATGGCAATGGTAGTTGAAGTAGAGAGGAGAATGTGGAATGGTCTGAAGACGAGGCATAAGTCACGGCGTGGGGACGGCGAAGTGTGGGGTTTGGATTGATGAAGGGGCTGTTTTGCGGGCGGGGGCGGTAGGCTCACTTCAGGGGGGCGTGGCGGGGGTGCCAAGGAGGAGAAGTTCTTCTTCCCGAAAGTGCAGGGAGGGGAAGAAGTAGGGTTGCCAACTCTCCCGGGATTTACCGGAGATGGTGCGCGAAATGGGACATGGACACGAAATTGGACGTTTTCTAAATCTTCCTGGATTGGGGCATTTTCCTCCCGTTTAAAGTTAAAACTTAAAATAATCAAATAAAATAGGATTAATAAGTGTCAGTAAGCGAGAACATTCGTGTTGTTCTCTTTGGCGTTGAGATATGGACCATTATAAAACTGTATTATAAAGAATAGAGGCCTTCAAACAATGGTGCCGGAGGAATTCGGCTAGATTAATTGAATTGAGGGATCGGAAACGAAGTAGTGCACAGAAGAAGACAGGGTTCAGATTGATTGGCCACACTTAGAGAAACAAGAAATTTTTAAGGATCATGATAGAAGGAAATACATGCGAGAAAGCCCCTCGAAGATGACCGAGAAACATATGCTTAGGCTAGGTAAAACTATGACGGTAATTGAAATTGAGAAGCTGCAACAGTATAAAGGAGTGACCAGAGAACTAGGTAGAATGGAGTTCTGTGTTCAACCAATCTCAGTATTTAATGAATGATGATTATATAATATTATTTCCTTTTTCATCGTTTGCTGCTTGCATCTTTGCATCGCATGTTAATTGCGAATAAGATCCAAGCCTATATAAATCTGTCTCAGCAATTCGTAATTTTTCTCATTTTGCATGATGCTAAACGGTACAGGTTTGTAAATTGACTGGCGATTCATATTGTGTCTCAATCTCTACTTGAGTGCTTTTTGGAGAGCAATTGGGCTGTTGAGGTCCGTCCGTCGGATTGGAAGTGAAAACTGTTGTCACCTTTTTAAAAGAGTGAGCTAACTTCAGCGCTTGATCTCTTTTCACCGTTCCTCTATTCCTGAAATCTCATGTCAAACTACTCAACTGTCCTCTGTGACGAAAATCACATAAATGTTTGGTCTGTTAATTTTATTTTGATAGATGAATCATGTGATCAGTGAGGGCAGTTTTTTTTAACATTAGGGTTGGTGTACACTGGAAACATAATTGCGCAAATTATTTGCAGCATGAGACATTTGACGTAAATTGCAGGTGTAAATGGCTGTGCAAGTCCGCTTGCAGAATTTAAAAAAAAGTTTTAGGAAGTCGCTTGAAGAAGCTGCACAAAATTGTGCATGTGAAATCTGAAAGTAGGTTTTACTTGTAAGAGTAAAATCTACCGCAGGCAGTTGCAAAAGCCTGCCGAAGTAGCTTGCTGGTTTAAAACTACCCTTACAAAGATATGACTGAATTCGATATTTATTTTGACTTTTACGTTCATAATCTACTTAAAGCCTCAATGTTCAATATCCTCCTCCTTCCTTTTATAATGAGCCTGAGTTGCCTCTTTCCTCTTTTATAACAGGCTCCTGCAATGAAGGTTGTCGCGCCATCATTTTTCCTTGCCAATTGACGTTTCTTTTACCTGATTACAGTTGCTTATCCCTTGCAATACGTACTAATCTGTCACACGTTATTCCGTTTATTTGTTCGATCCATATTTGTTTTCGTTTAAGCGACCTGAATAAACCACAATGATGAAAATAATTCGAGGGTTCTAGGCAAGACACTGTTAGACAGAGCAAGAGGTGATAATATGAAATCATGCATGATAGAAAGTTTTAATAACTGGTCATTTTTTAATGCTTTGAACTCAATATCCTGGTTCTTACTCTTTGAACAAAATTATTATCCTGAAGTTGGCAACTCTTAGGGAGAAGGAGATTCTCCACTAAGAAAACCTCACCATTGTGGCCACTCCTCTATCATCCTCTCCACCCAGTCACTCCGCAATCCCGCAGCCCTTGTGATCGTGGTGGGAATTAATATCTAGCGAGAAGTCGTTCTTTTTATTATTATCCTCCATCCCCCGTCACACCCCACAATTCCTCCCGCCACGCCAAGGCTCGTTTTTTACCCTTCTTCTTTCCTTTTGGACCCCCTCTCCAGTTTTCTCCCCTTTTCTTCTCCTCTCCTTTGAAACTGGCAGTCTTCTTACTCTCCCATTTCTCATCTCGGCATTTTTCAGTCTTTGGCTAGCCCCGACTTTTTTCCCACGTCACCATCTCTCTTCCTTAAGAGCTTGATTTTCTCTCTCGTCTTCGGATTTTTTAAATTCCAATTTGCAGTGTTTCCCATAATTACTGCTCGCAATGCGTTCACATAAATGTTTTACTAACAAAATATATTTCTTTGATTTCTATTTGTTGCGTGAAGATTAAGTTATTTTACTTTCATAGCCATATAAATGCATCACACACATCTTTACTTAAATAAATGCATCACAAAATGGCACAATCTAGTTTTCTGTTATGATTTTATTGGTATGTCAGCGTATATACGTCCATAATAATTTTATTGTTCTATTTTGTATTATATTTCATCCCTTACAAATTTTTCAGGGTTTATGCTGTCTGGTCATGATTTTTCTTGTTTTAATATATCTTAAGATTACAATCAATCATGAATAATCTTCCCATTAAATAACCGGAAGCCTTATGTACTATAAGAAACATTCGGTAAACTTTTCTAAAGGGTAATGGCTATGCCATATCTAAGTTAACTGTAACCTCAAGTAATGACTAAGCTATTATCAAAAAATTATCATAATCGATAAACCGGTGACGTGCTCTTATCTAACGTAGAAGATCGTAATATCTAATGTGTAATATATGATGCTGGACAAATGTAACAATAGTTTCTTTATTGCTTGAGTAGATGTAATCTTACTAATACGCAGAGTGTTCTTTACTTTTTAATAACAAATAATAAAATGTTGAAGGTACGTTCAGAATTTTCCTTTTGTAAAATATTGCTTGAGTGTAATGAAAGCCAGTATTTGGTCCAATCTACATTAGTTTATTATGTGGGAAATGAACGACCAGTTAATTGGAAGTTTTCTACATCAAATCTTGGAAATAGGCTGCTGAGGACGTAATGCTAGGAAATCAGGTTTTTTAGCCTAAAGGAAGATTCATTTCATTAAATCAGTGATATCTCTTTTTTGTGAGTCTTTTGATGATCGCTGTATCATAAACTTTAGGGCTCATTAAGCATAGCTATATAACTACTCATTGGGAGAATGCGAAACAGTTATAAGAGGTTATTCCTTCGGACACATGATATCCAATCCTCTTCCTTTGCCCCCTATTTTATCAACATGAGTCTTTCATTGGTGTTATTTTCCGTCTTTGATGCAGTAGTAAGTTTTTATTGCACGTATAATCAAATATATTATCCTATTATATCATTACTGTTCCCATTGACTTGTGTTCTATACTTGGTGCTTTATTTCTATCTTAATAAATTTGAGGTTGGAATGAACTCAAGTTTGGTTATTACCGTACTGCAAGTTTACTTTACATGCCAACAAGATTTCCTTCGGAAAAATAGAGAAATTGAATGCATGGGGAAGGAAAAAGTACCTATTGGTGGGAAATTACTTCCACAAATTCATCATAATTAGCTAGAATAATGAATTGGTTAACATTTTCCATTGGTTGTTTCGTTTGGTTAACCTTTGTGACACAACGTTGTCCCTGGTCGCCTGAACACCCAAATCAGATCTATTTGAATAATTCCAGACCGCATTTCGGAACCCTTGTACGCTCTGAGCTAACTTCGGAACATTTGTCGAAATTTATGCCTTTTTCGTGCCGTGGTGCTCACACTGAACCCTTTGGGCGTAAATCTGTTTTCGACCGAGGTGGCTAATGGAAAACAGGGTTTCGTTTAACTCCGGATCGTCTCAGTGGACCGTATTTTTCAAGGACGTGTGTGACTCACGCGTAAATTTCCGCACGCTTGTCCTTCATTTGGTGAGGGTTTAGGGCGAACTATACGCAAAACCGCGGTTTAACTTCGCTAACGCCTCGGCTAATAAAAAAATTCAATACCAGTCCTTGCTCTCAAGGCATTGCTAAGCTAATGTTTCTATTTTTTACCATCCAGAATCTCTCTTTACACTTCTCACCATGGAATAGAAAAACCACAGCTAGACCTTTCTGAATCCTTTTCCTCTCAAGTGGGCTTGAAAACAAAAATGGGTGGAAGAAGGGAAAAATATTATTTTCTTTCTTGTCCAAATGATATTTTTGCAAAAAACTGGTTTAAAAAGCAAATAGTTCTATCACATTAAATAGTGATCCAATTATTTCACCAACCTGCCATACCATTAGAGTAGTTTGCAAAGAGCCAGTAGCACAAGCTTGTAAGTAAGGAAGCACTTAGTCAACCATATATTTGGAGTATTCTCTGATATGGCGGTGATGCGTGGACGATATCAGCCACAGAGAAAAGATATGTGAGATTTTAAGAACGGATATTTGGTGTTATCAAACTATTATACCATGTGGATGGAGAGAATCACCAATGAAAAAGTGCAACAAAGAGCTTGTTAAAAACGAAGGATAATCAAAACACTGAAAAAAGGAGAAGCATGTACATTGGAATATTTTGCGTCACACAAGCCTGTTTATAACGATTTGGGAAGAAGATATTATTGCGAAGAGTTACAGAAGACTAGGAATGGAATTTATTGGGAAAATTATGTAGGAATAAAGTGGTTGGCTGGAAGGAGACCAATATGGAGAGCAGCTGCCAACCAGTCTTCGGGTTAATGTTGAATGATGATGAACAGATATTGATGCAATATTTATTTATGAAGCCTTGACCACAGCATTAGCAAAAGCAATTGAAGTCAATAGATAGGAGGTGATATCGAAGAATGATAGAGATCAAATGAATAATGAGAAACACCGATGCAGGAATCGCTGAGTAGCGCTGGAAAGAAAAAAATGAATGATGAATTACCCATTTTGAGAATAAATAGTATCTTAAATACTAAAATGGAAGAATAAACGAACGGCAAGAATCATTAAGGATTAGTGATGGCGAATATACGTCTGGCAAATACTGTGGGGCGTTAAATGAAGACATTTTTATTATAGTATTTTATTATAACGTTTTTCGGCAGATTAGGCCATTTTGAACGTACTATCTGCCACTTACCGATGAAGATAAGAGCGCTCAGTTGAATAAGAGGCTCTGAGTTCCAGCCGATCTCAAAGGATGCTAACCTTCGATAACAAAGTGGGAACTGGTGTTTCCACCGTGGTGGGTTCTGGCTCATTGTGAAGGAATACAACGGGTTGGGTGATAGGAGGATAGAGTGCATAGATGCGGCTAATTAATTGCGGAACGATGAATTCTGCTCATTGTGGTTTTTAAAGTGGCTGGTCTAAAAAACCAAAGTGAACAGATTTTATTAAAAACTTCCAAATATGTTCCTTTTTGGATATCCTATGGAATAAAGAAGAAAAAACGGGGGATCATCGACATACTTTTTGCGATATTTTAGATTCTTTTAACATGGAGCCTTATGGCGCTCTCCACTCCAATAAGATAAATTACGCACTTTCTCCATTCCTACTGAACAGATTTTAACCAAAAACTGATATAATGTAGCTCTAATTAATTTAAATCTATTCTGAAAAAATCATTTAATACAATTGACTGAAGTTTTTCGTAAATACGATTAAAAAATATGCATGCGAGAATTTCAAATGTCGCGCGCGTCTATGTGGTGTAAAGTTGGCAACGTGGCACACGAAATTACGGGACATGCTAACGGTCACGTAGACATGACAAACAGATCTAACTTGGGCAGAATGGACGCTGTTGCCGGATTAAAAACGAAAGATTAAATAATTTATTGAAACATATTTTAATACTAGTTTGCATTCGAGTGACAATACATCTTCATTAAAATACTTATTTTGAATTCTATGGCCACGTGTGTGAACTGTTTTCGGAAAATTAATTTCGCAAGAATGACTTAAGAAATGAATCAAGTCTGCATTAAAGCAAATTTTTATGGCAATGTGTAAATTTAAAGGACAATATTTCAGAATGTACATACCTAAGACATAAGTCATTCCTACTGAATATAGTATAACTACGACATATTATTTAAATTTTAAATGAGCATTAAAATTTAAGTAACTAAATTTCTCAATGACTAACGATTACCCGATCAGCCACCTTAAAATATACATGTCAGCCAATCTACATCTACATGCTACCTACCCTATGAGTCGCCACAGAAGTGTGCGCCAGGTGGTGTTAGAACTTCAACAATGAAAGGGGAGGGAATCGAGAAAAGGATGGGGAAAGGCAAAGGTACGTTATATTACGTACGTTGTACGCTGTGTGCGTTGTTGTAAAAGTACATTGACGATATGTCTTCTGTTAGCGTCACTCCGTATTTCACATTACCTCTAACGGTGCGTAGAAAAAAGGAGTATTGGCATTAATCAGTTCAGCAGTGTCTGTTATTTTATCGATTCTATTAGTTCTCGAGAATTAGTGCGGGGTTTAAATAATATCCTACGTGTCCAACTGAAACACATATGACCTGAATTTTTCGAGTATTCCAGGCCAATCATGTGGTCTTATGGGATCTACATATTTCGAAGCTTTTTTTTTTTGCTGCCCAATTATTAGCCCAAACGGAGATATGGGAACTGTAAATGAAAATATAGGATTTTCCATTTAATATGATTTGGATATAATAATAGTTATTTGTTATTACTTCATACAAAGCGATTTTATGTCGTCCAGTCTGATATAATTGTTTCATGAACGTCCTCTAGTAGTTACGTTAATATGATTGAGTGGTTGAGTGATATCTTAGGGTCGCTGCCGAAAACCATTATTTCCATCTATTGCCAAAGGTCAAGAACCCTTCCCTGCCTCCCTTAACCCTCACACATTTCTTCGCCCTTATGAGGAGGGACCTTTCATCGCCAATCACAATGGGCGAGACGGAAGGGGTCAGTCAAAATTTCGTTCCTGCGTGGCGCAACAGACGGCACACGTCCCGATGACAATGAAACTCTCGATCCCTCTGTTTTAGCAAGCCATAAAACATTGCAGCACCTCGTAGCACATGCAGCACCTCCTCCCCTCCCCGAACAGCCCGATCCCTAATCTGAGAAATATACGGAGTTCGAGGCGTGCCACATTTTGATTGCTTCACGGCAGAAACATGAGTCAATTCGTTGGGAAAAGGTTAATAGGCTATACCCACCCCGCCATTCCTCAACTCGGACGTGTTGGAGGGGGGCTGGGGAAGGGATGTGAAAACGACGTGGGGAAGGAGAGCCGAGGGGCCTAGGGCGGGGGATGTAGGGGCGTGCCGAATGGGCTAATGCCACAAACCGCAGGCCACCATGCCTCACTCGACCAAGTCCCAGCCAATCGCAGTCGGTGGAAATATGAGAGTGGTATGGTAGGGTGAGAATAGCGAAGGAAGGGAAATGAAGCGGAAGATACAGGGTAGAGCCAATCCTTATCGAATGCAGATAAATCCGGTAGACTTTCGTAATTCAAGGTAGATATTTTTTGTATCTCCCTCCAGCCTCATTAAAGTGTATTCACTCCTTTTTTTAAATTCAAATAATTTTTTATAAAATTAACTCCCCGTAATCATCGTTTATGGTGATGTGATTTTTTTATCATGTTGATCACTACTAATAATTCAGAGACTTTTAGTTTATCTTTTAGTACCGTGATGTAAATTTCCGGTACATAAAAATTATGATAACTGTCTATTGTTCCTTATCCAGCCGCCTTAGACCTACAAAATGACAGAGCAGTCAGCAGTTAAACGAAGCAAAAAATAGGAATTCAAGAGCTATTAATTATATTGATATAATTATCTATATCTAGCCGAAGCAACGAAAAAGGAGAGCATTATGGGTGAGAGAATAAGGGTGGAAAAGGAGAATAGGCTTAATAGACGAAATGAAGAGGAGTAGGACGCATGCGAGTGGGATGAAGAATATCGTCATGTTTGGAAAGATTGGCCCGTGCCCGTAAAATTCTAATGGGTATGATACTCTCTTCCATAAAAAAATGAGATGTTGAATGTTGTAGGAGCAGAGATTTTGAAACTATCAACATTTTTCTAGGACGTTACATTGAGGTTTTTACGTGTATTAATTTTTTTCTGGCTCTATTATAATTGATGATTTGTTAATGAATGAATTTCTGTGCGAATATAAGTAGATTTTGTGTTATATGCTAATAAACTATTTATTGCAAGAATGAAACTCATAGTGCGTTCACGTGCTGTAGAGGAGCAATTTATCATCTGGTAGAGTCAAGATTGTAATTCTTAGTGACATGGAATCTTGGTTTAAAAGATGATAACAGTAATTATAACTCTGTAGGTAAACTAAAGGAATTCCAAAGTTGGTTTTCTAAATATGTATAAAAAATTTCTTTTAAGCGCCCTATAAGGAGAGAGGAGGGTTAAAGCCGCAACTTCTCTCTTAATATTTGTTTTGCAACTATTTCTTCCATTCTTTCTTCCACGGAGTCTTTCTCAATAAAGTTTTTTTCCCGTTTTCATGGTGTTGCAAGGGTTGGAAATTAATTCCATAAATTGCGGCCCACATACGGGAAGGACGCACACATAACGAGGATAAATTATTCCATCCACGGAAGAAGAGATGGCCTTCACTCGCGCTAAGCTAGCCATCAAAATGTAAATTCCCACCGCCTCAATTAACTCCGGAGGCCTTAAAGTTATTATTCGCAGCCCCGCCGCATCTCCGCAAGATAGATTATTTGTTTTTTTTCTTCTCTTTTTTTTTAATGTACTCGCTTCGCATCCAGCAAACTCCTCATCTTCTTCTATCTCATTTTTCTTTGCAGTGGCTCCACCCGAGGCCCTTGAGAGATATCCAGTCCTCGTCTTCGTTCACGGCGAGTCCTTCTCCTGGAATTCGGGCAATCCGTACGACGGATCCATCCTTGCCTCATACGCTGACCTAGTGGTCGTCACGCTCAACTACCGCCTGGGTGTCCTTGGTGAGTGAAAATCAAATGAAGACATTTACCTTAAAATCTACGTCTACCTTATACCCTACAACCTACCTCAAGGGCGTGTGCATGGGTTTATTATTTTCGTAAAGATACTAATTAAAGCATTATGGAATACCTACTGATATTTATTTAAGAAAACAACTCAAGAAGACATTACTGACGTTTCGTCAACTTTATTGATTTCCTCAGTTCCAAAACCTGCAACGGTAAACAAAACCAGAATATAACTAATTAAAATACTAGCGCTAGTTAACGTAAATAATTAGCAGCGAAATGTTTGATCACCTTTGATTTTTACTAATTGCATCTTATATTTAACTTGCCTTTACTTAACATGCCTTATAACATATTGCCTTAACTTTACAAAGCAAAAATACTTCAGCAAACAATATAACCCAGTAACAGGTGTACTTACTTATAACTCATTTTACTTAACAATGGATAAATGTGATAAAATTGCGTACATAATTTGTAGATTAAAAAAATATATAAAATGTATATTCGGGGTTAACAAAGAG
Source organism: Pyrrhosoma nymphula (assembly GCA_963573305.1). Lineage (NCBI taxonomy): Eukaryota > Metazoa > Arthropoda > Insecta > Odonata > Coenagrionidae > Pyrrhosoma > Pyrrhosoma nymphula. The sequence goes on from OY754333.1 coordinate 67,732,676, forward strand.
AGAGAAAAACGAATGAAGTAAAATAAATGTTTATTCTAAAATGGTATAAAAATATGCAGCTCTCAATGGGACTAAGATTACAGATATCACTCCGCTTATGGGCTGGTAAAATATGGCATCTCAAACAATTGGTTACAAGGTATACTTTTCCAAATAAATGTTAAGCCAATGCAAAATATACAGGAAAATATTGTTCGGAGAGTCATTTGGCGTCACCTTTTTTACCAGACTATTACAACAATTTACATTTCTAGCGATGTTTAACATTTCTTTAAAAAGTTTTCTCTTGCGATCAAACTCTTTTTCTTCAGATCAGGCTCTGATTCCAGTTTTTTCTTTAATTTTGCCGTATTCTCCATGATACCTCAATTACACTATTCGTGCACTGAAAAAAAGGGATTATTATAATAAATATACTGTTGTGACGTTTGTGCGACGGAATGAATATTGCAATACGGTGTATTAACTATTTTTCTAATTGCGTGTTATGGACAATGTACTCTCATATCACGGGGTAAATAATTAGACCTCAATTATGACGACATGAAAAAATATTTGAATATTACATAGCTGTTATGAAAAGCATGCTATCATACAATAATCATTACAAAATTTTGGCACATATCTCAAAATTAGTTATCATCCTGAGTGATTACCAAGGTTTAGTTGATGTGACTAAAGATAGTTTGAGCGATATATATTTGCATGTAATTATCATTATAATGGAAAAAAATCCCATATTTCTAATGCTGCCAAAATATCAGCCCAATTTCTCTAATTCTCGAGATTCCTGCCGAATGTAATGAACCATTTTGCAAGGGATATGGAAGGGTTGTGCACACCAGAAAGACTTCAATAAAATAGGAAATATTGACACGGTTTAACGCGGTTATTGACAAGTGTAATGGCTTGAATTTCGCATGTTTTACTAATTTGCATCAAATAATTATTTTTATTCCTTTAGTGATAATTTACTCTTCGAAGTTTGCTCCTCCTTTCCAACTTGTCTGGAAAATTATCACATTTCGCAAAACGATAGTGAAATTAATGAATCAGGCTGCACCAAATATCTTAATACGCAGCATTATATAGCAGTGAACGCAATGCTTGCTCTACGCTTAAGGTTTTGGCAGAAGAGAACTAAGGAAATTCAACATTGCGATAGTGAATATACCGAATTAGAGCTATTGACCATGCAGCCATTCATATATTTGTGCGGTCATCCGGGAGATGTACCGAACCCTAGCATGCATCTTGCTACGAAAGTCGATTCATAATACTAATTTTCGTTATTATTATTCAACCAGTTAAGGTAAGTCTGAATAAAAGAGAGTAAAAATACTATACTTTTTTTTACAAGCGCAGACCCATATCTACCTGCAACGTTTCTTACTTCATCTCAATTTAATCTCAGCAGTGTACTAAAAATAAAGTAATGTTGTTCACTAAGAAACATATTAATATGTTTAATTTTTTTCTAGTCAATATGTTTATTAATACATTTAATACATATTAATTCTATTTACATATCCATTTAGGCCCCGCTAAGTCCCAAGGACTTAAATACTACTGTTTCAGGCTGGATATGGTGGAAGTTCTCGATATTCATAATGAATAAAGACACTTGGTAATGAATAAAGATTACCAAGTGTGGAAGATTATCAATTGTCTTTATTCATTATGAATCCCAAGGACTTGTCAGCGGGTTCCACGACAACAAAAAATATGGCAACCACACTATTACCGGATATATACATCTTTTCCCTATTTAAACATATATACATGTACACATGCATACTGATATCCAATTATATTATACATATACACACATCCACATATCTATATATTACATACTTATTATACATACTTATACATATTTATTCATATATCCAGTATGTTTTGGAAATTTTTAATAAACAATACATTACAAGAGTACACGGTTTCTTTTACCCATCATTTTGATCTTCTAAAAACCAGTTTTTATCTAAACCACATTTCTTGTAGTTCATGCACTTATACCATGTGGTATTTGATTAAATTCTTTTGGTATAACCACTTTAAATGTATTATTACATTCCTTGTGTATTGCAGAGGTACAATAAAATTCCTTACAAAACGGAAAATTTCAATATTTTTAAAGGAACGTGTTTTTTTTATTATTACAGAAGTAGTTGTCCTGGATTATGATATATCGGTGTAATTTGTCTAACCTCAGAATGCCTAAATATTTGTACTTGCCTTCAATATTTGTGTTTGTTTTATCTCTTTTACTATAGAAGCCTTTAATGAATTTATTTGGCTTTTTAATTTATAATTGATTGTACATACTGTTTACATTTCCCCATATAGTGAGACCATATTCTATTAAGTTCTCAACTAATCCATTGTTTATTAATTTCGGAGCAGAAAATGGAATTATTTCATTAATGTAGTACATTATATATAATATTCTTCTTAATCTTGTATTTAATGCAATGACATGGTTCTTAAATTTGAAGGCATCATCAATTATTATACCCAAATATTTATACTTTGTTACTAGTTCTAATATTGGACATTTACAATTTATTGAGCTTACATGTAAGCTCAATAAATGTGAAAAGTCATGTGAATATTTCGCAATTTTTAGTATTTTTTTCTTTGGGCCCTTGTTACAACATGCATAACTTGGAATATATAAATTTAGGAAACAAATAAGATATTTTCAATGCATTTTTTAAATATTCAATGTATGTGAGAACATGCTCTAAATATTTGGTAAATATATTGCGTTGTGTGGAATAGAATGGAAAGAGTAGGAAGTGGGGTTGGGTTGGATGAATTTTTAGGCTGAAAATTGGGAGGGAAAGACGGGGTAAAAAATGTGAAGTCATTACTATTATTTATCTGAGCGATTTAAGGCGTTTTACCAATTCATCTAAGCTGTGAATTTTCCTCTCTAGAGTTGTTTTACATCTTTATCTTAATGGATTGTTTTATTTACTTAATGGGGACGGAAACACTTAAACACAGAACCGTAAATTACGACGTAAATCAAGTGGTGGGTTAGATTTTTCAAGCATATTAATATTTTGGGCATACCATTACTTCATTATGTTATGGTTTACATCCATAATGAAGACCTTAAGTGCTTCAGATACGAAACTGGTGGATTTTAAATATTGCTTTCGAGTTTTCCTCTCCTAAAGCGTCAAGCTATCAAGCAAGGTGGATTGCATGTGGAATAAGGGAGTTTAATGGACCTAAACTGTTTTTAAGGCGCATACATAATGAGGAGAGGAGAAAAAATTCTGAGAATTATTTCGTGATGTATGCATTGTTCATCTCTAATTTTTATTCCTTTCCAAGACAAAAACTTAGGGGTTAATGCATATATTACTTGCGAAAATGTATCTATTGATAGGGATATGAGATGGAAATTAAATAGAAACTTAAAGAAACTTGGAAGTAGGTACCAAATAAGTCACTGCTAGCCGCATTTTGTCATTTGCTTATGAGCAAGTCACACGAAAATTGCTCTCTATAATGTTTCACCAGCTCAAAAAATTACTCAGTCTATTTTCTTAGAATGAAACAGCGCCTAATAGGGACTTATCTCATTATTCCTTAATTCAAGGTCCTATGGCCCTTTTTTAATTGGATGCGGTAATACTTCAATTTTTGCTAACGCTTTTATTTTCTAATAAATTTTCAGATTTTCAGATAAAGTTATTATATTGCGTGGTACAACTGGGTAAATATTGCTGCTGTAGTGAATGTAGCGTGCATGTTCCCTATAGATTGTTGATTCATTAAATAAAATATGGCAATTCAATCATATGAAGTATTATTTTCGTTTTTTTATATTGGCACGAAAAATTCTTAAATTTCAGCATATTCTTTTTTCTACATAAATTTTTCTTTTAGAAGCATCCGATATGTATACTTGCTACCTGCTTCTTTATTTATTTCAAAATATGATTGCAAATTTAGTTCAGTTTTGGAAAGCTCAAATGTAGAATTTCCTTCTTGTTTTATATCTTATTAGAATATTCCTTATGCAAACATAAAAGTGTATTCTATATAATGGTCCCCCTATATTATTGCACGAGTAAAAAAACCATTGCGTTTTCATAGATTGAACCTCGGATAGATTTTGCGTATGACGTCCAGACGAGATGACCTAAGATTTATTTTCATCAAGTTCCTGCTTTCAGTAACATTGGTAGTAGCATTTCATAAAACACGAGCTTTCGCCGATCCTTACACTGGATTCGTCAGGCATTAATTTTCTGGGATTGAAGAATTTGAAATCACTGAGTTTCCAGCTGGAAAACCACCTAAAGCCAGTCCTGATTATGACTACACGAAATGCTTACAATGATGCTTACAATCATCAGGAAAATTAAACGTTCCGAAGTGTAAATAATGGATCCAAATTCCCTACAAAGTGTTAGGCCAGTCGATGTCCAATGATCTCTCTCTCCGTGATCATCCAATAAATGGCCGAAGGGTGCCTAATTCCTCGTAATTTGTGTAATCCACTGGCCTTCGATTACGTAGCAATTAGGGCGAGTTGTATCCATTACACTCTCCACGGTCAGTCTCATGCCTCGTAGGGGAACTTGTTTGACGAATTACTCCGCCAAGTAAATGTCCAATTCTGCGGGTTGAATTATTCCCCTTGCAACGACATCGCAACTGGAGCCAAACCAAAGAACTAAAATTATCTTCTCCTGCTTTTAAATCCAGGGTGGATCGCTTTTATGTGGATCGCAACTCGTTTATGTACAGTGGGGAGCAATAAATCTTAGCCATAAAGAGACAATCATGGTGTTTTAATTTATTAAAACTAAGCTTTTTTTATTTCTTACCAACTCTAACAGAAATATTCTGGATATCAAAACTCACCTGAGCTAAATTTAGCTTTTATGTAACTTTTTTGGATTAATATTTATTGATGTTGCGTATTGTTCTCTTTAAAATATACCTACCTGAAGTACACCTAAAGATTTGTGGTTCTATTTGAGACTGCAACTTAATATCGGATTTGACCTCACCAAATAGCTCATAGCTTTCTCGCTATCATAAATATACTTTAACGACCTTTGCTTTATTGTGTGGCTCATTTTTCATTATTAGTGATCTAAAGGTCGTGTCATATGTTTTGATGGAAGAAGATTTCTTTTTTTCATCTTATTTCAGTTATTTAGTTGCTGTTTCTTTAAGCCGCGTCAAATTGACAAATTCCATGCATACAGTGCACTATAAAAAATAGAATAAAATTGCATATAAAGCCTATAACCAAATCCTCTAAAAATTTAACCAAATTCATATTTTTCCTTTCATTTTTCCATATTTAAGCTAACTGTTTGAAGGAAATATTATATGAAGTGAATAATGTCGTGTTTTGATGCTGTCATGAAAAAATACTCCTTGAATTCATTAAATCTCTTAAAAGTCATTGCTTCTGCAAATTGCCAGAGGATTAATATTTACCTGAAAATACACCACGGAACTTAGGATTTATGGTCCAGGGCACAGATCACTACACATCCGGGATTCTATATCTTCGTAAGACTTCAAGGTTACTCGATTCACAGGGGTATGCACATTTTTCTGAAATGCCAAAGGTAAGTGGCTGGATTCTCCATCCAATCCTTTAACCTCTGGAATCTTTTCTTTTTCCCATTCATTGCGAAAGATTAACATATTTTGTGATATTTCACTAATTTAGTCATGTCTTTACCAATGTTTGAGTGAATAATTTCAGTAGATCTGATAAATACGGTCATGAATATCTGTATCTCGCAAAAGATTAGATACGCCAGGAAGAGCACGGCAACTTTTCCGCCAACTGGCTTGGAATGAATCCGACGACGATCCCCTCAAAGATAAACGGTTTGGAATTTTCTCCACCTTGGCGAAACGCTTCAGTGCAACAATTCTCCTTCCTTGAACCCTTTCCAGTGCAGCAAGCATTTGGCGCAAACTTTTCGCGTCTTTTCCCGCGCGAGTCGTCAGTGGTTTGAATATTTGTTTGCTGAATATTCCGTCCCCGACGTCTCCTAAGATGTCCCCGGCGGGATGGCATATCCTCCGCTTCGCTTGACATGATCTCGCGCGACGCGTTGGATGGAATTCACCCAGGGGGACGCGGCCTCCGGGGCCATATTAAGGTCTCCCTCCCTTCCACAACCCGTCTCTGTGCAGTGGGTAGCGAATGCACCCGGAGTTTCGGTCCAGTGACTCCGGAGGCCGCGACACTTCCGCAGGGATGGAGCGCAGTCAGGAGTGTAGTCGGAAATGCAACGGGACCTGTCTGGCACAAAGATCTCACGAGAACCAACGTATACATGCTCCAAACGTTAAGCCTCACTCCAGGTTCTATCAAGTGCACACACATACGCCAGGGAATTGGGAATATGTGAAGGGATATGGGCATGATTTCAGAGGAGACCGCCCGGAACCAGACCCATCCCACCACGTTGTCAAATTAAGAGGAGGCAAAGCCTTCCTTTGCATCTAACCCCCTAGGATGTTCCTACCTCAAAGCTTTCCCACTAGATTATCTCTCCTCTAGTCTGTTCTTCTTTCAGAGCTTCCACCCCTCCCTTTTCGGCTGAGCTGAAAATGACATAGTCGCATCACGGAATGTTAGTGAATTACCTTTTGAATCGATGGTTGGCGTACCGCGGTAGATCACGTGCTTTGCGACGGGATGCGTTGGGCAAAACTTGACGTGGCGCGCGCAAATTGATGGAGGAACTCGTCTGGGAGCCACGAAAGAGCATTAGGAGCTGTCGTGCGCCATTTGCAACGGAAAATTAACACCGTCTGCCCCTCCAATGTGGACGGATAAAGATAAGCACATAACCAACGAGCCTTGCGGGACGCGATGATCTCATGTTGGGAGTGCAGTTATGGTTGCGTGAAGTAGGCGTTGTTCATTGTCAATTAAAATGTTGTTTGTGGCGGAAGAGAAGTTATTGAATTATAACTCTATGGAAAATACCTTCTCATGTGGAGATTATTTACTTTAATGTCGTTTTAAAATTCTGAAATTACGGAATACCGACAGCTTTACGGCTGCGATTTATCCCACAAAAATAACTAAATAATACTTTTCTAAATTTCCTCCTTCGCGAATCTCCATAGCCCAAAATCACGTTGCTATAGCCTGCTCTTGAATATGCTGAACTATTTGTTTGCAAATAGGTATTACATGTTGTTCTCTACATAATTAAGTGTGGCATAGCTAAAAGGATTTACTTGGGAAAATAAACGGAAGCATCAGATACTTAAGCGTCCTATGTTAAAATCTGACATTGAAATGTTCGTCATCGAATTTACCTCACTCTTGCTGAAAATAATATTCCTATACTTTAGTTAGCATTGTCTTTAATAATAACTATGACGATGCAATTTCCACAGATAAAAATTTTTAATCGACCCGGGTTTCGATGCACTGCATCATCATCAGGTGCAGATGCAGTGCATCGAAACCCGGGTCGATTAAAAATTTTTATCTTTGTAAAATTGCATCGTCATAGTTCTTATTATGATCATATTCCTCAACATCTCACCTGATTCCTCCCTTTTTAGCATTGTCTTGGCTAGCCTATAGAAGTGAGAAGGTTTTATTACAAAATTCGCATACTAAACTCCCTCCCTCCCATTGTGGATGTTCAAAACATAAGCCTCGAATATCGTGAGGAGAAGGGAAAAACGATACCTAAATATCATTTTGTCGAATATTATGTCGCTCTGTTAATTTTGTAGACGCTTGGAGTGCGTTGGAAGAGAAAATTTTATCATATCGGTTTGTCTGTGTATTTTCTTATTAATACACTTTCCTATTTTCTTATGATGTAGTCTGATAACAAAGTTACATCCTCCGAGGCAACTGACAGGAGTAATTTGAATTGATCTGGTAACACGCCATGCCAGTGATCCTACGAGTGCATAGTGAATCCTGTGCAAGCGGGCTATCATCATTGGGTATTCTATCATCTCCCTGGCAGGTATTTGAACAGAATTTAACTAGTTATCCCATTTCTGGCGTATATCTCTACTTTCCTGCCGATTAATTTATGTCGTCCAAAATTTATATCTTACACCTCTTGAATGATTGGCAAGCATTCTCCTTTCTATTATTCTCTTCAACGGGTCTTCCGCTCTCAAAACCCCCTCGTTCTAACGTTTTGTCTTCTCCGAATCTCCACAAAGAATTCAGTTTCCTCTCTCTATATCCAACACCTTCTCGTTCATCTTCCTCGCTACACTACAATCTCTCTCAATTCTGCTCCAAACCCACATCTCAAATGAATCCATGCCGCGCAAGCCATTACATGCAGTAACCTAGTCTCAAACCCGTAAAGAAACTCGCTTCATTTTAAAGTAATCACCAGTCACTTGAGTACGTCTGACTTCAGAGTCAACATCACCAATGCCCATCTCTTCGAATAGCTTCCTTGATTAGCATTTCGACAACTTATATCCCATCCTCATCCCCCAACCATTGTCCTCCTAATTAAAAACTAATCTGTGAAGTGTTCCATCATGTAAGCATGCGTTAAATGTTATATTCATGTCCGTTTCATTTAGTAAAAGATTCATCCTCAGGTTTTCAAAGGATCCTTACGAGTTTATTGCAAGTTAACCAAAGAACCTATTTGGTACAAGCATTAAAAATGTCTGCATGGAAGAAATCGGTTTATATCTGATTTTCCTAGGGGGTTGATCTTGAGTTCTAAGTTGACTTACTCAAAATACCAAGAGCTTATGGTGGAATGATAATGCCCCAGAGGATAGAGTGAAGGTTTTGAGATTATTCGCATATTTAGGATTGAGACCGTAGTCTTTGCCCCGGGGGTGCATGAGATAAGGGCCTCCGTTGTCTTCCAAAATGCCTCAGGGCACCCGATCTATCTCTCCCTTAAGTTCTCTCATTTTCCTCAAAAACGAAACCCTACCGTGACGAAAAAATGAATCAGTCTTCTCTCTTATTTCAGGATCCCTTTCCTCCCAACTTTGACAACCCTACCCGCACCCTTTCCCAAACCCTGTCTTCCCACGCGCAAAAGGATTCTCGGGGTCAATCAATCACCAGGACGGTGACCTTTTCCATCCTGCGGTCCTTTATCCTGTTTCCAACAACTTTTTTTTTCAGTATTGGGCGTCAACCTTGTTTTTCGGTGCCCCCAACCTCCCGACAGTGGGAACCTATTGTCTCTGCCATCGGACACGTCGCATCCCACTCGCAGTTTTCATAGGATCTTTCGTGGCGAATGTTTAGTAATCTTTGGAAATTTCCACCCATGATGGGATCGTTGAATTCTATCTCGAGGCTTTGATCAGGACATTGTTAGGGCTTTGTGCATTATCTTTCTCGTAAGAGAGGGGGTTAGGTACTTCGTTATCCAGAGAAAGGTCGCAGACTTAGAGTTTTTCCGTAGAACTTTCCTTTCCCATTTTATAAATGACCCTCTTTGGGAACGAGAACAGCTTCTGAATGCAACTTTCACGTAATTGTGACCCTATATTTAATGGTAAATCCGTATATAATGTGGATGTTGACGTCAACAAAGTTGACCAGAAAAAAATAATACATTTTACTAATTCTGGGGGATAGTTTGTACCAGACATAGATATGTTTGCAAGAAAAATATTATCGTTTACCATGTTGAATTTTCATGTTTTATTTGTTTGAATCTGGCTTTAAGAATGGCTGTTTGACTTTTGACATGGCTTGATTATAAATCAAGAGATCGTATCAATGATCTGGATCATTTGTCGGCATATTGGAGCGGCGTAAAACAGTCCCGAAAGCTACGTCCCAATCGATGAGAGTTATTAGTGTGCTGCGTAGTCATTCTCGTCACCAATGTTTAAGCTGTTATCTGTCATGTCACTTGAAAACATCTGCCTTGACCATCTGTAACCATCATCAAACGAGAAAATATGTTTGGTTGACCGTGATATATTGTGCCTATGGTAATTAAATTATACTATTTTCACTGCGCTAGCTGGGCTGTGAAAATAGTATGATCACTATTTCCACAGTGCAGTAAGCGGAATAACTATTAACACTGCGCTTTAGTTGAGTTCTGAATAGGAGTTGCACAAAGACCATGATAGTCACATCACTTGCTCACAGCTTGGCTGCATTACTCATAAAAAATCCCGTACTCAGCGTACAGTGGTGAAAGAAATATCGTGACTTTGGATAAGTATTATAATATGGAAGTAAATAGTTTGAAATGTGTTCTAATTTACGACTTAATACACATACGTTCGATTATTATTTACAAGTTATTGAAGCGAAAGGTGCAAAATATAATTGGATCATTAAAAAACGACAGCAAAATGTCACATTAATTGGTAGATTTTTTCAAACCAAATTTGTTTAATACGTATATTTTGACTATAATATACATTCATTGATTGTGAACTCTTTGTAGCAGGTAATGATGAATGATGTTGAAAGAATTTAGTGAATGTTAAGGAGGTACCTTGCCAAGGAATTGGATATATATCGAGGTTAATATAATAAAGGTGTGAAATCATTAATTGAATTATTAAATCTCTACATGGACATATTAAAAGAGTGTTTTAGTGGTCTCTCCAAAAGTAATTAAGCTTCATGGTACTGAAATTTTGGTAAATATGTGTGATATAAATTAATTTTTACAAAGCTAATAAAATAACTAAATAGGATTTTTAATACGTCCTTGCCGTTTTAATACCCTTTCATTGCCATTTACAAAGCGGTTGAAAAATTAGACGAGCATGGAGAGGGAAATTCGAGATGTGGACGTAAAGGAAGATGAGGAAGTTGAGGTGGACGGATGAAATACAAACAAGTAAGTTCTTTGTATGTTGAGTGAGGATAGGAAACTTCTGGATAGGATTAGGAAGAGGCAGGGTAGGGGGCTGGAAGAAGTAATGTAGGGCAATGGGCTGCTCAACCCGTGATAGAGGGAAGGATGTTGTGCAAGCGGGCAAGGGGAGAAGGTGAGTAGGTTTAATGGACGGGATGAAGAAGGGTAGGACTTACGCGGAGGTGTATAAAGAAATACTAGAGGTAGACAGGTAGAACACGTGCGTGAATCAGGAGTGTTCTCTCTGAATGTCAATAAAACCTACCTTCAACCGGTAGATTACTTTAATGAATTAAATGCTAAAATTAAGGTAGAAGTGTAAGTTGTCACTATGGAGTGTTACCATTCAAGGTAATTAGAATGAGTTTCTGAACATAATATAACGTAGCAATTACTTGTCTATGCGCCTTCTAAGAATACTCTGGTGTGACATACACGTATATTTCCACCTTTACGTAAACGTTATGATTTCAGCATTTTATAACTGAATGGATTGGGAAAACCAACGGCTGTTGTACAGGGAGCCACTAATCCTGCCGTAGTGAAGCAACATCATTTAACGTTTTTTCAGATGTTTTTAACCAACTCTTTTGTTAAACTTTCCCTTTCACTCAAAGAATTGGGCTTTAACATTTATCCCTTGGGGTTCCCTTTCCCTCATGTTTCCGTTTTCATCAGCACCGCAGGAAATGTGTTCCACTGACTTTTATTCCGCGGTGGATGTGAAGTTGACGTGTAATTAAGACGGTAATATCCGGACGCTACCCAAACATGTGTAACCTTTGATCATGCTTTTGTAAAAAAAATATTATTCTCGGGGCTCTTTCACTTTCGCATATGACCCCGAAAGAGACCTGAAATATCATCCCATATTGTCTTATATTCAATGCAGTTTTACTCAAAGCTAACGCCTAAACAGACATGGGAACTTTATTGGCGTGGACGGTTATAAAAAATGTCCACCTGGGTAGCACTTTTCGTTTATTGCGCTAAAGGAAAATATCACAATGTGTTATATATGGACGAAGTACTTATTAAAATATTATTTTTGGAGCGAGTATGAAGTTTATGAGCATAGATATTTTTATAATTTACTTTTTTAAATTTTAAATAAAAATTTTATATTAAAGTATAATTTATTGTTCTTGGACTTACAGTGTCCATTGAGAAAACAATAAATTGAAACTAGAGCTCAAAATAGTACATGCTGAAAAAGTATAAGAAGGGCGGATAAATATATTACAAAAGAAAAATAATAATGCACTCCATGTGAAATAAAACATAGTTTATTTATCTTCCAGGGCTAAGAGGTAACGAAAATAACTTTTCTAAAAGTAAATGATGAAACGGAATCTCTGATTTCACGGGTAATACTGTTATATAACCTTATCCCAGCAACACAAAAAGATTTTTGGTAGGTGGTAGTCCTATTTTGCGGGGAAACAAGATAACCATGACACATTCTGGAAGTAACATTGGCTTTATTATGCTTAATAGGGAACAAATGCGTCAAATATGCAGGTTCAAGGTTTTAAAAGAGACCATACAGAAACGAACCGTGCAGGTATTTTCTCCTCGATTTGACCTTCAGCCATGCAAGCCGAGTAAAGTAAGGGGAAATATGATCATCTTTTTTTAAGTTGAGGAAGAACCTTTCACAATTGTTTAACGATCGTTGAAGTTTTGTATTTAGTTCATCAGTGAGATCATTATATACCAGACAACAATAATCTAAATGAGGGAGAACAAGTGAGGAAATAAGTTGCTTACGTGTGTGAAGTGGCAAAAGGTTTTTGTGAATTTTGAGCTGGTAAAGGATCGTATTAACCTTACTGCACTTGGCTAGTACATTGTCTTTCCAAGATAAGTTACACATCATGGTAATCCCAAGATTTTTAACAACATTGGAGTACAATATTTCAGCTTTACCAACTGCTATCTTCGGTAAATTGTTAACATCAATATTCCTGAGTAATTTTGAATTACCGAGGAGAATAGCCTTAGTTTGCCTTTTTAATTGGTATCTTTGGTTACTTTAAATTGATTCATGAAATACGGAAAGGGCTCATCTCGGGTTTTTAAAAATTTTGAGGAGGCAAAAAAAAAGAATTTCTGTCAAACCATTTGAAGTAAGAGCGCAAGTTTTTCTGTAACTACCGCTGAAAGCTTTCGGAAGAGCATATTTGAAATCTCCTTGCTCATAAAACATCTATGCATATATGAAAACATGAAAAAATAGGAAAAAAGCCCTTTTTTATGTTTCAAATATTTTTTATATTTTTTTAAATAAATATTTTTCCCAAAGGAACATTTGATTGTACTTTTGGAAAATTACAAATCCATAATTAGAATTCCCGACTGTGCCGGCTCAAATTACTCCAATATGCTTATTTTTCCCCGTACAAAATCTCATTATGCTGTGGAGTGCAGTACAAAAATATGCACCTCAGTTGACGAGCCAATGCATCCAATTTCAACCAGGCTTCGAATAATAGAATATTTGTGGCATGCAATCTCCCTCATATGATTAAATTTGCTTATCACCCAACTTAAATTATCCTTAAATGGGAACATTTCGAATACAGATGCGGTTGCTCATTCACTAGCGTACGTCTGCATTAGGTACATGAATGTGTGACGGAGTGAACTTCATTATGCATATCTAGATTTCAATTTGATTCTTTTTTTACTTTTATGCAAATTTTCAATAACCAGGTGATCATCCCATTAAAGTGCATGATCACTCAGGCATCATTCTGTTGACCATGCCTAAGCTCTTAGTTAATTAAATGTGGGACTGGTATTATGCCCAGGGATAATTTCATTTAAATCAAATCAAAATCAAAATTTCAAATATACTGCCCAATTTATGTCTTATCCATGGAAATGGTGAAACTGTGTTATAAACCGATAATTTTAAGTTAACTAATAGAATTAAACGTGTTATAATATGAAGTGGCCCTTAATATGAATTTAAAATTTAGTTCAATGCCATTACGATTTTATAGTTTGAAAGATAATTGAAAAATATGAGTGGTGTGGTAGATCAACAAATGTGAGACAAATGATGACGAAGGAAACGCTATTGATAGATTGCTCGATAAAGTTCTGGATATGGGAGTGGCAGTATGAAGTCACTAAAGCAAGGGGCGAGGGGTGTTCGGTAAATACAGCAACACATTTTTTTCTCGTAACTGGTGAGCTGTAGTCTGGTTTTAATTGCAACACCTTGTCTACTTATCTTTTCACTGCATAAAACTCATTTTCTACATAATCTCTGCTAGTTTCTATGGCATTAAGCCAGCTAGGTGTGACAGTCAATTTTCCTTCATGTTAGGTACTCATCTAACGGCCAGTATCTGAGTCACATTACTTCATCAATAACTTTCTTGTCTTCGTCCTACATCACTATGTGTCGTATAACACAATGATTGGGTATTGGCAAGTGTGCCTACCTCATGGGCTGTTCAAATTCTCGAGAGCGGAATGTAAAAATTTAACAACGCACATTCATGCTCTGCGACAGCCGGGAATCGAGCCTGGGCCAGTGGAGTGTAATGCAATCACACCTACCGCATGACTACAGCTCCACACATCTCTAATTTCATGAATTAATTTCAAGAGAAAATACCTTCATTTGAGGGAGGTGTTCTTCGCTACGCCACCCTAGCACTGTCATCTCAATGTTCCCACACAAAATAAAGACGTTTATTCATCGCGCTCTGTCTCCCTTCTGTTCTTTTGTCGTCCTCAACGCCATTCATTCTTTGAACTCGGTCCCCTTTTTAAATGTCACAGTGTTGGTTCCAGTACACCTAAATTCGTTGGCCTTTCTCTTGTGTTTCCCGCCGTTAGGAGCCGCCCTGTCCATTGTAGTGAACGCGCGCTCCAACCCTTGCCTGTCCCGAATGGGTGAATGAGGGAGAATATAAGCCGGGTCTTGATCAAGCTATCAATCAATCAGGACCGACCGCACCTTGCCAAGCGCCACCTTCCCACCCTACACCACCCACCCTCGCCCGCGACCCCGGAGCGTCCAACTCCCGGAGCTGTGATTAAGCCTTGCCTCCCCCCCTCCTTTTATCCCCTCCGCCCCCACAACGCCCTCTGCCCGGAATTCCAAACGATTCGAATTTCGATTCCCCATTGTGAACGTTTCCTTGTTTCTCCAACGCGTTTCGGAGACCAACCAATTTCTTCACACCTCACACCACTTCCAACCGAGGCCTCCTCCAACAGAAACCGAATGCCGCTAATTCTTTTGATCGTATCGTGTGCCATTTTTGCGTTTTCCTATCCAGTTTCCTAGCGAAGAGTAAAGGGAAAAGGCGAACGTTTTTACTGCTACAGGGAAGGGAATTATATTGCTTAAGGTGTCTTTTTTACAATTGGGATACAGACATGGGGTCTTCGGAACCTCTATGGAATCACCTAGAGCCCGAAACCGGGTCGCAAAGCACTCATCCGGCCTCTTACTAAAAAAATAGTATAACGACACAAATCTTAATGCGCAGATAAGCATTCGATGGTAAATTAAATATTTTTAAAATTTAAAGTATTATTTGGCAGCCATAACAAATTTAATTTTTGAGGAAATAATATTAAAATGTGTGCTGAACTGAGGTTAAATGTATAAGATTCATCAAAGCTATAAATTACATGAAGAAATATTATTCGAATCATCGTTTATAAAAGTTTCTTGCATACAAAGTATTAGCAATTGTCGAATTTCAAGTGTATTATCACACCATGGGCGAAAGTCAAAACTTCTGCATTATGATGGAGATTAGGCGTCGTAAATTCATTATATTATATAAATTTATTTTGAGTAATAACAATTGTTTACTCTATGAAGCAATGGCAACCAGTGTATGCAGAAATTATTTGAGTGACAGACACACACAGAAACCACCACATTGTTATACATAAGTATGATATGATAGGCCTTTGCTTAGCTACGCCATTAGTTTTGCGTTGTTTTACTTTCAAATATTAATAAATCATCATACGAATAACTGTCTTCTTGTATTTTTCATTCATGACTTATTTAAAGGAGTGTTTTGTGTAGTTACTTTATTTATCATAATAATTATTTGACTTTAATTATTATGTAATTATTCCATATTAACATACATACGTGTAATTTAATTGAATGTTGAAAAATGTCACTGTAAAACCACTGTATTAGATGTAACCTCGGGGACCTGGCTCCGGGTACGATGCAATTCTGTAGAGGTCCGTGTAGAGGTGCGAGTGTTGATATGTATATCTAAGGGTATGCAGTTCTAACGACCTTAACTCGAGAACGGATTATAAATGGTCATTATCATTAAGGAGTTCCAATAAGTTGCTTCAAAGACTGTTTTATCCTGCCTCGCAACCTTCGTTTGTCTATTACTATTATCTATTTTGACACAACAGCACTACGAAGCATTTCATTTTTCTTACAAACTTTCCATCTCGAGATCCTAATTTTACTTCTATTTTTTCCCCTGTTGTCCAACATTACGTTATACCCTCTTCCGCAACAAGTTTTCTTTCTTTTCATCCTTGTACAATTTCTTCAAAATTTCAATATTTTTCTTTATAATCAGCGACCAAATTACTAGATGTACAAACAATGCTGTAAAAATCTTTGGTGAAGTAAACGTTTTTGTAGATGAGTAACGTATGTGGATTCTAAATAATTAAACTAATGAAATTATGTCAATGAAGTTGTTTTAATTCTCTGAAAACTTCCTGTGCAGTTAAAATGAGATCAACTCTTAGTTGTTTTCCATTTTCCTCACACATGTTTTTTTATAATCTCAATATACATGTTGAAGTAATGGAGTGTGTTAGGCGTAATGCAATATGCACTGTGACTACCCTGTCAAGAACCAAAAAACACAATGCTTTTAGTTTTATATCCATCATCTGAACTCTCCAAACTTCAAGCATGACATTATGAAACTGACACACAAAGTAAAACAAATACTCCGAATGAAGACAGAAATTCCATTCTTTTAAAACTTAGCTGCCTGCTAATATCCACCTCTTAGCTCAAGCTGCTCGTCGCTGGATGACAGCATCACGTTAGCTCTTTTCATAATTAAGAGTGATATGAATGCGCATAGACTACGTGTTAAAGGCATGAATGCATATCGAAAGTTAATGGTTCACAAAAACAAAAAGTGGAAAATATTTTGCATAAGACTGTGCATTATGGCTAAGTTTACAAGAACTAGAATTTGATGTCCGTTGAAATGGGGAAGACGGAAGAATAAATATTTCTGAAAATGATAAAAATTATTTCCCCAATGTGATGGAAATGATGAATTTTGTATTTAGCATTAATTAAACACACATGAAGAGGTCTGGGTGAGACAAAACCCAAAGTAAAATATCGCTGTAATTCTGTTGTACTGATCATTTACCCTGAGACGTAAGTGCCTTGGGCATTAGCTGACAGTGCTGCGATTCCCAAGTAAATGAAAAAATTAAATTGCTTGAGTAGTGCTAAATTTATAGAGCCATAAACTCATATTTTAGGAAAATATAAAGTGATTTTACGCAATTATGCAATGCAAGAATTTAAAACTTAGGTTTTTTAGCCTGAAAGATCATTCGGTCATACTAAAAATATCGTCTATATCATGAGTACAAGTGATTTAGACAAGGAAAAACCCGTGCTCCGAAGAGAATGAGAATAAAAAAGGGGTCCACATATGAGCTTGGGTCTTTCTTCATATAGACCATAGTTCTAAGAAGCATATGTTCCACCCCTTGTTCTTATCCGTCAAGGGGTTTGGAAGTATACCTAAGTCAAGCGAAGAGAATTTCAGTTTTATAGATTGAATGGTTTTCTATGGACGAGCGACAATTGACTCAGAATTGCATGTTTTCACTAACCAAGCACTAAAATATATCGTGAATTATTTGTAAATTTTCAACAGCGGATTTCATGTTTCTTGACGCCATTTTCATATCTTCCGGTATACGAATGGGTTAACACTGACAAGTTACTTCGACAAGTTTCTTCTGCAAGGGTTTGCGGAGTATTTTACTCCCGAAAATGTTTTTCACAAGTAACTGCAGAGAGTACAACAATACGCGATCTACTAGTGACTTGCTATTCTTTCTGAGTTCTTGTCTAAACTTTTTAAAGTTCTTGCTCAAAAACTTACTGAGCCGTTTACACCTGTAATTTACGTCGAAATTTGCTTGCTGCTAGTAACTTGCACAATATACTGGCCAGTGTAAACCCACCTTCATTGCAATTCTATCAGTGGTTATTGTTAACCTTTGCTAACGTCTGTATTTTTCATTAAACCGGAGATTTGTAATCGCAGAGATGAATACAGCCATAAAAGTGATCCGGTTGTTCTATAAACACCTCCAAAAACTTTCAAAGGAGGTCAAATAAGTTATATAATATATCAGGGATACATTTCTGAAAATCATTCTGTTCATTAAAATATGTAGTAATCTTAGACCTCCTCAGATCTTTTTAAGTACATGACAATTACTATTTAAGGTGATATTCCCGTAAAATTAAATTTATATGGAATTAGGAATACCTACTATAATATTTTACTGCTGAATGCCCTTGCCTTCATACGCTATTTCATTGTGCAGTTCGGTATACATAATACCTCTCTTCATCCCATCCGTAAAGCTCTTTCTTCCACTACCCCGCTAACATCTCAGCATAACTTTGCCCCTCATTACCTGTTATTAGGCTAGGCTATAAAAGGCTATCCCCTCTCCTAGTAACCTCAAGTATTCTCTTTTGCTATCGTGCCGAGCATTTTTCATTCGATTTCCATTACGTTCATCACAATTTCTCCATTCTCTTTCACATTCACAAGTCGATACCTATAGCCCATTCTCGTGCACGACAACACAGAGCCACAAGATGTCTGCGGAGGGAATATATGTTTTGTAATGTGTAACATAACTATAACTATTTATGTAATATTTTGTTTTTAAATGCATATAATAGGGTTAACATGATAGTTTTACATGATTTTGAATGAAGGGTCAAATTAGATCGAAGAATAACTGAAGGTGATTCAGTTTTCAAAGGGTACGTCTTTGAAACCTAATTGACACCAAGTGAGTGATGCTAGAATATGCATCAACACAAATATACATCTATCACTTTATCTTTCTCATAAACCATCACTCTAATATATCTATTACTTAATTTTTCTTTGAAGCTGATTTTATCGGTCAATTACACTGAATTAAAGTGTGACTTTATTGTTATCCTTTTGATCAATTTTTTTTGTACCACGTCTTATGACCCACAAGTTTATTCAGTCATATCATACGTATGTGTCACAAGAAATTACCTATATACCGTATCATATGTACCCACTGAAATTAGACGAAAGTTCATGACTATTCCTAGCTTAATTTGCCGCGGTATCGAGGATTTTCCCGAATATATAATTCACCTATTTGTCATATTTAGTAGAAAATACTGTTTGCTTTCTTGGATTTTACCATTCTTGCCTTATGTTGGGGTTTAATTTTTTTGGGAAATAAAGTAGAAATGCAAGATTTTGGCATTAAAGGCAATACATCGCATTGCAAGGCAATTTCTTCAAGTTGCCAGGAAACGAAATAAAGTATTTTTGATTATTTGTGGATTGCGTGTAGTGAGTATACATCCTAGATTCATACCCTCTGTATAAGCTGATCTTTCTTGCGCTGCAGTTGGAAATATGATCCTAGTTGGATGGATCCAACCGTTCAGGTCTTCTGTCGCGGGAAGCAAATTATCGCTATTCAAATCGCGCTGTCGGTCAATGTATTCCAGTCCAGGAAAGGAAACCTCGCCTCCAATTTCACTTCGTGCTTCCAAAGAAAGGACGGTGCGAACAGAATTTCCATAGCCTCGAATTCAATGCGCTCCGACAACCGATTTTCCTACTAGCCTTCTCTTTCGCCTCTCAGTTCCTTCTTTTCTCCCCCTACACAGGCGAAGGTCAGTCGAGTGGTTTTTCATGTCTGGAACGAACGCAAAGATACGAGAATATGGGTTTCACAAATTTGGGATCGGGTTGGTGAGGTGGTTTTAGTTCTTGCTTTCCATCCCGAGGGCTTGGGATTTGAATCCCGTCCTTGGCGGAAATACCCCAGTGGAATCCAATTCCGTACTTCCGTGCCTCGTGGAGAGTAGGGATGTACATCAATAAGAAAACCATGAAAAGTTGACGTTAAAATACCATCGAATCCAAACTATTGATGTTTTGAAAACATTTATTAAATACTATTGATAATTGAATAATCGATGATATCATTACGGTAGCATTGTACAATGAAGTTACTTCTATAACTCTAGACTTAGAATCCGCTTGCTACTGGTACTTTGAAGTGTAGGTATGTAAGTACTTCTGTGGAAGTAGGGGTCAACGGCGGTAGTAATTGACCACGGTAAGAACTTGTTAGGAAAACAGGCTGGTTTCTATTTTGCTTACAAGTAGCACATGTATTCTGTGATAAAGTTGCGTTGTATACTGTAAAATTCCGGTCATATAAATGAAAGCGTCGATAAAAAATTTAACAATGAATAAACTGGCCTGAAAAAGACATAAGAAATTGACTGACTGAAAATGTTTTTTAATGTCAAGGAAAACACAAATGTAAGAACTATGGCTGTTCTAGTATTTAACCATGGGGCATATAGTAATTCTCATACATACTGTGCCATAAAGATGAACGCATATACTTAATTTGATTTATAGCAATTTGTCAAATCCATTAATTCTTCCGGGACTTAAACAGTGCGATGTAAATACAAACGCCTTGACAGCCGAAGTATATTTATTTTCGAAATTGTCGTGTTCATTGTTTACTTCCGGCATGTATTTCTGGCGGGAAGACCGGAGGTATAGTAAAGACAGACAATGACCTGCAAGCAGAGATACAATTCAAGCACTCGCTACTTGCTCAAAATCAACTTCCTTGTGTAAATCCGCCTTGTCAGTCTGATATGCCTTATTTGACTTCACTCCCACAGAGAAGTATGCTCCTTTCGTATGTTTTTAATAAGCACTTCCTTATTCTAATTCTGGTGTTACTAGCTGTCAGACGACTCTTCTGATAAAATGAGAACTTTCAGTTGCAGAATGGCCTTAAGTCATTGATTCGCCAAAAGCATCTGTGCTTCAGCATGTACCGCTGTTTGTCTCCGGGTAGAATTCGTGTTCACCATCTTTTCCAAAGCTCACCGTGTGAAATTTATGCTGCCCCTTTTTTCCAATCCTCGTCTTGTACCTCTCGATGCAAACTGTCTCGGGATTTGTACTCTCATGTAGAGCTCTTGCGAAATATTATGGTCCCTGGGCAGAAACTGATTTTCAAGCTAGGCAAATCTAATAAAACTCGCTGCGCCCGATTTTCGGTGTAGGTTAATGTATGTATTATCATTTCGGGCTTCATGGAGGTCACGTACCTACCTTCGCTGCCAACCTCACTGCATTTGATGTCTCTCTAAAATTCCTTTCACTTCCGTGAATCACAGATTAGCTAGCTAGAACTGTCCCTTGTGCCTCCTCCTTACCTTCCCCAC
Source organism: Pyrrhosoma nymphula (assembly GCA_963573305.1). Classification (NCBI taxonomy): domain Eukaryota; kingdom Metazoa; phylum Arthropoda; class Insecta; order Odonata; family Coenagrionidae; genus Pyrrhosoma; species Pyrrhosoma nymphula. Next base: position 67,754,099 of record OY754333.1, read on the forward strand.
AACCGGCTTCTTACTTCCCCTCCGTTTTTCCTCCCACTTTCCTCCTCCTTTCATTGGACAACTATGCATGCTTTCACAAGACATAAGCTTTCGTAAAAGCTCTTATTCAAGTATTTCCTTTGCCAATCCTTGGTGCTTAAGATCGGAAGGAACGCAAGTACAGTGGGAACGGAAGATAGAGTAAAACAAAGGATCGAATCCCGCTGCCCGCATTATGCATCCCTTGACATAAGGTCATGGCCAAGAAAGCCACAGTTTTCCGTCCTACCCGACGGTGGTGACATTGCCTTATCTCGTTGTGGCACCGAAGTAGATCTCGAATTTTCTATATAAATTACCGTCTAGTCTGTGCTCAAGTCAACGCAACTAATCGACCGATTTCGGAGAGAGTGAGGACGAAGGAATACAGGTTTTTCGCCAGCTGTCTTAACCCACTCCATCTAGCTCCTTCTGTCTGCCCGTTATCCCTTCTCTATCCAGCCGTTACATTTCTAAGGATCATGCCAAACTGCAAAGGGACGCGCCGTCCTACTCAATGAGATTGTGAGATCGTACGGTGTGTTGGTTTTGGTCTTCAATATCCTGGAGACATCGAAAGTTGATATAAAAGGTTTCAACTTGATATGCGATCAGTACTCATGATGTAAGTTTATTCGTGGTATGCGATGATTGGCTATAGGAAATCAAAATAATAATGCTTCAAATACTTAAGTGTGGAATACTTCGAATTAAAAAGAAATATCATTCGTTTAATTGTATATTATCTTAATTCCACAAGTGAATTCGCCATCTATCACCTTGATATGGTAATGTCACACGTTCGATGCATCTCAATGTGTTCCACATTACGGGGCAATAAATGATGCAATGTTATATGTTTGATTCAGGTCGACATGTGGTATGGAAAATGCAATGCGATATCCAATTCTGTACAATATCCAGTTAGATAAGATACCTACACGCGATGGAATGCAACGCATGCAATTAAAAGCGATTTGCGGTGTTATTCAAAGGATGCGATGCCTACAGTATAATACTTAGCCGGGGTTTATAAGTGAAACATTACATAGTACCACGTTTGTGGCTTCACTTTGTCAAATTGTTAATTACCTCACTCACTCAGTGATTCAACCCGAAGGTTGGTTTAGATAGTTGAGGGTAGAGCTCACCCCGGACTAAGCCACAGGCGTGTGAATTTCACACATTCAGGGTAAGGGGGCCAGTTCCTTTCCCTGGGCCACCTCGAACTCCGAGGATTTTTCCTCGCACTCCAAGGTTTAATTACCTACCAATGTTTAAATTAACACAATGCTTTTCGCAACTTTCACGTATGCAAGTGAATAGGGTCTTATCTCTAAAGAAAAACTGTGGATAACTACTAGTATTTTCTTTTTGTCGAATGATGAAAAATATTTATTTTACAATTTGATAAAAAATTGAACATGGCACACTCCTACTCATTTACTCCCTCTCATCGCCTCCAGAACCCAACCAGGGGCCTTATTCAGTAAGGAATTGACACGCGCGAACCTCGGAAAATCACTGGATTCGACATCAAAATCCCCAACAAATCTCAAATTTTGAATGACCCTATTTGGAACTTTAGAGGCTGTGACGTCATAATTTAGTCACTTTCGACGTTCGGAAATTCCGAGAACATACAGAATAGCCCCCCCAGAGCATCAGGGAAATACCTAAGGTGGTAGGAGAATGTAACAGTACGTTTTCTAGGTCCCGGTCCACGAAGTCAACAAGCCCTAGATATGACAGCAACATCCACTTAATTTGCAGTAGTCATCATTAAATGTAGCTGGTAAATTAAAATAAATATAAAACAGCGGGAATTGTACAATTTAATCACATAACTATTACAAAAATAGTTTAAACTCTCATATTTACCGATAATATACCAAATTTAAAACATTGCTAAGGGAGTAAAAAGAATCAACAGAACGCCGGCCCAGAACTAATGGCTGCGACGATAGAAAAAAAGACGTGGAGATTGCTAGGAAAGTTACATTGTGGCTTCTCAAAATAGGGTGGATAAGTAGGAAGGTTGCAAGAACGAAGCGAAGTAATCCTTTCCCGTTTCCCTAACACTTCTTGCCTAGCTTCTATCTTTCATCCTCGTTTCGTCGCGCCGCATTCTCTCGCCGTGAACGAGAAAATGCAATGCCTGCGAGCCACATCAAAAAAGGCCCCAATCTCCCGCTCTCGCCCCTTCATTCTTCCCCCTCCTTCCTCGGCTCTCTCCGCGCCCCGGTGATTTAATGCCGTGGCATAACACCGAAATGATTCCATATATACCCCGCCGCCACCATCACTGCTCCTAGCCGAAGCTTTTTACGGCCTATCTCTCGTTCCCTTCGAGCCCTGGATGCGTTCAGCGTTCTGCATTTTTCAGCGCCACTCCTTTCCGCGCCGCTGAGGGATCTCCGAGAGGAAATCATTTGGCGGTCGCATTTGGAATTCATTTCCCGGGGAAAAGGAAATGAATTTCGCGCGGGGGGAAGAGGAGAGGAGGCTTTTGAAGCAATATTTGATAACACGGCGCCGCTGTTGAGCGCGACGTCTTGTAGTTGATTACGTACCTTTTTTAAAGAGTTTTGTTTGCGCGGGTGCAGACGTCCATTAGCGGTTGGAAAAGGGTGCTGGCTCCCATTCTGTCTGGAGCATTTCTTGTGCTCTCTGGGAATATAGTTTGGGTTCACGAAACTGACTTTGGCCGGTAAGAGGTTCTTTTAACTTTCCGAGAGTAGAATTTGTGTGCAGGCAAATCTGACTTTGGCCGGTATGAGGTTTACGTGTAATTATTCCAGTGGTTAGTTAGCATTGAAAATTCCTGGTTAACCACACTTCGGATAGTCATGTAGTCTCTTAATTCTCCACTGGAGATATGTAATAAAATACAATGCGTTTCAACATTTTGACGTAAACCTCAGGTGAAATTTTATCTCTTACTAAAATACCTGGCGTGGACCTGTTATGCTAGGAGGGGGGGAGGGGAAGTGAGGGAAACAAAACTTTTCCGCAAAAAAAGGCACGAGGCGAACATGCACATGCTAAGAGGCAAGCGGTTAAAATCACCCATCGTTATAACTTAACCAAGGGGTCCTATGTTGAGGTCTCATTGACGTGTAGAAACGAGACGGAAGAAAGTGGTGAGTCTTCCCACTCCTCGAAGCAAGTTAACAAGTTTTTTCGACTGGCACTTCAAACCAAATAATATATCTGTCCAGCTCCGCATGATTGTTCAAGTCTCGTAGCCTATGTCCAAAATATCATACCCTGCGTCCACTGCGCAGCGCGCGCAACCTTTGCGAGACCTATATAAACCAAATTGTTTTTAGTAATTTACAATTTTCATTGCGTTTAGTTGTGGATGGAGAGGTAGGATACATGGAGATTTTGGGGAACATGGTTAGACATCGGTATTAGGGAAAAAAGGGGGAACTTAGTTAAGGGGTAAGAACTTCCTGCTCTTAGTCGTCGTCGCTGAAAGTTCAAACAAAGGAAGAATGAGAAGAGAAAAAAATTGCAAACCACCCTTCATATACCATTCTCACGTTACACTGTCATATTCAGTGAAAGGATGCAGTCTGATAGTGAAATATAAATCACTTGATAAGCGAGTAATCCATGGATTCAAGGAAAATAAGAACAATTTCACTCCTTGGATATATTTCTCATTTCTGCCAAAACTGGCGACGAAAATATGTATCAGTCTTTAAGAAAACATCCACTTGAACAGGTAATTGAACCATGGACCTTTTTCCTATAGAAAAAATATCCTAAGGCTGGATCTATTTTCCTAAGGCAATTTTTACATATTGTTATCGCAGATTTCCGCACAAATGAAATGTATTTATATCATCTAGATAATCACGGTATAAGTGATGTCACAGGACTTATCGTCGCTGTTAGTGGCCTCTTGAAAATGCATATTCGATTGCGACTGCGATCCTTGATTAACTGACGAAGCTGAGCATATGGTGTCATTAAATCTTCTCAAAGTTACAATAGTAGTCAGGAATCCTAGGTTAGCGTGATGGCGTGCGTATTGGTCCGACAAGCCAATGGAATGAAGAGATACTCAAATGCCCCTGGCCTCAGACTCGGTTGCATTCAAAAGAACGAGAGAACAGGCAAAGCCATTTTATTCACCATCCAGGACACGCATAACATAATGTCGACCCTTGAGGAGGCAGCATGAATCATGAGTCGCAAATGTTTGTGGTATTGGTTCCGCTGCGTCAAAAGACCCCGTGCTAGTCCAGGTATATCATCCCCACGTCGACATTCAAGCTGGCAACAAATTAAACCCTGCTCCTAAATGGCACTTACAATTCTGCTTCTAGTTTCGGCCGTTTCAAATTTTAAGGTAAATATAATTAAATCTAAGGCAGTCAAATTCTCAATGCGAAAAAATTATGCTTCTGGAATTTGATGCATTTTGTCCAATTCTTAAGAACTCAACGTTTCGCTCCTCGTACAGTGAGCATTGTCAAAAGACTTGATACAATAGTAAATAAAAAGTCCTAACAGATGGAAATGCTTTTATTTTGTTTGGCGTGAAATTGGTAGGGGAAAGAAGGGTGAGCGATATGCAAGATTATTATAGGATTTTTTCTCCTGAAGATAACCAAAGTGCGATAAACGACATTTTGATGTATATTGTCAATTTATAAAGAACTCAAATTCTATAAGTATCATTTTTACGTTGTAAATGTGACTACCTTAGATTTAATTTTATTTCCCTCAACATTTTCCGCATTCACAATATCTCGCCCGATTCAACACTCATGGTTACGAAACCATAAATTTGTGGAAGAAGGTTGACAGAAAATACAAGGTATTTTTTACGCAACACGGAGAAATAAAATAAGATGAATACAAAGGAAAAGGAGAGAATCGTTTTATACTTTCGGGAATCAAAGGGATGAGAAGAATCTGAACGGGAGAATCCGAAAGACGTGGAAACGTGGTAGGAAATGGAGTTCAAAAACAGTAGGAGATAAGAAGTTCTGACTGTAGGGAATACTTTTTTTTTGGTTAGCGGGAAATTCATGGGTAAATGTAGGGTGGTCAACGTTTCTGAGATGTGCATGATGTAAAACTTTACGGCGGCTCTTCCGGTTAATATAATCTTTGGATTCTAGAATCCCTGTAGACGAGGGGCGAGTCGTCTTTCATAGCGTTGGAACAAATGAAGAACCTTACCAGTTAGATTTTCAACCAGCTCTCAGGGATGACAGACATTTTTGATAGAAAAGAGTGTTTCGATTTTAAGAAAGAAACAATAATTCGTCTTCAAGTGATATGCCACATCAGGTAGCAAATTTTGTAATGATCAACTCAAAACTAGGGTACTTAAAAGCAGACAACATGTTAATTAAAAAATCTGTGTTGGATTTCTATATTGCGTTTCCATGTGACGAAAGTATCAATGGAAAACAAGTAATATTAATCCGTTACAATATTTTGTGTTACTTACATGACTGATTTTTTTGGATTAATCTTTTGATTTCGATTTATGCAGTACTCTTCTTTTAGTTCTTGTATTTGTGTCAAAATGTTGAGCATAGTTTCCCCTATAATTAGAATATTGTGCTCATGGAATCTTTTCGTAACTTAGGCAGGTTAGTTCATGTAGTAGAGGTAGTAAAGCCAAGTAGTCAGAACTGAATTAATATTATTGTTGGAGTACAGCGTGAGGCTGATTTTGAGGCGTCTCCATTATTACTTTGTTCTTACTTATCTCCATGGATTCGAGGATAGTCCTGAGCTTTATTTGGCCACCTAGACTTCCTCTGGTCTTCTTTCGATGTCCTTGACGTATTAAACTACCCAAGTCAATTTGCCGGTCGAAGGTTTTCTAGCCGAATATGGCCAAAGTGTCCCGTCATCCAGGTTTATTTATCTCCGAAAATATTCCTCCAGGAATTTTCATGACTTCTTCGGATAAAAAAGTATAGTCATTCATGACTCATTCACCTTAAGTTCTTTGATATGCTCACATGGCTTAAGAAACATTGATGTTATTAGAATAAAGTACATGGTTTACATAATTGCAGTATCAGCCAGCAATTGCTACGTTTTCTAAATGTTTATATTTGTTTTGTATTTGTATTTGTCGTTATTTTCTCTTCGTATTATTCTTGTTTCATCAAAAATAATCGCGAATTTGGAAGCCAGGGTAGCGTAGTGGTCTGCGCATTCGCCCGTCAAGTCCAAGGTTCGTGGTTCGATTCTCGGTTTAGGCCGACTTTTTGTGGTGGCTATTTCTACGTTATTACATTTCCGCTGGAATTATTTGTGCCAGGCTTCAAATTTCTCTCTGTTTGAATAACGATAGCCGAGAATTGGTCTTTATAAAACTTCTTTTTTATGTCTTTAGCCATTGTGACTAAGAGCATTAACGTGGATCTCGGCTCTAAAAACTCTTCTCTATCTTTTTGTTTTATCTTTTCAAGGTTTCCTGAATGCCAATGCGGCACCTCACCTGCGCGCCAGGGTGGCCAACTACGGACTGATGGACCAAATTGCCGCCCTTCATTGGATCCAGAACAACATTGCGCTCTTCGGTGGTGACCCGACCAACGTAACACTCTTTGGCCATGGGACGGGCGCCGCCTGCGTCAACCTGCTCATGGTGTCCCCCACAGTCATGCCAGGTGAGTGAGACCTGTTCCCCGGTCGCCAAAAGACTCAGTCACGGATGAGTGCGTTACAGGATGTGTGGTCTTGGAACGTCGAATAACATAAAGTTAAGAGCAAAGCATGTGAGGGAAAACATTTATTAATCAGCGATGTTTCCTGATTGCTCATTTCCTATTCGAATTAAGATAAATTTTATGAGCGCTCAATTAATCAAATCATGCACAAGCTTTCAGATTGAAAATTACCATATAAATAAGAGCCAATGTCTCCCAAGATGAAATTGCAAGTAGAGGTGTTCAGTTTGTCATAAAAAACTGTTACTAGTATATCTCTACCATTGTTTGAAGCGTTATAACCTTAGAGAAATATTCCATAGGATAGTTGTAATTAACAAGGATTCATTAAGTGACGTAAAAATCTCCAAAAATCTACATCGGAAACCTTTTCTGTTTTACCAATTGCTTATGGGTTCGTGAGAGCATTCTCTAAGCCGAAACTCTAACTATTTTAATAGGGAAACTCGTATTGTAGTGTGATGGTTGTCACGACAGAGAAACGAACCTCTTGTCAGAGTTAGATCTTCCATGTGTATTGCCCGGGATAAATGAAATCAATTTCGGACAGGTGACCGAGAGGTGGTTTTCACATGAAGGAAGAGGTCCGAGATGGATCGTAAACTACAGACGATATAAATCAGCCATCGACACGGGCAAATCCGTAGGAATATCGCTCTTTGGTGACCTTCGCCGGCATTTATTGATCCCTTCTTTATCGGATTAGATGCAAATGTCAACGGGCTCCTCATCCAACCCCGCATAATAGACATACAAATTCCCTTCTGCCCCATATTTTATTATACTCAGTTAGTACCTACGCTTTTTTCGATACGTAACAGAGTGCATACAGAAAGGCCAAATGGAATGCTTTTAATTCTGTTTATTGAAATGTATTCTTCAATAAGTATTGGTCGCATCTGCCATATTGTTATTGAGTTGTATAGGCGGAAGGCTTGAAAAAATTACCGTGCGCGCAGTGTTTTTTGGTGATTTGTATACGTTTGGAAGTAGTACAAAACCAAAATTGTGTAAATTATTCATTCAGACATATTTAAAAGCAATGTTTTTTCAAGGGATGGAACCATTTCCAATTTAAAGAGTAAACTAGAAAATCTTCGTACCTGATCATTTTTAATGTAGACGCATAATTTTATTGTTTAGACCTTGCTCTTTTAAGTGTTTCACGAACAATTTTATCAACAATTCGTACCAAAACACATATAATCACCAAAAAATCTCTTATTAGTCTCACTTTTTCCTTCGCAGAACCTATATGTGAGTTCATCATATTTTGAGGAAACTGAAAAACATTAACATGAGGCATGATATTCAGGTTTTCCTAAAAAAACAGTGTTATCTCACTCGTTGTCACTACTTAGCGACTGATCGATGATTCCCTAGTCTCTTTAATTCAGCTCCGAAAACTTTTCGAATATTTATCACACGATAGGTTGGAAGTTATGTTAGTTTCTAGGCACTTCACATCTTCCGTTGCAATGTTAACAACTCCCCACAGTATGCCTGGATGTGACGAGAGCGTGTTTTTTGGAAAGCATTTCGTATATATATAGAGTATTTCGTTTTTAAATGTAAAGCTCCTGTAAATTTGACAACGCATACATTTTTCTCTTTTTTGTCAATTTCTCGATGAATTACCGAGCAGTAAGCAAGTTATCTAGTTTTTAAGTGATTCTTTGGTTAATATCTTTCAAATAAAATTACAGTTCAGATAAGGCCCATCACGTTTCCTTGTGGCTCATTGGATGTCACCCTTATCGTGTTGTAACCACCTTCGTCGATCGTAACTTTCCGTTTACGATCATTCTGGAGGTTATGAATCCATTTCGCTATTCCATCGTTCACCCTGCAGGACTGCAGTTTGGGTATTATTTTATTTTGGGGCACCTCGTCGAGTCCTTTCTTGCATTCGGCGTTGACGTGACTGTAAATGAGGGTGAGCTGGCGTATACCTACCCATTTATGCATCCGAATATACGTGCATCGTCGAACTTTTCGGCTGAAATTTGTGGCGGGGCGCGGAAGAATGGCGCTGAGCGACAGACGGAGATGAGATGGTGGAGAAAGGTGTGCAGGATGGCGAGATGTTCTGAGGGTGAGCTCCAGCGACGTTATTTAAATCCGCCCACGCGTGGGTGTGTGTGATACGGAGCTCGTCGATGTGTGACACATTCCCACACTGAGTCTCTCCAACCGCCGCGCCGCTCCCTTCTTTCTACCCTTTAAAAAAATATAACCCGCCCTGTTTCTGCCAGTCCAAGACCAGATGGCGCGCCGATCACCATTCCTGGTCGCTTTTCTGCCGCAGGAACGGAAGGTGGTGAATAGCGATGCGTATTTTGACTATTAAGCACATTATAAATGTTTTATTTTTTTCATAAACGCCACTTTTGCTAGAATAATTGGGTTTGTCGGTTCATGAACACACGACAGATGTTGAACTTCTGTTAATTTTAACTCTAATTTACTTCTATATCGTTTGTTAAATTAGTTTATAATAGTAACCACAGAGTTCATAAATATACAAAAGTTTATTCATAAAAAAAACTATATTGTGCCAGAATCTACGGTGAAAAAGAAATAATATTGCTTAAAATAAACTCTGAAAGAATGAATCTTAATTAATGTGAATAACCCACCGAATATTCAAGACAAACAATGCTTTTTTTCATAGTTCTTATCATGTAAGTGAGACCAAAAACGCAATGACTATATTTCTGTATTTAGGGACCACTACTTAAAAATTGGAAGTAAGAGAATAAAAAGTAAACATTTAGACATACTTCAGTCTGTCTCGTCGTTTTAGGTGCAACTTATCATGGTTTTAAGGTGCGAAAGAAAATACTTCTGCAAGGAAATTTATCTTTTCTCCCATTTAATCTCATGGAAAAAGGAATTTTGTCTTTACTCGAAATATGGAGGCTTTCTCAGAGTTTTAGATTTTATATATACTCACTGGGTAATTAGGGTTTATGCTTGATTATAGGCCAAATATAGGCCAAATAAAAAGGCCAAATAAATAGGCCAAAAGCTTGATTATAAATGCCTAGAAATTTGTATCAAATAGATCTGACGTCATCTGACGTTTTTCCGTATCGTGTCGCATGTCGTTCGTGAAATGGTTTAACTCCTCATCAAGCGAACGTGTTTATAAAGATCGCTATAGCGGGAGTAAAACACCTAACTGCAGTAAAAAAAAATCCACTCCAAAAATGCGTAAAATAACTGCGTGTTGATAACTAAGCGTGCGGCTGCTACATAATTGCCGTGTATGGTCGAATGGTGATGACGGCCATAGCAATGTCTATATGAATAGTAAAACTTGGATAGCAGACTAAGTATGAGCGTTTGAGATCGGTGAGGGAGAAACAATCATTGGTGAGAGGGCAAATGTACCGAAAAACTCCTGTGTGGACTTCTGGGGGGACTCATGTCCCTTTTGTCCATACTACCTTTTATGCTTACTTCTCACCCAGGTAATTCTCTCCACAAGTGAGTAACACCATGCTTTGCTACCACTATACCCGTGTGGAGTTGTATTCCTCTTTCTTGCTGCTCTGATAATTGCAGTACTTCGTTCTTTGGACAGGTAATTTTAGCCTTGACGTCTACTAATTATACTTGACCCAATATTAAGAGGCTAGTGCCACATCAGTTCTATTCTTCCTCTAATCCTATCTTCCACTTTGATTCTGAAACCACTCTTTCCCAGTCTTAAGAGGCGATTCATTCGGAATTGAGTGGAATCACATACATTTAATTGTTTTTTTTTGCCGGTATGGTTAGCTTTAATTTTGCTGATTCAACATTTTCTATCCGAGCCGAATCCAGCGCACTCTGCTCCGTTGCGTTTTACTCTCAGTACCTACATAACAAACTACTCATCATTAAATTATTCTCATTTGTTTGATACCGCAGAGAAAATAAGCGCTAAAACATGAGACTTGACGTGACGTTATGTTTGGCAATATTTGGAGGTGTATGAACATTAAAAAATATTTTTCTGTTAATGAAGGTGAAATTTAGAAAGCCTATATTATTCACTCATAGTATTAGTAATAGGTTTACGTGAGGTATTTTGCTTTGAAAAGGAGCTGTGAGGATTTGTGAGAGGAAAAGCATGCGAGCCTTTTGCGTTGATTGTCGTTGTGAACATTGTAGCGGACATTTGCTATAAACAAAATGTAAAAAAGTTTTTTCACTTAAAAAGCAAGGTACTAGCTCATTTTTACCTTTTCTAAACATTTTTTTTCCGTCAAAACCTTTTTTATTTGTTCACATTTTATAGAGAAACATTGTTAAAGTTGGTAATGAACGTTTCAAATACTTTTGTGACTGATTGTACCCCGTGGTTTGTAATCAATTGGATCCCTCGCAGTTAAACAACACACTACCGCGTTTACTTCGGTATTTTCTTACCCAAAATCCACCGACAGCTTGCTCCTTAGAGGTTTGTGTAGTACCTCGTTGAAGTCTGTTCGAGTTCTCCACTGGGTCAAACTTCGCAGTGTTGCCGACATTTTTATAGATGTGTTGTTTATCGTCTTCTGTGTTTCATAAGAATTGCAGTTTGACCCGGTACAGAACCGGAACAGAATTTACTGCCAGCATTCGCCATGGAAAGCATAAAATCTTTCTTCGCGTGCCATAGATTGGGAACCACCTATTCGAATAACATTTTCCCAAGCAAGTTTGGGGTATCCGAGAAACTGTTGTGCGAGAATTTCCGCGTGACTTTAGTGAATCGGCGTTGACGCGATTGGGTGGTGCGTTCAATGGCTGTGTTAGTGTGTTTGTTTCCTCTTCGTTGAGTTTCTTGTGCCATTGGGAACCACCATTGTAAATGAATTTTTCCACTGGTACCTTGGGCACCTGAGTAAGTGCGAGCGACTTGATCTCCGAGCGACTTTTGTGACTCGGCTTCAGCGCGAATGGGTGGTGTATTCATGCTCATGGGTTTTCTTTCCTCTCCCTAACCCTCCATGCGTATTTGCATTGAGCCTGCATGTAGGTGTGCGGTTGTATTTATTTTTTTCCGAATGCGATCTATGCATACATAGGGGATGAGGAGTGACTTCAGGAAGATGGGCGAAAGACGGGAGCGAGTGGTGGTAGGTCAAAAGGCAAAAGGTTGAGTATTTTTTTTCTCTCCCTCCTTCGGATGGATTTTAGAGAGACCAGATGGGACTCTTGTGTGTGCGTGTTGTGCCTGTTTGTGGGAGCCAGCACGCGTGGTTTCTTTTTTTATCGGGCCGTATTTATCTGCGAATAAAGGGCGAGAGGAAAAGGGAGGTGTATAGACGTCTTGTGAGGTTTTGGTTGGTGCGAGAAAATGGGTTTAAGGATTCGCGAGTGAAGGAGAGCGGTGGAGAGAGACGGAGAGAAAAAGATGGTTTCTTAGAGTAGAGGAGCGTAGGGCGAAAAGCAAAGGCACACGTGAGCATGTTCGGGAAATGGAAGGTGACTCCTTATGGTGAGGCGGGCCACGCCTCCATCAGCGAGGTAGTAAAGTTGGGAGGGCTCGAAGATCCCATTCAGTTTGTAAGGTGAATCCGAGGCCGAGGAAATATGTTTCTCTTCCGCCGAGAATTTTTACCTATGCTTGATTCTTGACAGATTTTTCTGCATGGGTATTCTTACTGCTCTGTGCAAGCCATTTCTCCAGGAAAATAAGGAGAAAAAACTCAGGTTCTTACACTAAATTTCAATTATCTTTGCTCCACAGAAGAAAATGGATACGGCATAAGGATAAGAAAGTATAAGAGTAAGACAAAAATCAAGTTTAAGTGTCAAAGTCATTCTGTAGCTCAAAAAAGTACTGATTTTGCATTGACACCGAATGCTGTGAAATCTGGAGTAGCTTGGAAGATTTCTGTTAATACCCGTTTAAACTTTCCCTCAGCCCTTAATAAATCCTACTCATATTTATTTCAAATACCTTGTCGTGATCAAATATCTATTGCATAAAAGACTACGCGTACGTACGTATGATTCAGTTGCTAGGCGTAGTGATTCGGATGTGCACCAATAGATGGCAAGCGCTGATAGAGCGGACACATGGCGTGGATGTATACATTTTTCAAAATACAAGTATCGTTTTTCAAAGAAGTTAATAAATTAAAAATAGGCCGGCATATATCTCCCACAACCCGTGTGTGGCCACGGCCAATTTTATTGGCTTCTCCTGTGTACGCATGTCAGTAGATATTAAGGTGCATGTAATGGGCCTAGACAGGGGGAACTGCTTAAGAACAACTCAGCTTTCACCAAAAATTTTGTATGCAATGACATTTTTGACGTTAAATATTATATTTTGTTTACCATACATATTGTTTTCATCAAAAATATGAAACTACACTTTAACGTTTACCTAATTATTTACTTTACTTATTCCTGCTTGGCTATTTTGCAAATATTTTAATTTGTTTCAGCAGGCTTTTGTTACCAAACTAACTCTGTGTTTTCAATCCTAGGCCACGTAGTCAATCCTTTCCAGCAACGTGCTAAATTTAAAAAAGTTACTCTAGGAAACACTAGTTATAAGTTACTCACTACATAACACTATGATAATTTTCTGTTGCAACAGGCAACATCGCACATCCAGCTCAATAGAAATTTATACAGGAAAAGGACAGACTGTCAACGGAATATGAAAACTCCCTCTGAGTCTTTCCTGAGGTTACTTCTGTTTGACTGGAAAGGATTCTCGAGTGAATACTGTGCTTACCTTATGTAATCGTTGACGGTACGAACAGTCATATCGATGGGCTTAGAAGCGTCACAGGGGATTGGAATCAATTTAGGAGTCTGTGGAATCTCTGAGAGAGGAATGTGTCATTTTCTGGGTGCACGGCGTTTGACATTAAACCTCAATTACCCCCATCAGATAGCTCCACCTCGCGGAACAGAGGACGTGAGGCACGTCTGGACGCTGGCGTTTGATGGAGATGAGAGCTTGGGTAAGTGGATAATGTGCGAGATCCGTAATAAGCGTAAAATGCATAGGGTCGTGCCATGAATGGCCAACATTGAGTGATAAATTAACTCATTCATGTGAAACGTATGCCTCTCGTCCATTGACCCGTGGTCAACGTGCCAGAGGAAAAATGTCATGTGAGACTAAAGCCAGTTTCACACGATGCTTGATCCTGCTCAAAATGTGTGCTCAAGCTCTAGCATTCACAAAATTTCCTGGCCCAGACCTGCGTGGCAAGGAGGGGAGTGAGGGGAGAAGTGGAGGGGATGAAGGGAAAGGACGAAAGGGAAGAGAGGGAAGTAACGAGAGAGAGAGAGAGACGGGGTCCAGGGGAACAAAAATACCAAAGACTAGTTGGTAAATGCGGTCAGTTAGCCAATCACCTATCCCGATGACTTTTCTAGGGACCCTTTCTTGAGACCTCATTGTTAAAAGAATCGAAATAGGACAGCAAGTAGTGAGGAGTAATCGCAATTTTCAAAGTTTTTATTGACAGCAATAAGAAATGTCCCTTTCCTGTTCCTCTGGATTTTGAAAGTTCCGTAGCCTATGTCCCAAAATCTTTCTCTAAGCAGCGCCAGAAAATTTCCGAGACAATTTTATATTGACGACGGAGCCCAAAATGAGTGTAGCCATCCCAGACTTACTTGATTATTTAACTTGCAATGGCAACTTTATACTATAATTTTAAATCAATCAGTAAATGACAGCTGCCGGTCAAAACAAGTGTCGGGACATTTTCATGAGCTATTGATTTCACGAGCAGAAAATTACTAATAGCTGCCATGATGTTTTAGTTGCGCTAGTTTTAAAAAGTTGTCTCCAACTACTGCGTCCTACTGGGAGCAAGTAGCTGAGAAATCAACTAGTTCAGCGATTTCGATACCGGTCATTTTTCTTATCCAGTACGTCGTAAGAGTCTGTGGAGTCTCTGAGAGAGGAAGGTTTCATTTACTGGGTGCACGGTGTTTGACATTAAACCTCAATTACCCCCATCAGATCGCTCCACCTCGCAGTATTCCTGAATTGCGTTTCACCAGGTACAAATATAGGCAATTTAGTGCAATTCTTTTGTTAGACAAGTAATAATATAATCGTTTGAGTGAGGACGGCTATTCTCCATTATTTTATTAGCCACCAGACCGGTAATTTGGAGACAAGTCCAATTCCCGTACGAGCGGAAATGATTTGGAAATGATGAATTTCCTCGTTTCGTTGTAACAATTTGAAACAATTATTTTTTTTTAAAGTCACTGCACTTGCGAAGTAGCAATTTTTAAGTGTGCGTGCCTTAAAGTATATTGGTAAAATTCTTAATATCATGTACAGCTACATGATTAATTCGTTTAATTTTTTAAGGCTTGCTGCACCAGCAATTCATCATCAATGCGTCAGGCCTTTTCTTTAATAACGAGCTCATAGATCTATCGTAGAATGTTTTGCGAAAATGTCTGCAAGATCCCCAGATTAATGAAAACAATACACTTTAAGTTTGTCATTTGAAAATCAGGCGTGAAACATAGGAAATTTGTGGCACTTTATCTGTAAAGTAATCTCATTGGCTTAAAGTTCATGTGTCATCACGAGATAAAGCACAAGCTGATATGCGTCAAAAATAAGATTTAAAAAATGCTTTTAGCATAGGAGGAATGATTATAGATCGTAGAATGGCAGCCGCATTTTGTTTCAAGGCCAGGCCTTCCGGATACATTTCTTTAACCAAACCTCTGTCCAAACGAAGTGACTTCCCTCAGATCAAGAACTGACTCGGAACAGTTTATTTTATGAGGTCACACGAGCAAATATGATTACAGATTAAATGAATACCACGGTTAGTTTGGAAACTAAGTAATGACATTTTCTTGTAGAAAATAGCCAAAAAATGACTTTGAAATCTCCGAACCGAGAATTTTCTTTATTTTTCTCAAGAATTAAACAAAAAGCTAAGTATTTGGGGTGTTATGCGCTGAGTTATCAACAAAATTAAGAAATAAATTGGAATTTTCCACTGATGAATATACTTTTTTGACATAGGTCTATTTTACCTGTGGAAAATATCAGTTTCCTTCTTTATTAAGAATTAACGATAAAATCACCCACATTAAACTGTACTTTCACCGTAATGCTCAACTATAACTATAGAAACAAAGGATTCTATGATGAAATAAGGCTTAGCAATACAAACACTATCAATACGAAGCAGTTACTTGGCATAAAGAAGCTTTTGCGTTATTTAAATGTTAAAAAAGTTGATTTTTTAAAACTTTTTAAAAATATTTTTCAATTAATTACTCGATTAATGTAACTGTAGAAGATTGAGAAAAAAGTCATCAGTTGGAATAGTAAAAGCAGAGATTTTACGTATATACATGTTTTTCTCTCTCGAAAATGTGTTATTGTTTGAGTCATATTCCGTGAAGTAAATAAGTGCGTGAAGCACGGATGACGCTGGATTGTTTCCATGCGCGCTAGGGTATTTCAGCGCGATTCATCGCCTTTCATTTGGAAATCCTCTAAAGCATTAACCATCTGCCGACGGTAGCGGGGCGAAGATAATATCTTGGATTGCCTTCAATGACCTGTGCGTACTCCGTTTAGGGTTCCTTGACTCCAGACCGGCAGCTGGAAATCATTCCACGCAGTATGTGGAGAGATTACGGGAATTTTTCGGAATTTTTTATTTTTTGATTGTGTTAGCTGTCAACAGTGCAATAGAATCTAAAAAAAAAATTATTTGTAAGCCAACCACCAGGAATAAATCACCTGTAGGCTTTAGCAAAAGGAATTGCAAATCACTTCCACACTATATTCTGCCCATTTTGAAGCAAAAGTGACTGTTGATATCCTACTTTGGAGGCTTGTATTGGCAGAAATTTCGAGTTTGTGGGCAGGTTGATCGACCTACTTGCGGAACTACCTAAGAGTTTGCGCTTGTACTGTGCCTTGAGGGATCGCAACTACCTGCTTGTTCCATGATGTAATTAAGTAATATATTGTCTTTTTATTGCTTTTTAGGTGTTTTGGATATAGATTAGATTCTTATTCAATGGTTAAGTTAAACGTTATATGTTAAAAATTGTTATTGCACGATTGAGATAAATTTTTCCATTTTA
The DNA here is from genome assembly GCA_963573305.1 of Pyrrhosoma nymphula. Lineage (NCBI taxonomy): Eukaryota > Metazoa > Arthropoda > Insecta > Odonata > Coenagrionidae > Pyrrhosoma > Pyrrhosoma nymphula. The sequence continues at coordinate 67,770,922 of OY754333.1, forward strand.
CAACTCTATAATCTCGTTTACTCTTAAAGCTTAAATTCGCAGACATGTAAAAGCACTCGTGCATAAGTTTTGAAAGATTGAGATAGTTAGGTTTGCTGGTTACAATTACGCTAAAAAATATGTAAAATGTTTATGGAAGTAAAACTATGTCTAAATTTCATTGATGGTGTGATATTTCTTGAAAAGTGATATCTTTAAGTTATTCGTGATGAATTGGACTGTGAGAATGGAGAAGCAGAATTGGAACCTGTCCTGTGTCGCTGCGTTACCGTTTTCATTTCCGTTGCGAGTTCTCTGAACTTGTGATAGAGCTCCAAATTATCAGTGTCAGTGTATGAGGTATTGCTGCGCTATTCACCTCCGAATTTGATGGTTCTTTTCTACTACTGAATCGACATAGTTTGATTTTACTCTTGTTTAACTCATCCTGTTAATTCAATACGAGGAGTTGTCATATTGCATTAAATCTATTTCCCTCTTGAGAAATATAGTGTGATTTTTTTTCTTTGGAGATTGATTATCAAGTTTTTTGCTTTTGATGCCTGGTAAAATAAAGTACAGTATCCCTTTTAAGCATAGTACATACTAATTCTGAGCTATGATCAAAGTTTCATCCATAAATATACACATGTTCGTACTTGGCGAAATTGATGAATTGCAAGTTTAAAATTATATATATTTTTCATTGTTATTTATGTACCGTAATTTAAGCAAATGAATCATTTTTTGGGATTCCTATTTGAAGGAGTGTTACATTTCATTTAACATGCTCTGAGTCCCAATATTGGCAAAATGTTTCACGTGCGAGGAGGAAATGTTTCATGGTTGTAGAGAGTATAAGATTGATACTAAGAAGCAATATGATGTTATGCTAGGTTTGATGTGATTTAATTGTTGGCCAATCATAGAATAAATTTCAGAAATGTACAAAATTTTAGCCTGAATATATTGCCACTCTTTGTAAATGAGAATGAGTCTATTGTTTATCACTTCGAAAACCTGTTTTTCTTAAATCACACAACTTTGACGCAGTTGACACGTGCCCCATATCACATCACTCCCAACAACTGCTGAAGCACTTAATTCAGCCGAAAGCATGCACAATATCTGAAAATATTCAGCAAAAAATATAGTGACATATTTGACGGGTGCAACTTTGCCTCAGCTTTGATTCCGAAATACATTAGTAAACTAGTTCACCTTGTGAAACTATGCATGCCCAGTTCTAGGATGAGAACTATAGTACACATAGAGCCAATGGAGTGTAGTAAAGTACTTCACTACGGTCAGGGTAAACCGTACAATTATTGGCCATTCAACAGTTATTTATATGCCAACAGCCAACAGCTATGGTATTTGAAGAGTGTTGTAAGAGTACAGTAGGAAAAAATTTATAATAATGATAGCGAAATTCACAGTAGTCATTATTGTTAATTTTGTCCATTCCCACTCTAACTATGCTCCTTAAAATACCAAGTGGCCAATAACTGTACCGTTTAAACTAATCATTCGTTTCTTATGATACTTCCCGATTACGTTTTACTTCTCATAGCCTGGTAATGACGAAGTATGAAGTAGCCAAACGCTAAAACTATCGACTTAACCAACTTCTCGTAGTCAGTAAGGATTGTTGAGATGCATTAATGGCATATTTTTACATGTCTGTAGGCAAATCTTTGGGTGATTGAAGTATTTATTCATAGTTCAGTGTAATATAAGTTACAATGTAATGTTTTCACCTCAACAGTTCTCAATAATTTTCTCTGAATTTATATTTGTGAACAGGGTGGTTTGAAGCACGAAAGATGAAGATTCTATAAATTAGAAAATCACGAAAAATAGTTTGCCTTATCAATAGAATGAGGATTTATCATGGTTACTCCGAATACCAGATATCAATTTAGAACTCCATTCACTCCTGTACGAAGTTCACCCTGAAGTCCATTTTAGCGTCAAAAAGTGTCAGAGAAAGATAATGACTTACGTTTCAAAATTATGTGCCGGTTTTATAATAGCTGGATGACGTTAAGTGTAAGTTGACAAAGAACTTTCGATTACTTAAGTTAATCCAGAGTTATGAGGTGGAATCAAGGTTCCTTCTTTCGCGTCGTCGTTATTGTTGTCCTGAACGCAAACTACTATAACAGGGGCAATGATCGAAGTTATTATCCTGAGAAGGCACTTCATCAAAAAAACAAGTTATCTAAAGCATCTGAATAAGTTTTAAAAATAACGATCACTTATTCACTCTTATGAGCGCAACTGAAAAATAACGATAACGTGCGCGCACGCGTTATGGAGAACCGTGATCGCAACTCATGATCCAAACTCTGAAGTTGCGTTAATGATCTCGTTCGAGGTGTGTGCTGGTTAACCTTGCTTGGTCTTATGCATGCTGAGAAAGTCATTCGGAAAGACTCTATTTAACTGCGGGTTCCGTGTCTTTCGAGTACAAAATGTACAGCAGACCCTTGTGTTCGAGGACTCAAAGCAAGACTCGGAAACTCTGATCAAGCCGACACGAATGTCATTTTCGGGCGCGGAAGCAGCGGTGCACACAGGGCCCGCTCTAGCGGACATTCCATTGTGTGCCTATTACACCCGTGTTTCGCACTCATGCTGGATAGTCCCGCCAGTCTGTCACTCGCTCGTAAATGCTCAAATAGGATAGGCTCCAGTATACGAGTCTTGCGTGGTTTCCAAGTTCAATTCCGATTCCTTCATTACCGCGAGGTACGACTGGCCAAAGTCGGCGGGAAAGTGAGGTAGAAGCCGGGAGCTATTAAGGCAGCCTCTTTTCGCCAACTTAAATGTTTAGCAATGAGTGTAAGACTGCTGGAAAAAATTTTACGTGAGAAGCAGAGTTGGGAAGGATGGAAATTTGAGTGGCAATAAAACGTCGCAGCTAATTGCAAAATTTGAAAGTTTTTTCTTCTATCCAAGGAGCGTCGCGAGTTAGTTGTTCCATCGACCGTAAAGATTTTTTGAGAGTGTGATAGAGGTATATTTTGTATTTCATATTAGCAGTTGTCGAGGATTATATTAAAAAAGCTCAACTCATATACCATGTTACCAACGTTTTGGCAATATAAAATCATCTTTAGGGCTAAAATGGATGTGTAACAGTAGGTAAAATTAAACAAAAGACTCAACATTTGGAATACCAAACAAACGTTTCTACATTATTTACCAATTATTTATTAATAACCAGCATTTTTTATTGTGGTTTTCTTCCATAATGGTTTCTCTTGATACACCATTTTTGCTTACGTCTACGTTACTTAGGCTATACTGCTTATTGTAGATACCACATCCAAATCAGAAAAAAACAGCACTAACAAACGTTTCTAAACAACAGCTAAAGATTGCAGAAACATATTTACTGACATTAATTGATGTGATTGGCAAATTATGTAGAAATTCTTGTTCCATGTTTTTCGAAATAAAGTTGAGGGTGATTTGGTAACACTTCTTTCTAAGCCTGAGGGTGATTTTAATATGAAATCGACACGTTAGCAACTTGGATTATGAATATATTTTGGACCAAAACCTTGATAAACTGCTATCATGGAATAAATCAGTATGGTATACAAAATATATTAATACATTTTGTTTATATACGCATATAACTTCGTAATTGGTCGTGTAGTCATAGAATTATATTGATTTCCTGTCAAAACCTCAGTGCTTTGGCAGCGTATGCCATAATCCCAACTATTTCCGTCTTTATGAACTCATACTTTGTTCTGCTTTTCATTCCACCATAAGTTTCTATTATTACTCTCTTTTTTATTACTATTATTACTCACCACCATATTATTACTCTCTTTTCCCCACATCATCGGCAGTTTCCACTCTTACTTTTTCTTCATAATTATCATGTAATTTCGTTGCTTACTCATTTTCTCCTGCGACTTTATTCTTTTATCTTCTATTGTCTTCCTGTAACTTTTTTTTCTTCCCCACGATACTTAACGCACATTTGTATATTATCAATTTGTATACCCTCCAGAAAATTTTAACTAACTTTCTGGAGTGTATGATGTCCCGTGATGTCCCGATCTCACTTTAGTGAGAATACATCATAAAATGTCACTTTTTCGTAGTTCAACTCCGCCACCCAGGTGGCGTGACCATCTTCGGATCTCAAGCGGTGAACTGCCGGTCATGTGCTGGTCTTTTAGACGATTCATCCGCTCTGATCCGTATCTTTCGACTCTTGATCCGTTTCATCCGCCTGCAATTAGTTCCATCTCACCTGTCATAAAGAACGTGACATGGAGCCACCATCGTTTCCACTTGAAGCTTAATTAAGTTGGAAAATAAACAAGGGCGCGAAAGATACAAATGATTTTAAATATTATTGTTGTAATTTGCTAAACGCGAATAACTTCAGCATTTTCAACTCCAATATATTGGGCACTTGAAGGTATGCTTTGTTTGAAATGCTGATGTTATTATTAGCTTGAATTATCTGTGTATATATTTCATCTCAATATTTCCCAAACAATGTTGCTGATACCTTTGTTTTCGTGTGCCTACCCGCCAGTGTATGGAGAATGGTATCCAGTTATTTATACCATAATTTCATAATTTTAACCAATATTGCCTTAAAATATACGTTCTTGGTAGATATTTCCCGTGCTTGTGAATCGAACACTAATTAGTTGCACTTAATTTTTTTTAAATATTGAGTGATCGCTCACATGTCACTTGTAGTTTTGACTGTATTTAGATTTTCGTGGTATGTACAGTGTAAGATATCTTCCGTAAGATGTTGAGCAATCTGGGTATTCGCTAGTCTCGGCATCTTTTATTTGATATATTGAAGCTTCGACAATTCACGAACAGTTCGTGAGCCGAACATTAAGAGAGGGAAACGGATCTCCCGCCTTTCCACAAAGAGTCACTAAAAAGGATAGATTACAAAATAACCCCCCCGACCTGATACTGACTGAGGAGGATAGTTATAGTAGATAGAAGTTGTTGGTTGATAGTTGATAGTTCTCCAGAAAGAGTACAGTTGCTTTGAGTTCTACTGAGGCTGAATATGTGAGTCTTTGTGAGGGTACAAAAGAAATAATGTATGTTAAGGGATTCTTGAAGGAGATGGGAATTGATTTTCATATTGTAACAATCAGTGTGCTGACAAACTAGTGAAAAATCCCGATTCCCAAATACATAAGAGAGGCATTATATATATATATTCACTCAAACAATGACAATTTTTTATTTATAGGCACATCAAGTGCAAGTAATACCAATAAAACTATATGATAGTAAAACAGTTTTTACTGTCTATGAGTGACACTCGTGAATTTTGTTACTACAAAATCCTACGTATTCCTGCTCTAGGTCTCTTCCACCGCGCCGCCCTCCTGTCTGGGAGCGCCCTTAGCAGCTGGGCAATCGTCGAGGACCCTGTCTTCTACGCCGTGCGGCTCGCCCGGCGGCTCAACTGCTCGGCCCCGGAGGAGGCGGCCCCCACGGCGACGGGCGCAGCCCCCAGCGGCGCGGCGGCAGCGGCGGAGGCCTGGCGGGAGGCGGAGCGACTTGAGGACTGCCTGCGGGCCGCACCACTCTCGGCGCTGACGGCGCAGGACGCACCGCCGCCCCCACCGGCCTTCCTCACCGCTTTCGGGCCCTCAGTGGACGGCGTCGTGGTACGGCCGGGCTTCCGGGTGGACATGGCGGCCGCTCTGCTGGCCTCGGGCGGCGGTGGTGGAGGGAGCGGCGGCGACGGGGACTCGGGTGAGTGTGCAGTATAATAAAAATTGCGAAATATTTTAATTTGCACATTGTAAATAAAACATAGCAAAATAAAATGCGTTAATTAATGTAAATGACAAAAAGGAAATCACAAAAATATTTTTTTAAAACGAAAGAATAAATTACGCACGGACTTAAAAAAATAAAAATTGGATCACGCAGGTACTAAGAAAAAAAAATCATTGTGCGACAATGAATTATACAAAAATTGAGACTCGCAGGTACTTAGGAAAGGAAAAGAGTTGTAATGCAAGAATAAATTGCCTACGGACTTAGTTAAAAAAATTGAATTACGCAGGTATTTGGGAAAAGATAAAAATTTTAATGCGAGAAATAATTGAGTATGGACATAGTAAATACATAAAATTGTATTACAAAGGTACTTGGGAAAATAGTAAATAAAAAATTGAATTACATATAATAAGATAATTTGTAATCTTAATTGGGAAATATAAAAATTGTAATGCGAAAAAATGTATGCCTCCGGACTTAGTAAATAAAAACTTTAAATACACAAGAACATAGGGAAATATAAAACTTGTAATGCGAAAAAAAATGCCTCCGGACTTAAAAAATTTTTAAATACGCAAGAACTTAGGGAAATATAAAAATTGAAATGCGAAAAAATAAATACCTCCGGACTTAGTAAATACAAATTTTAAATACTAATTTAATAATACTCCTTTATTAATGGCTCCGGACTTAGTTGATAAAAATTTTAAATACGCTAGAACCTAGGGAAATATAAAAATTGATATGCGAAAAAATAAATGCCTCCGGACTTAGTTGATAAAAATTCTAAATACGCAAGAACTTAAGGAATTATAATAATTTTAATGCGAAATAATATAATTCTCCGCACTTGTTATATAAAAATTTAAATACGCAAGAACATAGGGAAATGTATAAATTGATTGTCATGCGAAAAAATAAATGCCTCCTGACATAGTGAATAAAAATATTAAATACGAAAAAACTTAGGGAAATATAAAAATTGTAATGCGAAAAAATAAAATCCCTCCGGACTAAGTTAATAATAGTTTTAAATACGCTAAAACTTAGGAAATTTGTAATACGAAAAAATAAATAAAAGCCCCCGGACATAGTTGATAAACATTATAAATACGAAAAAACTTATGGAAATATAAAAATTGTCATGTGAAAAAATAAATGCATCCGGACTAAGTAAATAAAAATTGTAATTCGAAGGAATAAATGCTGCCGGGCTCAGTAAATGAATGTTCTAAATCGCAAGAACTTAGGGAAATTAAAATTTAAAAAACTTGGAGAAATTGTAGTGCGAAAAAAGAAATTCCTCCGGACAAATTAAAAAAAAAATTAAATACCCTAGAACTTAGGGAAATATAAAAATTGTAATGCAAAAATAAATACCTCCGGACTTAGTTTATAAAAATTCTAAATACGAAGGAACTTAGGGAAATATAATTCGAAAAAAATGCCTCCGGACTTAGTAAATAAAAATTTTAAAAACACAAGAACATAGGGAAATAGTAATGCGAAAAAATAAATGCCTCCGCACTTAGCAAATGAAAATTTTAAATACACAAGAACATAGGGAAATATAAAAATAGTAATGCGAAAAAATAAATGCCTCCGGACATAGTAAATAAAATTTTAAAATACGCAAAAACTTAGGAGAATATATAAATTGTAATGCGAAAAAATAAATCCCTCCGGACATAGTTGATAAAAACTTTAAATACGCAAGAACTTAGGGAAATATAAAAACTGTAATGCGAAAAGATAAATGCCTCCGCACTTAGTAAATAAAAATTTTAAATACGCAAGAACTAAGGGTAATATAAAAATTGTAATGCGAAAAAATAAATGACTCCGGACTTAGTAATTAAAAATTTTAAATATACTAGAACTTAATATTAAAATTGTAATGCGAAAAAATAAATGCATCCGGACTCTTTGTTCGGTTTGGTAGCGAACTTTGGGAGCCTTATGCAATCAAAGGGCGATTATTAAATGTAGACGCAGGCCTATACGATAAATTTGGGCATGCGCCTATGCGAGGATAAATATTTACACCAGCAGATCCAGCACGATGTCACCACGATATAAGGAGAGTAATGATTCAGCTAACCTGTTTGTTCTGTCTCAGACTTGATTCAGCCGTGGATACCAGAGCCCCGGGCATAGTTTATCGGTATCATGGTAGCTTATTACCCCGTGCGAGTCTGAATCATAATTCCAATGATACTTATTATTCCTAATGGGTTGCGTTCAGTAATGCAATAAAATTGTACGATATTATTATCGTAATTATAAGGTATGAAAAGTCTTTCGTATATTTTGTGCTAATAATGTTGTACGAGTGTGAACACGAGCAGTCCGCCAAATAGTATTTCAATTTATGAACTAATGGGACAGGTCGACTAGCGGATACTCTGAACAATAGATTGAAGAATGAAACCTTGAAACCAATAAGCGTTGCTCGATGCACTTTTTTCATGTATTTGTTTCAGCATGTTTTCAGAATATGCGTAATATTTGGGAAGTATTGATGAAGATGAAAAAATTCTGCTAGTGACACATTTTGGGATTCTTGATTCAGGTTTGTTAATAAATGGAAGCCTGATCATCTCGTGAGCTATTCATAGTTTAAATTGCGGTGGTTAGTTTCCACGTTCAGATATTTCACCCATCGAAGATATTAGGGGCGCCAAACTATTTTTCTCCACTTCTTTAATTTGACATTTTCCCTTCACTGAGCGTTGTCTGTATTTTATTGTCCCGCAGGGGGGAACGGCAAGAAGAGAAGCAGCGGCGGAGGCGGGGGTGGTGGCACGGCCGGATTCGGACTGAACACGTACGACCTGCTGTTCGGCGTCGTCTCCGGGGAAGCCCTCTTCCGGTTCTCTAACCGGGACGTCCAGTCGGGATTCGAAGGTGAGTCATTCTACCTCTACCCTGAATGGTAAATTTAGAGCATAATTGAAAAATGATAAAGTTTCATGTCACCTACCATTTTGTAGCTATGATGCTAGGAGACGAAACTATTCTCTTTGTCTTTTCTTCCTTTTAATAAAAATTATTACTGATTATCAACACTTCTCAACCGACCAAAGATTAACGAGTGACTGGCTGAAGAGTTCACCTGCCCTTCACACTCATATTTCTCTCCCTGCTCCTCTCCTGGACCCAAACAGGTGAGCGTCGCGACCGCATAGTCCGGACGTACGTGAGGAACGCTTACCGCTACCACCTCTCCGAGATATTCTTCACCGTGGTGAACGAGTACACAGACTGGGAGCGCACCGTGCAGCACCCGATCAACACCCGGGACGCCACGGTGGCGGCGCTTTCAGACGCCCAATTTGTGGCGCCGCTGGTTCAGGCGGGCGACGCGCTGGCCGCCCGACCCGGAGCCCGCTCCTTCTTCTACGTGTTCGACTACCAGACGAGGGACGGCGACTATCCGCAGGTGAGTAATTTGGCGCCAGTAAGTGGGTTATTGGCAATGGGTGATTTCATCACAGGCATGTACTAACCACCATGCACAATATCATGATCATCTTGGCTATTTTGTGGAAAACTTTTACGCAAAACGCATGCGCAAATTCAACGAACGTTTCTACGGATCACCATGTTTAATTTTCTAATAAAAAACTATCGCGTAGTAGCCAAAGTAGCTATATATAAAACCATCTTAGGTTTCCCGGAACGCCCATTAGCTTTCCCGTGGAACACTTGTGTTCCGCGGAACATAGTTTGGGAAACCCTGTCTTAGAGTTAAGTTTGCAAAATTACAAATAAATTTTTAAAAATCCTATACAGATTTAAAGTGTACCATTATACATCGGTACAGTGCTCATTTTTCACACGTGGAGGCACTTCAAACCTGTCCGACGTACAATATTCCAGTTTACGTCATCTCTGACGAGGTAAAATGAGTTACCAATCCGTGCCGATCATCATTCTCAGACCTCAGTCGAAAGACTGAAATGCTATTTTAATCCCATTTGGTCACCTATTTGGTCAGTAGTGGCTATTACTCCTTAAACCGAGACCTCGCCAACATTTCTCTCCCACTCAACTCATTTCCGGCAAAAAGGGAGACTTTTTATTCCCACCCCTTCAATCACCCAAGGCCGGCGACCCGTTCCCGGCCCGCTAACACAGGCCACTGACCCCTTCGCCTCCTTCACTTACTTCTACCCTCCTCCCCCCCCATTTCTCTCTCCTATTGCAATCGAAAAACCGTGGGCAAAAACCGCGAATCGTAACCCAAACAACCACTCTTATTTTCTTTTGGACTCTAGAAGCGTTCAGGAATGAATGGGTGCTCCCCCTACTTTCCTTCTTTGCCGCGAAAGTTTTAACCCCGTAGCCTCCCACCCACTTCCTTCCCCAAATACTCGCGCACCCCGCCCTTTGAATAACGTCGGGTGAAGTCACTTCAAGTGTCAGTCACCGATTCAAGAACTGAAAGTTACAACAACCGAGGCTTCACGTATTGCGAGTGCTCAGTCCGGGATATCTGGAATAAATCTAAAGGTGCGAGAACCCCACTTCAGTTCTTAGGTAAAGGAGACATTACCCTTGTCAATTTGGAGCAAAAGCAAATATTTATTTCCATTCGTGGAGAAAAACATATCATTCCAGAGCATTGAAGATCTATTACTTATTTGGCACACTCAAAACGCCCAATATAGTGAAGTTACTGCTAATGATCACATTTATTTAAATATTTCATTTAAAAAACAACGACAAAGAGAGGACGGATCCAGATGTGACCTACCTATTTGTTTACGAAGCACCCATGGAGGTATACAACATTGTGTCCCGCCTTCCTATCCCTCTTATATAGTATTCAGTTATTACACTTTTTTCTCCTTAACTCTTCGCCGGTTCCCAGATTATCGCTCTCTCAACGCTCACTTTTTTCCGCCTCCCCTCTTCTCTCAATTCCCTTCCTAAGATTATTGATCCGTTTTCTCTACCTATTTCTATTCTATTGCATTTACAAAGCTGGCTGTCTCTCTCATCTCTCTGAAGATAAATAGCACAACCTCCTTATTCAATTCCTTTCCAATTCTTTTTTTATTCTTGTAATTTGGGCCACTATATTGGCAACTGTGCTATGTGAAGACATTTTCAAATAAATTATATTCATTGTTATAAAAATTATAATATAAAAAAATGTATAACAAATTTATTTGACAGCCATTCATATCTTCTGGCATTTCACTCCACCATCACTTTCATTTTTCATCAAGTATTTAGGGATAAGGAGCAGTATTTAAGGATTGAGATCGAGGATTAGAGGACTGCCTACTGCAAACATGTATCGTTACACTATTCTGAATTATCTCTTGACCTCTTTAATTATTTACATTCTGGTTCCTGAGTAATCGTGACTCTAGCTATGATTATCCTTCTCAATTTGAAAACCAATCCATTTTAACGCCTTGCCCAGTGACTAGAGATTTTAAAACTATTCTTTCACTTCATGAATCTTGCACGAAACCCCGCATGAAAAACGGAATCACTCGAACATGCTTGAAATGTTTAATTGACTTTTCTACGCCCTGAGCAGTTTCAGAGCACGCGTTGCACACAATGTCTGCGGAGAATGATGCTCGGAATATCAATCCGAGAGAGTTATTCGTGAATTTCTTATCCTGTGAATTTGAGTAGTCGGAGGACAGTGTTTGAGAAGAGGAGCGTGTAATGAAAAATGACGAAAGATGGCTAATAAGGCTCGGAAGTGGAGCGTACACTGCGAGAATAAATAGAGCGTGGATCTCGAAGCTCAAGTTTGAATATTCTCCGGAACCCTTCTGTTTCAGCGGGTAGGCTAAGGCCGCGGTGGAAAACTTTTCTCCCCAGATATCTTTCGTATGGGGTAGGAGTGAGAGACGAAGTGAGTCGTTGCCCAGCAACGGAAAGTTTTCCTCTCAACTTGAGTTGAAGGTACAGTCATAAAGCTTTGCAATCCTTTTTTACACCGCGGGAAAATTTATTTTTTCTTAGCTTGTTCCATGCTCCGTTGAGTCTTAAGCGTTACCGCTGCGGCACCAGTGCTGCTACTGCAACACTAGATTGCCTTCGTCTCTCTCCCATTTGTTCTCGTAGATAACATTCCTTCAAAGGCTCGGAGTGCATCTTACGAAGTCTCGGGTAGTAAGATGTTCTAAAGGAACGACTTATATGACATGGATATACTTATATAACTCATAAAAAAATTTTCTATGATTTCTCCCCATACTGTTTACAAAATATTACTGGTTTTAAAAATATATTTTCATGTATGCGATTTTCGGCGAGTGAAATGTTTTCTGGAATTAAAATGGAAAAAAATGAAAACTTGGCATTGGCATTTTATCATAAAAATGATTGTATACGACAGTCTTTGAAACGAAGTTAAAGATATATATTTGGAAGTTACTAATATGTATTGAAACTCCGGTGTCTTTAATGAATGAAACGGTGGTGAAAGTAATCATACTTCGTTATATAGCATTTCACGTTGCAAAACACACCTTCGTATATGTTTTTTGTAGAAAAAATTTATCAGGGAGGTGAGTAGGGGACTCTGAGGCTCGAATTTACTCTTAAACTTCATTTCGTGAGACGATCATATTTTTAGTACATTTATCTTGGAAAATTGTTGGGTTAGGAATATAAAATTATTTCTGGTGCTAAAATTTCACCACAAAGTTCTTCTAGGTAGCCGTAAATAGTCTTAATATGCCCGTCTTCATTGGAATGTAGATAGAACGCCGATCCCTCTTGACCTCGAAAGAATATTACTCTAGGCTTGCGAAGCATTTGCGTCATTCGTGTATCCATTTGACATCACCAACCACGGTAGTACCGGCCTCCGAGAATTTCTGTTTCATCCCCCGAAGCTTCAAATGTATGGGCCATGGGACCTCACGTATGGCGCGACCCCATGAAAGTGACTTCGAACTCCCCACGGGGCAAAATAAAGTAGGAAAAGTTCGACAGGGTACACAGAGAAGGCGGAAAGCGGATTAGGGGTAAGAGACGGAGAGAGGTAATAAGGGAGGGAATGCGTTGCTGGTCCAGTGATCATGTTTGCGAATCCGCTCCGCGGTAACTCCGAGAGTAATTAGCTCGTCGCGGCCATCCCCGACCCATCAGGCATTGCGCGGACCGATTAACTTCCGCCTGTGTGCACTAGTCATCCGATCCCGCGGCCAGTTGTGCATTCCCAACCGTTATTTATCAACATTGGAAAAATAGGTGATATTTCGAAGAAAAAACAGCATTTCTGTTATGTGCATCTGAGAAATTCGTTTTTTTCTCTGAAAAATTACTTGGTTGGGATATAATTAGTTTTATTAAGACGGTTTTATATGCCCGACGTCTTATTCTGGTTATGTTTTATATTACTCGAGATTTATCTGGCAATTTTCTCTGCTGAGGAAGGCAGTAGATGAAATTGGTCAATCAAATGTGGCGATGTTAGGGTAGACGATAAAATCATATAGGAATGCTTTTTGCAGTTAAGATCATTGAATACTCAAGTTGAATGCCTAATGTCTGCTCTTTTTGTCTATAGAGCAATTACGCATAGCAATTATTTGACTCACTTTTCTTTGTTTTTAAACAAATACACCACGTTCTCACATTGTGTTTATATGCAAACCTATGCATCTTTCGAGGTAATAGTGGGTCCTATTTATTACGGCGAGTTGATACGCATTATTAAAATTAACAGCCTACACAAAACAAAATTTTAGTTTTTAGCTAGAATGGAAAGTCATAATCGATCAGAGCCGATCGGACCTTACCTTACCTCCTGAGGGCTCTCTTAGAATTTTCATTCACCCTAACCTCGTAACCTCATACCCTCAGCCGATCCTTAATTCCCTTTCACCAGTTGTGTATGACATTTAAGAAACTACATCCCTCATTTCTTTCCTACACTGTTGTTTACGTGCAGCCCTGCGATTTGGCAACCTTGTCCTTGTGCCAACAAAAAAATGTGTAAGGAGATTGGGTTGTTGGATTTGCGTCCTAGCATGAGTTAATCCCCATCAGTGGTGGAGATTATTCATTGTAATTACTGACTCCTAGATGGCTGTCTTGTGGAGGGCACTCCGTCCGTCAGATAGGACGTTATACTGTGGTCATCCAGGAGATAGCCATTATTCTAACGCCGGGTTTCTCCACACCCTACTTTATTTATCTAACCTCCTACCCACCTACTGTAATAACGCAAGTTACCAGTCAGTTACCCTAAGAACCAGCCAACCTGAACGTATACACATGTCAGGTTGAACAATTACGTGTCCCGTGTAAAACTGCCTTTAAAGCGTGTTAATCGCATGCTACATGCAATCTGGTACTTGAAAAACACTCGATTATAATTGGCATATTAGCAAGTTTCACACCGGTTCTATCCAAGTAAAGCCCTTGTACACTGAAACACTGAGTAAATACGGTAAATACGTAGGCAGGAGACGAGAATACATAAAATGGCAGAAAACACTACCTAGCATCACAAATACTTAATTATTGAGAGTGAAAAAGGCCTAAAAAACGTGCATCACTATTTGGTTAGGTTAGAAAAAAAGTATGGCAAGTTAATGTGGAAATAGATTGACCATTCATTTCATTGTTGGCGAAGAATTTCTGCAACCTTATGAATCAAACGCAAAAGCAAACTTACTTTTCCGTGTGGAGTTGATTCGTAGGTATATAGGGGTTTGAAGTGGACTTCTGCGCAACTGCTACCATTACATTATTGCTACATACCGAAAAATATTTACACTCACCAGTGCCTTGTATTGTGGCACTTCAACTAAATATATAAATACAAACGTCCCGAAAAAACCTTTTCCAGAAAGAAAGTGATGTACTCATTCAAAGAGGTTGAAGGGATTTAAGACCAATTCGTTCGACAAAAAGACACTATTGGTGAAATCATAATCGTTGTATTAATCCTGTAATTGTAATTTAATTACGCTGAAAACCTGAGCAAATGTGTTATAAATGTGGAAGGAAGACAAAAAAATGATATTTCAATATTTCACTCTTCCGTAGCCAAATCAGGTATCGCAAACCGCTAGCTGATATTGTCGGTTTTTTACGCCGAAATATCGTTTTGAACCGCTCGCAATTACCAACAGTATATAATCATCCAACCTTTTTTATGAGTTTTGAATTGTACAGGGTAGGCGTATATAAAATATTGTAAATTCTAGTGCTACACTTTATAAGCAACGCAAGGAGAAACGCAATAGAGAACGTCGCTCCGCTAACCTTTTCCAACCATCACCTCGTTCGCCTCACGAGTTCCCCATTTGGTGCGTTTGACGCCCCAGTCGCACCGAGTGTTCACCTTTCTCCCCGCACCAGGCCATCAAACCAGAGACGTGTGGATGAAAAGCGCGTTCCTCTCCTCGTCGGAAATCCTCCCGGGGTTGAGATCCCTCGTTCCGCGGAGAGTCATTTGGAGTCTTGTTCCGTCCGGTTCGGGACCCTCCCACATTCAATCGCAGCGTCAAGTGATCCTTCTGTGTGCTCTCGGTGAGGCGCAACTCCCCACTCATGCTCACGCTCCCTCAAGCCTTCAGGAGGGCTTCACTCATGCATTAAAATCCCTCATCGTCCTCAATGTCGGTCGCGAGTTCGACTCCATCCTTGAGTCATAACTAAGCTGAGGACATTTAGGCACTAAAAATGAAGAAATAGGCAGCCTAAATAGGCATTAAAAATTTCAAAATAGGCACTTAAAATAGGTGCTTAAAATATTTTTTAATCGAAGATATGAAAACCAAAATTAAAGAAACCGATAAATCGATGAAAGTTCAATTATTAACTTTGGCTCCAAAGAGTTGGTCGTTACCAGTAACAGCTGTCACTCATCTAGAAGCACCTTTAGTGGAATAACGGATTCATTAAGATGAAATTTGTAGGATCCAAGAAATGAATACATGGCATCACTCACAAGTTAAAAACCTCGAAGTCACTCAATATAGAACGGCCACACGGCCACGACTTAACACAAGGCTCTAGTATAGTCTCTTTACCCAAGTCTAAAAAAAACCACACGAGCTTCGGCTTGGAAACTTTAGCCTTGGGAACCTAGGATTAGCTGCCTAACCTTTGGCTTTGGAACCAGACAGATACCACACAAGGATTTGGAACCTTGTCGAAGAAACCAAATTGCAGGCTTGGGATCGTCAACCAAGAAACCCACCCGTGTCTGGTATTGCACGGCAATTGGGTGCGACCCCTACGGCGATGGGGTTACGGGTTCAAATGCCTGAACTGGTAGTGACAATGTCACCATGGACCAACGCAATTTACTAAAAATGTCTTCATAAAACAAACAGGACGACAAACAACAGAATGCATTTGGGGCCACCAAAGCAATGTTCTCAACGTTGTTCATATTTTTAGGGCCGTATGTGCTCGCGATGAAAAACCAAGTCGACTTTTTTAAGAGGTTTGAAACATGCTCTTTCAAATGAAAATGATTCAAGTAAGTATCCAGAAGGTCTTTCTTTTGTAAGAGCAGGCAGAAAATAACCTATTTTGGTCGTTTTTACAAATGTCATCCTCAACGTTGTCCATATTTTTAGGGCCTTATATGCCCGCGATGAAAAACCAAATATACTTTTTTAGAGGGTTGAAATCATTCTCTTTATAATGAAAATGATCCAAAAGAAATTCCAGAGGCTCTTTTCTTGTAAAAGCGGGGAGAAAATACCATATATTTGGCGTTTTTACAAAAAGTGTCACATTTTGACTCGATTTTTAAAATAATGGAAATCACTATGAAGATGAAATATTATATTCATAAACCATGTATTGATATGTTATCATGCTAAAAGTTTCACGTTGATTATACCTTTACTTCCTGAAATATAAAAAGCCAAAAAGTTTAATTTTTTTCGATCCGCAATTTTTCGGGCCAGTTTCGCCCTGAATTTTCTTCAAGGAGGTCGCTTTTACAGTTATTTTTATATGTTGTTTAATAGAGCTCAAAACTTTGTTCATGATAGCCAATTTTGTTTCTCTTATCAAAATATCTCCTGAGATACTATGCCTCAAAGTTACTGAAATCTCATAATCATACTGAAGAAGGCTGCGGCACGGGGTCAAACAAAATTACTATGTATCCACAAGTATACCATCGGCGAACGTTTATTTTATTAACGTTCGCCGGCAACGGCAAATATTTATTGGGGATACGTGTGAATGTCCATACAAAATTTCATTGAAATCAGTGATGGTCGAGCGGGAACCACCACTTCGCATGGAATGACCCAATAGTGTACCTTGAAGTGGGTGAAAAAGACGTTCGAACTGATGTATCGGAGGTGCACATTATTCCTGTCACATACCTCACGTATTTCAATAATTTTATCTGCAGAGTATGATGCAGTATTTAGCTATGCTCCCCATAATATCAATACTGGCTGTGAAGGCAGATCAACTTCAGGCAGTATGCCTGAAGTTGATCTGCCTTTACACTCAGCAATCCTGAGTGGTACTTTCAAAAACAAGTTTTTGGCAATTGTAACCATCGCATGTACGCATCACGTAAAATTACCATGGTTGTTTTTCTACTCTTTATATAATAATACTTTGGATGATTTTTCTTTATGCATGTTTAATGACATTATTTCAACCTTGATAGATTAAAAAAGGAACTGAAATAACAGACAAGCTCTGCACTAAAGAGAAGTTTGGCGACGTTGAAAAGAATATTGCTATTTTAGGCCATTAAATAGGCGATACCAGCAGAAAAAGGCATAAACAGGTAAAATAGGCATTTTTAGGCAGTAACAAATTGCTTTAATTTCGCCATAAATGATCCTAAATGAACTTATAACTTCATAAAATTGGTTTCCTGAATATAAGAAAAAATAGGCATTTTAGGCAATGTCCTCAGCTTAGTCATAACTTAGGGGTCGTGTATAGACTAAGTTACCAAATTAGGGGGAAGGGGGGTTCTCTCAAAGGAACGTAGCAGTTACAATGCGCCTGTTTAAGTTTCTTACTCGTCAACATCGCGTCGACAATAGCAGAGTATAACATAAGGAAGAACGTGCGAACTGTTTCTTACACCCCACGCTTCTACTTTAACCCCATGTAACTGAACTATTGCCTCTAAAACGTTGCGAGTCTTCATACCTTACATTTTAACCTCCTCGCGGGTTAAATAGCGACCTCGTGACAACACTTTTCAAGGAAGCAGTCTGAAATGTGGGGAGGGGAGAGAACAAAGTAGATGAGCACAGCCAATTGCGCCATGATTCATGGTTGATTTAGAATAGAATAATAATTTTTCAAAATTTTATAATACTTCGCTTGTCATATTTCAACCTAAAAATAAACGCAGTCAATATTTTTAAAAGAGTGTTTCATTTGTAAAGACAACATTACATGGCGGGGGGGAGTAAAAAAAATCACAAAACGGTAACGTAGCTTATGTACGACCCCTTATCTGGCTTGCTCTTAGGAAAACGTAGTGGGTACCATGTACCATGTAGTAGTAGTACCATGCGTAATACCTACCATACCACTAATTGTAAGTGAAATTCCATTGAAAATAATCACACAAAGCTAACTTTTTAGCTAGTAATAATGTTGGTTTAGACGTGGGCAATACGCTGATTTATATTTAATAGGTAGCGTGTATTTATGCTCTAGCACCACTAAACATACATTTTTGTTTCGTTGCATTGTCTTATGATGTGATGGCATTCGTGCCTACTGCATGCTTCTTTCACACAAAACGTCATGTATTCTAAATTCTATGAGTCAAAAATAAGGCAAAGAATGATTTAACTTTCTAAATATGCCCAAAAAAAACGGAAATATGCCAAAAAAGCTCTTAAAAAGGGAACACATAAAGAAACTTCTGTCTTCCGCCATATTCCGCCATTCATTAACTTCCTTTACACATTGAACTCAGACGACGCTTGTACAACAAGCTATAAGACCACCAAGGTTAAATATGCTACATCTTGTCAAGAAAGAAGCGGAATGTTTCTCATTTGTAGACATTATCGTAAATACGGTAAACCTTCAAGCATATAGGACCTATTTATTAGTGGCAAAATTAGCTCTACATTGATTTGTTGGATGTATTCGGGGCATGAGGTAGTTGTATCCATGTCTCCGTAGCATCAGCTCATTAAGAATATGATAGCGATCATAATTAAGTATTGATTGACTTTGATAGACAATTATAATTTTAGCAAAAAACTAATCTGGGTGTCAACTTGTAGAAATACACTTCACATTCTAGTTTAGAAAACGGCTTTGACTAAATGTTCTTTTTTCCTAGTAATCCTTAGAGGAAATGGATGAAAATTGCTTTCAGACAGTAGTTACGTACATGCATATAACGCACCTCATAGATGCACCACGATTTTTGGCTTCAAAAAGCTGAATAAAATGGGTGGACTAAGTTTTAGTTTTACCGTAAATGAAATAAACCAAATAAAAAAAAATTCTGTAAATAAATGCAAGTCTAATGGCAATTATTTGAAAATGTGATGTCTCTACTCCCTTAAATTGGAATCGGCCATCATTCCATCTTAACACCTCCATCGTGTACTCGCATTTTGTGTTTCCTATCCTCTTATTTTTTTCATTGAACATTAATCCTTTTTATTTCACAAGGAAGTTACTATTTACTTGCCTATAATTGACCACATTTTGATTAAATTTAAGGTTTTTCCATTAACGAGCATATTGGCATTGTTACTTACGAATTCATGAAACTAAATTATGCACGAAGGAGAGTAATAAAAATTGGTCTCTCAATAGTGGAATGGTGAGTAAGGACAAGCATCAAACCACATGAAACCCTAAAATATGTGTATCATAACCCAGGCCGAATAAAATTAGAGCCTCGAGCGAGGCGGAGAGTGTGAAAAGCTCGGAGAAATAGTAACAGTTCGTCCCCATTTTAATAGAACGCGATTCGGTTTTACCATTAACCGCGAAAATGGAGTCCAGCCTTCGAAAATATTTTTTCTTCTAACTATTTACACGCTAATACTTGTACATGCTTATGTACGTACTTGAGTTTCGTATTGTTAGCCTCATTAGTTGTTTAAGCAAACATCCATGGGGTCCCGAATCCGGCCGAAATTTTGAATGAAATTCAAGGAAACGGCTTTTTATAGTGCCACAAAAAAATAATAGCATATTAAATATTACAGCTAATATATTTAAATATTGGCTGTAACACCTAGGTCACAATTGCACTTTAACTGCCTAAACACAAATATACTCCTAGATTTTTTTTAAATTTTCACCACACTCCGCTTGTGTCCACCCCCGGCCGAAACAAAATCCTGACAACGTCACTGCCTCATTAATATGATAATTCATTTCCTCCTCGTACTACCGGGACACGTAAATTAAAAGTTCTTCAATGGAATTCAAATGGTCTCCGAGTTTTTGCTCAAAAATGAAAAATAGGGACATAAATTATGCCCATGAGTATCCTAATTCCAAACTAAACAACCAATTTTGGAAAACTAATTTTGAGAAACTAAAAACCAATTTCGCAAAAAAAGTCTGCAAGGTTAAGGTTTTCCATAGTAAAATTAGGTTGCATGAAAAATCGTTATTTGAAATAAATGAAGAATATCTTTTTCCATAGACTATGCAATTAAGCCTAAACCTATTTCTTTGATTACTATTTATATTGTTTTATTCCGCTACCCCATTTATTTTTGTTGAAAATCCAATGAAACAGTTAAATTTATGTTTATGGATTCACATACTTCTGCCATTCCTTGTGAGAAGGCACAGAAAAAGAGCTTTGTGATTGAAATTAAGCATGGGAGACTTGCTCACTTCTATCGATTTTCTCCACATTGCTCTATAACAGTATCATTTACTTCTCTATTTTAAATCTGATTTGTTGTTCGCCGAGTACCAGGTGTCACAAATGAGAGCAGTGCAATTCATGCCTCGGATGCGAGCCGACATTCTGCAGAAATACCAGTGGGATACGGAGAGAGATACCGTGAAGGGGAGAGAATGATGAACCAGGGAGAGAAGAGGACAGATTGGGAGTAGAGGAGCGGAGGTGGGGGACTGGGGTTGAGAGGGTAGATAATGGCCGAACGAGAGGTGCTCAAGCGTGTGCGGGCGTGAACCGCTCTCCTAGTGGGTAGGAGGAGGACGAATTGTGGGTGTGGGAAGCAAGCGAAGACCGCGGCGGACTCGAATAGGCATGTGTGCAATCCAAGAGGAGAATCCCGGGGGCTGGGCGAATAGGTGTGTGGGGAGACGGTGGGTGAACAGGGTCCGTCCCCCAACGGGCACGTGTGAAGGGGGTTTGCAAGCGTGAAAGGCAGGGTGGAGCGGCGGAGGGTGTGACCGCGTTAGGCCGTGCTGCTTGGGGCGTGCCTTACGGGAATAAGGCAGCGACTCTCGCAAGTCCCCTTACCCCTGCAAGAGACAAGGCGGTACGTGATCTGAATCCCACCGTAAACAGCTCACCCCTCTTCCCCCAACGGTCAAATGGGCGGAGAAATGGGAAACTTTTTGAAGGCATTCAGTCGTCGTCTATCTTTTCCATCCGTTTTCCAGGGGCCGGGTATGGCTGGGCGTGCTTCAGTAGGTAGGAGGTGGAAGGAAGTGTCTTTGGAGCTGGAAGAAGCAGCTGGATAAGTGGCGAAAGGGTGGGAGAGGGAAAAGGAGGTCCCGGGTACGAGGTTTTTGATGAGATACGAGTTGTTCCCGAAGATCGTCCGGGAAGGAATGTATGGGAGGGAACAAAATACCGAACGGCTTTTCCACAAGGGCCTCTTCTGTAGTAGTAGAACCCTGAGAACGAAACGCATTATTCTTGAAAACCTTTGAAAGGGAATCTTGTAGTGAGTTAAGGCCGTGGAAGGCGGGGAGGAGCGGGGTATAAGGAGTCAGTGGGCGGGTTTTGTTGGGTGGACTAGAGCTGGGGAGGCTTCCGGGATGGTTGTCCATATTGGGCGCCTTTGCGATCTGCGAGAGACAGGGGCTACGGAGTGGGGACCCTGAGGACTTGGAGAGGGGCCAACGATGCGTGAAATATCGCAGTCCCTCCCCCCCGCCCCTTGGGGTGTTGGGTGTTCGTGGAGGGGGACATGTTTCTTGCAGCGTATCGTGTCGCGCTACAACAGTTCCGGCCCGGGACTCTGGCAGTATATTGCAGGAACAGAAAAAGATCGGTGGGGACGGGAATCGTGGGTGGAATGTTGAATGCTTGATTTCTGGCGCAGGCTGTCAACACCGATTCCGATATGGGCTCAAGAGGAAAACCCTTCTACCGGCGGAATATTTTGCGAGGATATAAAGGATGAGGTTAAATAGCTTTAAATAATCATTAATTTTAATCAATTTAATTTTAATTTTAAATAATATTTTTTTAATCCCGCAAATTTATTGAAAATTGTTATTTTTATAATACTGTACATACTATACCAGCTCGAATACGGAACATTTTTGTGTAATATGAAGCCATGTTTATTTTACACACAACAATTTTGAAGCTTGATTATAAGTTTCTTTAGGTTCTGTTCAAGTATCACTTCAGTTATTGTTCGATTTGAACATACGAAGAAAGGGAGGGATGAATATGGAGAAGAGGAGACTTTTCGTTTTTTTGCTAATTCATTAGGTATTAATATTCATTGAAGCCCAGAAAATTGGCTAGTTTTACGCCCGAAATACGCTAAATGGAAAATGAAAAATTATAGCTTTTCTTAAAAAACAACATTCAGCAAATATTTACCTTAAAGTTCATTAAAGAATAGAGATTCTTTAGTTTGCCTATTTCTTTTCTTTTTTTGGTAGGTAACTGCGCACTAGGACGTGTTGCTATATTGCACGGATTATCTCCTTTTATTTTAAAGGGTAAAAATCGTATGAATACCACGAGAGCAGACCATAATTACATAATTTTTATGGCAAAAGTGGACAATGCGTAGATAACTAAAGTTGCATCAGGGCAGATGTGGTGGAACTCATTCATAGCAATGAAATGTCTTGCAGAAAAACTGCTGAGAAATTTCATTACAATGCGATGATATTTATTTTTCCTGTATTGCCTGGAATCTGCCGTGTGAACTACGATTTTAATCCTTAGAGATATCTCCTTAATGGGGAGATATCTGTTATTTTTTTACTGTTCTACCAGCTGTCTACTTAAAAGAGGACGTCGTTACTCACTCTGTTTCTGTGAATTGATTTGTCACAGTAACGCTATTGAATATTATTTACATGCTATTTCTGAAATAACCATGCGTCTTCAAAGTAACTATACATTATTTACATATGTATTTCACGGGGCAGTGCTTAAAATGCTATCATTAGAATTACTTTTTGATTAGGTATGAATCTGCTTAGGAATATATTAATTGGAGGTTTAGAAACCTAAATAAAATATGGTTATCTGGTGGTGTATAACCTAACCTACTGAATCCTAATGTGTACCTCTATATAAATAGCCTCTTATAAGAATTTGGTGAAGTTGTGGCTCTTAGCGTGTAAAAAGGTGTTGAAACATTTTCCTTTTCTCTCAAAGCGAATGGGAACGGTCCACGGTGAGGACCTGCCGTACATTTTCGGAGCACCT
Organism: Pyrrhosoma nymphula; assembly: GCA_963573305.1. Lineage (NCBI taxonomy): Eukaryota > Metazoa > Arthropoda > Insecta > Odonata > Coenagrionidae > Pyrrhosoma > Pyrrhosoma nymphula. Next base: position 67,794,290 of record OY754333.1, read on the forward strand.
CTGGTAGAAGGAGGCTTCAATCACTTCCCGAGGAACTACACGAAAGCTGAAGCTGCCCTTTCAGAAGCTGTTATGATCTATTGGAGCAATTTCGCGCGCACGGGGTAAGTTTTTCCGTATGGTTGCCGCTGAGCGTCGCTATACTGTAATTGTTGTTAGTTAATCAGATTAAACTTTATGATCAGATTTATAGTATGTATGCCTTAGTATTAGATTATGCCTAATTAGTATTAAAAGGTAGGTCTTGAGAGTCAAAGTAATAGAAATAACATCAACACGAAAAAAAATATGAGTGAATATGTTCTAAGTGGGTCCATCAGGTAGGACAGGAAAAAGACAAGTGTATGAACGTATGGTGCTGCGATCTAGCTGCCGAAAACTTAAGCTACTTTGATGTTAGTCATTTCTTTCCGGAGTAAAGTTATAGAGGTGACACTGGACGATGTTTGACACTTGTATTGCTTTGACTCTCAGGCCCTCAATTCTTGAACCTCAAGACTCTTTTGAATTACATGTAAAACTGAACATTCGCTACCATCCGGTTGAAATGATAGATATGGTTGGATTTAAATAGATGAATGTAATGGATGGTTATCTCGTAATAATTTAATATTCTTCTGGAATTGCAGTTTACGTTCAGTGACATTATTCCATTAATATCCATTGGAATACTTTTGACTAATTTGCATGTGTTCATGTTTACCTGAGAAGAGAACTGCTATTCGGAATGTCAATTGTTTAAGATGGAAAACCTGAATGGAGAAGTTCCATTGAAAAAATACCGTTACCAACATATTGCTATTCATGATAATTATTTATAAAGGGTGAAACATTTTCTTCTTGGTTTTTGAATTTACTTGTATTCTGTAAATATTATATGGCCAAATTAGAGTCATTTATATTTTTTTGTAAGTATGTCTGACGGTAGCGGAAGCACTTAGCTTAAATTTAAGTGATAATATTATGAAAACAAGTGAGAGGAATTATGGTTTTTAGAGAAATTTTGCCCATTTTCGTCGCTACTCCCATTAAAATATTCCGTGTGCTTTGCGGAATATGATATGTGTACCTTTCAGGACTGATAAGTCAGTGGTAGTTAGGCAAACATCCCGACTAATTAAAATTTGGAAAGTTTTGGGCAAACGAAAATATGATGAAACTTCGTGCTTCAATTTTGCAGGAATCCGAACGAGCACCTGCCGAAGGTCGACGGCAGTGGAGACCGGGGGTCGAGGGAGCGAAACCGCTTCAAGAACATCGTTTGGGAGGAGTACGACAGCGTTCACCAAAAGTACCTTGAGATCGGTAAGTACTACTCATGGTTATACTCTATACGATGATTAAAACCTCACAAGTAGCAGCTTTAATTTATGCGTCCACGGTGCTTGGCTAATTACATAAATGTGGAAAACCGTGATGTGGCTGCCTTTTAATTACATCCCTTGATTAAGAGGTAATCCAATATTTATTCATTATCGACTGTTTACCATTAATTAAAATTTATGGTTTTATGTCATCACTCCGTGGCAAGTCAATACATTTAATAAATGAGATCCCAACGCTCTCGAAAATAATCAAATAATTTCACTCCCGCATGTATTGATAAACAAAAAATGAGAGTAGCGAATGCCCTTTAAAACAACCGGACTTTGATCGAATGCAATTGAACTTCCCTGAAATCAATGAAACTGTTTCTACGGAAATTAGTGCCAGCCCATCACTTGCTCTTAACATGTTTACGAGATTGAGCATTTTATTTAAATCTGCTAACTAACATTTTTACAATATCCGGGAGTCTGAAAAGCTCTCAGCAATGTCAGTAAAATACGCTGTGTATTTTTCTGCCAATGGAAACTTTATTTTGCATTGGCAGAAAAACCTGTAACCTGTATTGGATGTTTGGAAATTGTAGTCATGTTTATTATACGAGACGTTAGAAGTTTTTTTTTAGAGAAAGAGTCGGTTAGTTCAACATCAGATTCTCTACACCACCCATACTTATTGATATTTTCTATGCGATAATGCTGCGTATACATTACTTAATATAACCATTTTGACTGGGTTGGCATTTTTTCACTGATGAATGCGTAAGCCGTATGGTTATTCAAAAATCTTTTACTGCTGCATCGAGTGTAGAACAGGATTTTTCACTGAAGAAATAAGAAAAGGCAGTCTTCATTTGCGTATGATTAAGACTTCAAAAATGAGACAAGAACTCAGAAAACTTCCTTAAATGCATTGGATACAAGTCAAATTCTAATTCCGCCCAGATGGCCCCTGACAGTTACGCAAATGAGGCCACCAGGTATCTAACCTATTACCTTGACACGGATCCTTTAGATAGCTTCAGAACGCTCAAACTATTTTCCTAAACATACATGGGAACTTGCGTTAAGTGTGATTTTAAAGTTTTCAAGTGAGTTACCAAAACTCACTACTGTGGCGCAATTTAAAAGGCGCTCATTAGAGTAATGTCGGGTTCCATTTTAAAGTGTAAGGGAACACACTTTCAGATTTCTTAAATCACGAGATTTCCATAGAAAATGAAAAGGCAATCTATCGTCTCGTGGCATCATCAGTCTGACATAAATGTTGACCAAAGCTTCCTCCTCCGCCACAGCTGATAAGGCTCCTCCAAGAAAGTGCCTTATACGGAGGACCGAAACCGATTAAAAAGAAATGTACGGGAATAAGGGAAAATGGGGAGTGGGAAAAAAGGAATCGCCATTTATCGGAGAATTCCCTAGTGGGCGTGGATTCCGCTCTAAAGAGATTTAACTGCATTAAGTCGACGGCGGACACTTGGTCGAGCTAATGATGCGTCTAACACGGGATCCCTAATGTGAGCGTCCCGAAGAAAAAAAATAATTAAACCGGAGGCTTCGTAAGGAAGAGTAGACCCAGGGTTACCACGGGAAGAGTCCAGAAAAGGGTATATTGGTGGGAGAAAAAGAGGATATTTTATATTTTTCGGGCCGGTGGGCGGTTCAGGGGCCGGTTGGTACGTGGATAAAACGACTGTGGATATGGCGAGGGGAGGTGGATTGTGGGAGTTTTTGGGGGGGGGGTCCGGGATGGTTGCCTCATCGAGCCCATTTCATGGTCCGTTTGGCCCAAATCTCTCACTCACCCCATTACACTTTCCCTCCCACCAGCCTACAGCCAATCGGAACACGCCCACCAACAGCTTAAAACCCGGTCCCCCTGATAACCTTCCCCGCACCATTCCTTCGAACATCCACCATCTTCTCCGAAGATTGGAAACTACTTTTCGGGCAACTTTCGTCATTCACCTGTTCTCGTCCATCCAAGCGATCATACTCCTTCCCGCTTCTCCGGCGCCTTCCGCAACCCTTTATTTTCGATCGTCCCGATATTCTCACCTGCCATTCTCTCCGACGAGGCGTCCCCTCCGTTTTAAATTGGCCCAGCCTTAACCTCTTCCCCCTCCCTCATCTCCGCGATCCGATTAAATTCGGGTTTGTCCCTTACCTCGGGTTCCTCTCCGCCCCCTCTACTATTTTGCACCAATCATCCCTTCTCCGCCACTTCTACCTTCCCTCCCTGTAGAGGAAGACTCATTGATAGTCTCGCCTCGTCGTAATTTTTCATCGTGTTGGGCCGAGTTCAATTGCTCGTCGCCCTTCGTCACCCCAAACCCCGTCCAGCATTACCAAGAGTCACAGGCATTTGGACTTCAGACGGCGTCTTCGTATTTGAATACAATCTCTCGCGATGTCGAGGTCCCGCATATTATTTGCATTTTACTGTGTCGTCTAATGTTTGAAATTTTGATTATTCGTTTCTTATATCATTCGTATATTTGAAAATTCGAAATTTGGAGCAATTGTACAGTCCAATGTCATTATGTATGAATATTTGCATAGTCGAATATTCGCCATATAATTCGTCACCTTTGAGAGAATTGAGTTTTATGTATCTGCCATATTTGCGATGTATTGTATGCATTCATTATTTTCTGCATCAATATTTTAAAACCTCAGAAAGTTCACTCTAAAACTATTCACCACTCAGATTTCCATATCACAACAGATTTCCATAATTTTTTTGACGCTCCGCGGCTGTGAACTGTGACTCCTATCAAATGATTAACTAAAGTAACAGATGAACCGTATAATTAGGTTTGTCCTCATTATATGATTGATTCAGGTTAAATGAAAGTTTGTTGGGATTGTACACTCGGCAGCAAACATTTTCCAGAATTTCAAAACTTTATCTTGACAAAATAAAAATTAAATTAGTGATTTATTATATATATATATATATGTCCGTCTTTAGAGCGCTTGCTTGCGCTTTACGGCATCCAATTTCCAGGCCTCTCTGTTTTCCCCATCACCTTCTTGCAGGTTTCACTCCGCCATGGCTTTGGTTATTCCGCTCCTCCATGAGTTAGGTGGCCTTCCTCTCTTTCTCCTTTCATAGGGTTTCCACTTAGTGATTTATTAGTTGAACACAAAAACAGTGGCTAAAATATTAGTCTGCGACGGACGTGTCGGGTTTAACCATTGTGTGTATACCCGGGTTTTCTAACACTAACGCATTCCCGGGTACCCAAAAAGATTATAAGTGAAATAAATAGTATCTACATTTGAAATATCGTTTACTGCTTTGTTCGTACTTCCAGCTGCACAGCATTTGATACCAGTTTAGTAGTAGTAGTGGGACAAGTAAGTAAGATAGTAGTGGGGGTGAATGCCCTTGGGGGGGGGCAAATAACACGCTACCAACTGCTCTAAAATGTCATTGTTGAAGGGAGCTGAAGGTAATATACGCGCTCGTTCACCGCGATTATGACAACATAGCCAACTTCACTTGCCCCAAATTGGTAGAAGTGGAGGCTCTGGCATAGGAGTTAGTTGTATGTCATCCACAGAAGGGTGAGCATTTTTTAGACAGCACAGAATACCTTGAATCCTCTGCTAAGTGTATGAAACCATGGAATTCGAGAACACGATTATTTTTTCATTTGTTAATAATATTATTAAAACAAAATGTATTATTCATTTGACAATTAATGTATGCAATTGGATCTATGGAAACGTTTGTTGTCACTGCACTTAACCGTGGCAGAGGTAAGGGCAGGGGTTTTTGTAATGGCCGAAGAGTCTGAAACAATTCTGGGGAAGTGTATGGAGTCGTCCAGGGTTTGCGACGAAATTCATTGCAAAAGATAAAACAGAATAGTCTAAAACTCCTTTACCGCAGCGTCAAGTGGCAGCTCGTAATATTGTACGTCAAAGGGCCCTCAAATGACTACAGAAACCTTGTCCATTTGTGAAACATGCAAAATAATGATTTCTGAAGAAATAGAAGACATAATCATTCGCTGCACAAATCAGAGAGCACAAAAGAATACCAAGATTTTAATTCAAAACATCCTGATAAAGAGCCTCGTGCATGGAAGAACATGCAGTAAGCGCATGCTGTAAGCAATTCCTCGCGCGCCTTACTGACAACCATCTGACTGGGCAACGGGCATGCTCCTGGCAGTTGAACGCGCTGTTCCAAAATAAATGTTAATCGATATTGATAAACCAACGGATTCCTTTAAGTTTTTGTAAGTGGATTCATGATGATGAATTCGAGAGCTTGAAAAAGGTCCAAACGGCTGTGTTCAGGGATGCGCGGAACGGAATATAATGCAGCCTTGCGTTTACGTCTATAACTAAAATACTAATACATTAAATATTATGAAACTTTGTATGATTGTTTAGAAAGACCTACACACTATTTTTAATTGTAATTGAAACTACAATATTTGAAAAGGATATTTCGATATCGTGAACCGTGATGTTATTACGAAGCCATAAATGCGATGCATCCGCCCGGTACCCGGAAAAACGTGCTAAAATTCTGTTTTTAAACACACACTGAAATCAATATAAATGGTAAAAAGTTTTGTTTGCCATCAATGAACGCAGAAATAAACAAGCTTTAACGTGATGTAGGTACTTCATTTTAAAATCTATTTAACCGTCTGTGAGATACTAGTCTCCTAACTCTGGTGACGGAATTTTGCAACGGATAGTAGGGTTAAAAAAGGCGTATTGGGAAGTCATGGGGTAGTCTGCGCATGCGCGGCGTAATGAATTATTTACTGAAATAGAACCTCCATTATCTCTGCTTTTACTCATTGAAGTTCAATTTTGACTCAATTCCAATGCACTTCTTTATCCTGTGAAATGAGCTATAAAAATACCAATCTTGGCTTTCTGGATGAAAATCACTGCGAAATACAAGACTGCTTACTCCTCTTTGAGGTTGGCGACGTGGAAGACGGAGGAAATGCTAACAAATCCCCTCGAGAGCATGTGATATCTACCCCATACATTTCTTAATGTACTCCTAACCGTCTTTGAAAGAAGCTGTTCGTGTTCAACTGAAAACCTTTCTACGACGCGTTTCCAATTTAAATTCCTCCCAGAGATTTTACTGTGAGGAGATAAAAAGAAACGCTTGATGGTAAACAGGCGCCGCAGATTGCCTATTAAGCGAAGTGGTGTAGAATATGTGAATGAAAGAGGGGAATCTAGATTGGAATGTATACCAAACTACTCTCCGTGTAATTGAATCCAGATTTATTTATTTCACACGGCGTGAATTACCACAGTGTCATAATAGTGTTTGAGCATTAAATTCCCTGACTACCTCACCCAATCTCAGTGTCAATGAAATATTTTTTAATTATGATATGAATTTCTGTAGTTGACCCATGAGCATTTAATTTTACAGGGGTGATGACATAAATATTTTAGTGGAAAAATATGAGAAAAAATCGTATATTTAATGAGTTTCCTGATTATCCCGCGGTTGTCATTTCACGACAAGAATGCTTACGGCAATCATAATAACGCAATAACCTCTTATCTAGTAACCACTGAGAAATAAATCGTGTGAGGGAACCGGTTTCTGAGCCTGTAAAAGCTACATATTCTCCTCCATTTTAAACTTATATTGCCGGTAGGTCACGTAAGAAAAAATATTGCACTAGAAAAGACTTGTGTAAAGAAGAAGAATAGCCCAGTGGTTTCAAATGATTAGTAGAGGTAAATAATACAGTCAAATTATTTCCAAAAATCGTTTCTCGTTTTATACCCCTCGCAACAATTATTAATTTACTTGGTATGGCTTCGTATTATAGTGTTTTCTATTATTATTATATATTTAAAAACTTTGTTGCAGAATATAATGATTTTTTGGCCTTTCCTTTGTACATTCGCCATTTCTGCTAAATTGACTTTTTATTGCCTCTGTTTTCTTAAAGCAAAGTAATATTTCATGCAAGTTGCGATCAGTAAATGACCCTTTAATTTCCTTGTGAGGCGTCAAAGAACAATGCGTCCAACGTGTCCCTTAAAGTGTGATCGATTGTTCGACATCTAGCGAAAAATCTATCCAAGGGTCTCATCATGACTGAATCAGGTGTCACACGCGGAAAGAATCAGTGATGCGTTGGCGCTCGGTAATTATTGGGATCAGGAGAAGGGTCTTAATGAAGAATTTAGACACGGCCGTGGCTCGCGTATTTAAAAGAACGCATACCAACTGGCCCGAAAATTTTTCAGTCAATATCGTACATTTTCAATGCCATCGCATTGACAAAAGAGAACCTTTTGAACAACTCAACCACTCTTGATACACCTCGCGAATATGCCACTGTTATGCATACAAATATTTAGTCCGTCGCCACGCTACCTCCCCCACTCCCGTCTCCGCTCGCGTGCCTCAACTCCAAGCCGAATTGACTTAACTCCAAGTCCAATTGGGCACTCAAAGAATAAGCTCGCTGCTGATCGAGAAAAATATAATACGGACCATATTTTTCAACACTATAATGGCCGACCTCGGTGGCGGCGGGGGATTTTCCCCGCCTGCTAACCTGAGGGCGGGAGTTCTTTGCCCAACACCACCTGTCAATTTTCACCACTAGTTTTAAGTTTTTTTTATTTTTCGATTTTCCGCGATTTTAGTTTTGCGCCCGATTTCGCTGTTTTATTAGCAATTATAAAATTTCTTCAGTTATTTTAAAATATAGTTTTTTTTTGTTTGGTAAACCGGCATTCATTTTATTTACGTAGCTATTTCCACTTAAAACTAAATAGCCACCGTGATAAGTAGGAAAACCATTTTCCTCTCTGAAATGTTTTTAAGTGATTGATTTTATCCGTCACAAGCAAGTACATTTAACATAAGCGCACTAATTCACGGGTTTCAAATGTACGTTCAAAGAGATGTTACAGTAGGATGGCGCTTATTTATCGGCCGTGGACCGCGTTTTATGAAAATATGAATTAGTACGTGCCGTTGTCCGAGACTTATCTTCTACATTTGCAATACGATCCCATTGAAAGAAGGTATTACCATTTCAAAAACAGCAGTAATTCGTGTAACATGAATTTTGGATTCAGTTTCATATTTTTACGGGTCTTATTACTCATTAAGAGAATTAATTCGTGCTGGAGATAAGGGGTTGCAAGTGTAAAATCCCAGAGGATGCATACTTCGTTCCCTTTAACCCTAATTTAACCGGTAGAGTACTCTTACAATGATAAAAAATAGCTCACTTAAAAAACTATCGATTCCATTGTTAATTGTTCGTTCAACCGGTAATTAGAGGCGCAGGAACAACAGACGCACCACCAAGTTAGAACAACCAACCATTCTTCTCTCCTACACGTTCTATCCTTCCGTATGTTTTTCTTTCCTTCCTTCCTTCGTCTCATCTCTATTCCTCAGTGTCCTCCTTCACCTTTCAGAGATGCTCTTTTCTCTTTACCCGGAGACCCGACTCCACAGAGGTGGGGGGGGATCCCGCCACTGGCCGAAAACTCAATTTAAATTATTAACGCTTTTGCGATCCGAGCAACCGATGTGCACCGGTGGGATGGAAGAGGGGTTGGTCTGGGGGAGAGGGAGAGTATTTCTGGGAGGGCGGAAAAAGGGCTTTTGGGAGGATAGCGGTAACCGGAAGATGGGAGGAAGAGAATGCCTAGTAGGACGAATAGGGAGATGGTGTTGGAGACCCTTTAAAGGAAGGGACGAAATGAAGAATGTAAGACTGCCGAGAAGAAAGGTGGAGAATAATTATGGGATGTCTTCCGTAAATAGAAGTATTCCACGGGTTCAGATTATTTGGAGTACACGTCTACTGTGTTCAAATCCCGTATAGGGTTGAAGCCACTAAAAAAAAACTATTCATGCAGTAAATTATTTTCTTCGAAGACTTTGGCCAAGATCAGAAAATGCTTGGTGAGGAGCTCTCTCTTTTAATTTTCGGAGTTAAATTATTATTATTTTTAGATATCACTTTTACGAAAATTTTCATTTGGGACTTTTTTTCACATTTGGGACATCATATTTTGGATTTTTTTCACGATAGTATGAAGAACTTTACGATTAGTGTACGAAGTTGAAGCACTGGTTTCTGCCTACTGGGTTTAATTTATTTCCGAGGTGTTAGCACAGATATTTTCGAACCGTCAACATGTGGAAATTTTAATAACAAAAAATTAATATTTTTTATTTTATTTGAGTGATACGGTACGAATGGGTGGAGTACTCGATGTAAATTTACCCTATTAGGTACCTTGTTAAAATCCAAAATATAGTAAGTAAATAATAAATTTTTAAGAAAACCGTCCTATTATTTTCAGAAAGTGAAGTAAGTTGATTCTGGTGTGTCATAAGATATCAATTTGGGATTATTACTCATTTTCAAACTTGTATAAAAAATGGATGCCTATAACTTTCACAACACAATCACGTCGAATCTGTTCAAGGTAGTTCAAAGAGGGTACGGTAGATGTGCGAAGCTTAGAAGTATTCGAGTCTATGGGCTACTTCACAAGTTCAATAGATTCCTAACAGTTTAGGCCATAAAAAAACAATTCAATGTCCAATGTTTTAGGGAGTCCTTCTACAGTACCTAATCACTTTTTATATTCAAGGCATAATTCGTCTCAATCCCTTTATTAGCTGGAAAAAGTATTTTTGTTGTTAAATAAGTATGTTTTATCTTCATTATTTGCAAAACGTCGAGTAACCACTATCTCACTTATTCATACTATCATGTAAAATTATTTATTGACGATTTTATACACAAAATTACAGTGCTTAACACGCAGACATGGTATTACATGATATATGATTCACGAAAGTCATCCTTGTGCATAAAATAATTACTGTACACGGGGTTATGTCATTTAATGAGAGGCTACCTACCTTCCACAAAGCTTAGGTTTGTTGATTTTCATTGCGCGGGCTCGTTGAAGAAATAAGTAAGAGAGAGGAAGCTAAAGGGGGCGCGAGACTTGTGTTTCTTCATTCGCATTCAATGATTTCCGATGAAAACGGGGAGAGCGGCAATGTATTCATGGATGTGGATGAGGCCCGAAAAGTTTTCCCGCGCCGCTGCATCCCCAGAGGGAGTCCCGGCATTCGATAAGTGTCGCCTCAGCGTTGAGGGAAGGAGCATGCGGTCGGAGCAGAAGGCGATAAGGGACGCCCTGGATGAGAGGATTCCAGCCGGTTGGCTTATTTTCTCCAGCTCCAATCCCTCACTCCAGGGCTCCCTGGAGCTGGAGCAGAAGGCGAGAGATGGGTCGGGAGAGAAGGCGAGAGATGGGTCGGGAGAGAAGGCAGGAAGTGGAAACGTGAAGCCAGAACTGCTCTCGGATTGAGATCGCAATTCAGATTTCGCCGTGTGATAATTCAAACTTGATTATACTTGCGTATGTTTGTGGAAATGTCTTTGAAATCGGACCTACAATGTGTTACCAGGAACGGAAACGGTTAAAGGGATCTACTCCGACACGATTACTACGGGATCGTAGTTTCAGGCGTTACTTGGTGGAACTTAATTATTTTATAAATGAAAAACTTCAACTTTGTGGATCCACAATGATAATTTATTTTCACGACCCGGGTTTCGACGTGCTATAACGTCATCTTCAGGTGAAGACTACAAAAACTTGGTATTATATACTGCTTTCAGGAAGGGGGGGGAGGTTTGGAGGGAAGGAAGGTAGGGGTGGAGGAGTTTCGTATTGGGAGGTATCGCGTGCTTGAGGAAATATGGAGGGGGAAAAAAGAATCCCCGTAGGTGAAGGAGTGTGGAGGGAGGGGTACTTCGTCATACAACAAACCATAACAAAACAAACCATAATACCTATACATGTTTGGTAGTGAAGGTGGAGGGTGGAGGGAAGGGTAGGATTTTTTTCCCATCTGGGTTGTTAGGATGAATTGGAGGTTTGGGAGGGGGAAAATGGGAGATTTGGGAGGGGTGAGTGGGAGCTGTACAAAAAATCGTTGACAATATTCTGCTTGGAGCGTACACAATTTAAAATTTCTAACTGCTCCAATGCGTCTAATTTGTACCCTTTCTTTTCTACATGCAATACTTCAATTTCAAATTCACTGGAGTGGTTTTTCTGTAACAAATGTTGTGCAAATTGTGACGTTGATTTATTGTTTCTTAGAGTTTTCACCTGAAGATGACGTTATAGCACGTCGAAACCAGGCATACGACTATGATGTGAGCCATACCTTTATTTAGCAGCATGTATGTGCTAGGTGTGGTGACTGAAACCCCTTTTCGAAGAGGGCGTTATATTCAGCGATTTATTGCATAAAATGAAAGATTTCGCAAGAATATGTAAAAAGATGCGTAGTTCGTTCAACATTACCTGGTGGTAGTTCGTAAATAGTTATGAAAAATCAAATATAAAGTTAAAATAATTGGGCCCAGAGCCCTCTTATAGCTCGAAATAAGGTAACATGCCGATGGGTTAAGGTGGTATGAGCAATTTTTATATGTGAAGAGATGTAAGTGATATCTTGCATTCGTATCCTTATTAATATCTACAGGCGAAAGTAAACAAAAACTACATGTTGATGATTTGATTTCTATGAAATTCAATGCTTTTTAACACGTAGCCTGAAACATATTAAGAAATAATTCTATTACCTATATACAGGTATTCTCCAAAACTTGAAATAATATGTTGCATATTAGAGACGCTAATAAATATCAAGGTACCATGCGGAGTTAAAAAATCTTATTAAGATACTATTTTCGCTTAAATTTCGAATTACGCACCGAGCATTGAAGTCATGACAATACTTTAATCAAGGCATCATTAACAATACTGCATGTATGGTGATTTTACCCGAGTAAACAAATGCTCTTAAGTGCTATACGGCCCAAGAAATATTTTTCTACTTATTAAAATGTGCGTGCAATGACTCACGATTACCGCTCCAGCCGTATTAACGGAAAAATAATAGCCGTGTTCCCAGAAAAGTCCAACCCGATTGTTTTCGAATGATTACGTCGAATTGGAACAATGTTGCCAAATGTCTTCCACTGAATATTGGCGGGTTAGTGTGTGTGGTTACCACAACTGTGGTCTGATTAGACTTTTGACCCTCTCATCATAAGAGTAACCGCATACAACCACTGAACTGGGTTAGCTGGGTTATTACTTTGTTACATTATTTGAAAGTATAATATCTGCCTTTGGCCTCATCAAAATGTTAAAGGCCAAAGGCTGATAATGATTATCACATTCCCCACATCACTCATATGCTATCGAAATTTCGCAAGAAAATATCTTTCGTAGCCAGCCAAGTTCGTACAGCCAGATGAATAAATAAGACTTTTAAGTTGTGTGTACATAATTTGCTTCAACGTAGCAGTTAGAAGATGACGGGAGTTTGCTATTTGTAACTAAGCAGAGTGGCATTCTTATGCAGGACATTTTACTTCATTAATACCTGCCTCCAAAACTAAATTTCAAGATTAATAAAAAACTTTCCATACTTTATAAATAATATAAAGTGTGGAAAAGTACAAAGTTTTTTATTAAAAATGGATATCTATCACTTCCACGATGTCAAGCCTGAAACAATTATATTTAAATTCCAAGAGTTATGGAACGCCTTAGTTTTAATGCTAAACTTTTGGCCGGGCCAATATCACTATTTTTTTTATCCGTATGTATGGAGAATAACTAAGAACGAATGGCCACTTACGTCGTTACAACCAATATTCATGTTTTGCTGAAATTTAATAAAATTATTTTGCATGCCAAAGAGCTGTCATTCTCAAATGTTTTGGAAACACGGAGTTTTACACTATTCCTTGATAGAAGGTGGCAATTTTGATAGTAAAACTGCCATTTTTTGAGAATCGTATTTTTTCTCAAAAAAGTATTCAGTAAATTATTGTGTATCATCTTCAGAGATAAACATGTTTTCCAGTCACAGTGCTTCACGTCAATGTCTAACTCCAATATTTTCTACTCTCTATGCAATCGAAGTTTGTTTTGCGATTTTCTTTGTACAATTAACGGTGCGCGTCTTACACGAGTGAACATAGTACACGCGTGTCTGCGGTACCATTGTTTTGTCTGGAGATGGTTTATCATTATTTTCGTTATTATGAGCATGAGTAAACAATGATTTTCTGAGGAATTCTTTTGGCTGCACCCAAGTGATGGCAATTATTTTCCTCCCGCAGGCATGAAGCCCCGCATCAAGAACCACTTTCGGGCTCACCAGCTCTCCGTCTGGCTCCGGCTAATCCCGGAGCTTCACCGGGCCGGCATGGAGGACGCCGCCGCCAGGCACAACCTCTTCCGCAACCACGACGACCCCTCGCTGTACGACGGCCCCCTACGGGCCGACTCCGGCTCCCCTCCGCTCCCGGACCTCCCGGAGGCGGTTTCGTCGCCGTCCCCGGAAGCCTCCGCCCCCAGGGGCCCAACCACGACGTGCGCCAGCGTCCCAGCGGCCGCCGCGGCCGTGACCCCGCCCTCAGCGGCCGCCGCAGTCAACCAGAGCGACGCCTTGGCCAGCCTCGAGGCGGCCGCCGGGTTCGCCGCATACTCGACGGCGCTGAGCGTCACGATTGCCATCGGGTGCTCCCTGCTCATCCTCAACGTGCTCATCTTCGCGGGCGTCTACTACCAGAGGGACAAGCACCGGCTGGAGGCCAAACACCTCCAGCAACAGAGGGACTTTGGCTCGTCTTCCGGAGGAGGTGAGTGAAATCTTTTGCTTATTTCGTCGACTGTCGGTCGATGTGAATCTTCCACGTTGATTGTTCATCAAAACACGAACTGAATGCTGCAATATGTATTAGAAACTTAAGGGAGAATTTAAAGCTCATACTTTTATTACGAGGGTTCTTGAGAATTTCGAATGAAATATAGCATGAGAAACATGCAAGGGAATGCATGTAAGTGATGATGTCCTCAGCAATTTAATGTCAAATTACCCACTTATTTAACCTTAATGGCAGAGATTATTGAAGCAAATTTCACGGCAAAAATAATTTATCAAACTTGTCCTTTCAGAGGCCTTCCTGTCTTATAATTATTAATGATATCAGCGTTGATAATACGTTGGGGATATACTATCACCTGTTAGAAATTTCGATCTAGTTTTTAGCGCAGAATGACTAGAGAACATACTTTAGGCTGTTAGAATGATGACTGACGAACAAATTTTTGGAAACAAATCCCTTTTGGATAAAAATATTTTGAGCATTTTTTAATTTTTAACATTTTCTTATATTATCGTCCCCGGTAGTAGTGAGGTCCTTGCCTATCAACCCAAAAGTCACGGATTTGAATCTCGACTGGGTAGGATTTTCACCTCTCAGGGCATGGTTTTCTGTCTTTGTGCATTGTTACCTGGTAAAATTCATGGCCCGTGAGCCTGACCCGTGAGGCTTTTCTCAGTATAATGTGGATTAAATAAATAAATTATGATTTGTAACAATTATCTTTTTCACGCTGGGCTTAAATGTGTAGCACGGAGGGCAGGGACTCCTCCGGGTGTGTATGTGATAGGTTTAATGGATTGCCGGGTTCATCAAACTTCGTCGCGTACGCTTAAACACCCCAGTAAATCCCTCGCCCCGTTCAGCGTTTTGTCAATTCATTCCAATCATATATCCTCCTCTTCGTCTTTCTCCACCTGATGTGCGGCTGCGGTTCGCAGGCACGCTGGACAAGAGGGGCGCGTGCGGTGACAGCGGCAGCAGCCTGGACGAGACGGCCACGTCGATGGTGGGGACGCCTTCGGCGGCGGCGGCGGCCGCGGCGTCACCTCTCCGCGGCAAGGCGGGGGCTTTCCTGGAGATGGGCGTGCAGGGGGTGGCTCCGCTGCGCGCGCCCCCGCCCTCCCCCGCCGGCATCCCGCCCCCCATCCTCCCGCCACACCTGGCCCACCACAGGTCAGCACAGCACACGAGCTATAGGTGAACCCACAACCCAGTGGACCGATGAAAGTGTGTCATCGTCGAAGCACCACTGTGAATATGTCAATTCGTCTTATAAATTCAGCATCCGTTGATTTACTTTCTTTTCCTTTATTTTGAACCCCCGTCTCCTTAAGTTGTTTGGCCTCTTAGTTTTTATTTTGAATGATGGATACCCCTCCCTACTTATTGACTCCAGAATGATCGCCTCTTTTGATTTATATTCACATAGATAAAGATATTCACATGATTATTATAAAGTGATTCGATAGAGACAGCATAGTGCTCATTTTACTTTGAGATAAAAATGGATGTGCCTTAGTATTCTGGTCATTTCACCTTTCATTACTGAGGCTTAACGTTTTCCTGGCTCTTGTGACTGAGTCCATTTACAATTATTCATGATACCAATTATGAGAAACAAATTACGATTTTCATTTCCTTCTTCACTTTACTTATTTATTGTAATGGATATAACGGCCAAACTGACGTAATTTTCTTCAAAATCATGCCCATTATCATAGACACTATGGGATAACTTTCGTCATAAAACAAGCAATCCTTCTGTCTGTACAATGCATTTAATGCTTACTTAACTTATTTTTTATATTTATTGTAAGATTATCCTAATATCTTGACGGTCTTATTGTAGTTCAGATTAACTATTTCCTTGCCACTTTTTCATTTCAGTCGTCAGGTGGGACATAACAGTCTTAATATGAGTGCTCATTTTAGGGTCCTTTTATAAATGCACTTACAAAGTATTTTCAAATATTTCAAAACCAAATCCACCCTATCATTATTTAGTCGACGCTTCTATGAACTACTGTAGTCTTGAATAAGCTTAATTGGCCTTGAATAAGCCTAATTGGTGATTCATTCCTAAGTTCCTTGAAAAATCTCATTTTTCTCAAAGTATTGCTCACACTTATATGTATATATATATATATATATATATATATATATATATATATATATATATATATATATATATATATATATATATATATAGATAAGTGTGAGCAAGTATAAGTAAATAATACCCATACCCTTTCGTATGTTCGTTTATCCACTCTTATTTTTTCCCAAGTTACATTGTCTACCCCTTCGAGGAATACCATTTAGCATGCAATTATTAGTTGAAACAAGAGCATAGGTAGGTTTTTTTGGTAGCACGATTTTGTAACCTTGTCCGACATTCTAAAATGCATTAACAGTAGCTGTTCTTCATAAACCTAGCTCTAGTCTACGATGGAATGTACTTCTTGCTGCATTTAATTTCTTTGGCTTGTATTTATTGCATTTTATGTGGACACCCTGAAATACCCATGCTATTTATTTATATAGCCAGCGAATACTGATAGATATATAGAGATTGTGATGGTACGAGATTTTTCTCTTCGTATGATACCACGAAATGATATTTAGGTGAAGTTATCATGTACTATTATTGTTTAACTTTAACCTGTGTAGCATGTCTATTAGGGTGTAAAATGAATATTTTCTTTGATGACAAGCTAACTGTGCCTAATTTCGTTCTTTTAATAACTACACTCAAATTCTTGTGAAGGAAGTCTCCATATCATATAAACTGGGGATTTAGAAACATTTTCAATTGTTGTACTTTACCCTCCAACGAATGATTCTCCGACAGTTTTAATTAAATGATATAATAATTTCCCTAATATCTAAATATATCTTAAAGTTGAAAAATTAGTCGATGTAATGAGAAAAAAACGAATTCAGTTTTATGGTCACATATTTCGAATGAGTAACTCGAGACTAACCAAGAAGATCTTCAACCTACTAAACAGCTACAAATCCAAACCTACTTGGTTCATTGAAACTCAAAAAGATATGGAAAACTTGGGAATAAAGATTGACACAATAGATGACCGAACTCTTTTTAGAGAAGTAATTCACTCAGCAAAATTTCCAGAAAGAAAAAAATCGAGGGATGGAAGAAAATGGACGCAAGAACAAAAGGAAAGGCACTCTCAAAGGATGAAGGAAATATGGACAGAAAGAAAATTAAATCAAAAAAGGCATATCCAGAAGTGATTTATCGCACCCTCAAATGGGTTATTCGAAGAAGAAGAAGAAGAAGAAGAATTTCCCTAATATAACATAATATATACCAGAGAAAAACAAAATTATTTTTTTTCACAGTAAATAAAAAAGTCGAATTCTGCGATTAGTATTAAGCAGCCACAATTAGCTCAATCAAATTAAGTGAAGGCTTGACAATGGATGTGATATTTGTAATTAAGTGACTTTTTCATGCTATCACTAATGGCTAATCATTAATCTCTTTTAAACTTAAGAATGAAATCACACGAGCGTACCTGTGTATCTTAATCTTAATGTGCATTAATCTCTTCTGTGTACCTTCTTAATTTTGTGGTGTAGATTTCTGCAGTTAGTTGTTTGCCAAACTAAGTGTTCTATGGGATGGTTTTTGGTCAGACATTGCTTTAATTCAACTCTTCGGTTCTATTTTGCGTCAAGTCTTACTTCTTGCCCCTTCACATGTCGTCCAAAGATAATTTTAATTGATGCATGTACTCCTCTTCGCATGTGTTCCGCGCTCTGTTCGCACCTATGGATAGTTCTTTCAATGTCGCATACGATGTCTCTTTTCTCTTGTGGTTTATACCCTCTGGATCACAATTAAGTTGACCAGCTCTTATTCCTCTTTTCTAATAAATTATTAAATAAGCATATATGAAAAACTTGATGTAGCTCCCCTGCTGAGAACTCGGTTACGGGGAGGGACAGGGCAGCATCACCAGGGGGACCCTTGGTTGTTTCATCCCTCCACGTTAAGTACGTCATAGTGGAAAGTAGACAAGTTACGCGATCCCTATACCATTGTTCTTCTACGCATGCCTTGATTTCGATGCCGCAGATTCTCATGCGTTTCCATCTTTTCTAGCATTGGATTCCTTTCATTTGATTATGAGCACGGGCTCTATGTTAGTGATGGGAGTCCTCTCCTTGTTACTAGTTGATGATTGCATGTACCCCGTCTATGCTAATGTCCTCGCTGTGTTTAATAAGTTTGCCGTACAAAGTAAGACCCAGTTCGTCGCATTTGTAGCCTGCCGCCTTATAGACAGCTTCTACTCTCTTCAATGTGAATCTGTTCATGCTAACGGTAGCTTTCTCTTTCTGCTCCCGTGCCCTTACAGGCTCATCCACGGCCACGGTCAGCAACATATCAGCGCAGCCTCGTCACCTCCGAACGGCTCGGCAGCCCTACACCTCTCCGTCCCCCTAAACCACCCGCCTGTGCCGGCCCCGGGCCCGCCTCCCTCGGCCATGACGCATCTCCACCCCGCGGCACACGGGCCTCACCAGCCCAACAACCTAGCGGCCCTGCCTGGAGGCGGTGGCCCTCAGTCCCAGTCCCAGGGGGAACCCCAGCAGCTGCTGCCGCAGGGAGTCCCGGCGCCGCCCAGGGTTAGGGTGCCACCCCAGGGGATGGGGGAGATGCGGGTCTGACCCCAGGGGCACGAGTGTCACGCCGGCTTTGGCTATTACCCGTGATAGGAAATATAGAGGAATTGAACGAATATTACGCACTGTGTGTGCGTATACGGGATGTGTATGAGAGTGGAAATGGGAATCAAGAACGAAGGTTAGGAGCAGAATCATCGTTCTTGGATGGTAAGTGTTCTACGTGTTGGGGTTGTTGACGCTTTGACGCTCATGATATTATTCTTGCAGCTCCTCGTTTACCAAGAGGATTCGTCATCTGAATCGAGTGTGGGGACAAAGAGTACTGCTTAGGCAATGTAAATGTGTTGGGATGAATAATTTCCCCTTAATTCTATCATCCATTTCTACCCTGGCACTTCCAGTATCCTGTGCTGCGAGTCATGCATGACCGTACTTAAACATTGGTAATTGGTGTCTAGCACGACTTGGTGAGAAGGCGGTTTCTGGGGCCGGGGACGGTCTAGAAAATCCCCAAATTAAATAAAAATATTTCACTATGAACTTCGAAAATGATATTGAAGGGATTCTTACTAGTGAAAAAAGAAAGAAGTTGGTCTGGTATCTGTGTGACTGGTATGCCTAAATAAATTCGGGTGTGATGCTGTGCCACGACTCCTCAGGACACTGTTCGTTTGACACTCTGGGTGCTTAACGGAGTGTGCATGTGAAAAATGAGAAAGGAGGACATTTAGAGCTTTTTAAAGTCCTTTGAGTACTATAAGTAATCTCATGAACGACCCCTTAATTGACTAAGGTGATGCCCTATACTGCCATTCTCACAATTAACCCATTGCAAAGTGTATGAATCATCTCTGGAAATGAAGACATCCACGTTGTTGACCTATTTAACTACTCACTCAACTCCATATGTTTTGTTTCTTTACGACACAAGGTGGAGGTCTTAAATTTCTCGATCATGCCCTTTAGAATTGTGTACATATAAAAAAGCAGCAGGAAGTACATATTCAGAAAAAAAAAACGGTTGTAAAGGTGAGATGTTCAACTTTCCGGTAACGCTAAGGCGGCTCTTTAGGGAACGAGGAAATACACAAAAGCCTTCTACTAGGGATATAAAGGAATACCATTACTAATTTCTTTTTTTCGCGTTAAGGGCTGATAATTGCACGATTTTATTATGAGCAATAGATTTCCATAAGGTTTTTACACTTATTTATAAGTGCGTGGTTGCTAGATTTAATAACGTTACCCAATGCATTGCTTTCCTATCGTGGCTAATAAGGGCTGAATATTGCCAGAAATTTTAATTTTATTTGTCCGAAAGCATTGTAATTTAATTTTTTTTGGCAAAAATGTTTCCGTGGTCTTATAACGGCGCATTCTTTACAACTTTTGCATAACTTAAACATACGCAAGTTCCTTTGACAAAGTACTAAAAAGTATTCCTTGCCTGATTGACTTAAGGACATGAGGCATTGCAAATTGAAAGCAGACACACACTTGTATCAAAATCTAATAACATGGTATTCCCAACTTGCACCAAGGACTCAATGGACATGATCTGATAATTTTGAAACATTTATGTTTTGACCTCATTTCATCTTGTTTACAATATGAGAACAATGATTGCTGAAAAATCATAACATATTAATCTATGTCATAATTTTTATCGTAGCCTCCTGAGAATTATATGATGCTGCTGGATAGGTATCTTGGTATGTTTATATGATATTCATACATCCTCAAGACGGAGAATCTGAAAGTCTCTCACTAAAAATAGGTCTCCACGTGAGAGATCTATGTCAAGGAATCGTCGCGTTTGGCTTTGAAATGACCGATATTCGTGCTTAATCCTCCTAATCCTATGGGCGTTTCCTGGTCTTATTTAACGCGATCGGAAGTTATGGGCCACCAAAAATAGTTACAACGTAGTGATCCAATGTTTTGCAATTTATTCTAAAATTTATTTTTAAAATTGATGACGACGTTCCTTGTTTGAGTATACTCTTTAAAAAAAGAAAGAAGGGCAGAAGGCATTTGTAACCTGCAACTGAGTGCTTAAGACTGTTGACACGGAGAATTTGTAAAGAACAATCAGAGAAATATAAATGTTAAACTTATGAGATCAATATTTGTAGTTTCTAAATGTCTTCGGTATTGTGAATTCCGAAAGGGAGAACCATTTTAAAAGTAAGTTGAAGTTATATCTATTGATGAGGAATTGGAATGGGATGGAAAAGTGCTAGTGCATACCTGTTATTGTATGAAATTTTCAAATACAAACCAGTTTATAAAACGTGTGTTTTCATTTCCCCTCTTTTGTAACCAATTGTTTTAAGTTCTTGTTACATAATGTGTGTGAATTTTTGCTCTGCTGGAACTTGATTACAATGCCTTGACAGTGAAGATTAGAAAAGTTGACTAATAACAACTATTTCTAGCACCTTACATAAGAATGGTAAGTAAGGTGATGAAATGCACATCCTATCGTGCTTTACGGACATTGTATCAGGGAAAAATAACCTTTCCCATGACGCAAGGACACTCCAGAGCTGTACAATAATTTAAGCGAAGATTTACTTACGCCCCTCCATTGCGTATGTATGTATGAAGCCAAACGCTAGACAGGAGTATTGGCTGACTAAAGTTTGTGTCTTTCTCTATTTTGAGCCTATAAACGTGAAAAACTTTCAATGCATTATCAAGGAATACGATTTTTCAAGTAGAAAAAAATCCAGAAAAAAACTAAAAACAATTATTACTACTCTAAAAGTGGAACCTCAACTTAAATACAGGTCATGGTATTTCAAATCAAACACTTTGACGAAGTAGTACGTCTCTCATAGTTGAACGTGTCTTATCCAATCCTCCATGTCCGAAATAGGTTCCTTGGGTTTAAGGAAATCACTTATTCTGAACTTCCAACGTTGAATCGACTAAAAATCCTAGAACTATGATATTAAACGATCAAGAGAGTATTTCAAATTTTGCAATAGATTCGTCTTAATAATCTTACATTCTTACCTGACGAAGAGAATTACTTCCGCAACAATTTCTTTATTTTATAAGTTTCAACATCGCTACTATCCATAAATAGAGTCTCCTGCTAATTTGATATTTTGTAATATTATTCGCTAAATATATTCATCTGAATCAGAATCGACATATTTAAGAAGTAGTTATGCTTTAAAATATGACTTATTAAAACCTGTTCGGGATAATAACGCATTTGCAATAAATTAATTTGGCTGAGAAGAAAATAAAAATTAATAAAAATTTAAGTACTCCACTGAAGTTGATTTCGTCGTCACATTCAACCTGAGGTCACAAAAACTTGAAATTCATTTAAACAAGAGCTGCTCCTTGATTTAAATTTGGCTTTAAGTATTTACAATGCGACCTCAATTAAAAAGGAAATAAGTTCAGCTTTCAACGAATGTAATACTTTAAATATGACTAATCCATACACTTAATTCTTAGCGAAGTCGACACGAAATAAATAAGATCCTTTTATTTAGAATATTCAAGGAATATTTCTACATTTTGAAAAAATTAATCAAAATCATTATACTTGACGAAGAGAATTAGTTAAACAACACTTTTGACGTTTCAACATCGATATTGTCCGTTAAGAAAAATTGGACGTAATATTACACAACATTTCTATGCGAAATTAATATTTATATTTTAGACCTTTCAAGAGAGTATTTCAAATTTTGCAATAGATTCGTCTTAATAATCTTACATTCTTACCTGACGAAGAGAATTACTTCCGCAACAATTTCTTTATTTTATAAGTTTCAACATCGCTACTATCCATAAATAGTGTTCTCCTGCTAATTTGATATTTTGTAATATTATTCGCTAAATATATATTCATCTGAATCAGAATCGACATATTTAAGAAGTAGTTATGCTTTAAAATATGACTTATTAAAACCTGTTCGGGATAATAACGCATTTGCAATAAATTAATTTGGCTGAGAAGAAAATAAAAATTAAATGTTTTTACGATCGAATTTGTTAAGCAAAGACCAGCCAGAATCATGGATTCCTCGCTCACGTGATTACCCTACCCAAACGACATATTTGTAGTTTTAAAATATTGGCTGAATACCTAAATCTATAGCTCTTGTGTCTATGATGCAATCAACACCATCAACTACAACGAATCACGAACGAGGTAATTATTTCAGATATCTGCATACTCTTAGTCCACACTAATGGAAGTATATAACTTCCTGAGAATCGTGCGTTATCACCTGGAATTCCTCTCGTGCATGTCGGACATTACCAAACCTTTGAGAGAGTTGATGAGACAATACTAAATTCCATTGCCGCAGGTATACTCTAGATCATTTCAGTAATTGAAGCGAAGGTGAACCTGCGCCCCACCATTAGCCCTGTATGAAACCAATCCCTAGATAGGAGTATTGGCTGACTCATCGTCGCTCAGTTTTGAGAGCCACGCTAAAACCTCACCTCATCGTAATATTTTATTTTTGCATTTTTCGTTTTTCCGCGACCATAGTTTTTTCACGCAATTTTCGCCGTTTTTCTTTGCAATTTTACAATATTATCTTTGCCGTTCAATACTTTAAAATTTGGTTTTCTTTGGTTTGGTAACATTGAATACATTCTATCTACGGAGCGATTTCTTCTTACAACTAAATAGCCACCGATATGAATAGGAAAAATGTAAAATCTTATTTATGGAAAACAGTTTTCTCCCTGCAAGTATTTTAGATTATTGATTTTTTCCGTCACCATAAAGTACACGCATACTGTCGAACATACACGCAAAGTTAACCTATATAGCCACCGTGATAATTACGAAAAATTATAAATCTTATTTACGGAAAACTACGTTCTCTCTGAAAGATTTTTAGGTGATTGAATTTTGGTGAACCGGGAAATTTGTGCGCAATACGCGCACGGAGTTGCCGGTTTCAACTCTTCGTTCATAGAGATTCCGACGGAGCATTGCATTATTCTTTTATTAAAAAATGTCGCGTTAGTACCATACATGAAGGAATAATGCTTGAAATATGAACTGAGTAATGTTACAGTAGGATGGCACTCATTTATCATAGTGTGAGAACAATGAGAGGACATTCCCTTTGAGTTGAGCATAATTGAATCAAAAAAGAAAATGAAACACACTACGAAATTTTTGGTTTTGCAACTGTCTTCAGCTGAAACTACGATACGAGTCCTACGGTTTTGCGAGTTGTAACAGTATAAAATTTCGCAATGTTTGTGTCTTTCTCTATTTTGAGCCTATATACGTGAAACATTTTCAATGTATCATCAAAGAATACGATTTTTTCGAGGAGTAGGAAAAAATCCAGAAATAAACTAAAAACAATTATTACTACTCTTAAGTGGAACTTCAACTTTAATACAGTTCGTGGTATTTCAAATTAAAGAATCATTAACTTCGCCTCAGTTCCTACTTAAAAATAAACATTTTTTTCAATTTGAAGAACACATATAGTTGCGATTATTTAGATAAACCCTGAGTTTATAAAAATGATTGTAATTCAGTTTATTATCTTTATCTTCGAACTTCTACCACTTGGTTACGTACAAATTTTGGAAGTGTGTCGTTTAAATGTCCGAACGCTTTCCACCCAGTGGTGTATGCCGTTTTGATATGCTGTATGCTGTTTTGATGTGCTATGCTTTTGATATGAGGTAGGCATTTTTCTTGGTTTAAAAAAATGTATGCCACGGAAGTATAGTTGAAATATGAATGAGAGAATTTTTTACTAAAACTTTCAATTAAATAAAACATGTTTGCAGCAGCGGTCACTTGGTTTATTCATTTTTTAAAAATGGAACCAAACATTAGCTTGCATTAAAAATACATCAAATGCACACTAGATTGCACGGTAAACGCCCTCTTTTTCACATTGAAGCATATGAAAAAAGTGCATCCTTAATTAGTTTTTAGACAATCTGGCAACACTTGGCGGCTGATGGTTGCCAAGGGAGGCCTTGTCTCCGGGTTAAGTCATTACGAGGGGACTTGGCTCGCGAGCGTGCTATTGCCTATCCCTTTTCCACTTCGCTGGGAACTCGGGGCAGCGCAGCTCATCGAGGAGGGCGGGGGGGTAACCGCCTAGTTCTTGACCGTTTGCAATATAATTTGAACTTTATAAAGTGTCAGATTTGTCTTGGTTGAATCATATCCTGACATCGCTGCATCGTTCACGACAAAGTTAAATGAATTATTCCCACATGGCGTGAAAAAAGCTCGAAGGTTAAGGTCTATGATTCATTTTTGAACTCCTATCTTTTCCCTTTCATATTGGAGCCATTATCATACCTACATTTTTCAATTGAATCTGCCGTCTTATCAACTCGTTAAGAAAATGTCAGTTAGACCAGTAGACCAGTTAGTTAGACCAGTAGAGTCTGTAACCGGAATAAAACCAAGAATATATAATAATAACGCCAAGGGAATGTTCTTGAATAACGCACCCCCCGCCGCGGCGCGCCATCTGGAGAGGGGGCGAAGTTCTATAATATAGATAACTTCGTAACTTGTACCACGAGGTTATTTAGTATACGACCGGTTTCATCGCATATGCGACATCAGCAGGTGTTTATGTGATGAAACTGGTCGTATACTCATTTTAAATATCTTGTGGGATGTTGCGAAGTATTCTGTATTTAAGACTATCAATTTCCACCAAGTTGAGCCAGTGACATTGAATATATTTACAAATAGTTTATTGTACGTCGCAGGACGTTTGCTTTTCTGCGAACCGCATATATTATGTATAACATTACTGTTAGTGCCATAAATATTATGATTAAAATTGTGTTATTCACCTATTGTATATTTGCACAAAACTACAGAGTGCTATTATACTTTTGTCACGCTTTGGCGCCCATCTCAGGTTGGCGCCCCACGCTATTGCTTGCGTCGCTTGGGCTTAGTACCGACCCTGGTTACAGGATAACCCACAAGCCTTTTGGTCACATGTGAGGGATGCTCAATAGGGCGGATCGGAAAAATCGATTTTTCGCGGAGAAACTTGGCCTTCTGGAAAAAGTTGTCAAAGTGACTCAAAATAAGGCCAGAAAATTTTGGGACCTCTAGGTCAACCCTTGACCCTCGCGCCGTGGCCATTTATGAGGAGGGGGGCTGAAAATAGAAAAAGTCACGTTTTTATAGCGGTTCCCCATAGATTTTGCCGAGTTGCGGCCCTAGTGGGCAAATATTTCGTCCATTTGGACGTATCTGCAGCCGTTAAGCCACAAAATGTCTATTTTGAGTGAGCATATACTGTGCAATTCTCTACTAGGCATTTAGTGAAGTCGTGCTTCTCTCTACGCCTTCTCCCTTTTGGTCAGTGCTGTGGTAGTCATTTTTAGTGAGAATTTGGAAATACGTGCGGCGCTCTTAAAGTGAAATCCCTTAGTGATTTGAATAATATAACTGTGCGATAATTTGGACTTGGAAAATGCCAAAAAAAAGGATGCGTAGTGAGGTAAATTATCCCTTTTTTGGTGTCTCATCGACATTAAACGAATTGACGCTACCGACTTTTAAAAAAGTGATAAATATTTTTGTATGCTTGCAACATATTGAGATCCGAAAACGCAGGCAAGGAGCCTGCAGTGAATCAAGTAGCTAGTCTAGTGGCGAAAAAAGTGTCCGAACTTAGGAAATACGCCTCTATTCCAGTCATTCCGGAACGTGGTGTGATTAAAATGATTTTATGGTACCATAAGACGTACTACGGCTTAAGAATAATTGCAAGCAAGTCTACGAAAGGTGTCAAATTGACAAAAAAAATTAATAAATTTTTAAATGTATCTGAAAAACTATGCGATATTTGTGCGTGGAAGTGCAAAAGAATCAACGAGTGTAAATATAAGAAGGAGAATAAAGTTCCCCTAAATGAAGTGGCATTTTTTATGGATCAAAGGACAAAACGAAAGATGATATCCGGTGATTTGGATGCTTCAGAAACTCGGCGATTGAAGAAAAAACTTAGAAGAGAATCGTCGCAGAGCTTCGAGTCCAAATCATTCATTCTTGAAGAGGAAAAAAGTGAGCATCAAGAATTTTCTTCCTCAACATCCCGAGAAAATTCAACCGACGAGGAATCAGCCGATTTGGACCTCAACGTTCCTCATACGATTAGGGATGAAAATCAACCTGGACCTTCTTCGGGGCTAATGTGTCAACTGTGGCGGAGGAATGTACAAAAACCGGCATGTCCCTCAGAGCAGCAGCAATGAACGTCAGCGCAACTTTAGCCGACGCAAAGCTCATAACTCCGGAAGACACATCAAAGGTAGTGGACCGGAATTACTTAGGAAGACAGAAAAAACAGATGTTAGTTTCAGTATAAGCAAAGAGAGAATAATCAAAAAGTGCAATTGAAGGGTTGTATTTTGACGGAAGAAAGAATGAAACAATTAAACTGGAGAATATAGGCAAGAGGACTAATCAATCTAAGGTTTGAGAGGAACATGTCGTGTTAGTCGAACAGCCAGGCTCCCACTATTTGGGGTGTCTTCCCCACAGGAGGATCTGCAATAAACATCAAATCTGCAAAACTTGATTTTTGTGCGAAATAAAATATTGAACTTTCAAATTTAAAAGTGATTGGATGCGACGGCATCAAAGTGAATACAGGTCGGAAAGGAGGCATCATCCGTTTGCTAGAAGCATAGCTCCGACGTCCCTTACAGTGGTCTATTTGCCAATTACACTTGATTGGCTTAACGCTGCGGCATTTGGTAGAAAAATTAGACGGGCAAAAAAGGGTCCAAATTTATTTGCAGAACCTATTGGCTCCGCCCTTCAAGACTGCCAGACTCTTGATATCATACGATTCGAGCCAATTCCAACAAAATTTATCCTACGAAGTAGACTTGACATTACTGAACACTGAGCAGCAGTAACTTTTGGAAATTTCCAATGCAGTGTCGAAAGGATATTACTCGGAAAATTTGGCCAGGAAAACTCAAGGGAAAGTGGCTCATTCTCGCTGGCTCACTACGGCCAACCGACTACAGTGGCTATACGTGTCCACTGAAAGTCCAAGTGCTAATTTACAAAATCTGGTGTCATTCACTCAAAACGTATAAGCACCTGTCTCGTTGTCAGTGAAGCGACACCATTGTATACACGACGGTGCTGTAAATTTATGGAAACTAATAAATTGGTCGAGATATCTAACGGAAGGTCCTAAAAAAGTCATTGATCCTGTTATTCAGAGAAACGGGTTTTTCGGACACCCAGAAAATTTACTCCTCTCAATGATTTCTGACCATCGAGAGGAAGTGCGAAGAGATGCGTGGAAAAAATATTAGAGGCGCGAAGAAATACGCGTGCGACCGAAAATTCAAGAACTTTTGAATTACTATCAGTTTTTAATTTTGATGCAGAAGACTACACGCTGCTGATCAAATGAGACGAGAACACCGACCTCCCTGCTCTATCGCATATGGCTGAAGAAATTCGATATTAACTTGAGCAATGCTCAACTTTGGAACTCAATTTTTCCTACCACACGCAAGCAGTGGAAAGATTAGTAAAAGAGGTAACCCAAGCTTCATTGACATCCGCAAAAGACGAGGAGAGACAATTAGAAATGCTGAAAAGACTGGAAAGCAGAACCAAAATGCCGACCTTCGAAACCAAGTCTCAGTTCACGCTGTGATAGGGTGAGTAAGTTTAACATTTATCTGCCTGACTTCAAAAAAAAATATATCGATAATGACCTTAAGTGTTCAATGAAAATAATTTTTAAAGACGAATACTTACTCACAGATAAACCGATTGGTCTACAAAATGACCACTTGCTTATTTTTCATATAACATTCAATCTTATAAAGTAAATGCGTTACTCAATTTTATTTGAGTGGGTGGGTGGGCGGGGGAGGTCATAGATCAAGTACCTTGACGTGGTGAGCTCTGGTAACTATTTTTGGATTCTTTCTCCATGTTCAAAAAAAGAATTGTAAAAGTAGACTAAATCCTGCACAATCAGGGAGTTGTTCTCTAATTCCTGAATGATGACGGTGTATTATATTAATTTCAAATAATTCTTCCTAAATTGTTATTCCATGGGCATTATGCTTAATTATCTAATATTAGTTAGACCAACGACGGAAGACGCATGCATGATGAGTTTTGCTGCATTCGCGGCGAGTGGGCAGGAGACGCGAGCCGGCAGGAGGCGCGAGCGGCCTGCTGACCGTTGCGCTGCGACGCGTCGCGACGCTGCGTGGGCGTTGCATAATTACGCGCGGCGGCGCACTCAAAATAGACATTTTGTGGCTAAACGGCTGCAGATACGTCCAAATGGACGAAATATTTGCCCAGTAGGGTCGCAACTCGGCAAAATCTATGGGGAACCGCTATAAAAACGTGACTTTTTCTATTTTCAGCCCCCCTCCTCATAAATGGCCATGGCGCGAGGGTCAAGGGTTGACCTAGAGGTCCCAAATTTTTCTGGCCTTATTTTGAGTCACTTTGACAACTTTTTCCAGAAGGCCAAGTTTCTCCGCGAAAAATCGATTTTTCCGATCCGCCCTAATGCTCAAGGCAATGTATCAACGATTAATGCACTAAGAAACTATTAGTGCAAACTATTACCAGAAAGTTTCGGGAGGATACGTAACCCAAGCTTCATTGACATCCGCAAAAGACGAGGAGAGACAATTAGAAATGCTGAAAAGACTGGAAAGCAGAACCAAAATGCCGATCTTCGAAACCAAGTCTCAGTTCACGCTGTGATAGGGTCATTAGTAAAGAGTATTACGTAGATAGTAGCGTTTGAAGAGACAATGCAATGAGACAATGCAATGAGAAGAGATGCAATAGACACCTCAGGAGTGAGTGGCAGGGGGTGAGTATTCACCAAAATGAATTACATAACGTTTCCAGGCGGCTAAAACTAAACTGAGTTTACACCACCTCCCCAGAACCGTCGTAAAGATGGTTATGACATATGATGGCGAGTTAAAGTAAATCAAAATAACAATCGAGCTGCGGATAGTGTCTTTGTAGTTTCTGGACGTGTTTTAGGTAAATGAAACTGTAAAAAATGTAGAGGACTTCCTAATAAGTGAATGCCATTCTGTAGGACTATGCTTTTCTTTCTTTTCAATATTGGCGAAGTCCCTGTCACCGGGCAGTGCCCTCGTTCAGGAAAATTGTGTAGAATTTTCTTAAATCGATTTGAATGTTTTATACTGAAAGTATATTGTACTAGTACCTTATTTTTGATTTGAGACGCAATTTTTTCTGAATAAAGTACAACTACAGTAGTATCAGAGGAAAGTGCAATTCTTAAATACCAGTCTATTAGGGAAATACTTTCATCCGGACCCTTTTGGCCATCATATTCTGTATACGTAAACGTGTGCCTTACCACTGATGCAAGAGAGTACTTATATTAAAGTTATCCATCTAACGTTGCCCACAATAGATAATATCTATTGATGAAAGCATTGGAAGAGGCAGATTTTTCCAATAAAATCAAATGCTAAACATACTACTGTAAGAGTCGCGCTGACTTGCATTCCCACACTTGGTAGCTCTTGAGCGAGCAGATACCTAACGCCTCGGCATCTCCGCCTCTCACCCCCTGCATCCGGCGAGGACGAGCTGGGAACTGCAAGCTAGCAGAGGCGTGGGTGGAAAAGGAACGCGGCAGTTGGCTTGTTGCGAGATGGCTATAGGAGTTGTACCTTAACGCAAATAAAGTGGAGTTATGAAAAAGGACAAGGGAATGTGACTTATTCCTTAATCCCCTTCCTCGCGCTCCCTCTGCGTTCTCCGGCGAGCGGGAGAGAGTTACACTACATAATTATTTTCATCTGCCCTTTTACATAGCTTCTTTTCTCAGTTAAGCTTTATAGCCCTTAGTTATCAATTCTGTAACATATCCGTTTGTCTAGGAAAGAATTGTTTTTAGGGAGTATGATTTACATAGCATTTTAATATAGATTATAACAACTTAGTAACAAAATATAACTGGCGAATTTCATTTAACAACAACATTTTCAGTTTTTCACTGTTTGCAATATAAGACATCCATTTTCCATCCATCACACACAGAAAAAAAATTACCAATTTCAATCATTCACACGTCCACGATACCATCAAGTTCAACACACACACCACAATAAGTCTCATAACCCCAATAGTCCTATGTTTTCCCACCCCACACAAATACAAACTAAAATGTCTTCCCCGCAGTACACAGTCACTTCCACACTATTAGAACTATGAGGGAACCTCCCGGGGTCTGCCATCCAGACCCCAGCCCCAGTGGTTCTTTTCGACGTCTAGGGGGTGGCAAGGCTCCACTCTCAGAGTGGGCGCCCCCGGTTCGGGGATTCTTCCAAAGAGGAGCGCCGCCTCTGCCTCCTCCTGGTTTGAGAAGCGCAGGTTCCACGTCAGCCCCACCTCATTTCCCCAAATATGCGTCTCGATTAACCGCCCCGCCACCTGGACGTCCTGCAGCCACTGGAATGGGTTGGCTGCACACTTCAACCCGTTAACTTCCACCCCAGGTGGCGGCGGCGGCCCAGGGGTCTCTTGCTGTGTCCCTGACCATGGTTTTGCTGCTTTTCTTCTTTTATACTCCTTACTTTGAAAAATCAGAGAGAACAAATTGAGAATCAACACAGCAAAAGAAGAGAAAAAGAACAAAAATGAAAAGGAGAGGAGAAAGAAAGAAAAGAAATTCCAACCAAATCCGAGAGAGAGAGGAAGAAATGCAAAACAAAACAACAAACAAAAAATATATATAACTGATGCCAAAAAAAAATGCAAAAAAAAACGGGAAATGTTGGTGGAGGTTATAGGGGTCGTGGTATCCCTCCGCGCTGGGGTAGAGGGCTAGACGGTTCCGGCGATGTCCTCGGCTCCTCTACCTCCTCGGGAACTGCTGGCGCGGCTCTAGGGGTCCTCGTTCTCCTGTATCGGTGGGTGATCAGACCGCCTATGACTAGTAGGATGACGAGTCCCAGTAGCGTCCCTCCTAAGTACGGGAGGTTCGTTGTGACGCCCTCCATCACTGGTGTCTCCGCTAAACCCTCGGCCTCGGACAGCATCTGCTCCACCTGCGTCGTCGAGATGTCTGCTCCTCCGCCGTGCGTCGCCGCTACCGCCGCGATGACAGTCTCCAGGTGTTGTTGCCGTTTCGCCGTCGGAGCGGTGAAATACGCCCGGAGTCCCTTCGGCAGAATCCGCTGGATGGAGACTTCCTCTGCTCTCGGCGAGACGCGCTGGCTGCGGTGCTGAAAAAAGGTCAGCACCTGTCCCTCGATGTACGCGGAGCATCCGTCTCTCAGCTGGACGACTCCCGTCCCGGCGAGAAAGCTCTCCGTGACGTTGAGCGACTCCTCCTCCGCGGGGCATCGCTGCTGGATGCGGCTGCGATGCGGCACGCTGTATACCCAGCGGTTCGTGCCCTTGCTTCGGAAGAATAGGGGTCTGGGGCGGGTGATTAGTCTGGTGTCACAGTCAAGGGGTTTTTCCTCGCTCATATAAATGCTGTAAAGGCATGAGGAGTAAGGGTACTCTGTTACTTGTCGTCTCGGGGGGCATATTGTCACGGGGCCGTAAGTGCAGCCATTCATGTCGCCTTCACTTAGAAACATGTGCCGTAAACGGTTCTCTGAAATAGCTAAATACTGTGCCTCCGGAATGATATGTAACGGTGTGAGGGGAGCTCCTATAGGCTAATAGGGCGAATGGCAACCAAACGTCCGAAGTCCGTTGATATTTATCCACAAAATGAGATAAAATATCCATTAATGTTCGGTGGCTCCGCTCAATTAAACCATTGCCGGCGGGGTGATAAGCCGTGGTCTGTAACTTCCTTATTCCTAAAATGCGGCACACTTCGCGCATGAGTTGCGACGTGAAATTAGCACCTCGATCCGTCAGCAATTGCCGTGGGATCCCATGACGCGTAATAATTGTCTCTACAAAGACCCTAGCCACGGTCTCTGCCTTTTGGTCGGGAATGGCAATGGCTTCCGGATACTTGGTAAACGCGTCCTGAAAGGTGAGGATGTACCTATTTTCTCTATCGGTTCTTGGTAAGGGCCCGACTATGTCCATGGCGGCCCTTTGAAGAGGTCCATTTACTTCAGGCAGGGGTTGCAATGGGGCCATGTTTAACCTCTGAGGATCTTTCCTCAATTGACATGACCGGCACTGCGCGCAAAACTTAGTTACGTCCTGTCGCATTCCCGGCCACCAAAACCTTGCTCGGATTGTTCCGAGGGTACGCTTAACTCCCATGTGACCTGCCCATGGCGAGTCATGATAGGCTCTCAAAATCCTATCATTCATACTCTTGGGAGCTACTAGCGGATTCTCCCTGCGAAGGCCCTTCTTATACAGGAGTCCTTCTTCCACAAAAAAATTACTCTCTCTCTCACTCACTCTCTCTCTCTCTCTTTGACACCCATGATCATTCGCTTGCTCGTCCCTTATCAGCTGTCGATCCCACACGGGCTCGAACGGTGGCTGAATTGCTCTCACGGGATTGCGAGACAAAGCGTCTTGTGTTTTGGTGTGTCTTTCCTGGCCGGTGCTGGATCTCAAAGTCGTACTCGCTTAGGAGTAAGGACCATCGCGTGAACCGCGACGATGCGTCCTTCAGTGAGAATAGCCATTTCAGCGGCCGGTGGTCTGTAATGACCGTAAAAGCTCTCCCATACAGAAAACACCTAAAATACTTAATTCCGTATAATACGGCGAGACATTCCCTCGCGGTGGCGCTATAATTTCGCTCCGCCTTATTCAATTGTCGGCTAGCGTAAGCGACCACGTATTCGCCCGTGGCATCCTTCTGTGCCAATACAGCTCCTAGAGCCTCTCCGGATGCATCTGTGTGCAAAAGAAAAGTTTTCAAGAAATCCGGATATCGCAAAACCGGTTCCTTACATAAAATATCCCTTAGCGTCCCGAAAGCACTTGCGACTTCCGGTGCCCAATCGAACTTCAATCCTTTTCTTGTTAATTCCGTGAGAGGTTTGGCTATCTGTGCGAAATTCGGAATGAATCGGCGATAGTATCCCACTAACCCTAAAAATCCTCTAATGGTTCTTAAATTATGGGGTGGGGGAAAATTCTTAATCGCCTCAATTTTACTCGGATCGGGTTCCACTCCCTCTGATGAAATAATGTGGACTAAATATTTCACCGAGCGCTGCAAAAAAGTGCATTTGGCAGGCTTCAGGGTTAATCCCGAATCCCTGAGTCGTCCGAAGACATCCCTCAAGTGTATGAGGTGCTCTTCCACATCGCGTCCGAATACAGTTATATCGTCTAGGTATAAAAGGCATTTATTACCTTTTAATCCTGATAAAACTGCATCCGTCAGACGCTGGAATGTGCTAGGGCTATTTGCAAGTCCGAAAGGCATTTTTTGATACTCATAATGTCCTTCCGGCGTAGAGAAAGCGGTTTTCTCAATGTCCCGTGGCTCTACTTCAATCTGCCAATACCCGCTAGCTAGATCTAATGTGGAAAAATACTTCGCGCCTCCTAGTTGGTTTAAGGTTTCCTGAATATTAGGCACAGGATATTCGTCCCTTCGCGTGATTTTATTCAGGCCCCTAAAGTCAGTACAAAAACGGAGTTTTTCCTCTCCGCTCTCTGACTTTTTCGCTACCAACACTACCGGCGCGCTCCATGGAGACGTGGAGTCGCGGATTATTCCCTCCTTGAGCATTTCCGCAACGTGTTTCCTCAAAGTCTCGCGTTGGGTCTGAGGGACCCGATATGGAGGTCGAAATATCGGCGGATGGTCACCTGTATGTATGGCGTGTTTAACGCGCGCCGTTTTTCCTAACGGAATTCCTTCCGCGTGAAATACATCGGCATACTCAAGCAACACGCGCCGTAGCTGCTTTCCTTCGTCTCTAGGCAAGGCTGCACAGCTATTTTCTAATTCTATCGGGAGGCACTTTTCTCTTTTCCCGTTACCTTCGTGTGGCCCATGCCTGACCACGAAATCGGACGTGATCGCCCCTACAATTGTATTTGCGGGAACCTCAAGTGCTTCCCGTGAAACATTAATTAATTTTATAGGGATTTGTTGGTGCTCCCCGCACGTAACAATCCCTCTTCCTACCATAATTCCACGGATGAAAATTTCCGCGGGTTCCATTAATACTTCCTGTGGGATAACGCATCCTTCGAAACCTGATACGCGACCTACCACAAGAGTTTCGCTCCGCGGCGAAAGAGTAATTTTCTCCCTCACTCTTACTAAGCCATTTCTGTCTTTCCGCGGACCGGCACGAACGGCGTCCTCGGTCGGAGGTGAGGCCTCCGGCGATTTTTTCTTCTCCTCCTCTTTCACCTTGTTTTTACTTCCCCTCCTAGTCTTTGTCCTTCCTTCACCTTTCGCTCGCGTGCATATACCTGCTCCTGCGTTAAATGTCACTGACTTCAGGCGGAGGGCCTGATTACCCACTCTTATTGTCTCGGTTTTCAAGTCTAGGCTCGCCCCCATAGTTCTAAGGAGATCGAGTCCAATTATACCGTCCGTGGATAACTTAAAGTCTGGCCCAACGACCTGAAAATTGTGCACAAAAATTACACCACCTATGCACACGGGAAGGGTGACGGAACCCAGGAGGTTAAGTGGGTGTCCGGTTACGCCACAAAGTTGTGCCGTAGGAGGTAGGAGGGGTCGGTGGGGGTGGGCAACTGCTTCGGTGAGGAGGGATAAGGTGGCTCCTGTGTCTATAAGAAGAGTCCTACGAACATTCCCTATCCTCACCGTGACCGCGAAACCCATTCCCTCTGGCGACCTTCGTGTCTGTTTTCTGTCCCCCCTCTCCAATTTCACCATCTCGGATTTCTCTCCGCGCGTTGGGGGAAGGGCCCGGAGGGGAGATCGTTTGGGGGAGGGCGGAATCCTCCCGACGCTTGACCGCGCCGATTACCCATCGCGTCCTGTGAATGAGGTGAAGGTCGGCTTTCGCGCTGGCGGGGAGGCGGAGGGCCTCTTGCTTCCCAGGGACGTCCGGTCCCTCTTCGTTGGGGTGGCACATAAGTTCTGGCGGGAGGGGCGGGGGGGCTGTTGCCGTGAGGCAATAGTTTCTTGGCAATCCCTCATCATGTGTCCGTTGCGATTACACCGAAAGCAACGTACTGGATTTCGTCCACAATCACGCGCTACATGTCCAAACTGATTGCATGCAAAACACATTGGTGACTGTGCCGAGGGCAAAAATGTCTTTCCGCGCGCTTTTCCCGGGGCCTGCTCGGAGGGACCAGGGCCGGCTGCTAAGCATAGTCCACGCCTTCCCTGCTCGTCATTCGTCTCCTCCATCTTGGCTAATCGCATAGCCTCCCCGAGAGTCGCGGTTCGCGAATCATCACGAACCGCCTAATTCCCTCTCGCAATCCCTGCAAAAACTGCGTGAGAATCATGTCGTCCCTTGCTTTCGCTCTCCAAACTCGCTCCTGAGGGTCAGCACCGGCGTCCGGAGGGGGCTCACCGAGAGCCTGTACCCTTTCCGCGAAATCTCGAACCGATTCGCGTGGCCCTTGCTTACAATCCAGCAACCGACGTAATTTAATTGCCTGTGACTCGCGTTCTGAAAACCTGTCCGTCATTGCCCGTCTCCATTTCGCCCAGTCTAATCCTCCCTCTAGCGCAAAGGTATTTGCAAATTGACGCGCTTTTCCCTTTAAGCGGAGTTTCAATACCATGACCCTGTGCGCTGCCTCCCACTGCCCCAAAGTGGCAGCCGTCTCTATGGACAATAAAAAATCTTCTACATTGCTATCACCCTCGAACGGGTCTATCGCGTATAACAATCCAGTAACATTTGGGGGGGGGCATGGCGGGGGTCTCTAGTGATGATTCCGTCATCTTCGGTCGAGCTACTTTACGTTAATTAGCAAAATAATCAGACACACTACTTGGGAACATTCCCAAACCAATACACGACCGAAACAAAACAAAAGAAATGAAAGAAAAAGAAAAACACGTCTACGTAACACTCTACGAACAATGCACTTCGGGGGGGGGGGGGGGGGGGGGGGGGGGGGCAACTCAAAAAAAAATAAAATTTAAAAGAGAGACATCAAAATTCAATCCACACACACATCATGATCCCGACTCCTGTAAGGGGTCCAAAATTGGGTCTTACATTACCAAGGCAGCTCGTGGTCCTACTTTCCTTGAGGAAGAGGTCCTCAGGGGGGGAAATGAAATCAAGTAGTCGTGGGAGCACGCGGGGTATTCATATCATTATCAAGCCAAACAAGGGGCTTCCGAAAAATTAAAAGAAAACACAGTAAATAATCCAAAAATTAAATCCCGCTAAAGTTGCAACACTTAGCCCACACGTACAGGGAAAACTCACAATGAAATATTAGTCGGTCTTCTTAAAACTCCTCACAAAAATGAAAAAAATTAGAAGCAATTAAACAGATTCATCCCTCTCCTGTTT
Source organism: Pyrrhosoma nymphula (assembly GCA_963573305.1). Classification (NCBI taxonomy): domain Eukaryota; kingdom Metazoa; phylum Arthropoda; class Insecta; order Odonata; family Coenagrionidae; genus Pyrrhosoma; species Pyrrhosoma nymphula. Next base: position 67,831,509 of record OY754333.1, read on the forward strand.
AACTCGCGGTCACTTTACTCTTTCGGAAAAACCCATATGGTAGCGGTAGGCAACTGGTTATTATCTCACATATTTTTAAAAGAGAAGAGAAAAATTTATGGCCCGAGCAATGGAAAACACACCGGAGTGCGTGCAACGAAACGATTGAACATAATAACGGAGGCAAAATAAAAAAAGAATAAAATATAGGCAAATTTATTATAATTCTTCCCAACAAGAAAACAATTTACTTTGTCTCTTCCCCATAAAAAATTTTCCACCCCTTCATGAGCATTTTAATTCCACCCCTTCACGAGCATTTTAATGCCACCGCTGCCACCATTGTCGTGACCCGACCCCGGGCGGGAGTGCCGCCGAAGTTCGAACACGGATACGTGGGATCTTGCCCTTGGTGTCGGGTATCAATAAAGGTACATGGATTGCATTTCAATAAATAGAAAAAGGCATCTACCTTTTATCCGTCTCTCACTGGGCTGCTTAGCTGGTCGCGGATTCTCTGGAGGCGGGAGGAGGGCTGGAACTGCGCTGGCTGACGGCTCGGGACGGACTAAGTTATTTCGCGGCACTCCCAGGTCACTCGCGCAAACGGTTGCTATTTCCAAATCCCCTGAAGGGGGAGGACACTAGCCTTTCGAGATAGGTTAAGAATTTTTGGTAGCCTCGAACCGGGTTTGGGCTATGAACACATGGGACAACAGATTACCACGAGGTTAACTCAGAGAAGCAAGAAGAACAACTCGCGCTTTCCACAGCGTGTCGCTCGGCACTTACACACGCGTGCACTTCACAAAAGGAACCAACTCAAAGTTCTTTTGCGCTTGCCTCTATATAGTACTAAAATGTGTTTGTCCCGTCTCCCGAATGACGTAGAGACGGTGGCAAACAGGGGGGGAAGAATGAATTGTTAAAACCCGTGTTTTCCGAATAACAACTTAAATCCGGGAGACTTGGTGCCCGCGAGTGCTTCGATCATGACATTTGTTTTAGTGGGTTATTCCCGTGCTTCCGCCTCTACTCTTATTTGTCAGCCAGCCGGTCCTTACCTCCCTTCTCTCGCCTCCAGATCTCTTATGCGCTAAAATGCGGCAAAACAGGGCTGTTTGCGCTCTCTCTTCTCCCTCGCAAACAACCCCGTCCTCCGCGACATATTTTGTAAATGGCCTCCGGATTTTGAGGCCATTACAATATGGCGCTGAGTAAGATGTTTATTGAATATGAAAAAGTTAAGAGTGATTATGAGTGATGATGAATTAAGCCATTGTGGTGGAAGGGTTGACTTGATGAGTCTAATCGCTAAGACTAAAACACAGAAATGTGTACAAGGATGTGGCGTATTATGGCGGTTGTGGTACTGGTGGTTTCTTGGTGTTGTATTAGAATTAGGAGTAATCAATCCAACGTAGGGAGGGACGTTGAGCCTCCCTGTGTGACTAAAATGATTAACGCTACGGACTTTAAGGTTGTTATGTCCCCATGTGTCAATCCCAAAATGAGAAATCCATTGATGAAGACCTCTAGATTGAACGTCAATCAATAGTTTTATTTTTATTGGGATTAATGATTAAACATTTTTATGTTTCAAGTTTTTCAATTCAACGTTTTAACTTTCAAATCATGTATTTTCCATTGCTATGCTTTTCATTATATCTGATTTGTATTTTTTTGTGGTTAGCCATTTTGTGCTGTTTCATTTTTTCTTCTTTTTTTTCATCTCTTTTGTCGTGTGCGAATGCAAGTGGCCGGCTGGCGGTTAGAAAAATTTCACACTGTTCAATTTTTTTTCTTTGTGGAGGGGGGTGGTGTAAGAGTCGCGCTTACTTGCATTCCCACACTTGGTAGCTCTTGAGCGAGCAGATACCTAACGCCTCGGCATCTCCGCCTCTCACCCCCTGCATCCGGTGAGGACGAGCTGGGAACTGCAGGCTAGCAGAGGCGTGGGTGGAAAAGGAACGCGGCAGTTGGCTTGTGGTCGAGGTGCGAGATGGCTAAAGGAGTTGTACCTTAACGCAAATAAAGTGTAATTATGCAAAATGACAAGGGAATGTGACTTATTCCTTAATCCACTTCATCGCGTTCCCTCTGCGTTCTCCGGCGAGCGGGAGAGAGTTACACTACATAATTATTTTCATCCGCCTTTTTACATAGCTTCTTTTCTCAGTTAAGCTTTATAGCCCTTAGTTATCAATTCTGTAACATATCAGTTTGTCTAGGAAAGTATTGTTTTTAGAGAGTATGATTTACATAGCATTTTAATATAGATTATAACCACTTAGTAACAAAAATATAACTGGCGAATTTCATTTAACAACAACATTTTCAGTTTTTCACTGTTTGCAATATAAGACATCTATTTTCAAAGATTACTTTAGTTCCACTAAATTGCGTTTACACGCAGTTCAAAACTTTTTGAGAGACATCAATCAACAAAAAAAAATTTCAGAGTAGGGAACGGCGGAACGTTTACCTCAAATATATGATCCCACTACCAGTGCCTAGTGCCATTGTTTATTTTGCTTTATAATTCCTCAAATTCTTAAAAGCCACCTTCTTATAACTCTTCAGCCCATTTTTTCCAGTGCAATCGTTAACCATATTGCAGGTTAGATATTTAGAATCTGCTATGTTTCTGCACTAAATAATTATTAATGACGCCTTGACCTAATTTTTCTTCCTTGAACTACGACCTTGACATGGTGGAAGGGCTTGTGCGATCCAATGACCCCTAGAGCTGGACTGACAGGAGCAAGTAACATTGCTCCTGGTAGGGCCACCCATGCCAGATAGGTCGAAGGGTTGTAGCCAGACGAAAGGTTGTTCCGTGATGGTGTCTCGCTAACAATACCGTTGAGTGGCGGGGGAATACCTCTCAACTATCACTTCCTAGAATATGAAAGTCATTCATAGAGAATTGATTCCTGGCAAGTACGGAACGCCGCCCACGAGAATGGGTGTCGTGCCCGGCAGCGGGGGAGGCAAGGCCTCCTTGGTCGTCATCACACGAAATCCTTGCACAGCATCATCATCGTCGGATAAAAGGGATAGGAGGGAGAAGAAAAAGAAAAAGAGGAAGTGGAGGAAAACAATGATAAAAATAGGAACAAGGAACGTAAGGACCATGATGAGGGCCGCTAAGCTTGAAAATATTAAGAAGGAAATGGAAAAATATATGCTTTGGGATTGTGCGAGGTGAGATGGAAGGTCAGCGGAGTGATAGCACCAGGGTAATCTATAGTAGGGGAGATGAAAGTCAATGTGGGGTAGGTACTGAACATGGTACTGAACACAAAATTGGGACTGAGGGTGGTAAACATTGAACTGGAGAGCGACAGGATACCAGTGGTAGAAGTAAAAGCCCGCCCGATGAATTTCGTACTGGCCCAGAATGCCTACGAGCAACCATAGGGAGGAAGAGGTGTACGAGCAAGTAGAAGAAATAATAAGAGAAGTGCCGGGAATGAAAAACCTGATAGTGATGGGTGACTGAAATGCAGATACCATCTGAAGATAACAATTTGATTATATAATGGTAAAACAGAGATTTAAGAACAGTGTGAAAAACTCGCGAGCTATCCAGGGGCGGATGTGGACTCAGATCATAACTTGGTGATGATGAAGTTTGAAGTTAGGTTCAAAAGGCTTTGTAAATATAGGAAGATAAGGAGGTGGAACCTTAAAGCATTGAAAGGGTTGAAAAGGAGAGAATACCAAGAATGGTAAAAAAAGAACATAGGTGAAGTAAAGCGGATGGGAACAATAGAGAGGAGATGGGAGATTATAAAGAGAGGCATCGCAGGAGCGGAAGAGAAAACAATAGGAACGGTGGAAAAGAAGAGGGTTAAGAAGTAGTGGGTTACAGAAGAAATGATAAAGAAAATGGAGGATAGAAGGATATCGAAAAACGTCAACACCGACGCTGGTTTCAAATGAAGCTGGGACGAGAAACGAAAGCCCACAGCACGTGAATTCAGAGTTATTACTTGTTCGCAGCCATGACCACCTGCATCCAGAAGCAGAGCAGGCTTTTGGACCCTTATGACACCGAACAGAGGTATTCTTAAAGATTTCAGTGAAATATTTGTTGCAAAAGTAACTTGTGCAAACAAGGTACAGAAATGTGCAAACAAGGTACAGGTAAAGCAGAAATGTACTAGAAATTATTCCTGGCGCTAGAGATGTGAATAATGTGATATATGTTCCTAACAAAAATGCTAGTTTGTTGAGCATCTGTAAGCATGTAAAAGCAGGTAAAGTTGATTTTGGTAATGAAGGTTGCATGATTTACAAATCTAATGATGTAAAAGTTAATGGCTAAGTAATTGCTACTGCCTCGGAAGAACAGGATTTGTATAAGTTGTGCCTTGAATCTGATGTTAAGGGACAAAAACATTTTGTTTTTTGTGTTCATGATAAAATTGATAATATTACACGAAGGCATAAAAGATGGGGTTATATAGGTTAATAATAATAATAATCCATAATATGAAGAAACTTGCACAAATTGATATCGAATGAACGATTTTGAAAAATACCTGATGGTTGTCCTGTAGGAAACAAGTTACCATATGATAAATAAGGTGTTGCTAGGGCTAAACATATGCCTGAACTCATTTTATCATATCTATGGACCAATGCAGTTTGATACATGGAATGGAGCCAAGTATTTTATCACATGATCGATGATTATACGAGAAAAACTTGTGTACTTTATTAAGCATAAAAGTGAGGGATTAGAAAAATTTCAGGAGTTTCAAGCTTTTATCGCAAAGCAGAAAGGCTGCAAAATCAAAATCGTGAGGCCAGACAATGCAAAAGTGAATGCAAGCCATAATTTTATGGATTATTTGAAGAAGCAGGGAGTAATTAATTGGTTGTCTGTAGATTATTGCCACACAAAAATGGAGTAGCAATGAGGAAAAACCATACTATTCCTGAACATTTAGGACAATGTTGCATGAGGAAGGGCTAGGATTGAAGTATTGGGGGGACGGTGTCAATACAGCGGTATATTTAAAGAATAGGAGACCAACTAAGGCATTGACAGATGTTGTACCTGAGCGGGCTAGGTCGGGCAGGACGGTCACACCTGCTCATCTTACAATTAGTCCTTACTCAAGGGCATTTGCACTTGTTCCGGACAATTGAAGAAGGAAATGGGATCCAAAGTATGAATAATATATTTAAGTTGGCTATAGTGAGTGGTCAAAAGAATACCGACTCATTGACCAAGAATAACCTTACAAGGTAAGGAAAGAAAGAAATGAAATTTTCGGTGTAGAGTAGTGAATAGTATCAGTTAAAACTTCTTAAGGGGGAAGAATTTTCTTGAAAATTCTCTGAATAAAAGGTTTACTATATAAAATAGCAGTAAAAGTACAGAGGTTGTGTAGAGAGGTAAATAATACTGCACAGAGGTTGCTATGGTTAGGATCTAAAGCAAATGAGCAAAAAGAGGAAGGTCAACTGAATAAATCAGTGTCAACTGTTGATTCAACTTTGAATGGTGATTCATCTGATGAGTATCATCCCAACAAAAGTGATTTATCTTCTGATGACATGCAGATTGGGGAATTGTTTCAAATTGTTGAGACACATAGGTATCCTAGAAGAGAAAGGATCCTAACCTGGCATGCTAATGTACAGGGTGGGGCAGAATGGACTACCTAGTTTCAGACAATCACTGTAGAGCGCGCAGGTGGGTTAGCGGGGTGGGAGTTGTGGCGTTAGGTGGGGGAAGCGACGCCATTTTCAGTAGTCGCCATGAAGTGGTCTGGTGAGCATCGAGGCTTTGTCATAGAAACGTTCTTTAAAAACAATGATAGTGTGGTGGCGACGCAGAGGGCTCTTCGTAGGCAGTTTGGTTTGGCTCGTCATGACAAGGTTCCTGATGCTAAAACCACTAGGAAATGGATTACTAGTGTACGGGCGACATGATCTGCACTTCCTAGAAAACCAGCTGGACGACCTAAAAGTGCGAGGACACCCGGAAACATCGTGGCAGTGAGAGCGTCCATTGAACAGTCTCCATCGCGCTCTGCGCGGAAACATTCTGCTGCCCTTGGAATATCGCCCAGAACGATAAGGCGAATTTTACACACTGACCTTCACTTACACCCCTACAAGATGATGGTCATTAAAGAATTGAGTCCACAAGACTGGGTGAAACGTACAGATGCTTGCAATGCAATTTTAACCTCTGTGCAACCCAACGCTATTCTGTGGTCTAGTGATGAAGCGCTTTATCACCTCTCCGGCACAGTTAATAAGCAAAATTTTCGGTACTGGGCGACTGAAAATCCTCGTGAACTTCACCAAAGAACTCTTCATAGCCCCAAAGTGACAGTTTGGTGCGCTGTGTCCTCCATAGGTATTATTGGGCCTTACTTTTTTCAATCTCGAGGTTTAACTGTTACTGTTACCTCTGAGCGTTATTGTGACATGCTGGAGAACTTTTTTCAACCTAAAATGGAAGAGTATGGTCAGCAATATGACACACAAGCCTATTGGTTTCAACAGGACGGTTCCACGGCTCACCGCCCTTCGTTCACGCCAAATCCTGCAAAGACAGTTTCCCGACCGCCTGATCTCCTTACGAGGCGATGTTCCATGGCCCCCTCGCTCCCCGGATTTGAGTCCATGCGATTTTTTTCTTTGGGGATATCTCAAAGCTGAGGTTTACAAAGTTCGACCAAGGACCTTGGAAGCTCTTAAGGAGGCAATTACAGATGTCATCGCTGGAATATCAGAAGATATGCTGAGAAGAGTTTTCGAAAACTTTTTTGATCGACTCAATATGTGAATCGCTCGCTAAGGTCGTCACCTGGATGAACTAATTTTCAAATCCAAATGAAAATAAAATGGCATTGAATGTAGTTTTGGGAAATAAAAAACGTTTTAAAACTATCTTTGTTTGTTTTTTTACAATTCACCCGTCAAATCAGGGAGTCCATTCTGCCCCATCCTGTATCTAACAGCAGTACATGATGTAAATGAACCAAAGAGTTATTAAGAAGCAGTGGACATAAAAGTAAATGGGAAAAAAGCTATGGCTGGAGAGTTGAATTCACTTAAGGAAAATAATGACTTTACTCTTGTTCTAAGGCAAGAGGGTCAGACCATTGTCAGCAAAAAATGGGTTTTTAAAGTTAAAAAGGGTTAATGGGTTAATCTAAATAGATATAAAGCTAGATCTCCGAGGATTTGACCAAAAATGGGGAAGGGATTATGGGAAAACATTCACTTGAGGTAACGTATTCTACTTTAAGTTCACTTTTCAGTTTAGCTGCTGAAATGAATTGACATACAACGTATGGATGTGGTTGCTGCATTTTTCAATGGCAAGTTGAAGAAAGACATTTTCATGGAATTACCTATGGGTTTTCAAGTTTAAGCTAAGGAAAATTATACGTTTGTAAATTGAACAAAGCCATTCATGGTCTCACACAGTCATCAGAGGAACAATATTAAAGCAATATTTTTCGCCCATTCGTTACCATTTAGAATGTCTAAGAAAGAACTGTGTATTTTGGAATGAAAAAATGATGAGAAATAGATTATAATAGCTTTAAATGTTGACGATGGGTTAATTTTTTCTAATGATGATGTGGAATTTACATATGTCAAAGAACAGTTTATGGTAAATTTTAAGGTGAAATACATAGGTTAAATACATCAAAGTAATGGAGAAATTACATTAGCGCAAGAGAACTCAGAAAATTCAACATAAAGGTTGTATTGATTGGTTCTCTAATATTTCTGGCAGTAAATACTCGACCAGATATTGTATTGTCAGTCAATTATTTGAGTCTGTTTAATAATTGCTATTCAGTAGAGGAGGGTTTCCCAAACTATGCTCCGCGGAACACCTAAGCTCCGCGGAACACTTGTGATGCCTTATTAAGGTGAAACCGGTCACACTTTTAAATAAAGTGTAGAAAAGTACAGAATTTTTAAAATTCAAAATGAATATCTATCACTTCCGCAAAGTCAAGCCGGAAACGTTAGTTACAGGAAAATTATTCAATTTGGTTATCGATAGCGTTCTGACATGAATGTCATATTTAATTCTTCAACTCCATATTACGGAGAAGAAATGCTGTCACTCCATTATATGATGCCATTTAGGTATGGTAGCTTTACGGATTGACAGGTATGTCCTGTGGTTTAAAAAAGAACGCGATTAAATCTCAACCCTGTGCTGTACGGGAAGCTGGTGAAATTGAAATCAAAGCCCCTAAATGAGTTAAAAGACGCATTCGAGGGTTATCATAGCGACGGCATAATTTCTCACGAGCAATTTCCAATAATCATTCCCCTTTAACGTTTGGTAGCAGTACCCTCCAGGCTATTTATCAAATACTGCAGTTTCACCACAGCAAATAATGATGGATTATTTTTGACAACTGATCAAAATAGCTGCTCCTATGACTCACATTCTTGCTGTCTTTCAATATCTTTTGGGGTAGTTAGTTTAGAAGATGAAGAATGAACTAATGCAGTATTAGGAGTTGCTTATTACTGGAAATAGGTGACAGAAGTAGAGCCTTCAGGGAGATCTACGCCTTTATTCTGTATCTCGTATTTAATATTAGCCTTAACGAAAATAAATGCTTGCTCTACATCTCAGTACCAATTATCAGTAAAGTATGCATTAGTATTAGTGTTTTACGTGCTTCGACGGCTAAGGTCATTTTCCACTTACTGTCTGCCACGTGCAGACAGGGTAACAGCACTCGGACGAATCGATCACCCCTCCAAACTCGAGCCGAGCCCAACGATGCTTAACTTCGGTGACTCATCGGCAACCGGTGTGTCCATCGTGGTGGGCCGTTGCCCAGTACGCATTAGATGAAAACTATGTACAATAAGTTGAGAGTTCAATATTGCGCTTCGAAAAATTCACCTAATTGTTACTCGGCAATTCAAGCCTTGCTAGAAAAACAGTCAAACCCTGTTTCTTGGCACCTAGCTTCTAAATATTTCCAGTTTAACTTAATATTAGTTTACCCTCGGCAAACTGTTTTTCCAGAAGTGATGACATGATTCCCCAAAACACTGACAAAGAAAATTATGATAAAACGTGTACATACCCAAATGATGAGACAGTACGGGGCTGGCAAAGTAGAGAGCAGCTGCTGTCTTGTGATTTCCATCGCAGCTGAGAAGTCAGAAGGAAAGAACTGCTCGTTTAGCGGGTGCCAGGAAAGACTCAATCACTGCGTCGAGGAACGGGTCAGCAGGAACGAGCTGTTCACTGGACAGGCGGAGGAAAGTAATGGTCACGGCGACGGTGAGTGGGAGAGCAGGAAAGGGCTGCTCGCTGGAAAGACAATGAAGGCGATTATTACGGCATCGATGAGCCATTAGCTGAAGGAAGGTCAGAAGAAAAATTATCTACTCAACGGGAAAAGACAGAACCCAGTTATTATTTTACCCTCGGCAAACTAGTTTTCCAGAAGCTCTGACATGATTGCCCAATTTTTCAAACACTGACAATGAAAAATAATGAGGTAAATGTTAGTTAGCGTCCAGTCTTGGAGAAAATTAATTTTACCTGCTTCCCGATCCCCTTATACCACCTATTTCACTTATATTGCTACGCTACATATGCGAATTTGTACTAACCTTTCATTTGATTCATAAATCCTTTTTCTTTCGTAAACTATTCACTTAAACCTGTGATGTGAATCAATTTCTCGACGCCATGTTTGAAATACTGACGTTTTCCTCCTAGTTCCCCCAGACGGCGCAGCGGTCGAGCAGTTTCTTCATTTTCTACACTCACCACCTATGACTATTCCCGCCTTCAACTTAAAGTAGCAGCGCTTCACGACGCGTTTCACACCCCCCTCTAATCATCAACCCTCTCGGGGATGTTTTTTTTTTAAATACGCTACGGCTTTGAACAGACTACAACTACACCCCCCTCCAATCATCAACCCTCTCGGGGGATATTTTTCTTTAAAAAAATACGCTACGACTTTGAACAGTCTAAAACTACACCCCCCTCCAATCATCAACCCTCTCGTGGGATATTTTTCTTTAAAAAAACACGAAACGACTTTGAACAGACTACAACTACACCCCCTCCAATCATCAACCCTCTCGGGGTATGTTTTTCTTAAAAAAAATATGCAACGACTTTGAACAGACTACAACTACACCCCCTCCAATCATCAACCCTCTCGGGGTATGTTTTTCTTAAAAAAAATACGCAACGACTTTGAAAAGACTACAACTACACCCCCTCCAATCATCAACCCTCTCGGGGTATGTTTTTCTTTAAAAAAATACGCTACGACTTTGAACAGACTACAACTACACCCCCCTCCAATCATCAACCCTCTCGGAAGATATTTTTCTTTTAAAGAAATACGCTACGACTTTGAACAGACTACTACTACACCCCCCTCCAATCATCAACCCTCTGGGAGGATATTTTTCTTTATAAAAATGCGCTACGACTTGGAACAGACTAATACTACACCCCCCTACAATCATCAACCTTCTGGGGGAATATTTTTCGTACAAAAAAATACACTACGACTTTGAAGAGTCTACAACTACACCCCCTCCAATCATCAATCCTTTCGGGGGATTTTTGTCGTAAATGCCAATAAATTTCAACTTCCTTTACCTCATTTTTTCACTTTCCCCATTTTCGACCGCTGAAAATTCTATTCCTCCGTATTCCCGTTTACATATACTTCAATTTTTAACCTTTTTTCACCTACAAATGCATTTTAACCATTCGAAAATCCCCAAAACCAAGCAGTGTACCGTCCCATCCTAGCACCCCTGTTTCACTCCATAGGCCCGCAACCTTGTTGGGGGGGGGGGGGGGGGGGGTAAGGGCATATTGTAGACGTGAAATTACACATTTATTTACTCAATAACTTTGAATCTCACGACTTTCATTCTTAAATTTATTAAATGCGCATTCGTTTCACATTTCTCTGAAACCATTCACTTTTCTATGTTTCTCACAAAAAATTTTCTCCCTTTACTGGACCCTAACTCACATTTACCAATAATGATAAAACTTCTTACTTACCCAAATGATGATACTGTATTGGGCTGTAAAAGTAGAGAGCAGCTGCAGTTCTCTTGTGATTTCCCTCGCTGCTGTGAAGTCAGAAAGAAATAACTGCTCGCTTAGCGGGTGCAGGAAAGAGTCGACCATGGCGTCGGAGACCGGGTCAGCAGAAAGAACTGTTCGTTGGACAGGCGAAGGAAAGCGATGATCATGGCGACGGTGACTAGGTGAACAGTTAAGGACTTCTCGCTGGACAGACGATGGAAGCGACGATCATGGCGACGGTGACCCATTAATTGAAGGAAGGACCCGGAAGAAAAGTGATCAGCTCAACGGGAAAAGACCGAACACGCTCGCGGAAGGAACGTTGGTTGCATTACATGGGAGTTCTGGTGCCATTTGACTCAGGGAAGTTTAACCCAACTCGTTGGTAATAAATGTATTTTCACAGTAATGAATATTACGGTCCTTACGAGCCGCAACAAACACGCTCTGCTGCCACAATGACGACGATATTCACACGAGATAGACGCCGATTATCGGAGCGATTATCGACATCGTAGCATCGAAGTTTAAAATAAAGTTGTGGCTTGCACTTAGTAGATCTGTTCTTAACAATAATAAGAATGATCAACATTAACAAGGCACAGGAAACAGAAAACTTGCACACGGATAACCGCCCCTCCCTCATTCCACACAATCTGACTACGTCGTCCTCTCGCCTCACTCTCAACGTCCCACTCTCCCCGCCAGGCACACTCTCAACGAGCCACTCGTCCCGCAAGTCACGCACTCAGCCCTGACGGTGGGTCTCTATCGGCGCAAGGAGAAAACACAAACAATGCACATTCGAAATCCCCAGGCGGGTGACTTAAACACACAAAAAATCCAAGAGTTCTCACGAAAGTTTATCATACCCAATTCATGATAAATTATCATCAAGGTTCAAAAACATCACTTTTTAATATTAACATCACCTTTTACAAGATAATACATTTTAAGGAATACTTGCACAAGGCATTTCTGATAATATCGCTTACCACTTAACACACATTTTAATATAAAGATATTAGATTCTGACTCAGGAACTTCCAGTGTATTTCACTTGTCATAAGGTCCTCAGCGATGTACCTTCCTCTTTAAATAATGACTGTGCGCTAGCATTTACCTGCAAAGCTAAGAAACAACCTCCTTGCTAAAAATGCGGGGCTATTAAGATAGCGAGCTTCTAAGATTATTTGAAAACCAAAATTGCAGTCTTCTCAAAACATTGTCAATTCTTCGAGGATAGATGATTATGCAAAACAATAATGACAGAACCTGGAAAATGTGAAAGATTGGCAGCTTTCGTACATATATGCATATACTTACCTATAAAAACAGCGTTTGGTGAGGGTATTTAGATTTTCTAGCAATTTATTCGAAAATATAAATAAATCAATATTCATTAGTACTTGTAAAAAAACAAATTTATTCATTATAAAATCTTTACACAAAACCATGAAACTACATAAGCTGCAAAAATAGGAGAATTGCTGGTAAAAACATGACATACAGGGTATATTTTTTTAAATGTAGCACTGCAATGTCCTGCAAATAAGAAACTTAACCAAAATCGAAAGTGTGGCTCCAAAGAAGTTCAGTAATGTACTGAATCCATGAAAAATTTAGGAATATTTAACAAGAATAAAAAGCAACTGTTCTGGTAAAGAGTTGAGTAACCCTTACAGCCAACATATTTGAAAGTAACCTAAACAGGAGGAGTATACGGATAAAATATTAATATACGGAAAAGACTTAAAGAAAATACAAAATACTTTCGTTACATCACTTGGTCTTTTGTTGATTGTTAAAATTGAATTTAAAAAAGGGGAAGGGTAGGGTTAACATTCAGAAAAAAATATGTACAGAGTTAATAAATAATATGAGTCATTGCGCGCATTTTCCGTCTAAGAAAAACATACGAATGCCTTAAGAGTCAAATGAATGGAATTCACGCTGTACTCAGCCATAGCTATGGAAACATTACGTATTACATTTTCTAAGTAGGTAAACACTTTGTCAAATGTTGGTGTTTTCTAACCCATGGCATCGTGACATTAGTGAAGGCAACTTTGGAATCACAACAATTTTAAAAATATATTGCTTGAAAACCTTCAAATCGGTTCGAGTCTTACATCCCACGAAGGCACTCGTGTATTACGTGTCATGTTTCATCGTTTCCGCAATTATGTACTTTTCCCATTTGTGCGATCTCAAGAAACCACTCATTGACATTTAGGCTCAAATTCCTCTTTAGGAGATGCCGTCATAGGAACTATGGTTGATTCTTTTTGCAATTGCATCGCAAAGAATTCATGGATACTTTACAACACGTGCTAAACGCCTGCGAGGACAAGGCTTGCCTCTTGATTTTGTGTGATTACACATAGACCACAACCACCACCATCTGTTAGGTGATTTGAGGCTGAAATACCTCAAGAGCTTTGAGAGGAATACACCTTTCTGCTAACTCTAAACATAAACCCATCTCTCGTTTTCAAGTGAATGTAATATTTCCTACACCCAACAAATATTCATGAAGTCCATTGTTTGATTCATGAAGATCAATGCGGAGCCAACAATGTCCTCGTTTCCCTTTTACTTCTAAAATGAGTGACATTTACCTGCTTCAGTGTATTCTTCAAGCTGCCTTTCCCGTCTCCATTGCACCCTTCTTGGCTTGTCTTTTAGTGGTACCTGTCCCGCCTTCCCTGCCTACTGTACCCGTCTTCGTCCTCTTGCCCGTCCCCGTGTTGGTAGCAACAGGAGGACACTCCGCTGGGGCAACGGCCGACGCCCCCAGGTCCACAACGGGTGTCGCTCGCATTGGCCTCTCCGCGGACGTCTTCTTGCTCATCGTCGGCTTGATGATCACCTTCGGTTCCACCTTGGCCGCTCCACTGCCTCGCCTCCCGGTTGTACGATCGCTATGGTTCCGGCGGAGGGTCGAGGACACCCTCGGTGGCGGCGGGGGCGGGACCCTCCCCGCCGGGGTCTGCGTCTGGCAGTCGGCCTTCGGAACGGACACCGTGGTGGGCGTGACGGGCGTCGAGGCGGATGGCGCGTGGGTCGGCACGATGGTGAGTTGCGACGGCGGCGGCAGTGAACGTCGCTTGGTTGAGCTGGACGACGCCACGGAGGACGGAGACGGGATGGTCTGGAAGGGGGCCAGGTCAGGCAGCACCTGAGGATAAATGGGGTGCGATAAATAATAGAATACACGTGGATATGTCGAATTCAAGTAAATGTTTCAGGCTTTATTTGGTGAAAGTGACTTTCGTGAAATGATAGGTAAATCCCACACATTTTTATTCTTGCCAAACATGATCTTGTGAAATGGTGAAATATTGATAGTGACAATATGGATGACGAGACGGTCGACAAAAGTAAAACAGTGTGAAATTTACAATGTGAGACATCATTTCACGAGTTAGTTCCTTATCTACGCGTATACCACGAGCTCCTTTTTAACGTAGAACACGTCCATTCCTTCTGGGCTGTACATGCGGCAAAATCGCACAAGTACGTATGTCACTGTTCGTTCTCAAAGTATTCACCAACCAGCACGTTTTACACGGGGCATGTAATCGCACAGCCTGATGTACGTAGGAATGTGAATTTCAAATTGCATCGTGTAAAGCCGTGAATTACAAGAACGCATGCGCGAATGCATGAACACGAGATGGCAAAATAGCCCCTACTCTTATTCGAAAATGATTTCACGCCCGATTGAGAAAAACATGCAGTTTGAAGTTGTGCAATTTCGTGCCCCGAGTAAAACGGCCTCAAGAGCAGGTTTAATGGGAAAGAGTTGAGGTCTGCAGTGAAATAATATTCTATCACACCAAAAACAGATGGACGTCTACCTTTGGGTAATTCCTCTTCTTTATGTTCCTCAGAGTCGCTTCCGGGCCCTCCATCGATGGTTCGTCCGCTCGGTCATCCCTGCAGGTGACGTTGATGTCCGCTTCTCCTATCGCCGTCCACGGCACGGGGCCTTCCCGCGGAGTTCCTGCCTCACCTTCGGGGACCGCAAAGGTAGAGAGCGGCAGTTGTGGCTGACGCACCGCGGAGGCAACCGCTTTCCTTGGCACGAACACGACCACATCCTCGGGGGCCGTGGCGAGGGCAACGGTGACCGCGTCATCATCGGGAAGGGTCTGCGTCGAGTCTGACACCTTGGTGACCGTTTCCGGGGTGTCCAGGATTCCGGAGGTGGCGTCCACAGCCACAGAGATCTTCTTGCTGCCACTGCTCCCTCCTCCGGCCTTCTTCTTCTTGGTCTTCCTCATTGTCGATGCGGAGGATACCTTGTCTTCGGACATGGGCGTCTGTGGTGACGGCGTGGGGTGTGGTGGCAGGGTGGAATCCATTCCGTTGATCATCATCTGGTCGTCTATGGCTGCGGGTGACAGAGACGAGGCAATCACGGGTTCCCCTTCCGCAGTCTTCTTCCGCCTCAAAAATCTCGGGGAGTACCTCTGCACCACGTCATGCGCTATCCATTCCCTAACCTTAAATACAATCATGGGGAAAAGCGTTTACATACATATATATATATATGGAAACACTGCAACTCCTTTTCCAATAAGTTTTAACAGTGAACCACTACTTAAAAGAGTCACCTTTTAAAGAAAAGAGAGGCTCAATGCCACTCACTTTATATTAGCTGTAATAATAGGTAGTTTGGAAATTATTACCCAATTAATGCGCAGAAAAGTTTTCGCGAAATCATTAAGGTATAACTATTATTGTTTATACGCCAAGTTAATTATTGTTATTACGCCAAGCTTCTTCGGTTGTGAATAGAGCTAATCCAGGCAGAGCATAAATGTTTTACTTTTTTTATCTCTTGAAGGGAATATAAATGAGATTAAATGCATAAAAAATATTTCAGCTACTTTCGTTTCGTACTTACTCTCCATAGTTTCTGCATAAACGGACATATATGCACGGACGCAAATATTTGTCACAAAAATTCTCACCACTCTACACGGCAAAGAGTGAATATTCACTCAACTTGAGCGTAAAGAGAATTTTGCATTCATTAGTTTAAAAATCTGTTTTCTTATCATAATCATTTTTATTCGTAAATTCTCTAAAAGAATACCCAAATTATAATGACAGTCAAAACTGTTTCGTGTGCCAAGGACAATGCTTCCGTTAACATATCTTCTCACCAGGAGCGGATTCAGGGAGCCATCTTAGGGATTAGGATTTTTAAGTTTTGTATTATTGTATTGCGCGTTCCTGTACCTGGGTGTTCATGTGAATCTTATGTCATGATTCTTATATTTACTGATACCTATGCCTGTATATTTTTATTATGCAAATTGGCGATTAATTTAAAATCATTAACTATGTGCTTGTTAACTCGCCTCCGCCAATTCTATCCGTGATCTGGTGATGATGGTATTTTGTTCAGGGAACGCAATGATGGAAAAGAAATAACTAATTATCTAGCTGCGTACGCCTCTCTTTATTCTCCCTTACCCGTCATGCACTTGTGCTCACACCAATATACCAGGGTCACAACTCTCATATAAAATTCTTCGCCTGCATCCCAATTTTTTATCGAATTGCAACGGAAAATTGAATTCCTGCAGGCTACGTTGATTTTACGGAAGTCATCAGAAAATCTGGAAAAGTATTTCAAGTTACACACAAGGTTCACGACCTCTGATTTAATAGCGGCCAAAATATTGTAAGATGAAATTAGGAGATTTTATACCAGTTTAAGTAAAAGTTAATTTCGTTTAACTAACATGGATATATCCAGAGATCTACGTTGAGGTCGCTAACGGCACACCTTTTTTGACTGGAGAGAGAGTGAAGAAAAATTTTTACGGCTTTCTTTTCTGTTTGCGATAAAATTACTAATACAAAATTTCGTTCCATCTAAATACTTTAACATTACTCATTTATTTCCAAATACCGCCGTGGCCGGAAGAAATAAAGCGGAATAAGCAATATTTAAATGGGCTCGAATCTATCATGAGGCACATTTTTTTGGTAGAATATGTTTCAGAAACTACTGGAGGAACCTTACTATCATCCTAACATAGTGGCTGAAATTAGGAGTAACATGTTAAGGTGGTTAGGGCATGCTGAGAGATTGCCTGAGGATAGGATGGTGAAAAATATATACCATAGACACCCTGGTGGTAGAAGATTGAGAGGAAGACCTCGGAAAAGATGGCTACATGATGTAGAGGATGATCTGAGAATGATGAGAATAAGAAGATGGAGAACGCATGCAGGAGATAGTGATGTCTGGGATAACATTGTCGGAGAGGCCAAGGCCCTAAAAGGGCTGTAGCGCCGAGGAGTAGTGGTAAAGTATGTTTCTGAAAAAATGTAAAACGTATTGTTTTTTAAATAGCGTATTGTTACCGTTGCACGTTAACAACGGTAACAATATCAGTTTTCGTTTACAACTTATTTCCTGGATTTACAACTAACCCTTCAAGGAGAGTAGAGTAGCCAATTACGGGAAACATATTTATATATTGATACTAACGCCTTACCTGCCACGGCGATATATGATACCAGGAGATATTTACCAGAATGAAATTCAATATTAGCAATTATTCGCGAACCCGGGTCTCTGGGAGAGAAAGCCGTGATACCTTTACCGCACTCTCCCTAGTTTCAGAAAAATAATGTGTCGTTGGAGACCTCAACATAAGTATCTCCATGTCTCGTTGTAAGTTATTAACAAGTTAAGAAAAAGAATGTTCCTTGAAAATCATGTTGTACTGCTAAAATAAAAAAAGTCTTATCTCTCCTTATTTCACTAGGAAAAGCAAGAACTTTTACCCGAACAAGGAATGCATTTCCCTCTACAGGGAAAGGTTAAATAAAACCGGCAATGACTGGAAATGACACATTCACAATTCTGGCGGCGAAGAATGGTAATGACAACAGCACCGTAAAATTTAAACTAGGGTAAAAGGAATAATATGCTCTTTTAAGAAATCGAGCGAGAGGTCGAAACGACTGGTCATGCATATCGAGAAATGGAGGGATGATGAGAAAGAAGATGATGAGCAGAGCACACCACACACCGTCATTACCAGGGATATTGAGAACAGGATAGCGGAAATACCAGAATTATCTGGAAGGGAAAATCGTGAATTAGCGGAAATAATAAATAGGTATAAAATGATATCCAAAGATAAGCCTGAAACATTGAAGGGTATCAATGCATTATTGAGGCAAGTAAAGGGGAAGAATGTTTTAGAAAAGTATATACCCCTAAATTTCCGCAAGCAGGCGAGAGAGGCAATATGCGAGTTGCTAACCCATGGAGTAATTGAGCACAGCACATCAAGATACATATCACCCTTAGTCTGCAGCATTAAGAAGGACCGATCCATACGATTATGCATAGATGCCAGAGTGGAGAACAATATAATTAAACCAGATAACGACACTTCAAGGACTACCCAGGAGTTATTCCAAGACTTTGCGGGCGCAAAGTTAATGATATCGTTAGATTTGACGCAAAATTTTAGCCAAATTGAATTGCTCCCGGAATCCTGCCAATACTGCGCATTTTCCTTCGAGTGAAGAATATACCAATTCACGAGAGTCGTATTTGGTTACCAAATTAGTAGCAGTGCATTGACTTGAGCATGTGCTTGGTGATGGAACACTTTCCACTCTATGCCCGAGCAGCGCTCGGAAAGGCGCATATTCCCGAGCGCACGGACCCCGGGCGTTGCTCGTTCTTACATTGCTTCGTTAGTGTGATCTATTTTGTGACATTTTTTTCAGTAAACAATCGTTTCTCGAGTACTATGCATTAGAATTTTGTTCAATAGATCCCAAATCAGTGGTAGCACCATTCATATACCACTTCCATGTGAAAATTTTCCATTGGTACCACTATGTCGTCGCCAGACGTTTAAATTTAGTTTAAAAAAACAGTAGACTAGATTAAGGAGCATATACGACCCGTAAAACGGAATGTGAACTTCTTGGATGATGTATTGATTGTATCATGGACTTTTGAAGAGCACTTTGAGTACCTAGCCATCGCGATGGCACGACTTAAATCATCGGGAATCGCCATGAATTTTAGAAAGTCGATATTCTGCCGTACATAGACTGAATTTTAAGAGCATAGTACAACAACGGAGGGGAATTTAGGGATAAGGAAGCTAAGAAGAAAATGAAAGAGTTTGGAAAAGATTTTTTATCATTGAATCATAGTAATTGAATAAAAGTGGAAGTGTTAATTTAAAAATAGAATATGATCCAGATACCTACCTGCCGCGCTTACTACCTTAATAAATTTAAAAAAATAACTAAACATCATTCAGGAGCTAGTACTCCACGCATAGACTTACCTTGGTGTGCGGGTCCATGGTGCTGGCGCTGCATTGCCTCGCCAACCACCGCCTCCTCCGCTGCACCTCCGCCTCTGCTTCATCCTCCTCCTCCTCTTCCCCCCGCGGTATCTTCTTTTTTCCCTCCTCACCCTTGCCTCCTCCCCCAAGCCTCCTCAGGGCCCCCAGCAACGGCGTCGCCGTCGACCTCCCCTTGCCCTGCTTCTCGGTAGACGCCGCCGCCGTCCCCGGTGACTTCTCGTCCGCTGGCCCGGTCACGTCGGGCCGACCACCGGCCCTCCTGGGCGCCAGAAGCTTCCGGATCTTGTCCCGCTGGTAATAGAGGCCGACGAACACGCAGAGGTTGACGGCTAAGAAGCATGCGCCGACGATCACGATGAGGTTGAACGTGGACGAGTCAGCGATTCCGGCCGGCTGAGGCTCCTCGGCCTCCGGAGGGATGGTCGTCTCTTCCGGGCCGGACCACGGACGGTGCTCCTCGTACAACTTGGTGGGGGCAGGGGGGTAAGGTGGGTACGGGATCCAAGGGGGTCGGGGTCTGCTCGGGGGGATGATGGGGGGAGGGAAATCGGGTGGGTCCCAGATGGAATCCTTTTCGTGGTTCGGAGACTTGGGGAAAGGGTTTGGTTTGGGGTAGGGATTTATGGGCTCTGTGTGGACCCCCATGGAGTTGGGATCGGATATCAATCGAGGTATTTCCTTGTTCCAAAAGTCAGTGGCACGGCGGCGGTAGTGGCGACCAATTGACGGGGGAATTCCTGGAACGTACGAATTAGTTTTTACACCGAGAAAAGCCACAGGTCAGTTGCTGGTTTTTACGGATCCCTACACTCACCAAAGGTGTCCTTTAGAGAAGTTTACATAAGAGCGTCAGATATATAACAGAACCAGTTCTCATTAGAATCGGGTTGTACTTTTTGGAATATAACTCTGAATGTAGTACGGTGAGTGGCTGAAATTATCGTTTCCTTGGAAAGATGATAATATTTTATTTATCACTTGGCGATATTCATCAATTTTTATGTAAAGTGATATCTCGCTCAAACTAAGATATGACTGAATTTGTAAGACCAAGTTTGCAATAGGTGGCAACGGAATTCATTTCTGGAACCAAGATGACGTTTAAGTCCCTACTGAGAAACTAACATTTAATGAGTTAAAAAAAATTATTCACAATTTGGATGGTTATCATACTGTTGCATTGCAAAAAAACGAAGCAAATACCCAACTAGTGATGTTTTCCTATAGAATGTTTGCTACTCTCCGATAAATCTGCGTACAGATAAATTGCCTCACCATCGCACAAAACATAACTCACCAAGCAATAGATACGTTTGGTTGACCGTATCATACTCCGGCCAGTCAATTTGATACTGCATCCACTCCCTCTTGCCTTGCGTGGAAAAGGTCTGGCGTCGAGGAGCATTTGGATTCCTACATGGTAGAATTAGAAATATATATGGGTTACTTTAGCTAACAAAATAGTGGCAACGCATAAGAATGATAAATATTTACCACAAAAATAAACACAAAAGGCAAAGGAGATGATAACACCGTAGAAAATGTTGTTGTTAAATTAATTTACCGGTAAATGGTAGGTATTATTGAAATTCAGTGGAAATCCTCCTGATTTTTTCAAGTGTAGTATCTACCTCTGACATTTATTTCTTCACCCCAATACGACCTAGCTTTCTTCATCCCGTCCATAAAACCAATTCTCTTTCTTCCTTTTCCCCGCTTGCCCAACACTCTTCTTTCTATTACGGTCTTAACCCATAGCCCCTCATAACCGCTTCCAGCCACCTACCCTATCTCACCCCTAATCTCATCCAGCTGTTTCCTCACCACACCAACAATTTCAAGCACTTCCTCGCTTGTCTTCCTTTGCGTCCATCGCACGTCCTCCATGCTCCTCCATACCCACATCTCAAACCGCCAAAGAAAATTGACAGCCTTATTTATTAACTAGATATCAACGAGGTAGTACGATTTCTAGGAAGTAAAAAATTAAAATATAAGAATACCTCAAAGTTTGATGGCGAAGTCGCGCGTTAGCGATAAATTCGATAAACAGTTATAAATTAATTTGAGGAAATTAAAACATTAATTTAGTTATTCATTCATTTAAGTAATTAATATAACATTAATTTAGTAATTTGCATTTTAGGCTCATAATATTTAGTTCATTAAAACCAAAATTGTTTGCAAAAGAATGAAACACGCTTTAATCACATAGATCGGCAGCATTCCTCCAACACCAGATGAAGGCAAAACACGAAAATTTTCACAACAACAACATTCCAACAATACAATAGCGTGACAATCGCAAATGGTTTGACTTCATCTTTCACTCCAAGCATGAGAGATTGCCTCATAGCTAAGCCTGAGACAATCAAATATCCTTCCCGAGTTGTTAAAGGTTTAGTAAGAATTAGTAGCAATAGGCGTATATGTACACAGTAGATGTGTTTTGGCCGACGAGCTTTTAGAGCACAGCTCTTGATAGCACTTACTTTAACAGTTTGTCAACACTGAGAAAGCTAGGCACAGCTGGAAATATTTGAACTACGTGCCAATGGAAACAGAACAAGTCAACTACATCAATGATGAAAGAAATCAATCCGGTAGTTAATAAACTCAAAGGATATAAGCTATGCAAATGTGTCAAATTTGTGTCAAATTCATATTTTTAATCGAGAAATTTAAGACTTGGAGCATGAGATAAACTTAAAATTATAAGAAGGACCAATGAGAAAATAAATAACCAATTGTCTGAAAAACTAAACATTCAAGTATTTTAAGTTGCATCAAATTTCATTCCATTTCAATTTCAATACATATTTACTTACCATTTCTTCCGTGGTCCCCGCTTATTCACACTGAAGTCTAATTACAAAACTTCAAAGCTTTTCTTCTTTCTCCTGTCATTGGCCTTAGATGGCTACACCAGTTGAGTGTATTTTCGGATTTTTGTTTGCTGAAAAGTTTTTTCTGTTGTCACATGTTCCCTAATGCGCTAACGCAACACTTGTAATGCTAACCCACAGAATGTCCTCTATTA
Source organism: Pyrrhosoma nymphula (assembly GCA_963573305.1). NCBI lineage: Eukaryota > Metazoa > Arthropoda > Insecta > Odonata > Coenagrionidae > Pyrrhosoma > Pyrrhosoma nymphula. The sequence goes on from OY754333.1 coordinate 67,853,998, forward strand.
CGATAAGTCGAGAATTTATGGAGGCATTTAACATCAGTTTTTATCCAAATTTCAGTTTTAAAGAAAGAAATTTAAAATAGAAGCCTTTTCCAGTTTACCATTAATAAAATACGTTTACCAAATATAAGAGCCTGAATCAAAATTTCCGTCACAAACCGCGGAAAATAGAGTAGGGGAGAAAATTAGTTCTAAACATATCTCGGAAAAGTGGCTTTCGCTGGGGGACACACACGAAAAATCCAGATGAAGAAAAGGGAAAGCAATATCTGGAGAGAAGTCGAAGTGAAGTGAGTTAGAATAGGTACGCTCAAGCGAGAGTTTTACAGCCCCCCCAACCAACACCTCTTAAAGAGTTCTGAAAGTCCAGCCCATTGTTAAGACGGAGGAGGCGGTAGGAGAACGCCGGCTTAAAGGAGGGTAAACCGGGCAGGAAGGAGTGCAAAGCGGATGGCAGTGCCGAGGGAATAGAGATGCGAGAAAGGAAGGCGTAAGCGATTTTGATTTCAACTGTAATCGGTCACGTACCAGATGGGAGGCTTGGCGGCTCTGTATAGTTGGGCCCCGGAGAGGGTGGGCGGTCGGAGAATGTTGGGGAAGAGGTTCAGGGAAGCGGGTTGTGGAGAAGGCAAGAGGGCAGAGAAAGTTGGCCGAGCAGACCTCAAAAACCCCCAACCCCCTGCCCACTTTCTGTGCCTTTAATCTCTGCCCATTTATCACTCCTTTTAACCACGAGTTCGTGAGTTGACCAAGCAAGCGCTCTGGTTCCTGATTCCAAGGATATTTGGTCAACAGAGGGGTGGGTGGTGAGTCTTCTTCGTGGACGGGTAAATTCCAGCAAAGAAGTTATGAAAACCAAGTAGCCGGTTTTTTAAGGTAGTCAAAGAGAAAGACAATGAAATCAAGCCAAATATGTAATAACTAGTTAGTTATAAGGCGCTTAAGGCGCCCATAGATGAGTTACATGCTGTGCTCGCTAAATTATTAAAATTCCTTATTTGAGGTACGCAAATTTTCCAAACCAAATCGCCCTTATGTAAATATAACGGCATTTTTAAATTTAAGTGACTGCGGCTCAGTCTAACTCGTTTTGCTCCCCGGAATTAATGAGTGTATCTTTAGTGTGTTTAGAGTGTAGAGAGAAAATATTTGCGTGAAAATATTTTTAATGGAAGTTACTATGGAGAACTATGAAATAAGAGAAAAATATGTTTACCACACCAGAGCATCAAACTCGATACCTTCCCAGACACAATCCACCACCTTATCACCGGTCTACCGCCTCTATGAATGAATAGGTTAATCACAGGAATTAAATTCGTTTCCATGACTCTGGCTCCATCTTACAGCGTTACGGAGTCAGCCCGTCAGTCAGTGATGGTTGTATATACACTAATGCAATACGAATGCACAAATTATGTAATACTTAGTAACGTGCAATGGTGTAAAGAAATTCGCCGTGGTCAAATGATTTTTCTTGGGTGGGATTTAACCTGGGTCTCCCAATTGCCGGTCAGGTGTGTTAGGCAGTTACAATACCAATCCATCTGAATTCAATGAGAATTTCATCGGGTGTTTATGCGAACTAGATGTTTAAGTCTCAAGTACACATTGTAGCACAGGAGACATGGTCGTGATCATTAAGTCACAGTGGCGGTGGATAAGCCTAACATCGTCACTTTAGAAAAACCCCCGCTGAAGTTCACCTCGAATTAAGATGGATTGTTGATGCAACTGGCTAACACAGATGGCCGGCAATTGGATCTCAATGCTATTTTTTCAGAGTAAATTTCATCCCATTTGGTGAATGAAGTAAATGTTTTCCTATTTCAATGACGGCACAATAATATCTTAATTTAGTTCTTAACTAGTTCACTCTATTATGACTGACGTAGTTATAGGAGTTGTTTGCATAATTTTACTTTCTAAAGCTTTTATTTCCAAGATATCTTTCAGGTCTCTAATTAATGCCAAGCATATTACGAAGTAGAAGTTAAATAAATCCGGAAAAACAACCGTGATATTTACAACAACGCAAAAGCCCATTTAATGCATAATAAATTGTCTCAGGGTTAACTTTGTGGAAGTAAATCATCATCGCAAGAAAACAAAACAAAGAGAACATTTATCCACACATTTTTTATTATTGATACCTAGGCTTTAAAAAGAAATCGTCACTTTTTAAGGATTTTAAACCTTGAGAATGATGTGACCAGTTGGAACCTAGGTTTTTAGTAAGAAAAAAAGTGTGTTTAACTAACAATTTTATTTTTCTTGTCTTACGAAAATTGTTTGTGTTGATCTATAAAAGAGCGCACTTCATTCATTCCACATTAATCCATAGTACAAACCTTAAATTGACGAGTTTGCGTTTATGAGAAAAATTGGCTGATTTTAATACGTTTCTACTTTCTGCCATCATGAATCAATCACCTAACATATCCGTAATATTTATAGACGTGGTGATGTACCCCCACCGTATACCTTCAAAAATCATGACGTGGCGACACGGGAAAGTGCACTCCAACATCGCCCACAGAATAATTAATTCCAGATTCCAGAAAATATGTACCAGTGGGAACATATTTTCTGTTACCAGTATGGCCACCCAGATAGGTTGACGGATGGTTAGCCATGTCCATATATGAGGTCCACGGAGTGTTTGTTCATGAGTGAGGTGCCCACGAAAGGAAGGCAGATTTCTATGCGGCGAGATCTTAATTGATATTATCTACATTGACGAAATAAATGTCTAGTGATTGCTACCTGACATAACTCCTAGTGTTAATTCTGAGAAACATGGTGGTGGTGCTGAGCAACAGAAGGCGAAGCCTATCAAATACGAGATCCTTCGCACTTGAAGGGATTCATCATCGGCATTGAGGCTCACGTGGTGGTTAGCATGTAGAAGCAGGGATAAGTGAAGCAGATATTAACACTTTGAGTGTTGACGACGTCATTTTACGTTGCCGTAAATATCCCGAGAACTGCTGGCAAACTAATATTACGTTCCTTTTTATTTGAAAAAAGATGTTTGGCATATATTATATAGGCATAATATAAAATATTTGCTTCCATTCGTGGAATAATTCGACTATTAAAAGTAATAAACTTGAAGTTTTAAACTGAAAGACTATAATTTTCATTTTCCTGTTTTTTTCACGGAAAATTTACAAAAATGCCTACAAATTAATAAAAGCAGCACTGCTGTAGCAGAAAAAAACATAAAATGGCCAGCACTCAAATTATTAAAAGAAAGCAGTTAAAATAGGACCTTTGTTAAGGGCAAGGAAGTTATAAAATTTTAAGCATGACACAACAGAGAAAATTTTGACGTGCGAGGTTAGACTGAAGAACAATTGAAATTAAAATTACTTACGGCAATATCTCGTATATAATCTATACAACTATGTATTAAGCAATTTCATACTTTATGTTGATGACCTTTTCTGAATATTATTCCACCACCAGTTAAAATTGTTTAAAAACCAATATGTTCACCAGATGTTTGTTTTTTAAATCACGTACGGTCTTATGGTTGAGTATTTTGAAGGCGGCATTGCACACTTGGATACGCAAGGGAAATCTAATGATGCCTTTTTCAGTGCCTTTCATTGCCTTACCCAGTCTTGGCGAAGTTCGTCCAGAAGGTCATGACAGCCTCCGCGAATAGAGTCTCCTGAGCGTTGTACTTTTGCGGGAAGTGCGTCGGTATCTCACCCCAGCTGTCCAGCGGGGCTCCAAAAACATACGGAAGCTCTTCCCCAGGAACGCTGCCTAGTGCCTGTAACGAAGTGGTACATGTAAAATCACCCTATATGAGTTTACAACATGCAGACAACAAAAATAAAACACGCCACCAATGTATGGTACTTTAGGTACTATTGTTTGGTACTATTTGGTACCATTACTCTTCCATCTGGAATAACTTCGATGTTAAACTATTCATTTCCTTCGTCTTGTGGATATTGAATCTCATTCCTCAAACATGATCTAAACGAAATGCATGATTCACTGATTCCCATTTTGATTAATGATTTTATTCACTTTTCTATGATGAAATGGGTAAAATCAATGTGCCTGACTTATCAAAATAAATCAATATATATATATATAATCATGGTACTTAGGAGATTAATATTTACAAGGAAGGAATGGTAATTAAAAGTTATAAGGAGGAATGAGTTTCACAGTACGTGAAAGTTGGTTCATTTTGGGTTTTTACTTTGAAACTATGAAGTAAGAAATATATTATAAAAATGACAATTCATACCTAATACCACATTGATGAGAAATAATCAGGCATACCAGGGTAAACAAAATGTTATATCATTACGATAGCGGATTTCTTGAGGGAAATCATTGATGAAAACATTCACGATTAAAATGGATAGGTAAATAAGTACTTTTGAAATGCAGGACAAGGGAAGACAGAGAAATAATATATCAAATAAGTGGTTGAAGCTTAATTATTATTATCACTTAATATCATAAACGACACTATTTGTTTCACAATAGAAGTAGAAAACATGGAAAAATTCCATATTTGGACGTATTGGTGCAAAGGAGAGATGATGGAACACTGGCAGATGCGGTGTATAGGAAACTCTCTTCCACCAACCGGTACTTCAATGCAAATTCACACCATCATCCTGCACAACTAAATGTAGTACTTAACACCATAATCCGGCGTTCCTGCAGAATGAGTGACAAGACCAACTTTCCGGCCGAAATACAGAAAGTGGAAGCCGTTCTACGGCAGAACGATTATGACAAGAGTCTCCAAAACATTTTATAAAAATCATGAAAATGGATAAGAACGGCTCAAAAGAAGAAATTGGGATTCCGGACGCTGACAGCCTTGCAACCAAGAAAGCCTTTCTTCCTTACATCCAGGGCATTACGAATAGAATAGGAAACATACTCCGCAGGCATGAAATAAAAACTGTGTTCAGGCCACATTTAAAAGTTATAAATTGCCGGAGTAGTGTGAAGGACACACAACACCATTTTATGTGGAAGGAGTGTATGAGATACCATGTCAAACCTACGGGAAGAAATACAACGGCGAGACCGGACGCTCCATCAAAACCCGTTTAGAAGTACACCAGGAGGCTATTCGACTGGGACAACCCTTAAAGTGAGGTGTAGCGGAACATGCAACCTCGGAACACCCGATTGACGTCAAACAAACAAAGATAATCGTGAAGGTGAAAAACTTCAAGCCCCGGCTGCGCCGCGAAGCCTGTTGCTCACGGTAAAATTTTCGGTAAAACGTTTTATAAAATCGACTAATTTTATAAAAATGAGCTTGGTAACGATAAAACCGTTTTATAAAACCTTGTTTTATAAAACGTTTTATGGAATAGGACAGGTTCTATTTCCAAAAAACAGTTTTATGCAACAACCAATGAGACATTCCGCTCATCGCGTTGATAATAATCTCGTATCCATGGGACGCCAAACAAGGAAAACGTAAACAAATACGGCTGGAAGTTCATGGAACGTTGTGGCAGTATCCTTCTTGTTAGAAGAATGCGTTAGAGCCTTATCACCGTTGAGTGTGATCAGAAAGTAAGTAAATAAACAATACATATAGTTTTTAACCTAATAGTCATCCAAAAGGAGAATGCATTTATCACTTCACGTATTCGCAAAGCGTCTCATAGATGGCAGGACATTGCGGTTTTATGAATAGTTTTACCGTGATCAAGCAAGTACGTTTTACGTACGATTCATAAAACTTTCAATACCAATTTTTATAAAACTGTTTTATGGAAAATTTTACCGTGAGCAACAGGCATTAGGCACATGGATGCGGACGATCCGCGCTAAGCGCGCGGACAAAGTTCCGTTGTCAGTATTAGAGATATGAAAACGTAAACAAAACTACAATAGAGACTGGAGCCTCAAAATCAGACACACGTTGGGCTTGGCTTTGAACTTAAATAAAAATTCAATGAATACTACTTCCACCCCTTCCCTTCCCTACTCCCTCCATGAACCATAATATAATCTCCCAAACTCGACAGAGGCCTCACTCCCTTAGATAAAGTGATCAGCAACGGCCACGAAACGTCGGGTAACACACCTGAATAAGTACGGGGGGTACACGCGAACAGCAAACATACAGGTATCAAATTTGGTTCAACATGACTTTTAATATTTTAATCCTGAAGTTAGAATAAAGTTATGATATTAAAAATGCACACTGTCAAATTGGTTAAAAGTACTACGCTCAAAAATGTGATTAAGGGGGATGAGAGTAAATTATCTGAAAAGGAATCAATAATGGTGAAAATTAATCAGAGGATACAATATTATTCATGGGAAACCAATTAGCATTGCTTATTGACGGAAAATTATCGACAAGATTTGAATAAAAAGCAATCCAAATACTTTTTATCTATAATTATTGTAGTAACGCGTCACTTATGGATTGGTAGGCATTGATATGTGACGGAGAAATTAACATAGCTCTTTTTTATAGCCCTTGACGAAACAAGATTATGAATTTTTCCAATCATTGAAAAAATGATGTGGTACGCAGGCACGCGCACGGGTGAAAATATATACATCAAAGACGGTGAAATTTGCCATGAAAATATTATTTGGTTTGACAAGGATTCGAACCCTGATCTCCCAATAGCCGGTCAGGTGTGTAAGCCAGATACAGCACCAAGCCATCTTTATTCAATGCGAGATTCAGTGGTGGTTTATACGAAGAAGTTGTTATCGCCCGCTGTCTACATTGTAGCACAGAAGACATCGTAAATGTTATGTCACAATCATGGAGAAAAAACACAACTTCAATCATGGAGCCCAACGGAGAATAAACATAACTTCAATCAAATCAACAACGCGGAGAACAAATTGTTCATATAAACCCCTCCTGAAATTCACCTTTAAAGGTAGCTTGGTGGTGTTATTGGCTAACACACCTGACCGGCGATTGGGAGATCCGGGTTCGAATCCCGGTCAAGTAAAATATTATTTTTCACGTCAATTTTCACCGTCTTTGGTGCATAAGTATGATGTTGAGACTTTTACTCTCCATGCGGTACTCACTCCGGGATAGTCCCCAAACTTCGTGCGGTGTGAGAACACGTAGAAATAGGACTTAGGGTTGACGGCGGAGTGGAAGTCGGCCGTCTGCACCATCGGAGCTACGCTCCTCGCGTCCCCAAGCAGCTGCAGCAGGATGTCGCGGTGCTGCTCCGCGCGGGTCGCGTCCGACGCCGCCAAGCCAGAGTCCATGCCGGACCCGAAACCAGGGTCATAGTGCTTCAGGATGGACGCAAACACCTGCGTGAGAACAACTTCGTCAAAATTCATGCATCGAAATAACAATTTTAAAGCTTAGTCTTAAGATTAACACTGTTTGAAATGCCATCTTTTAGTGAAAGGAATAGATAATTTTTTGGATTAATTAGGGCCTAACTTTGTAGAACCAAGTAAGGATGACAAAAAATAGAATATTCCTTATCCAAACTCTTGATTGATCTTTAAATACCATTATTTCAGCAAATGATTGCTATTTTCAAGTGCGAATATCAAGTACAGAAACCCATACAACGTTTTAGCAAATAAGGCAGTAAAAATAGTTAAGAATACATTAAAATCTAACAAGGCGGCCTAACGAGAATGATGTAAAGAGTCATGATAAAACCGTTTTTTGTGCAAACCTGGACCTTTAAATAATAGTGTCAGTGTTAGCCAGTTAAATAGGAGTGTAACTCTTAAATAGGAGTAGCACCGGTTTAGTTAATAGGGATTGTAGAAGTATAAACACGGGGTCGAGAGAAAAAAAAACCAAAGAAAATATTATTATATTATTCCCCATGGTCTATAGGTCACGTGAAGAGCTGGACGGTCTCAGGCTTGAGTCTTGATCGGGTAGCTTCTTATTTTCTAAGCTCTTTTTGAGTAATACGTACTCATATAATACTAATAAAACTCATACGTAATTTAACATTTTTGGGCATTAACCTCAAGCCAAATCATTAGCATAGAAGCAGCTGAAATAAAATTACTGAGACACTTGTCTGGATATAATCTATACGACGATATGCGAACTGAAGAAATCCGCTGAAAGCTACACATCCCGGCCATTACAGAAGCCAATGTAAAAACCGCGGCAAATGGTATGAGCATATTTTTAGGATGCCGAACAACCAATTACCTCAAACACTTCAAAACTACTGACCCACTGGGAAAAGAAACTTCGACGACCAAAGAAGCGATGGAGGGACCATCTCCAACTTGAAGCGAAAAGGGCCAAATGGCCTAATCTTAGATAGTTATTGATTATGATGAACATCATCTGATCAGCATGATGATCAGATGATGATCATCACGATATTTTACAGACGGCTCACCTGATCGGGTGCTATCTCGTACTTGGCGCGGACGTAGTTCTTGATCTTGTCATCACGCTCCCTCTGCAGAAGTCCGTGAGCTAGGGCCGCGGCGCTCAGCGAGTGATGAGCCTCCCTCTGGGTCGTGCCCAGCAGGAGGTCGTGGCGGGAGAAAAGGTCGCGGTACACGCCCATGAGCTTCATGGGCTCGTTGGGGACCACACTCCCGTCCACCACGGGCCCGAAGGGAGGGTCGTAGCGGGGCGAGGACCCCCGGACCCGTACCCTCATGATCTCCGTGAGTCTCCGGCGCCTCAGGCACGCGGCCAGCTCATCGTCTCTCTCCCGCAGTGGGCAGTTCAGGGCCTCCGCGACCTGCCGAGAGTGATATTGCACAGAATGAAGTCTGCCACACTCGCTAAATTAAGTGAATAGTAAACGCTATTACGTTCTAGTCGAAGAAGAAGAATCTTGTCTCCTTCACCATCAATATTACGTCCACATATGATGCTCCGTAAATTATGGCTAAATATTTTTATGATAAATACTGTGCATTTAAATTATATAACATGCCAAAAATACACCACTTTACAAATGGATTACGTAGAAAGTCAAGTAAAATAAAACGGAATATTTTAGAACCAAAATTTCATAGTGGAACATGGATTGCAAGAATAAAATTTATGAAAAAACAAAGGAGCGAATTGACGAAATGAGGAATAGATGCGAATCCCTCCAGGGATTCCTGAAGGGAATGGATAAGAAAACGTAGTAAAAAATATAAATTAAATTCTATGATTGAAGCCCAATAACTCAAATGACATGAATCATGCAAGCATTGACGCACCAAATGGAAATAAGCATAACAGAGGATGAACTAGGTTACCGAAGAGAATTTCTAAATTCGGAAGAAATTCATAAAATTCGCGGTTTCAAGGAGAAGAAGGAAAAGAGAGTAGATTGAGTTTGGGCATGCAAAATAAAAGAGCAGCAGAGAGAAAGTACATATTGGAGGGATAGGAAGAAGAAAGAACGAAAATCATGAAAACCCAATTTGGCCTGGTCCAATACTGGCCAAAATCTAAAAAAGATACATAAGGTCACTAAAACATATTTTTATTGTGGCTATATATTTTATGGTGTTTAATGGTTATCATCATCATCATCATCCTTGGCACTACAGCCCATGTAGGGCTCTGGCCTTCAGAACAATCTGCCCCCATTCTTCTCTATCTTTCGCAACTCGCCTCCACCATCTGACTCCCAGTCTTCTCAAGTCGGTCTCAACGTCATCAAGCGCTTTCGTGGTCTTCCTATGCTTCTCCTCCCTCATGGAGTGCCATTGAAAACCTTTTTGGCTGCCCTTATTTCCTCCATGCGTACATGACTAGCCCAACGAAGTCTTCCTTTCTTTATAACTGATAAGATGTCTGGTTCTCCACATAGTTCATAGACCTCAGCATTTGTTTTTATTCTCCATGTTCCTGCATCCATCACGGCACGGTATATTCTTCTGAAAATCTATCTTTCCCATCTTCCGATTATTTCTTCTTGTGTAACTGTTAGTGTCCATGTTTCAGAGGCATAGAGGACGACAGGTCTTAGCACTGTCTTGTGATGTATGTATATTATGGTGCTTCTTGAAACATTTCCTGACCTGAAAATAGGTTGCAGTGCATAATAGTATTTATTATCTACGTGTAATCTGTCTTCAATTTCAAGGGAAATCTGATTTTTTGCTGTTCGCATGGATCGCAGATATCCTAAACTCTACACTCTTTGAAAATGTTTGTTGTTAATTTTTATTGTTGGTTCTCTAGTTTTTTCTTGATTTCTTTCCATTTTCAAGTATTTAGTTTTATCTTCATTAATTTTTAATCCCAGAGTTTCTGATACGATTTCAATAGAGATAAAAATCTCTTCCATTGAATGCTTGTTTCTTGAGACTACGGCCAAGTCATTGGCAACACATTGGGTTTGTCGGTTCATTAATGTTCCTCTAGAATTTATTGGGAGCTGTCTCATTACTTACTCCAAAGGCAATATGAATAACATCGAGGATAATGCATCTCCTTGTGTGACTCCTCTTTTGACTTCAAACTAAGATGACAGTTCTCCATTCACTTTAACTTTGCTTTTAGTATTGTCTTGGGTCATTTTAATGAGATTTAATAATTTAGAGGGGATGTGAAATTCTTTCATGACATCATATAGTGCACTCCTTTTGACAGATTAAAAAACCTGTTTGTAATTTATATATAGGCTATGTACTTCTATATTGTGTTCATAAAACTTCTCGCATATTTCTCTCATGATAAAAATCTGATCAGTGGTAGAACGATTCTTCCGAAAACCACATTGATAATCACCAACTTTTTGTTCAAAGAAAGGTTTGAGTCTTGAAGCTAGAATATTGCTATAAACTTTGTACGCTATACTAATTGTAAGTAGTGCTATTGGCCTGTAGTTCTTACATTTAGATGTATTATCTTCCTTGTGGACAGGATGTATGATTCCCATGAATGCCGAATGCCGTATATTATATTTTATAAGATATTAAAAACCAAAAAAGCATGTATAAGTTCGTAAAAAATGTAGTTACGATTTATAAAAAGAAATGCTTGGAATGATTTTGCAGAAAAAGCTGTTTTTAAAATTTAAAAAAATATTTAAAATAAAAATGTGATCCCTTTAAAAGGTTTTTCAGTCTTAAAATACTCACCTGTATTGTAGATTTCAGAGGACTAGAATTCAATGCCCAGTCTCCCAAAGCAGTTCCACTCATCAGTATGGCACGGTGGAAGAGTCCTATCAAACAGATAAATAGTAGGAAATTAGCATTTGATTTCCATAATCAGGTTTACGTTGCTTCATTTTTAAGGAACTCAACGAAAACTTCAATTCAAATGATCAAAGGGACAGAGTATGATCCTTATTATTATCATCCTCCAGTCCATCTCACTCAAATATATAAACGTACCAATTCCTCGTTCAGGGTAAAGGTAGTGCTTTAGGTATTCCAAACAATACTTAAAATTATGAAGGAGAAATGCCTAAAAATCATCAATAATATTTTAAATTTTCATCCATGATTTTACAAAATGTTTTAATTTATGATCACGAATAGGAAAGATGAAAATAGTCTTACTCAATATTTGTGAAAAATCTCTGATTTTGCCAGAAATTAAATCGAAATCTAAAAATTCAAATCCAAATTAAACCCAAAATGTTTTAAATTATGATCACGAATGGGAAATACGAAAATAATCTCACTCAATGTTTGTGAAAAATCTCTGATTTTGCTAAAATTAAACAGAAATTAAGATAAAGCCTCGAATGATGGGCAATTGTCAGGAGCATCGCTGAATATTAAGCTATACTAAAGGTTTTGAAAACATGCTATGGCATCAAGTAATTACCATTAGTACTCGAAGTTTATTCAATCTAATAATAGTACCAGGGGAGATCGGGGCTAGTTGAGACAACTTCTTTATTCTTAGATATTTCATTAGCAGATTAGATACATAGATGAAAATATTACTCTTGTGTCGAATAGAGATATTCTTGAGAGCTATTTTAAGCAAATCAATTTTAATAAATTAAATAAGTTTAACGATTGAGAGTCAAATCTTTACCAGTGTGCGAATTTTTAATACTTGTCCTTACAAGCACAAGACAAGTGTCCCGACACAATCAGAATTTGCCCCTTGAACTTCTTGCATTACTGCAGAATAAGATTCATCAAAGGATTATCAAATCATGTAAAATTATAGATTAATATATATGTTCTCTTACGGTGCTAACACGATGCATAAGAAATAATTTCTTTGCTTGAAAAGTCGACTACTGCACAATGTTGAAATTTAACTTTTTGACGCTGAAAACACAAAACCGATACATCAAAACTGTTACGCATGGCTCTCCATTGTACGGTGGAAATCGAAATAAAGAATCTAAATACTTAAGTATAATAGCAATTGCTAGAGTGTAACGAGCCGCTCAGTAACTTAAATGTCACAACTTATAGCCCCGGTCTCCACGTACTTATTAGATGTTGCTGCAAGCATGTTCGCATATCAAGTAATTACGACCAAAGCTTTGAAGTTTATTAATCACGAAAGGGATATCCTTACAAGAATAATCCACGCTTAATCAATATGAGCAAAAACGTGCAGGAACTTTTCTCAGGTTTCCCACCGGGTTAGTGGCTCCATGTCCGCCAACCTTTCGATGTCTGACTCGGGCATCGTCATCTGCGCTGATATCGAGCACATCATTCGCCGGGTATGCACCAGATCTAACTTAAAAGGGGTTCAATTCCTGTAGCGAGATGCATTCCACCATACGAATTATGATTAACCACCAACTTAAAAGTAGTAGTATAAACCTCCGTCAACTTTATTTTTATATAAAGAGTTGCTTAAAAATTGACTCAGGTACTATTAGTGATGGTTGCTATTAGTGATGGTAATTAGGAGGATAAGCATCAGGTGAGACAAATAACGCTTTGATTAGCCGGTAGGTAGGTTGGTTAAGGTGGAACAATTTGGTATAGTTGATCTACATCTACATCTACAAAATACCCTGCAAGCCACCTCAGGGGTGTGTGGCAGGGGGTGAGTAATCACCAACATGCATTACACTATACCCTAGAGTTAGTGTAACTACGACTAATTATGCATTAGCATAAATCGCTAATGCTTGTCACGAGGCGAAGCCTCACCATCATGCACTACTTACAACACTACAGATGACATCACAATGGAGAGGGACCGTCAATATACATGCATTCTACAACTACACAGATGGACAGAGACTCAAGACCAATGCAGAAAACATGCAAGGCGTGCTGTCAGTTTGTACTAGGTAACAGATAAGGATTCAAGTATTAGGAGTACTACTACTACTAAGAGCTACACTAACTAACGACAAACCTAGATAAAAGTCTCATTGGCAGCTTGATTGGTTATTTAGTGAAACTACGGAATAGTTAGGCCGTTTTTATCATTAAGGAGAGTTGGGCAGGCTGGATAGGGAAGAATTATTGGGGGTAATTCTTCCCTAACTAGTAAATATGGTTGAGCTGGGGGAAAACTGATATCGACACCAGCCAACTTCCAAGCCCAAGACAAGAGGTGCCCAGGGTCACACAATTTTAGGTTCCGTTTGGAAGTGCTGCACCTGACGTTTTCTTTACAAGGCACCCAAGTATGGATCACTAAAATATGGATTTTCTGGAAAAGTATCCATCCCTGCCGATATTTAATTGAATGCAAAGCAAGTTTTCTTTCGGAAGGAAATGGTGAAATGTATACCTGTTTGAGGACTTATCTAAGATTCAAGCTGACGTTTAACAAAAAATATTGACTGCTCCTTAAATATCGTTGCCATTAGTCATTCATGGTATCACACTTGGAAAAGAACGTTGACGACGCTTGACTAACTCTTAGTCCTATTTGACTCTCTAACTAAAACTTTACTCTGAACTGTTATTTCACAATCAAAATAAAATTAAAACACTCGCCCTTTGACTGCAGTTTAGTAATAAGAGTTAAAACAATGCATCCGAAGCTGGTTAATGGGCAGGTGAAAGGTATGTAAACTTTATGGCATAGTTTTCGACGAAGTATGTCCAATAATTAATTTATTGTTACTCTGTCTACCACTTTGTCATCTTTTGTCTAAAGCTACGGTCTCAACTGATGTTGCAATCGTAATATCTAGTGCACGGCTTAAAGCTACCCCCAGCACACTAAAAGTACGTACTCACTGTTACGAAAAAGATGGCTTTACCCACAAGTATTGAGTGAGTGCATCGGCATAATACATTAATAATTATTCAAAGCAACGATGAACTATTTCGTGGGTCTCGTAAATACCAGCTTTATGTTCTCCCGTGTTTTAAGAATTCTGGTGAATGAGGAATTAGGACCGAAAATGTAAACCGATCCAAGTTTATAAATCAATCCAAATCGACCGTGCCACTCGAATTCCCACCGCCTCCGAACTCCTCAATGTCACATTCACCGCCCGCACCTCCTCTGACCCAACCTAACAATTATCGCTCTTCCTCCTCATGTTTCCCACCCAAATTCGCAACCCTCCCTTTACCCCCGCAAATGATAACCAAAAAATTCCCCCTAAAAGAGTTTTCCCCAGAAAAGAAGGGATTGTAAACACAAATTTGGTTTTTAATAGTATATCCCTTTGCGGTCCAACGTCGAGGCTGGCTCTACAGGCCTAGCGCTAGCATCAGGTCCAACGTCGAGTAGAGCTCGACATCACTATGCAAAATGTTGAAGTTAAAAAAAAGAAAAACCCTCTTTGATTGAGCATGCATCATATTATAGACCAGTGGATTTTTACTTTAAACAATAAAATAAGAAAATGTAAAAGGACAACAATCAATCCTGTCAATTATTTCTTTTTTCCTAAAAATTAATTTGGACCAGACTACTTGACTTATAAAAAAATTGGACCGCAAAGGGATATATGATAAAAATAAAGGATCATCATAACTCCTTAGAACCTTCAAATAAATTGAAAGAGAGGACAAGATTAATCTTATCTGTAGTGATGCAGTATCAAGAGAGTGAATGAAAAGATATGCCTTGAGGTCTCAACCAAATATGAGTAAACACTAGAAGCGCCGGATAGAAACCTAAAATTGCTGGTAATGGTCATTTTGACCGCTTATTGTATTCTTCATTTTTGGCCATTTTCAATAAATTGCATATGAAATAAATAGTTATGGCATAACGTTTTACATTTAAATGGACTAAAACCGTAAAATGACGTGTTTTATCGTAGACAACTTTATTTAACTGCATACATAAAAATGCACAAAAGTGCTCCCAGTTTGGACTTCCTCCTTTTCACGTTGTACATTTCACATGAGTAAATTGTTGGGTCCTTGAACCTCGTGTTTATTCTCCATGTTTGTACTTGTGCACTGGAGTCTTATCTTTAGATGTACACTGAGATGCAGTGTCCTGAATGAATAGTGGTTTTTCATTATTTCTTGGCTATTTCTTCCTTGGACTTATTTCACTTATTCAACGTAAATTAGTCCCGACTGGCGTTTTATTCTCTCACCACTCCCCCAGCTTTCCATACTTTTCGTTCACGAAATTCAATAAATACGTTTTGATGTAATTGAACTGGCCACCTACTTTAGCATGTGCTTAGCGGCATTCTTGAAATTTGGTAAGGTACTTTGGCAATTTTATCCCTTTATCGTATTTCCTATTTAGATTCATCCAAATCATGGTACTCAGTACGAACTCACTGTGGTTTTTTTCCATTATGATTCACTGTCCTTGATGTGTGTTTAAAGTTTAATCACACTATTGTATAAATGTACACATTTTAGCCTACGAACTATTTCAAATACTTTGTGTCTGATTCTTTGGACCGTTCCCACTAAGTTGATGCTCTTTTATTTTTTTCCAGTAATAATTACATAAAAAAATATATTTTGAAAGATTACAGGTGTAGTCGCATTACAGTATAATAAATTTTTTGAGAGATTTCAATTAATTTCCCAAGGTTCAGCAACCCAAAACAAAAGTATTTTGAATTGACATCTACTAACATCCTGAACATAATGCAACATTGTCTTGTTTCTTAGTCACATATTGCGTGGATATACACGAAATTTGAAAGTAAGGGAGAAAATTAAACTTTCTGAAAATATTTGAAATTGTAAAATATGCTGACAATTGCCTCTTAAATGATCATTTGTTTAATTGCCACACTCCTTTGCTGTCCGCTGCCCTTCCTCTATCATGCTCACTATGAGTGACTCACTCCCTCCCCCACTCTCTTCATTACCGTATTTTTTCTGATTTTTACCTTTTCCAGGTTCTCTTGGTTTACGTCACCCTGAACCTTCAACTCCCCCCCACCCCAAATTACCCTAGAGGTTGTTTTCCTCTTTTTAAAACTTTCCCCCACCTCCCTATCCTTACCTACTTTCTCCCTCCGATTTTACCCCAACTCCTAATTTCCCTCCCATTCTCCTTCCATTCTCATTAGTGGTTTTCGACTCCTTGATAATGACGGTTACCCGTCAAAACCTTGGTTGAGAGTGAACAGAATTTGTGTGGAACAATACTATTTCCAAGTGATTTCTCTGTTGTCACAATTTTAAATAACTATTTAGTCGAGTTTTTACTCTTAATAACACAGTTAATGAAATTTATCGACAATAAACGTTTCTGTAAAGCTATTTCTGGGCCAATATTATTCTTGTTTTGTTTATTGAAGTCAATAAGCTGGTAGGGTTTTATTCTTTCTCTTGAAATACATTATGAGCCTATCCAAGAAGTGATTTTGTGTGCTGTGATATCAAATCATCGAGATTATAGTTTTGGATCACCGAAATGTTACTTCAAAGCACTTTTTCAAGGCAAATTTCTGCGGTTCATTCATATACTTGTTAAGCATCTATTGGACATCGTTAGAAAATTGCTGTAGAATAAGCCACTTAAATATAATGTATAAAATGTATGCATACCTACTCATTTTCGTTCGATTACTGCATTAAATGAACAACGCGGGTATTCCATTGACGTATTATCGCATTTGTTACTGATGCGAAGAAAATAGGCTTTCGTCTCAGGAAATATATAGGTATTTAAAACGTAGCGGGTCATTGGCAGAAAATTACTCGCCAACCCCGGGAGATAATAGGAGGCTGGCGGGTGATCCGTCGCTCAGCTGACCTCCCAGCCATGTCGAGGTCGTCAGCCGTAGCCTCTTAATTGATATCCAGAACGGGGTGGATCCCACGGTCAACGGACGAACCAAGATTAATCACGTTCACATATTTATCCGAGGGCTTTACTCCATTAATGCCTGCCGGTGAAAGTTGGATCAACCCACGTTCAAGGACAAGGGACTCCAGCCCCTCTTAACTACCCTTAAAGGTACTCTTAAGTGGTCCCGTTATACCATCCTCACTTGGATTGGTCCAACGCGACGTGATTTCACACGCACATTGTGTAACTCACATGAGCGTACACATGTTGACTGGAATCTATGCAAAAATATAAAAAAGTCAAATTAAAATACGAAATCTTACCTAATGTGCGAACACTTTAAGTGGTAACGCCGCACCTACTTTTGCCACCCGTATGGTGAAGACGGCTAGCTTACCATATCGCCAAGTACGCAACGATACTGCATTGAATATTTTTCGTTAATAACCAACTTAATAATGTAACTAATGATGAGATCTGAGATTTGAGAAAAATCTGATGAGATTTGAAATACTGCTGCCAAGAGTTTTAAAACAAGACTATGACCATTTCTCCTGGGACCATCCAATCCTACGGAAAGCACTGCTCATAAAATGTAAAACATGTTTTCGATTACAAATAATTGAAAGTTCAGATACCAATTAATACCAGATGCCTTTTGCCAATTTCTTTTGGATCAGACCTCAAATGTTTTTTTTCCTATAAACATTTAAAATAGAGTTTTAGACTCTGTTAGAATGCTCCAAAAATAGGAAAATTTATATTAAAAGTTAATATTAACTAAAACGGTAAGCACTGTTTCACGAAAAATAAAAGATGCCAAATTTTAATGCAACTCTTTTCCATGTAGTTTAACTATTTAAATTTTAATATGAATCCCAACTAGCATCTACAAAGTTTTCCTGCGATAGCAGGCAGTACCCCTCTACTTAGGGCTTAGAACTCTGTGCCATTGCTGGGAGGTATAAGGGATATCAATTAAATTATAAAGTGGCTTACACTAGGTTTGGCTTATACGCTTTGGGTTATACGCTTGGCTTAATTACTTCAAATAATTAACATCACGTAAGTTTTAGTGTGACAAGGTGGATAAAATGTAATCCCACCCTACCTTAGATATGATATGAGCATCACAATAAGATAGATACACTGTCGGCCTAATTATAAACCCCTTTTTTACCCCTATTTCCATTCCAACATCTCGAACTTAATCTTTACATCCCCCACAAAGCGTCCCTACCACAAATATTTGCAATAATACCCTTGCATAGCCACGTTGACACCGGTTCCCGTCAGATCAACGAAGTAAGCAACATTGGGCCCTGACGGGGATTTGATGGGTGGCCCTCCTCCATGCCTCTGCCGGGTGGGTGGAGTGGTGACACTCCCTCCAGACCTATACCGGGAGGACGGAGGGAGAACCCAGACTTGGAAGGTAGGAGGGAGGACTCTCTTCATGCCTGTACCGGGAAGGTTGGGGATGGACCCTCATTCATACCTTTACCGCAATGCTCTTATTCCCTGTCTGCAAGTGGCAGGCAGGTTAAACGTGGGATGGCAGAATGGACCAAAAAGATCTGAGCGCCAGGAGGGATCTAGAGGACTCTCACCTACCCATACAATCTATAATACCCGCATGAAATATTTATTTTAACATGGTATGTGGGTGTGTATTAGGACACTAACCGAGTAGAGGAGAATTTCATAGGAAGGGGATATGTATACATAATGCTTTGACAGTTGGACTTACCGTCAGCTCCGTGTGACACGGGAGAGACTAAGAGCAAGTTGACGCAGGCGGCGCCCGTCCCGTGTCCCATGAGCGTCACGCTGGACGCGTCGCCGCCCAGAGCGCCGATGTTCTCCTTGACCCACTGCAAAGCCGCTATCTGGTCGAGGAGGCCGAAGTTGCTGACGGTGTGCTCTCCTACGCCAGGTCGAAGGAAGCCTGCGATGGACAAGGGACGGAGTAATTGAGCAGACAGATCGGAGTGATCAATGGCGGCTCGTGAGATTTATAAAATCAACGTTAAAACCTACTCATTACTAAATCATCATTTACGTCCATAAATTAATGAATGGCAAATTATTAATTTGATTAAAGTGTATTTTTATCAAAACTATGCAGCTATTATTTATTATGATAATATTTCTGAAGTTTTGGTCAATTAAAATAATTACAGCGTAACATCCTACGTTTATTAAATGAAATGAACAGCATGAGTGTGTGGTGATTGACAAGACAAGCTCAAGCTTTATCATTATTTTTTTTAAATTTTATCATTATTCATAAAGTAGTCAAGATCTATAAGAATGCTATTGTTTATGCGTTTGCGATTTTATCCAAAGTTGTGAAAGATTGAGCAAACGGCAATTCAAACCGGGAATACCAGTTGCAGCCAAAAAAATAATTTATATTTATATATTAAAAGTTAAAAAACGTATGGTTTTTATGATCTTTGCTTTTGCATTAATATTAAATATGTTTGAAAACCATGCAACCACATAATATTTCAACAAACATATTCACTCCAACAATATATTTGTCACTCAGATTATTATTTGATAACCATTGTTACCCAAAAAAATAAGGCCAACTGGTATTTAAAATAGTCTTTAAATCGATTTAAAAATCATTTATTCATTATAATTTAATTAAATATTTAATTTTGGGCTCTGGAAAAAATACTAAGACTGTTACAGCATCTGCTGAGAGATTTATACTGCAATGTAATTTATATGAAGTGAGAATTAATTTTTATTTAATTTTTGTGTGTGAACTTGAACCCTTTAATTGGGTGGCTGAATATTATTCAAGAAGGGGGAAGTAGTACATTTTAATTTCTAACCCAAATTCGTCAAGTATATTACTTGTCTACAAGATACACTAGATGACTTAAAATAAAGTCATATTTTTTATCATGTGGCGGAGAAACTGGTCACAGGTATTTTAACCACAATAAAAGAGTACTATTAGTTTTTAATAATTATGTAAAAAATAAATGATCAACTGAATAGAAAATGGAATGAAAAACATGAGTTGAACTGCATCCGGTATGGCACTAAATATTTGAACATTTCCAGTATATTAATAAAGCATTTTAGTTTCATTATTTCTTTTTTCTTCCTACCTGTACCATTTTTATTACCTCTCCTAATTGCATATAATTTGCACTGAAAGGCCTTATAACTGAATTAGTATATTAAAGTGAAAAACCATATGAGTACCGCTATATTATATCAATTCGATCTCGAGTGTATGATGGGTCTCTCGACATTAATCCCGGCCGCAAATAACCATAGCTTTTTATCTAATTGTGTTTTTATTTCTAAGTATTTTTAATGGTTTTTAAAGTCCTTGGAAATGGAAGTACAAAATATGAGTTTTATTCTATTGCAGATGAGGAGAAAATAACCAACCTTCACACTGGTAAGTCTTTTATGAAGAATACTATATTAAAGTTAAAGCATTACAATGCCATTTGGCAACGGTGTTTAGAGGCATTATTTGCCAATTGAATTGGTAATACATGAGACAATAAGCTATGAAGACAACCTTGGGTCTATTTAAGATTATTTTGCGATTCAAATTATATTTATAACAAGACATGTAATATTGAAAAATGTATCCAAAAGATCAAAAAGAATACATTCCACTAGCATTTACAAGTATCATGAAAAACAAGCTTATGTTGGATCAGGATAATATTTACAAAACAAATGAACATAACGTTTTCGGAAAACGTTTTGCAATGTTTCTAATCAAATTTATGGATGGACATGGAACCACAACATCAAACTTTCATTTTGGTAATTAGACGACCTTATAAAAGGCTTACCAAGTATTCCGAGACGGAAGTTTAGGGTGACCACGACCACCCTGCCATAAGCAGCCAGCAGCGAGCCATCGTACGGGTTTCCGGAATTCCATTCGTATGACTCTCCGTGAATGAAGACGATGACGGGGTACTTAGGACCCGCTCTGGTGCCTCCGACTGCAAAGAAAAAACGAATTGTCTTAGAGTTAGCTGTTGATAAGCCAGATACATTCAATAGGAATTCAAGACAACATGAATGACTGAGTTTGCAATGAAGACTTCAAACTGGGACTTCATGAATGATAAATTAACTTTGGCGAAATGGTTAAAAGTAGTGCTTAAGTTTTGCGTGATTCGATGGCTAAAGTAATTGTTTATGACTTGGCAAGGTAGTACAGTTAGTACGATTGGGAATGCTATAAAGTAAGTAACAGGGAATCAGAATTGAGAGTAGAATACTTTCACTGATGATATATGTTATTTATTACCTCAGTGACGAGAATCCATATCTATATTTTAAAAGTATTAAAACATTAGGTGCGGACGATTCACCCTTAGGAGTATACACTATGTGCTTTTGAGGAGAGGATAGTTTTAGGTGTCAGTCAGGAATAACATATCCGCTTATGGAATCTAAAAATTCCTCAAGTGGGAAGAAATGTCCAAAACGATTCCCGCACTACACATGCTAAACGATGAAGAAGCTTAATATTACTCACACAGAAATTACAATTTGGAAAACCCCACTTTATGTCCTTGAACTTCTTCGATGTATTAAGAATTTCGAACCTTAGTTTACGTCCTTGGGTTAAATTCTTTAAAAGATTCGAAATAGTGAACTTGTCCAAAGTGTCTCTGGTCAATGACCATTTGTATGATGCCAATTCATCTCTTGTGTCAATCATTCTTCGGAAGAAAGTGGGGAAGTAATTGACATCACCGATAAGGTTGCCTTCACCATATCCTCTCTCATTGTCTTCTAATCACCATAGGCCCTCCCCCACTCCTTAATGTGTGGCCAAGGTGCATTTATGCAACAGCTTCTACACCATCAGTGTACGTTGAGAAGGAAAATTGATTGAAAAACCATGTTTGATATTAATTTTAAGTTTTCGTTTTTTTTAATGATAACTTGGTTCAACAGAAATGGGCCTGAAATAATGTCACACATTCTAGAGTGCTCTTTCTGCTGGAAGTAGTACCATATTATCTCTGTTCTGTACTATTGGAAGTAAAAAGCTCTGCACGACTGGAAGTCTGACGGATAACTTTGCATTTCCTTTGTGATTTTGTTTGAAATAAAGGACTGAAAATGATGCTCATTTTGAAATAAAATATATATTTTTAGCAATAGCTAAATTGCGTATAAGCATAATTATTTGATGGTTATAAGTTAAAATCACCTAAAAATTGTAATGATACATATAATGACTGTGGTACAAAATATACCCAGCAGTGGGATGCTTTGCATCACATATACAAATATTTAATATCCATTATTACAGTGCTTGAAAATTCTTTCGTTTGTATGTCCGCAAAGCTGATTCCCTTCCATAATCTAGATACCTACGGATAAATGACGTCTAGGTATCAGCATAGCATAAACTTCCAAAAATGAAAAGTTATCGAAAAAGTACTGTCCACTTTATTATAAATTTACAACACGTGTTTTAGCTTTTTTACTTATCTATCTTCAGGAACAATGTTAAAATTAAAAAAAATAAAAAGTTTGAAGTATTTATAGATCATTTTCAACGGAACTTCCCCGTAGGAAAGGTGGATTGGTTGGAAGTTGTGCGGAGGTCTGGATTTTCCGGTATTGAGGCGGAATGGAGGGGGGACGAAATAGAAGTATGACGGTTAACATAATGGTAGGGTTATTAGGTCATACCAAAGCCGCACAGTGGTCCCAAATCGAAAAAAAGCTGGCCAAAATTAATACCGCTGTTATTTTCCCATACTTACTATATTTGAACGTTGTTTTCATAGGTTTTCGATCTGCTGAATCCTAATTTGACGTTTATTTTGCTGCAACTATTATATTTTTGTTTTTACAAGACCAATTATTTAAACAATTAAATGTAGCAAATTTAAATTGAACTTTATTGGTTGTTCCGCATGTTTTTATATCCGTATCATTTCAATGTTATTTCTGCTACATCTGTGATTTTTATTGTTTTTACTTTATCATTGTTTAAAATATTTATCGTAACTAATCAAAATTTAACAGTAATCGTGGTTCCTATACATTTTATATCCGCAGAATCCGAATATGAAGTTATTTTTACTGTATCACTAAATGTAATTTTTTTACGAGTAAAGTGTTTAAACAATTAAAAAAAAGAAGACCCTAATGGCCATTGTAATAGTATGTGTACGGAAATCCGATAACTAATATTCTATTCTGCACTGTAAGATTTGAAAAATAAATTACTTCATTTAAACACTTCATTCAAATTATAGACGAGATTCGGACCCATGACTTTCAGTAGAGCCATTTTGTGCGTTGACTACCTAAATTAGAATATACAGTAGAAACTCGAAATTACGAAGTCGACGGGAACGGAAAAATCGGCACTTCGTAATATCAAATTTCGTATGAACGAGTATCTTTCAAAAACATCGCGATGGAGCTTTTTTTTGTTTCCTTAGATTAAGATGTACACTCGCGACGTACTTGCACAATTTACGAAGTTATAATGCATGAAAGTATACTTAAATTCATGCCCACAGGGTGTACTCATTGTCAGTTGAACACAACTTATTTGTCGGAGTTTGATTCTTCCTATATTCGTGATTTCCACCGCGTCGTTCCAGCTTTTCGCGGCGGAAATCCCGAAAATCGGAAGAATCAACCTCCTTCCAAGCCCAGCCGAAATTTACATCACGACAACTAACTTGTCGTTCTTTTTTCCAATGAATGATTAGGCAATGAAGCATCTTTGCACAATTTTCGTGCAGTGTGGACTAAGCCTATGAAGCTTATTAGCGCAACTCGTAACTTTAGCGTGAGCGATGTATAATCATGAATAATATTGAATTTGCATACACTAAGGAAGTGTGCGACTTGCGCGATCATTTGCACTGGATATTGAAGTCAGTGAAAATAAGATTCTCTCGCGGGTGCTATGCGATGGATGCATGTTATGTATTTTGTACAAATACTGATATGCCCGTTATACTCACGAAATAACAATTGTTATTCTCCCTTGGATTCATCTTATTTGTGCGTGGTTATTTCCGATACGATGGAGCTTATAGAGGAGTCCAACTAAATATGTACCTCCTTTCAAAAGTAGATTGTACATACAAGCCACGAACTTCAACGGCGAAGGCGATATAACTCCTTTTACACTTGATCGGCTACTAACGATTCTATTACTACAAATCAATAATTTTCGTTTTCCTCTCTACTTTACGAAAGCTTCATTTGTGGCTCTATTCAGATTGGGCCGCCTGCTCTTCATTCATTAAATATCAGGATCCATTTAAAGATTCGATATTGAACTAAAATTTGGGATATTTTTTGTTTTTGCTTTCCCTCTGCTTTCGATAAAGCAAGGAGATTTCGCCCGAGCATTTCAGCTCCAGGTTAGGTCACGCACCAGGCCGGAATCAGCTGTATGTTCCTCCTTTTCCCGTCATTGCGGGGGTTACTCACCCTCCACCATTCAACCTCTCACAAAAACCGCTACGCGACCCATGGTCTAGGAGTATCGTGCGTCACTTGAGACGTTGATCTACCTGGGAGTGAAGGCCAATGGATGCGCGCGAGGAAGGCTTTACGCCTAATAGTCACATCTTATCTTCCTCTTCCCTTGCCACGGAGAGGGAGGATTTGCCTTTGGAGAGTGGGGGGCTTTTACTTAGAGGGGCCATGGGGGGCCGGCAGAGTCAGCGTGGGACATCGCATCCTGACCTAGCGTTTAGTTGAGTGGGACGGAGGGGGGGACAGATCGACTTGAGGGGAAAAATGACCAGTATGGGAGAGAAGGGAAGCGTTTGATAGATTCGCCGGAAGTGAGAAAGGTGATGGAGAAGAGTAAGCAGCGGTTTTGGAGCAACAGAGATGGAAAGCAGGGTGAATATTCCTGGTGGGGATTGACGGGTGGGGGAATAACAATATGGGAATGTGCGGGCGTTTCTATTTCGCATTTCCTTAATTTCCGGTCCATTCGGGCAGTCTTATAAAAGGGAATCAGTGAATAAGAATTGAAGAAGAAATACGACAAACGAATGAATGAATATTGTAAAAAATTATTCAGCTCTTCTGTCGAGAGAATCACTTATTTAACAAAAAAAGTTATTTATTTTTGCGCTTTACTTCGCTCCATCGTCGCTCCCACCATGGCCTCTCATTTGGATAAATGCAAACTGAACTGGGAGTTGACGTCATTAGCAATTTGGAATCGATCTAATGTATTCTGAGTTAGAAAAATTTCATTCTTATTAGGAGAAATCAGGACTTGATCATTTTCGTTACAAGCCTCAAGTTCGTTTCTTTACAAGATCGTGATCTATCGATTTAAATTGCTGGGGGTTACAGCCAATATACTGCCAACTTGTGATAAGTAATACCTCAACGCCCCTACCCTAAGATCCTGGCCAATCCTGTTTGGTTCCGCACTGGTAGGTAAGTCCCAACCCTGATGTCCTCCCGAGGGGGGGGGGGTAGATGCAAGTGCTTCCAATTGGGCTACGATGCTGACGAGGTTTTATGCTCCCTCTCCAACAGCGTGACTTTCGGCATCTCATAGGATGGTTCCACTTATCCTCTTCTTGTTTATATCTCTAATAAGGATTAAGCTACAAAACCCTTATTTAATTCTCACTCAATCTGCAGGAACGCAGCTGAGTTCTCGTTTAGGATTTTTTTTCAGTCACTGGGTTGAAGCGAAAGGGGAGAAAGGTACCTACACCATTTTCCGATACAAATATGTATGGGTGATTGTGCGTTTTTTCCCTTTGATTATGCATGCGCCCAGCGCTGGTCATACTTTAGAAAAAATGTGCGTAAAAGTAACTGGTCTTACTAAAAGTTATTAGAATTAACCATGATCTCTAAAATCTAAAGACGAAAAGTTATTTAAAGAGAAGCAAGGGAAAAGGTTTAGGAAAAAACGAATTCGTAACAATCATGCTTAAGGTGGTATCTGAAACTGCATCAGTGAGTTCCTTCTGAAAACTCTACGTCCCAACTGGAATCGTATGAAAAAACTCGCCTTTTTCCATTTACCAAACATTTTACGATTTGGTGCGGGTTTTATTCACAGCTTCGATTCAATAACTTTTCAACATGTTCGTATCCGAGGAAAAGGCACTTCTGTCGCAGAAATTCTCACGTCGTCGCTTCCATCAATCGTATCCCGGGGCTAAGCGTCGCGTCAGTAGGTATGGCTACAATGAATTGGCAAGATGTCTTTCGATTGGAAAGTTATGAAGTTCAGACACTGGTATTTCGTGCGTGCCGGTCTAAGTTATCCAAGGCTACGGTGGTTCAGAGCATTGCGCTCCATGGGACATGCTTATCATCAGAATGTATTAGTAGTATACTGCTCCAACTGTTTTCTATGGTTACATCGCAACGTTTTACTCAAGATATTTATCACAACACAAACATAACAACCAATCTAAAAAGTTGCTAACTCTGTAAAATTTCAAGGACTTTTTCAAAAGAGTTTTCATCAAAAAGTGGAAACTTTTATGTCATCTAAGTAGGTCCACTGTTGGATGATACCGGTATCTTATTAATTAGCCCATAACATTTTAAAATGCTTTTCTGTTATCTCAGGGACGGTATTTCGCAAACTTCAGCCTGATTCTAACGAATTCGTAAGAATCATGCTTAAGGTGGTATATTGCTTGAGGTGGTCGTTCACTTCAGCTAAAAGTTAAAACAGCTAGCGAAACTTTGCTTACCTGCATGAAGCGTGACGTCAAGGATTTGAAGGCTCGTGTGGAAGGGTTCGGCCTGGGAGCGGAGGAGAGAGGACAAAACCTACGTGGTGTGAAACGCTGCCATCATATCCGCATTAGGCTTACATGGCTGAAAGTATCAGCAGCGATTTGCACAATGTTTAATATTCAAACTTAGCAGCATCAAAATACACTGATATAGTTCCCAAACCCATCAGAGAATCCCATCTAATACTTTGGATTGAGAGTCATAGAGACATAGAAATGTAATATAAATAACAGATTGAGCATTTTTGAAGTGTGTAATGGTTTTTGACCCTGGTAGTTAAATGAGGAGACTGTTTTTCTCCCCTTTGTGGTGCCAGTGAGTTGAATTGCCTCTTCTATTTAAATGCGTCTTCTGCGCTACTCTCGCCATGTTTAGCTACCAAAATACCTTGGTATGTGTCAGGGTAGTTGGACCAACAACCATGAGAGGCGAAGAAGATATTGTCACAAAAGGGACGATAAACAAATTGGGATACGGCATTATGTTCTATTTATCTCTCTTTAAGTTATTGATATTATACTTGATAAATTTAAACTATACTTGAACTAATTTAATTTACAATCTAACTCATTCAAGCCAATAAATTTGAACATTCAGTTGTAAAAATCGTCCATATACACACACACCGTTGTAGCTTAGGTAGAGTCAACGATACTTCAAATTTCTTTGTTTACTCAGGATTATTTTACTTGGATCTTCAGCATTAACTTGTTATCAAAGACACATTTATAACTAATAAATTATCCTTCACTAATTACAGCCGATTGAGGAAACTTAAGCAGTATCGATATCACAAGGGAATGACGTTCCACACTCGATGTCTACACACTCTTGACCAGACCACCAAACTCTTGTCCATAGAAAACCTTCTCGGAGGAAGAAATTCCGAACCACGTTCGGAAAAGTATTTTGATATTATCTAAGTTATCTGTCCTAAAAAATACAGTTACTTGCATTCATATGGTAGATTGGCATTCATTGATTTTCCGCGTTGTGCAAAGAAGATAACAGCTACTAAAAACGCTTTATTAACAACTGTGAAGATGAGAGACTACTTGAAACTATATTTTCTTTATAAAAGATTTTGAGAGAGATTAAGCCAAAGTATGCCGAGAATGCAGAGAAAGTATTTTGGGAATGAGCCAGCGATTCTTGGCTTCAATCATACCCTCTATTTAAGCCTCGTCACTTAACCATTTTGGGTTTTTTCATTCACTTTTAGTTCACGTGTGTATCTATCTCCGATTCATTACAATAGCTGTTCTATGTATTCACATGCTATGCGAAGTTTTTACGACATGCGCGACTTTCCAATGCAAGTTATTCAATTGACAATAAAGCGATGGAAGAAGAAAGTAAAGCCTTAAATTTCAGTTGTTTCGGATTCAGCACACCACTACCACTGGAATAATATCAGCTCGTTCATCAACGCCCAATCAGACGAACTAAATGCATTTCAACATTAAAAACAAATTTAAAATACTTCTAGAAGTTTATAATTCTGTTTCTGTCACCTCAAATATTTTATGATATGGACAAAAACATATTTTTCTATATAAAGTATAGTGGATCATAAAGGCTAGAAGATAACGAATGTGAGCTAGATTAGAAAGTGTTATGCAAGCAGATAAGCTGTCCCGCTCTGTGCAGCCATTGCCAAAGGAAAGGCTACAATAATGAAATATTACTCCTCAATGGAAGTGATACACTATTATTTTTTTCTTAAAATCAAGTCAAAGTTGGACAATAGCTAGTCTTCATTTGACTTAGGGTGAAGCAAAGAATTTCATTATGCATATATTTGATAAGTATTCACTGGTGGTTAATGAATGAGCATTGAGAAATCATTTTGCATCATCTAACACGAATGTTTTCCTTCCAAATACTTTGGAAGCTTACTGTGTGACTGAGATGATATTACTTTTTATTACCCCCAGCGTACATACGTTTTTAACTTAAGAAAATGTTTGCTGAAAATATTATACTTAAAAACCACACTAATTCATAGCAAATCAAAGGAACTTTAAAAAGCAAGGGAAAAATACTTAAAACTGAATTAAGAAAGGAAGAATATACATACAATAATTGCTTGTATTCTAATTTTAATTCAAGAATGAGGTAGGTAGTATAAAAATGTAAAAGATGAACGTTACAAAAAATGTCAATATGCCTTGATTATATGATCCAATATGTTTGGAGTGATTAATTAAGTCTGAGCAAAATTCGAACGAAAGAAAACAGTGAGTGAAAAATTGATTTCAGATTAACACAGCTAATTTCTTTTTGAATTTTTCTATAACGTCAAGGTTCGCAGAGAATTAAAATATTTATGAATTTCTACCAGTAATATAATTAATTATGATTAGTCATCGACAAATTAGCCAAAACCTAGCATCTATTCAAGGAACTTAATTTGGAGATATGTTGGTAGTGTATTACTAATTCTTTCAGCTATTCAAGCGAATCAATCAGAGTGAAAATATATTACCATTGTAGGGTAGTCATACGAATATTTTGCATAATATGAATAATAAAGGGCAGGGCAAAAAATAAATATTTGCCAAGAATTTAGCTGATAAAAATTAATTACAAAAAATATCTAAGGTGTCCATAGTAATAATTGCAAAAGTAACTTAAAACCTTACCTGGTTCCTCAATTACATTTGTGTAACCCGGAATACGGGTAGTTACCCAACAACCTTTTAAGATGAACTAGAATAATTTGAATTTATAGTCTCATAATACAGCTTATCACTCACCAGCTACTTTAAATTAAAGAACTTTGATATTAATACCAATGTTATCATTGCTTGGATCTCAATAAGTCAAGGGAGGTAATTGCTCGATATTTATGAATACGATGCGAAGCAGAGACCTTGATACACTTGTCAATATACTCCGTGATACACGAAGATATCCAGCAGAGGTGAAATTCCAAATTGATTCCATCTCACAGCGAGTGACACAGCTTTCAATATGATCATATGTCCCCTGAGGGAAATGCGAATATTTGGGCACCATACCTTAAGGGAAACGACCTTGTTTACATAGTGAAATGAACGCAAGTCTGTACTGTCAATCGCCAACCGCATCGGGAGTTGAGTCAACGCTTTCTGCCAATCATACGTTGTCGAATACCCTAACGTACAAATACCTTCGAATTCAATCAAACACAAATTTCGAGATTATGGATAACCGCGATATTCAAATGAATTTGTAATTTGCTTGCTCTTCTTTTCATTATTTTAAATTCAAGACTAACTTTCATATTTGATTCCTATTAACTAACAATTATAATATCTATACGATCCAAAAATTATAGTAGCAATACATAAAATCATTATCTGCCAAAGGCGATCCTTAGCACTAAGGATGAAGGCTAGGAAAAAGATGCATAAGAAATTCTATTTTCAGTCATGCCTTACACGATAGTGTCATAAAAAATCCAAAAAAGGAATTTAACTCAGAGAAATAAGAGAAGGTGTGAAACGGCATCTTTTGATATGGTTAAACATTACGAAAAACTATAGTTGAATAAAAGTTACAGATGATAATGACACCAAACATTGCTGGAAAGTTTAAGCAAAACTCATACGTTGGCGTCAAACTATGAAGTTGACAAGGGAATTGTCTTAAATTAAATTGAAAATGTGGTTTTTCTTCATTCTTTTTTTATTTTCTTCAAGCTTTTGCGGCTGATAATGACTGATAAAATTATGATTCGTGTGTATTCCGCGTGTTGTTTCGGTTGGCCCGACGTTCCGTGTCCCAATGCTGGTCACTTATTCATGAGAATGAAAGTAGCTGCCGCTTTTTGCTCTCATATATCTGTCCCCACTAAGTTGGTTCAAGAGGGAGAGTTGGAATAGGGGAGGGAGTTAGGACAGGGGGACAGAGGGAGGTAGGGAATTTTTCCAAATGACTGGGTCCATGTGCTGCTGATTTTTAGGCCTCCATTTCTGTTGAATATATATTTATTTTTACTTATATCGATAGCCTCACGGATGGGTCGGGGTTTGAATCTTCCCACCTCAGCGATGACTTTGGATTTTTTAAAGCCGATCGCGTGTCTAAAGGATTCGTGCTCAGCCACTGCATACTTAGTTGTTAGTCCCAGTCAAATTCCCTGTATCTTCCGATATGTCAGCTCTCACCACCACTCTGCCCACATAGACGCTGTTATGAGCACGTTAATTTAGCGATCTATTCGGATGAGTGACACGAAGAATTTTACTACAGAGAAACTAAAATTAAAAGATATTCTTCGTCTAAACGGAAACGACAACGGAGATATCTCTCGAAAGAAGAAGGACAATGGGAACCCATCCGAAACTATGGACATCACCAGCCAGAAGAAATCCCTCCTCCCGAACACTTAAGGCACGACCGATAAGATAAACAACTTCCTTCGTAAATATGATATTAAGGCCATTTTAAAAATAAAGGTGCAAGTAAAATACCTCATAGGAAATGGGAAGGACAGAACATCGCTACAAATCGAAGGGGTACACGAAATTCCCTGCGGAACATGTGGTAAAAACAAGGAGGTTAGATAAGAAATGGAGGTGACATACCACTTGATTCTTGGAGCCAATACCGCCATTACAGTCGGAACAGTTTAGACCTTCCTCTGGCTTACGTGTCCTGTGGTCGCGTTCGATTTTCGTCAAAAATAAGTTTTAAACCACCGACAAGGCGATGTTTTGTGACTGGTTTGGCAACACCTACTCGGCACAAAATCCTCCCCAAGCACCCCCATTCTTGCTTCACTTTCGCCCATGAGCGTTCACGGTCATGCCTCCTCCAATTCATTTTAACCTCCTTGGGTAAAAATACATCGGGGAAACAGGACGCCTAGTCAAAACTCGACTGGAAGAGCACAAACGAGCCGTTCAACTATGGTAAACAACTAAGTCTGCAGTGGCTGAGAACGAATCCTTGGAACGCTCGGTCAACTTTGGAAAATCCAAAGACATCGCTGAGGTGGGAAGATTTACACCCCGACTCATCCGTGAGGCCATCAAGATAATGAAAAAAAAAATTTCAACAGAGATGTTGGCCTAAATATCAGCAGCACATGGTTATTATCCGCAAAAATTCTCTACCTCCCCCTATCCCTCCTGTCCTAACTCCCTCCCCCCTTCCAAATCTCCCACTTGAACCAACTTAGTGGGGATAGATATATAAAAGCAAACAGCGGCTGCAAATTTCATTCCCAAGAAAAAGTGACCATCAGTGGATCTAGAAACGTCGGCCCAAACCGATATAACACGTGGCATACACCCGTATTATAATTTTGTCCGTGAAAATGTGGTCTTTGAAGTTCATGAATGATATCATGTCATGATCTAATACGCTTAACGCATACGCGCTCATTGGACCCGAGATTTTGATTCTTGATGCTTAATGGGTCTGTGATTTAATCATAAAAGGGGTAAGCCGAGTTAGTTACGGTGTCAGTCAACTGGGCTCCAAACCGGCCAAAAAACGTTTTGATGGTTGTTGGATACTGAGAAAGGAGTTATTTCATCCTCCTAGTTCTGTCATAGAATATGATCTGTTGAAAAAATTCCTGATTTTTAACTTAACATTTCCATTGAAGTGAGAAAACTGATCAGAGTCAATCTCATATCAACATTTAATGAAAATATCAAATAATTGTACGCACATTAGCATCTTAAATATAGTGTTTTTCTTGAAAACCTACCATTTCTCCTTGAAAAATACGCAAAAATGATGCAATATCACATTGGTAATTAGTCTGAAATTAGTCGCATATTTGGAAAGTGGAGGTATAAATAATGATCCCAGGGGAATTTTAAATATTTTAATGTAACACAATTAATTAGTACACTTCGAATTCGAATCGGCTCTACATCGGTATTAGTCGCAAGCAATAGATATAACGGTAGAACGAGTACGTTTTTACTTATTTTGATTCACTATTTCTACATGCCATAGTAATTAAATTCAATGTACCTCATATTAATTTATTGCAACATTGAAGGTATTATTTATGTTTGAGCTCTTATCATACGAAACCCCGAGGAATCATAAACTCGGTAGGAGACCAATTTCAAGATATTGGACTACCGTTTATCTCTTAAGAAAATATAGAGTACAAATAAATATTTTCTTTATAAATAATTGATAAGTTAAGAGGTCAAATATCGTAGAATAACTGCTACTAATCTGCCATTAATTTTCATAAAATTACAGTCAACAACTGTTGTCGTAATGCCAACCTGTAAACCTGAAGTTATAGCCATTTTTGTATATTTATCTTAATTATAAAATTAGCAATAGTTGCCTTTTTAGGGAAAATTTCCATAATAATAGATTTATGTAAAAAAATTAAATGTATACTAGTGATACATACGTACAGATTAAAACATACTTATTCCTTCAATGTCCAGATGCAAGATACGAGAATACTGATCTTAAACTAACAATTATTTACTTTTAGTTTTATCGTAAATGCCACTTTTCAGTGTACGACGAAGTATCTAAGTAGGATTCAATCCACTAAAAGAGTAATTTAATGTTCGACGTTAATTAGCACGAAGATGCGGTATATGTGCGACTGCGACGTCTTAAATGAGTGCCGGCATCTATCGGTATCCCCTCTGAACATTTTTTTCCGTTTAGAAAGTAGAAATATAAAATGGACTAAAAAGCAGAGTATAAGCAAAATAGGTAACTGGGTTTACTTTGTGAGGTTTTGATAATTGGTTCAAATTAAAAGAAATAATAATATGTGATTATTTTAATTAACTACCATGTATTAGGAACATCCATCTATTAAGAGAAATTGATTTAAATTTTATTCCGGTAAAATCATTAATATATCTCAAGCATTGCATTTTAGCCTTTGGTAAATAAACTCGTCCGATTATTGCTCAAAATCTATTCCGTGTGTATCCATTAGTATTACCATAAACAGCTTTTCATGGAGAAGTGCAACAACAAAATTGGTATCGTGAAACACAATCCAAATAATTGACACATGGGAAAATTCAAATGGCAGGGTTATGCGCAGAGGATTTTAAGGTAAGAAGCGCCCTAGGGCGATGGCGATCCCAGAGGTTATTATGAAATAGGAGCGCCTTCGTAAGCAGTTCAAAGGTACCATTGGCAGGTGGCAGCAGTGGCCTGCCCTGCATCAATACGCAAGGGGCGGCGCTTGCTTGCAACGCCACGCCATGGCCGAGCAAAGAATCTTTTACTGGCAAGCGCCTTATGGATTATTACCATCGCCGAGCGCGAAAATATGTTCAGAAATAAAATGGCAGGAATTAAGTTATTAAACAAAAGGACTTAAGTAGTCAGACTATGAAACTAATGTTCTAGTATCGCACGCAGTACGAAAATCTACTTTCGCTGGCTCCTTCAGCTTTACTTTGCTTCCCTCCAAAATAAACAGTTAAAGCAGTAATATTACTAAAGGAGACCACACAATAAATTGTAATCATGAATGGACTAAAACTGGAAGCGAAATGCATACGAAGACGACCAGTATCAAAATCAGCGTTCTCTTATTTTTTTCCATTCACTGAATGAAAAAGCAAATTCGCATGACCATATCTTTCGCGAAATATGGCGAAACTATACCCACACAATTTTGGATACTGAATTCATCATTCCTCGGCTAAATTTTGTAAAGCGGAGATAATGGTGAGTACATTCACATGATTTAGAATTTAATAGATTCTATAGTACTGATACCAGTTGTAAACAGAATAAATCAATAACGTGCTGTCGTCTAAATAAATGCAATTTAAGGTTGAAGGCACATATTTTTCACTAAAATGCAAATTGATTTCAAGCATATACGTAAATAAGTGTGTTTACTATCCACCAATGTGAACTACATGGTTAGGAGCACATTATGCTAACTTAAAATTTACTTTTCCTCATGACTTCACAACAAGGTTAAACCAAATATGTTTTTGTAGAGTGAAAATACGGAAACAAAACTAATTTAAATTATCAAAGATATTTCTTGTCGTTAACTCACCGTATGGTCCATGATAATAGAACGATGAAAATACATTCTTTAATACATATACAAGTAACTTTTCATGATACTATGTAAATACATTATTTTCATGAGTGACTTTTAATGGGAATGCCTAGAACAATATTTAAATAAAACTCTTTGCAATAAAAATGTAAACAAGTAAAAATGTAATCCTGCTCAACGCAGATACCTTTAACGTTTAATTACGAGGGCAAGGTGAAAAGTTCTCGGCCTGGCAATGAAATACTGTAATTTTTAGGTCAAAAATGCATGCAAAAATGCACATCGTCCCCCTTTATGTCTATTCACTTTGTCCAACGTTTTTCAAATGAGTAGATTCCAAGACGGATGTGCGATTCTGGTAGGTCTGCAAAATAACCATCTGCGGCAGCCATAACATCTTCATTGGACTCAAAACGTTTTCCATCTACAATTTTTTTTAACGTGGGAATAGGTGGAAGTCAAATAGTGCCAAATCTGATGAATAGGATGAATTTTCCAATTATTTTTAGTTCAAATTCCTCATTTTTCCCAGTGTCAAAGCAACTTTGTGGGCAAAGGCATTGTCCTGTTGAAAGATGTTTTTCTTTTTTTGCAACCCAGGCCTCTTCTCACGTATTTTCTCATCCAGTTGGTCCAGAAGACTTGCGTAGTATTTGCCATTTATTATTTTACCAATTGCAAGGTAATCAATTAGAAGAATCCCTTTTGCTTCCCATAAAACACTGGCCATCACCTTTCCGGCAGATAAAATCGACTTCGCCTTTTTTGGGTCAGGTCCGCCGGCTTCCACCCAATGCTTCGAGGGCTATTTAGTTTCTGGCGTGTAGTGGTGGACCTACGTCTCATTGACAGTAACAAATCAGCACACAAAATCGGATCGATTATTTTGAAAACGGTCCAAGCATTGCTGAGAAATTTGTTTACGCACTTGCTTTCGGTCAGCATTTAACAAATGCGGCACTCAACATGCACAAAGCTTTTTCATATTCAATTCTTCATGAAAAATTTAACGTACTCTTTCCTCTGATATGCCTATGTCATCAGCTATTTCATACACCTTTAATCGCCGTTCGTCCAAAACCATATTATGCACTTTCTCGATGTTTTCATTTGTTGTTACAGTTTTGGGACGTCCTTCTCACGGTTCATCTTCAAGAGAATTTCGGCCCGTTTAAATTCTGCCACCCATTTCTTAACTGTCGATAATGAAGGACCAGAGTCCTTATGAACCTTCACCAACTTTGGATGAATTTCCGGTGGCCATTAAACGTCCAAAACGGATAGTTTTATGACTGCACGTTACACCAGTTTATCCATGTGAACACAACACACAACACCTCTACTTCAAAAAGCCGTGTCAACAATACAATGTTGTAGCTCAACTTGAAATTTGAATTATATTTTTGGGAAACGTGTACGAATATATAAAAAGCAAAATTTCATTGGTACTAACCCCATCTCTGTGTAAGGCCGAGAACTTTTCACCTCACCCTCGTATTGCTTCACTTTGTTACGAACTCCAGTGTCTTTTTGATGAAATAAAAATATATGTTAATATTTTTCTTGTTTCAGTGGATATTAAATTTTTCTTTTTAAGTATCTATTTTAAGAATACGTGAGAGTATCTGTTTACATGCCTAATTGTAAAACCATTCATCTAAAAAAATATGTAATAACTGTATTGATGTGTTTTGAAAGCAAAGGAAAATATTTAGGAAATGAATGTTCATAAATTATCTCTCGCCCCGAAACTTAAAAGCGCTCACTATGGACTGATCATTCTTGGTCAACTAACCAGCTCGCTGTACCATCATCTTACAAAGCGGAGTTTATAAGTACCCCTTCTACTATATTTGTCGTGCACTGAAATATCTTTTTTCTTTAAGAAAAGGCGGGAGTGTAAAATCCACTGGTGATAAAATGCAAAAATATCCAACCACTCTAATTTTCCTTCTGTTACCTAAACCAAGTATAGGCTGATTGATAAGGAGGCACCATATCAATGTGTCATTCCTCAAGCCTTCTCATACTCATCAGAATATGTTTTCCAATCTTCCCTTCTCACTCGGAATTTATAGTCCATTGAAAAGTAATCAATTATACCTTATAATATCTATATCTAATCTAATTATATGTCTATATATCTATAAATGTTATTGTGAGCTTTATAGATTCATAATATTCTAATTTAAGCAAAATATTATTTTGTCTTAGATTAAAATTGTCTTCATATTAAATAATTGATTATTTTAAATGTCCATATAGCGGCAGTTTTAAGTCCAAGTGACTGCCCAAGTCTGAGTAGGGAGGGCGCAAAATTTATGCCAAACCCTCAAAGACATGTTTAAAAAATGAATTTATTGAAAATATATTTATTCATGACACTCATATTATTTACAAATAAGTAATAAAAATTGTTTACAAAAAGTCTCCTTAAAATTGGTTAGGAAGAAAACAATACGTCTAGGAATACGAGGTGGATCGCATCGAAAAGTGGCATTGTCATACCATCGTAAAAACAAATTTCCTTGAAGCATTCCATGTTTACAGTCTCCAACCTTTGTTTATCATGTTAAAAACATTTAACTTTTTACTGATCTAATAATTCTGCCCAACTACAGC
The DNA here is from genome assembly GCA_963573305.1 of Pyrrhosoma nymphula. Classification (NCBI taxonomy): domain Eukaryota; kingdom Metazoa; phylum Arthropoda; class Insecta; order Odonata; family Coenagrionidae; genus Pyrrhosoma; species Pyrrhosoma nymphula. The sequence goes on from OY754333.1 coordinate 67,891,542, forward strand.
CACGTGCCTTTTATCTTGACTTGTTCCAGACTAGTTTTGATGTATTTATTCCGTACTACACTATCCACGACCTATTTCACTTCCAACTTCCCAAACTATTCTCTCAAGAATTAACTAGTTTTACCTTGACCAAATTATGAATATTCATTTACATCCTCCAGTTTGAAATCCTATCTACATACTTATTTGCTATTAATTGTATTTGTAGCGTCCTCTTCGTCATATTTCTTATTTTACACCAGGAGATGGTACCTGTAAAAGAAAATAAATTCCAATTGCTGCATCGAATTAACAGTATGTTATATGGTTAAACTATGAATATAACATGTAGTAGTTTTTAACTACACATGAAGAGGTTGGGGCGAAATATACCTTGACTAAATTCCATGGCAATATGGTTCCACTAAATTTGATATGTATAATCCCCTGCCACACACCCTTAAGGTGGCTTGCAGGGTATATGTAGCTGCGGAAATATCGCTGCAATTCTGTTGCGTTGGTTTATTTAACCTATCCATAATTACCTTAGATATATTTTGGTTGAAAAAACGCAAAAGATACATTTTTGGAGCCAATAACTAACATTTTGGAAAAAAACGTAGCGAATGTGAAAATCGTAAAAAGAATTAAAATCTTTCTTCTATCAATCATCCGATAATAAAAATAGCATACCTATATGATGAGTACAAATAATTTAAAAAAGAAAAAACATATTCATATACTATCCCATGGCTTACTTTAGGAAGTAAAAATTGGTTTTAAAAAGGGCCCACATTGGGATCCCTGGGCCCCTTTGGTCTTTCTAATAGAGCCCATTTATCTTTCTTCGTCCTGAGAAACAGGTGTGCCAAATATTATTTGAATCTGGCGAAGGGTATGGAAGTATATGGCGTTCAGTTTGACAGCTATTGATTTTCCGCACCTCGTACTTAATTCGTACTGCATAATAAATATATCTTCTGTATCGAAATAGCGTACCTTCGGGGTTTTTAAACATATTTTACCCTTTAAAGGACCTTATTACATCTACACTTCCATAAATGTGTTTTTAATTCTACCCACGTGATAGAAAACTCAATTTTAAAAATTGGCTTAACTTTTCCTATTATTATACTGTTACCATATAGGTTGATTCCTTTAATCACTTAATTTCGTCCAACGCTCATGAAAACCGCAGTTTGGGTACCTTTAGCATCAATATTTACTGATCTGCTACTCTTAACATAACCTAATAATGTGAACTAAATTGTTTTCCTCCTGCGTCTTTCTCTTTGGCTACAGCCATGTTCACTTCTTATCGATTTTCTACGAACAGCTCTTAAGACTCTATAAGGAGTAAGTTCTTTATTGTATAATTGATGATGCCTTTTTATTACCACACCGTTTGGGTTCGGTAATGCACTGAAGAAATATGGCCCCCTTTACCGATGTTTGAATAAAATAACACACTTTCATTGATATTTAAAACTTTAAACAAAACGCTTTACAGGGCCATCATTAGGTGTAAATTGTTAAATATTCAGGACAAGACAGCCCAATGGCGGCTTTTTAAAGCTGAAGCTCACTCAGTGTATTGAAGTTTAAATTCGCATTACTATACATATATGGTGAAATTAATATTTAATGTTTTAACGCCCTAAGCAAATTGCACCCGCTATTAAATAACTGAATATAAATGTTTTTCTTCTCTTAAAAATATGTCTACTGGCAAGGAAATAGCAAGGGTAACAACGGTCTATGCAGCAAAAACCGAAGGTCGATTATAAACCATTTCCATCAACATCGTTCTTTCCCAATAATTTGTTTTGTCGATTATTTTCATATATTCCAATTAACAGCTTGACATTATCAGTACCATCTGAGCATTTCCAGTCCTTGTGAATTTTCACTTCCCATAATGCTATATTACGTTCATAACCCAGTTACTTATTCAGAAAATTGGATCTAGGGTGGGCTAATAATTATAGTCCATACTTTTCTTTAAAACTTCTTGATTTTCATAATAGGGAGTCTCTTCCTCTTCTCCTGCATCTTTAAGTTGACTAAAATTTCTATCCTTTCCTTCCTCTACCGCGTCTATCAGGCGTTCCACCCTAAATTACCATTTGCAACGCGCCCTAAACTCTAGCTTCAAGCGTAACTGCCTGCATGCGAATCTTCGCCTCCAATTTCCTTTCTTCTCCCACCTTAACCAGAATTTCCATGTTAGTTTTCCACGCAACCCAGATCATCCTCTCCATTATCCAAACCCTCGTCTCGGATGCCTCCAGTCTTTATACCTCATCTTTCCGCAAAGACCAAGTTCAAGGTTCAAAACTATTGCTGAAATTTGTTGTGGTCAGAAGAGCCAGTAATGGCCAAATTAACCACCTACACTAATTTCCTGCTGCCGAAAAAGTGACCAGGCTCCTTGGGTTGCACCGTCTATCTGCAAGAAATTTGGTTACTCCCCTTGCTAACTTACCTACCTTAATGACGCAAGTGACTTTCGTAGTCGGGCACATTCCAAACAACCAATCACCCAACCAGACAACGCAACACTTTTTTTCACGGGTTTTACAAATTATTTTCGACCGACGAAATCCTCAAAGCATAGTAGTATCCAAATAGTATCCGGCTCAACTATCTGGAAATTAAAATCACGTAAAAAAGGAATACTGCGTATTATTTCCGCCGAGTATTTCAAGTTTAATTAGCTACGGCCAGTGTCCATGCGTGTATCAGATGATGACGCAAAAGCGTCAAAACTAGATGTAGGTGTCAAAAAAGATTTCAATGAAAATAAACGGCGTTCATTTTTCACCAGATATTGCTCAATGATGGATAGCATAAATGCATGTGTATCTTATAAAACTTGACCTTGAAAATGATGAAATGCCTTAAAAGAATTATTTTTAGATATTTGAAGGAATAAATATGTACCTTTGAGAGAAAAAGTGGTGCAGGAGATTTTTCTTTCGTTAGATGCGCAAAAGTAATTCGTTACCTGTATTATTTTTTTGTGGTAAGTGGTGTGAGTCCAGTTTCTGTGATATTCCAGTAGAAAGTGGCATAAAGGATTTATATATTTATTAATTTTACTTTAAGAATCATTTTCCACAAAGTAGCAACTTCAAAGAAACAAATTTAACGAAAATCGTTCTGCACTCAACGGTACCTATATGCCTTACGATCGACATCGGTGAGGTAAATAATATCTCTGAGGCTCTTTGCAAGTAAGAAATAACAAAAAGTAACTATATGCACCAAGCTTAACAAAATATTTCTCGGATAAACTTTAAAATCTGTACTAATTTCACATTGTATGGATTTGACTATTCACGAGAGTAGAGAAGAAAATTTTTTCAGCAGTATATCCCATTAAATTATTGATCACCGTGCATGAAACCAGGTTGCTTCAACGACTAATTACACACGAGAACGTATTAGCATCCAGGGAGGACTTATTTTATTTTTACCAACGAAAGCGGCGAAGAACAATGCCCACGGAGCCTATTCAGACCGAACAACCCCTCACCCGTTGTATCGCGGCCGGGTAAACTTTCCAGATGAGAGCGAGAGAGATGCAGAGACAAATCCGTGGAAGGGAGAGTGAGTGAGAGGCGTATGCCGACCCGGAATCTCCACATGCAGCACACCACGAGTACCACCCCGAACTACCGGCAACTCCTCCCGCCGAATTCCGACCCAGAACTCCCGTCCTTCCCCCGCACACTACAACCAGGGAGTCTCCACATCTCGACGGCGCCCTGGGATACCCTGAATCAGAAGTAACTAGTTGGGTCTTACACGTCCGCGCTCCGGTAAAAGACCACGGGATGAGTGCCGAATGGGATCTGGTACGCTGGTGGGTACCCTATCCTCCCCCCACAGCCGTGTCCTGTGCCCCAGCTGTACGCCCCTTTAACAACTCCCTCCACTACTTCCGTACCCGCCCCCCCCTCGTTCTACCCCACCCTGACTCTTCCTCTTGGACCCCTAGAGGGCACACGAGGAGGCTGGTGGTGGGGATGAAGGGAAGGCTTTAGGCTATGCAGCCGCGTCTCAGTGGATGCTGGAAGTGAGGGGATGGGGTATTCAGAAAGTTGCCGGTCGTGAATGAAAAATTACTCCCCGTTTGACCCACTTCATAAGGATTTAGTCCCGGGAATGAGGGTGGGGATGTGGCAGGGAGAAGATGTAAGGGTGGGAGGGTAGAATGATGAGGTGAATAAGCAAGTTTTCTTCATGATGGAAGGTACCAGGGTGGTGATTCTGCTGAGGGGAGAAGTGGAGGGAAGTGGGGTGGAGGAGGTCGTCAGAATGAGCAGGGGAGAAAAAGTTTCCACTAGGTCGAACAGTTTGGGATACAGGCATACCAGGAGCGCCTGGAGGATTCCGGGCGGGAACCGAAGCCTGCCGGAGCAATGAAGGGTACTCCCTCTCCCTCTAAGGGTACAAGAAAAGGATGGGTTTCGGCACTGCATCTCACGAAAGACGTACGTGGCGAGAGTATAGCTGCACGGGTAAGAGTGGGGGCTTAAATAGGAATTGGAAGGGGTCCTCCCATCTTTTTCATTTTTTTTCCATAAAACTCGAGCAAAAGGAAATGAAAGAGAAGAACAACAGGGTGAGAGAGAAAGGGAGATAAGGAACCACCTTACCTGGAAATTCTTCCTGCAAAATGCGAGGACTATGCATCTACAAAAAATTCTCCCTGCTCTGAAAATAAAAAATGAAATTTTGAAAGAAAAAACCTTTTCATCTTCTATTACTCTCTCTCTCTCTCTCTGAGGTAAAGTTAGTAAAGGTGGGAAGTAAAAAATAATAATGAAAACTTGTCTCTGAGAGTGAAGCTGAAAAAACATATCACTCCCCGCGTTTGCCCGTCCATAAAGATTCACTTTTTTGGGACTTCAAAAAAGAAGCTCCAGGGTAGGCAGAGAGGAAAAACGCTTGTAAAAATATCTGAGATTTTGATGAGGATGAGAGCTAGAAGGGAAGGGAGAGGGAGACTGAGAGTGAGGGAGAAGTGGGGGAAGATATGCCATGAGTGGGGAACTTTCAATATCTCGGTCTTATTAAAGAAGCAGTTTTTAATGAATCGTAAGATATTTGGGATGGTTTTCCCCCTCCATTTCCTCTTCCCGTCCTTTCCCAAAAAGGTTTTGCCGAAGAGAAATCGGGGAATGCAATCATAATTCAACATTCCATTATAAGGTTTAATACGAGCCGTGGTATTTCCCATCAGGCCCTCTCGGAAAATACCTTAGTTTCGATTTAACCTGTTGGATCAATCTTACTTTTTAACAATATATTATGTCAAATGATCAAGTCAAACTCATATACATCGTTGATTTGAGTGCGTAGACATGTACGCTATAAAAATCAGTGTGCCACAGACAACCAGTGGGCTATTGTTGCATTAACGTCGTGCATGTGATATCTTCAAGTGATGGAAACCAAATACAATGCCTAAAATTATTAATTTAACAGTGTAACTTCCAAATATCGAAAGAGATATACCATTAGATATATAACCTACAAATAGTATTGTTAACACATGAGCCTGTGTTTATATTAGCAGGAAATTCAAATAAAGGGTCTAAAATTAATGAAAGAATTTTTTCACATAAAATCAGTAGGCTATGTGTGCAATCACAGAGGAAATATAATCGGTTACACAGATGAATGAAGACAAACGCACTGATAGAAATGATCTTCTGTTGAAGTATTATGGTAAATATTGGCACAGACGTAAATCTAATCACCATAAATGAATCTACAAAAACAAATCTGTGTATAATACAGGCATCTGATGTTCTCGATTTCATTATATTAACACATTTTTTAAAACTTATATGATTAAAATATTCGAATTTAAGTATTATCTTTCTCCATACCATTCTGCGGTTTAAATTTTCATTGTATTGAGGTTAAAGAGTGATTACTGTATAACATTAGCATTAAAATGCTCTCTTCACTCATATATTTTTTATAAATAGGGGGCTGTACTACTTTTAAAACAACATTTACAAAGTATTTCCAGTGGGGATAAAACGTACCATGCTACTAAAGCTAATACTATGTGGAATATGGCTGTAGCAGCTTGAAAAGAATATTTTCATTGTTCAGAGAGCTTTGTGAATATCCCAATTGTGTATCTTATTAGGATCACATACAATTAGAATATTTCCCCAGGACCATTTTAAGCCTTATTGGAATTGTAAAATAAACTCATCGAGATGTAACCGATTGAGTTTTATCTCATCGTGACACAATAAACAATGTCATATCAGCTACTAAACTCTTGTCACCACATGCCCTTTATCAAACAATTATTTGAACAAAGCTGAAATGATCATATGTAAACTCAATGAAGAGGGAATCAATCATATTATTCATTTATCATAATTTGCTTTTGATGGCTGCAACGTTTTATCGCAGTTGACGCAGGCGATTCACGACAAGATCAATATTGTTGCATGAATGTTTGCACCATGGCTTAGGTAATCTATAAAAATATAAATTATAGATTATGTAGCACGCTTATAAGAATTAAACTCTACAGCAACAATTGCACTTCAAATCTGATAGTTGGCGTGAGAATATTTCTTCTCCACGCCAATGACCACTTTTTCATAGACCAGTGATCAAACAACTGGACAAATTTAACAGGCCCCATAAAAAATGTATTATATGTGTTAGCGAAAAACGCTGCCTTTAATAGTTTTTGAGCATTCTGTGTTAAAGTGGGCTTTAGTATAAATGCAATGACTTGCTTAGCTTTAGTTTACCTATTTACAACGGTAATAATAAAAAACTTAGTCAGAAACGTTTATGTTAAAGACTACCTACTGAAGTATTAAACTACTACTGAAGTACTAACTAAACTACTACTGGAGTGAATTCCGAAGATTCAGGCGATATGGCGTGGAATTTTAACATGCTAAGGTTGACGAGTTAAAAACAATTTTCCACAAATAAAAGTAAAAAAAAGACTTCATTGCGATAAACGGAACTAGACTTCAACACCAGAGCCCAAGAACATAGAAGATGCACAGCCCAAGGTAATACATCTTCGACGGTGGCCAAACACCTTCTAGAGAGCGATCACAACTGTGATTTTAACGCAAAAGCGCTCCACATTCAAAATATAAGCAAGAAATTGGACGCCTTGGACAAAACTGCAGTTAATGAAATTGAGCAACCTCCACTGTGTTATCACAGTGGAATTTGCTCAATTTCATTAAGTGCAGTTATCTTTCGTTTCCACTCCATTACGCCTGAAACCTCAGATTATGCCTTAGAACAAATTGCGAATGAACAAGGAAGAAGATCCCCCTTCTAAATGTCCAGGTGTTTCAGTCAAATTCACCCCTCATTTCTATGAGATTCCCCGTGTGAAACCCTCCACCCTCCCCCTCATACTTCCCTTCTTCCCACCTCCCTGTTTTTGTAAACACCTCTCCCGGTGTTGACTACAATTCTCTTTCGCCCCCTCCCCAACAACGAGAAACAGTCCCCCCTCCCGTACCAGCGTTCACGAGCCCCAGACAGCGATGGAGACCAGCGGTGACCTCCCATGTTATCAGAGACCAGCGTGGTGACGAAGACCAGCGGTGAAACACCCTCCCCTCCTCCCATTCCCCTCCACCAGCGAGTACTAGCCATCGACAGTGACGGAGGCCCATGATGCACATCTTATTTCTTAGTGTTTCACATGACTCATTTGTATTCTTCAGAAAAACTCATTCCACACCTCCCCAAATCCCAATCCTACCAACTCCATTTCCCCACCTCCCCAGTGCATTAGTCCACTGACGCTCACCTTGATCCCACAATCCTCCTCCCCTCTTCTCTTAACGTCTTACTCCCTTTCCCCCTCTTTCTTGGAAAAATTCTGTATATAAGCGCACACTTGAGGCAACTTATTTACATGAAGATGATGCGTAGATCATCGAAACCTAGGTTGTAATAAAGGCTTTTTTAGAAAAGTTTTTATTTGCGAAAAATTGCTTTTAACTCTTCAACCTTACTACTGGAGTAATTTCAACTTGTTTTACAAACTTTTAGGGCCATTGAAATACTGAAAATGATTTGGGTTAAGTAAAATTGCAAAAAATCATTTTTAGTTACATATTATTTCATCATTATAGTAATCTACCGGTTAGAAGTAGGTTATGATGAGAGTCAGAGAATATTCAACGGACTCTAACACGTGTCGTGCCCTTTCTACCTCTGGTATTTCTTTCTTCATCTCAGCATAAGTCCTTCCTTTCTTCTACCCGTCCATAAAACCTATTCTCTTCCTTCCCCTTCCCCGCTTACCCAACATTCTACCCTCTATCACGGCCTTCAGCAAACAATCGCCCCTCATTACCGCTTCCAGCCATCTACCCTGCCTTCCACATATCTCATCCATAAGTTTCTTTTCCTTAAATTGGAGTGTGTACAGCCAATGGTAAAATCAAATTAGTATATCGAACGTGATTTAGTTGTTTTTACAATTCAGTCATGTGATGTAATACCAGAGGTCCACGTTCTAGTTCAATGGAGAAGAAAATAGTATGAAATGTGTGATATAAAAATAATCCTTTTGATTTGCCGTTATAAGCGTAGAAGAAGATTTCGAGCTGGTAACATGACTCAGAATAGTTATTATATTAAAATAATTTGAAGTTTTTTTATTTTAAGTGAACATAAACTATTATTTTCAAAATCCATACGTGCGAAACATAACATATATTTGCCGGCATCTTCCCGTCACGCTTCTCTGACAACCTTGGTGAGCATAAAAGCTCAATTGGAATAATGAAGTATTATACAAGGTTTCTATCTGTGGTTACGTTAGCAATTGGGCAATATTAAATTTAACCATTTTCTAAGTTCCTATGTCTACGCTGGAATAAAACTTGCACTGATGAGCTAAATAAAATATTCCCATCAGACTCAATGGAAATAAGTCCTGAGCATGAAAGCAAGCCTCGGACTGGCGTCAATTATTTTGCCACTGAGTTAAATTGAAACAAAGCGACGAAATTACATTAACTAATCCATAAAACGGCACGTATTTGGTGGTAAAAATATTTTACTGTTGCAAAAATGTTAATATTTAAATAATCTTCTTGTGATTTTCAGTCGAAGCACACAAAATCCTTGGCTATAACTTTACAAAAACGAATAACTGTGATTAAATACCCTAAAATATCAGCCGCAGAGTTTGCCGCTTTCTTTGGTTGCTGGAATCACAGTGTAGTTGCTTAAATACGAGCAAATTATGAGTTACAGTCCATGAAATATACTGTTCTAAAATATGCATTCGATTGAACAAAACTTATATCTAAAATATGGAATTTACACCCATCATCGAGAATGCGTAAACACGTAGTAGCATGACAACTTCCTGTCTTGATCGATCATGAGAACTTCCTTGAATTAACCAAGGAATGCCATCCTCGAAATTATAGCTGATCTAAGGTATTTCGTAGCGCATACCGACAGTTAACTTCCCCTGCCATACAGCCTTGAGGTGGCTTGCAGGGTATTTTGTAGATGTTAACTCTTGTTGTGAGAGTTAGTAAACAAATATGTACATCACTTAATTAGCGAGTTATTTTAGTGCGCCAAAATGGGTTTAATCGAGAATTTTTGAGATGGTACTAAACGATAATGAAGCCGGCATATCTAATCATGGATAAATTTATGATACGACACATTGGAAAAATAAGGCATTAGAATTTTCGCATAGAGGTTAATATACCCAAATTCGACAGGACAATAATGATTAAATTATCACGCGTACAGGCAACCGAAAATATCAGCATATTTTCAGAAAATATAAGATTTATTTTGTTATACTATTTATTAGTATAATTATAGTGATCATTACCGTTCTTCGGTGGCAGTGTATGTTATGACATTTATGGCAACAGCTTTGTTAATCGGTATAGCTCCGCTATTTCTTACATTTATGCTATTTGATTTTACTAGATATTTATTTGATAATTGGGTGAGGTTTACTTTTAGATATATGATAGAACCGGCAATTCTAATGGCAGGAAGTATTATACGGGACTTACTTAGTTGTTTACAATTTACTTGGATTTTACAACTGGTTATAGTGTGTGTTGGAAATGCGCTTTACCAATAAAAATTCCATTTCCTGCTATCCCAGGTTTACCTGCAATTTTCTCTAATTTATAAATTTTTTGTATCGATTGGTTTGCACCTTGGGGTATTGATTATCGCTCTGGGATGATGGGATTGAATATGCAACATTATATTGCATTGATTATCATTTCTTATGGTATGTATGGTTATGTTGAATTTTCTGGTCGAATGGTGGCAAAATTAACTAGTACTACCGGACCATCTGCTACATCTATGGGGCAAGATATGTCATCGGCAATAGAGCAAGGAATCCTGAAAAAAGTATGTGCTAGCTTCTAGAAACACATATTTCAAAATTCTGTTCGGATAGAAGTAAGTAGCAGACCAACTCACAGTCCGTGGGGGTGCAATGAATAAATGTCGCAGCGGCCATTGCAATCGGAATTTCCGATACGAAGGAAATATGAAGGTAACAAAGCGAGCTTGGAAGAGGAGTGTTATTCTACCTTACTTCGTCGCTGGACATCCAGAGTAATAGAATTGGGGATGGTAAAAAAATAAGAAATGGAATCGTAACGCAGGTAGCAGAAGAAAGGGAAAGGACACGTCGGAGTAGTAAAACCGGACGTATTATACGGCGAGGGAGGAGGAGGAATTGCCTCACGTTTTAGGTTCAGAGGGACCAACCGGGAGAGAATACAGATACCGTGTGCGGCAAGACAGTAAGTGACGGAGCGGGTGGCCGTAAAACCAGATGCCTCCGGGTCCATAAAACTTGACCTACGTCGCGGGGTCGTAAGTTTTAATTGAAATTCACAAGAAAGATGTTCACGCACTTACGGTAGGGTAGGTGGGGAGGATTGGGGAGGGAGACGGGAAGTTGAGTCGTGTTTAGCGAGTGGTACTATCCCCACCTATTCACCGGTGTCATTGGGTCGGGAACACGTGGCTACAATGAGCCGTACGGGCAACGCCAACCCCTTACGCTGTGCTCAGCAGAAGTGGGTAACGGGAGTGAGAGAAAGTGCTTACCATAGAGTATCGCGATTTCACGCTATGTTAAGTTCGCGCCAAGAGCGTACAGGGAAGGTGAGGATGAAATGGACTGGCGAACATCAATTCCCACCTTGCCTTAAAATGTACATATCATCCCCGTAAAGGTGAATTATAAAAATTAGTGAGCGAATATATTTGGTAAAATAAAGCATTGCATAACTTTAGAGTGTGGTGTAAGGGTACACTTAATGTAATTATTTATTACAAAATATTTCACAATCAAGATATAAAATTCTGTTTTCGTTGAAAAAACAATTAATCAAATGTGTATAAGTTATCGTTTCCTAAATTTGTCCATGATGAAAGGCATTCTTCTAGATTTTACTCGTTGACAAAATCATTTCTATCCATCAATACTTCCAACTCTAATTAAATTAATCCAGATAGCATAGACTGTCACCGTTTGTCTACTCGAGCTCAACTAAGGAGAGGCACTTATTCTGATCAAAAATAAGAAATCATCCTAACCGAACAAAGTGAAGGCGAGTAATGGAGTGGTTTTTACTAACACAACTGTATAGTATTTATTTGCCTAGAAATAAATTCATTTGATTAGATTTAATGGACGTTGAAACTTTCTAGTACGTCATTTAAATCTATTAAATCCATTATGATAACCTTTTTCTACTTTTTATAACAAATATACCGAGAGCAAAATTAAATGCATAACGCAAATAATTAATAATCACCTCACATCACATAGGGACTCATAAGCACCTCTGATTAAAAGTCCAGGCGCATTCATTCGTAAGTTGAAATTCGTTTGTTTTCACAGGAAGCGAACGAATTGGAGGAGTCCGATTAGTTCTATCTGAACTAATGCTTTTAAGCGTGATTTTAAGTGTACATAGGGTAAAAAGAAAATTCACGAAAGCCTTGATGCGTGCGATATCAAATTTTAAAAAAAATTTTTTAATCGTGTTCAAGAAAAGACGAAAACAAAAAATCAGAGTCACAAAGTAAAAAGGACATAGCTAACCTCTGTTTGTCGCACATATAAAAAACACAGCGAAAATCAATAACCCTCTGAGAAAATTAAGTGAGCCAAGCTGACGCTGCTCTTTACTGCCAAATTCCATGACATTTTCGACGTTGGTTACGAGCGCTGGGTCCACTTCAATCCGGCCAAATTGAAAGCTTAGAAGTTAGAATTCCAAACTTTTCCTCACAAAACACAGAGCAGGTTCAATTGACTGAATTATGGTAGCTTAGTATTACTGCGAAAGGAGCCGTTAAAAGCTTATTACTCGACTTACCATATTCTGCATAGATAATAATGCCAGAAATGTTCAAATTTACACTAAGTAACTCGAACGGTCCATGAAAACCGGAAATAACAAAAACACGAACTTTTCTGCAAGGTTGCTCATCATTATGTCTTGACGAAAAAAGTCTCCGCAAGGTTTTCAGAAATCAATACGCAATTTTCATTTGACGTCGATACAGAATGTCCGTTTTTTTTCTCTTTCTAATCAAAACCAAATTTCCCGGATTCTTGCAGCAGGTAAAAATAGAGATACCTGTCCAGGTGAATGATATTTTCCAATGTGTACTTCACTCATACAGTGAATTCATTCCGTTCTGGCATAACTTTGTGGAAGTCAATTTTCAAATAATGACAAGGCCAACTATGTTTAAATCCACAGAGTATTTCATTGGTACAACCATTTTCAACGCTACGGCGTTATCATCATGTACTGATGATGACACCATAGCTTTGAAACTAGCTGTACCAATAAAATACTCTGTGGATTTAAACATAGTTGGTCTTGTCATTATTTTCACTCATACACTTTACGAGATTCACCCATTTTAAGAAACAGCTGCTAGGAGCCATAGCTCCCCAAAATTTCTAAATAAAATGCATACATATTAACTAGATGATTGTTTTCTCGTGACCTCTTTTTTTGTTTTTTATTTCTCTTCTTATCTATAAATTTTTTATTTCTCTTCTTATCTATCTCTTAAAATGAGAGAAAAACAATAAATATTAACGAAAAAATGAATCCATACTTGTGAATGATGGCAATTATAGTCCATGCATTCAACATAAATGTACATTAAAAATACCGTAACGCCTGAAAAACCATCCATACATGCCTAAGATACTCACTTATTTTTCCTACGATGGCTGAACCAATGCCATGCCGACTTTGAAACGGAAGTTGATTGAAATCCGTTCGAGACTTATCAGCACAACCACTACGCATCTCCGGTATGTATGCTCATAAGTGTGCACCGCTCCTGTATTCATTCCTTCACATTACAGCTCTCGCAAAGGCTTACGGAAGATGGATGCGCAAATGCGCTTTCAGTCCAAAAATCAATAACGCATAGTGTCGTATTTTTGTAGAAATTATTTCCTTTTTGCATTTTCCAATGAACTCCATTGCATTACTGCAGCAATCCCGCAACTAATACTAATAATTTTGGAGTGCTATCAGCAAAATTGATTAATTAAATATGGATAATTGCGTATTTGAATTGCTTCAACGTTTCCCTTGACTATCGTGCCATATTGATCCATCTGCTCTCTTCTTAAAACTATGTACTATATCAATAAGCAATAGCATCCAAGATTGCTCTACGACAGCAAATGGGAACGCAAATGAGGAAATTCAGCGCGTAGTATAAGCCTAATGGTCATATGCCATACCATCTATTCTCTTCTTCAATGTATGTGCTGAGCAATAGCGTCCAAGATCGCTCTACGACAGCAAATGGGAATACGAAAGAGGAAATTCAGCGCGTAGTTTAAGCACAAGGGACAACACCGGCGATTCAACGACCAGTGGGAGAATAAACAAAAAGAGAGAAGAAGAACATCGTCCGGGACATAACTCGACAATATCTGCCAGGCCAATCGATCAGGGATTCAAGTGCTTTAAGCTTCGCAGCGAGACCGCACCACATGCACGCACGCGGGCGTTCATCTCGGCCATTTCAAATCAGTTGCCACGTGCGTCATTTAACTTGACGCGTACATGAGGCACAATCAAGCCTCGGCTGTTGGAAGGGGAGCGTTCGTACATGTGGGAGCTTTGGTGTGGGAGTCAAGGCTTTTGTGAAGCCATAAGGGGGAGGGTGAGGCGTTTCCACGAAACTCAGGGGTGGAATGGGTGTGGAATCGCGTGCAAAGCAGCTCCCCACCCTCCCACACACATCAGCCCGAGCTCTGGACGGCCAGTATCCCGGAGCGCTGAGAGAATGGGAGGAAAGTCAAGTGCAGGCCAGAACAGTGAGTGGGCCCCGGAGAGAATGGAGAGAAGAAAGGGAGTCCGAATGTGAAAGCGGTCGGCACCGGAGAAAGGATGTCGCCTCTCGAATGTCACTCTCTCCTCCTGAATATCGCTCGCAATCGAGACGGAAGACTAGGCGGAAAATGAGAATCTGGATCGCCTCTTCGTATACGCCAAAAGACCAGCACAAGGACTGTAGAAACCAAGAGCATTTATTTTAAAACATAGGGGATTAAATATACGTAATCAGTGGTGGGATCATGGTTCTGTTTTTTCTTCTCTCTCGCTGTCGTTACTGCCATCCAAAACCACTCTGGAAGTGCGATGCTCACAGCTACTGCCCTAAGAAGCAACTCCATCAATTGAAGCTAGGGATTTGGAGCACCTGATAAAAATTGAAGAATGACGAAAACGTAGTCTTACATTTCTAAGGCTACCAGCACTCTCCCGCATTAAAATGAGGATATTTGATACGCTATGCAATTTCCAGAGTAACTTTGTGGTAGCGATTCATTATTACATTTACCACTTGAGAGTTCCACTTATAAATGAGTGTTTGCACTGGAAAGCTACTTACAGCAAGCGAATTTCGATGTAAAATACAGGGGCAAACCACTGCAAATCCACTTTCAAAATTTGGAAAAGTTTCGGTAGGTTGCTTGCGGAATCGTGTTGTTGGAAGTGTAAACGGCAACCAATCTAGCTCTGCACTAACCTGTGAAAACATTTTCGTCAGAGAAAATTCCCCCGCAAGCTCTTCCAGAAGACACTTGAGGAAGTAACTTGATAGTGTAAACCTACCATAAGATATAATTGCGACTGAATATGGGATATTGGATTTTCTCAGCTTGTTTTCATTGGTACTGAAAACGAAAACGTCCATCGCTACGGAATTTTCTTTGAAAAAGGACATGCAACTTGCTCAAATGATAGAAAAACAATTTTTTTAAAGAACAGAAGTGGATTGAAGGAGATTTGTAGCATTTTTCTCATTCATTTGAGATGCAAAAAATATTGCGATAACTCATGCTAACAATTAGCAAACGCACCTACTAAAAAGGCCCGTAATCAAACGCCAAGGGATAACGCTGAGCGTCATTATCACATAATGAATGTATGTTGAATTTCTAAGAGTTGCAATTAATAATTAGAACACATGGGTCATAACAACGAGACTATTGAGGATATCTATTAATAATACCACAATAATCGTCTTTTCAACTCCTTGAAGTCTTAAGCGTTTAGCATACTGCTATCTTTTTCAATGGTCTTAGATTTCAATTTATAGATGCAATCAACACTGAGGTTAATGAGCACCATATAAGCGAAAACATTTGCATTGAAAAAACCGCAACTGCCACACCCGAGGAGGGAATAAAAATCGCGACATTCTAGATGCCGGAATGGAGCTTTTCCTTAACGATTTCCAAACCTGTCGCGGCCAATATTATTACCTTGGTTACTCAAGTTAAGCAAGGATAAGGATCAATCAAGTACTGAAATAAAAAACCTAACACTTTAATTTATCTTGGAGTGCTCACGACTAATGAGTACTTACATGTCTGTGAAAAGAAAGACAGTTGGCACCCATGGGCATGGACTCTGGAGAGTTAAGAAATTGGGAGAATCCAATGTGACACAAAATGCCAACTAATGAGCACTAGCCAAGACAAATCTTCCACTCACAATCAAAATCATTCTCCTTTACTTGGAATATTGAAATCGAGCGGCTAGGAGGTGCGTGAGGTAATATACTTCGAACTAGAGTGAATTTTCCATTCCCAGTGTGGAATCATCTCATGCTGCACATCACAATGGTTGCATGCATTATAATGAGTTGATGAACCAAGAACTTAGCTAGAGTTAATGTTTCTATCATTATTAAAAAATAACAGAGTTCAAAACTATAGAAACTTGCATTCATTAGATTCATAAAAAAGTGGATATAGAGAATAAAAAAACCACTTCAGACACTTTTCACTCGTGTATGATACGTGTGCATGTAGTCTACAACACATTATACACATATGAGGCAAACTTGAGGCATTTGCGTAGATGAGAATTAGAGTGATCAATGTGGATAACAATAAACTTGGTTGTTTCCACTGCTTGGAGCTTGTATAAAATTTTGCAAGGATTTCGACGGAGGGATACCCTGGCTAATCTGGGGTTGCGCAAAACTCTTTGAAGCGACGGTACGGAATCCACGAGCACGCGCGAGTTTGGGGTTCATGCTGCCTTTTCAGGAGTCTACATGTTTATGATCCCTGCTTTAGTAAGTGCATCCGTGGCCCTGCCTGCACTTCCTTCTCTTCAATATAACGGAGTCCGCCTGAAGTCAACTACTTTTGGTTCTCTCCTCATCCGATTATTGAGTCTTTGTATTTCTATTCCTTTGAATTCATTAATTGTACACAAACCATGACGTTTTACTCAATGCAACAGCCGGTTACCACTGAAATCATATGAAATCATTCTATCATTGAAATAAATCTAACACAATAATGGGATTTTTCTAATTCTTTTCTACCACATTAAGCTTTGTTATAAGCGTAATAAGAATAATTAAGTAAATATTGCGTGACAATGGCTGTGCCACCGGCAATGTGGTAGGTATATGGATTTCAAATATCATAGAGAAAAGATAAAAACCCTTTTTGTGGTAATATTTCTTGCCTGTTTAAGCTAGATTATAAGTTAATTTTGTCATTGCATGTAATTGCAATACGAATGATATCGTAATTTTTATCTAGTTCTCAAAAATAAAACTTTCGTGGGCACTGATTTCAATTAAAGGTTAACAGGAATTATTTACCAGTTGCTAATGCTACGTTACGTATTTAAAAAAATAAAGAAAAAGTGGCTATGTTTGCATGTAAAATTCATTTTAACAAGTTTCCCTAGCAGAAGGCATAATCGAGATGAAAAAATGTAACAGTGCTTCCACAAAGACAAAATATTTCCAAGTAGATTAAGGACAATTGAATAAAAACGATTTAACTATTATAACATGGACGGAACGATACTTCATAATTATTTTGCGTGAATAGCTGCAAAGAAAGGAAAATGTTGATTGCCTTACGAAGCAATCCAAAACGTTTATTCACTCGTTTGCCTCTGTCACAAATTTTAAGACCAAAGAGAAACATTTTTAAACTACATGCTTCGAGCACAACCCAATAGATTATTTCTGGTAGTGTAACTATTGATTAAAAAATCCAATGAAGAGTAATTACAATATTCAAACTCGGACAAATCAACATTAGGGGCTTTTAAAAACAGCACAGTCACCAAGCCGATTATAAATTAATTCTAGGAACCATTTCTAAGAATCATAATAATGTTTCCTCATCCTTACCTAAGGGCATTACTGGCATTAAATTATAACGCAATAATGGAATATTGTGTGCATAGCAAAATGATTTAATGAATGGAAAATGTATTTAAAACCGCCGAGGGAATTGCAGAAATGACGAAATTTTATTGCGTCATATATCTCTGAAAGCGACGGACTGAATTGCGAATAAGCAACCGAGTCACTTTGAACTCCCACGTGAGTGATGGAGGCAATCATGTAGCTGCTGCAGGAGTGTTCGTGAACACACCCCTGGCGTATATAGTCTGCCACGCAACTACAATCGCGGGCATTATTGCCTTTGGTCGGATATACCTTGGCCAAAAATAAGGCACTTTGAAGCGATTACAATAACAAAAACGTCAGCGAATGAGATGCAACAAAGATTGTGTCAAAATGTTTTCAATTCACTCACGATAAGTAAAAAAATAGACGTAACGTGGTCAAGTGCATTTTTACAGTAATTCAAACCCCGCATATTGTAAAATAAAACTTGTCATAATGTCAAGAATAGTGCAGTCCTCAACGCAATAAGGCAATTCCAGCGGCTCGCCATGGACTAGGGATACTCAAGCCACATAAGGCACATATCTTGATCCACGAAGTTTATTGCTTGCTGGTGGGCGTAACAGGTTCAGCCAATCACGAAACTCTCGACAACGAGTCTTGCCACCGTTCCGTGACACTGGGTGCCGAGTGCAGTGCAGAGGTTCCTGAGTGCAGAGAGCGCCGCTCACTGCATGCACACGGCGCGGAAATTTCTTTTCTGGGAGAGCCAGGAAAGCCTTCCATTTTATCCACACAATTCTCATGTCTTTTCTTTCTTCGTCTTAATATCTACGCCAACGTGATAGCATTGACCTCATATATCACACACGGCAATAGGGGATCAACACACCGGACAAATTTAACAGAGAATTAACTGCAAAAAATCTGATCTAGCTTTAAAGACAGAATCGGTACTCACCTAATATGAAATAAAATCAAATGAAATTTATTTCTCCAGTTGTATTTTTACAATACGATAACATATTTATGTATATATTATATACACATTATATATATGGATATGTGATAGGGTGTCAAAAAGGGGGAACTGTATATGACCCTTTCAACTTTGGCAAATGTGAACTAAAAAAAAACATTTTTAGTTTTCGAAAAAACAAGGCATTTTTACCCAGCAACATAAGGCAAAAGTGAAAAACTTTTTTTTTAAGAAGATCAAAAAAAATTCCTCTTTTTGAAACAGCCATTTCGTTATCAATTTAAGAAATACATGAGAGCTATTAACATCAGTTATATAGCATGGCAACATGTTATACATTTTTGGCTCTAAATACACAAATGATCTTTTGTACAATAAGATGTTAGGTTTGGAATACCTTATAAAATGATTTTCTCTGGTGTTGTATACATGTTTTTGGTTATAAATTCCAAACAATATTGGCCTATCACCAGATATGATATAAAACATTCTCTGTGTTCTATAAAAAACAAACGCTTTATTGGGAGTAAGTTCAAAGTATATTGCCTTGTTTCGATCAATACTTTAATGGGAAAAATGCGTGGCTTAAATTTTTTTATTTTGCTGGTGAGGACCAAAAAATATATACTCAAAGATCTTTTAAGAAATTATATTTCATTGCCCATTTGATTCAGAACCGATATTAGGGTAGGTTTTTGACCTTTACCACCACATAAAAGGTTACTAAATCATTGGAGAATCATAGTAATTCTATCAAAAAAATATGAATGAATTGTAAATATCTCATAAGGTTTTCATTAATCTAACTTCTCCTCAGGGACTAAAATATAATTTTGGCCAGCATTTGCGACTAAAACCAGTAAAAATATTTGAAAATTCGAATACCAAGACATTTTCAGTACGAAGCTTAATTCTCATGGACAAATTAGTTGGGATATAGGATGAGGATAAACAAGACCAATATTTGAATGCTATACGCCATTGAGATTAAGGTGGTTTCAGCGAGACTTATGCCTAGTCATGCAGCAGATCATGGTTGAACATTTTTTAAATTTAAGCTGTTTGTAGTTAAATAAAGTATTTACCGTGTTACCAGTAACGCAGAAAATGAAATAATTGAATTAACTGAAACTCGTAATAAATAACTAAATATATATACTTTAGGGAATAACTTGAATCATTAGTTTCACTCCCTACGCTGAAAAATCCTTCCCAGCAAAATTATTTCTTTGCAAATTGAATTAAAATAATTTCGCCGAATAATACATTGATTTATTTCAGTTTTTAAGGCATACCAAATTAAAAGGATTGTAATATTTCTGACAATATCCACGAGTCAAAAAGTCCTTACCATTTAAAAATGTCTCTCTATAGCGGACTGCATTGCCATATCACGTGAAAAACAACTTCTATGTTCTGGCAAGTATCGGAAAAAATGTGAAAGTTAGCTGACATTTTGTCATCATAGAGAATCGAGATTTTTTCTTTTAATCTAGCCAAACTAGTTGAATATTTTATGAAAATAATTCTGATATAAACTAGTGTTTTATTTTCATGACAAACGAATAGAGATCGCTAATGTACAGGGAGAGAAGAAGAGAATGAAAAGGACAAATTGTTGCGGAGGCAGCGAATGGTAGGGAATTTGGGAGAATACGAAGGAAAGAAGACTTTGTCCAGCTTTGGTGAAAACAGGGACGGCCATGTGATTTGGGACATTATTGCCGCGGGAAGCTCTCGCTTCCACGGCCAAAAGCGCTCGGTCGCGTAGTCGCTGACGGCCGAACCGCCGGTGCACGCAAATCAACACATCATTTCTGATGGAATTGGACAAGGACGGAGGGGGAGGAGGCATCGGACGCTGGTTGAAGGATGAAGAGGGGGGAGTGGGTGTTGAAAGGGATGCATGTGCCGAAGGAGAGAAATTGAATGGGGAGGCGAAGTGGGATGAGTGGGAATTGCAATGGCGTCTAGGTGCAGGAGGGGTACTGCGCGGGCTCCCAAGGTGCGGGTCGAATGGGGCATACACGTTGGCGTGTTGGCGGGAAGGTAGAGGGGAGGAAGCTGTGAGCATGTGAGGTTAGAGATGCCGTCACCGTAGAAATATCTCTTAACAGCAGTTCCAAGGCGTGTGATTTCAAACAGTGGAAGACAGCCGATATAGCCAGGAAAGCCTATGTTAATCCTCTGTAACTCCATTAACGATGAATAAAACGCTTACCTACTAATCTTCCACAGATTTATTGAATGACACGACGCGTTTCATCAAACTATGGAGTAATTATGTGCTGGGTTGTTCAGTTTAATTCGTATATATATAACCTTCGAGCAAAGCGCTAGGGGGTGATGGGAGAGGGGAAGGCACGAGCTAAACCAAAGAACCCTGTACATGATTATGCCGCAGTGTGGAAAAACGCGTCGTGCCATTCCATAAATCTGTGGAAGACAACTAAGTGTTTTATTTATTATGAATATCGAAAACTTCCACGAGGTCCAGCCTGACACAGTTATGCTTACTCTTTAACTCATTTGTTTTGTTTAATAGTTGCCGAGTATCTCCCTAGCTAACCCCACTTTTGAAATAATTAGAAAATATTAATTTTTTCAACCTCTAAAATTAAAGTCATAAAGGTATTAAAGATCAAAGAGATAACTCACGCTATATTATGTTACTTTACAGCAATTTCACGAAGAGTTAGACGATATAGGCGTTAAGTTTCATCTTCCATGCTTTAAGATGATTCCTTTGCCTGCATATTTACGCAACTGAGAACAATACTGCTCCAAATTCTCATGCACGTCTCATTAACCCTTGATAACTGGTCCCTCCCAGGGACCACCATACAAAATTTGGCGCCTGAAACGTGGGAATAGTGTATTCCTTCTCCGCTGCATGCGTTAGTACCTAGAAAAGTACCCATGGGGTTATGTATGGCCTTGGGTTTCACTGGTGGCGCTCTTTTCGAAGAAGTGGTCTCTCAGAAGGATCACTACACGTTAAGGACCACAGTGAACTCAGCCGAGCTCATATGTAGTTTTTTTATTATTACTATTGCATTAATTTAACGTATTTGTTTTTTTTATTCCTTAAAAACTTTATTCATGCATATATTAAATCATAATATGAGTTATTTAGTCATTGCGGTATATAATGGTTGTATCTTTTAGGATCTGAACTAATGCTACTAATGAAAATTTACTGAGAGATATTTTTGGTAGAGATACCTATGAAAATGTATTAAATGTTTGATTTCTGTATTTTTCTCGTGTATTTTAGCACCGCTGAGCCTACCAAAAATTATTTTCACGGTCTCCTCCGACCGAATGTTTGCACTCCTCCAGCCTGGTTGGCTGGTAGAGCCATAAAAAGGGCCTCTTGCACATCTCATCATAAGTCCATCCTCTAAGGTCTCTTTTTTTATACCAATGAAAAGTATTCCAGCAGGGATTGAAAGAAATATGATTTGAATGACCCCAACAATCGGCAAGAAGTACTGAACATGTTGCTGGGCTTCGCGGAAGAGAAGGCCGTGGATTTTGAGGTGGAAGGGGATTTAGATGCTGATGACAAAAGTTCAAGAAGTTCGTAAACAAGTCCTGTGCCATTAGACTCGACCTCAGTAATCTCATGATGATCCATTACCTGGCCCGAGTGGACGACGACAGAATAGATCATATGCGGAGGTACATCTACAAACTTCCGATTCACTGGGAACATCTGATTCAGAAGATTTAGAGGCCATGCCATGGAATAAGAAAGCTTCAAAACCAAAAAATACTCTAAAAACTCAAACAAGGAGGATTTCGGATTAAGATCTAAAACTGAGGTGAATGCTTATGTTTACAAGTTTATGGGGGGAGTAGATTTGTTTGACCAGTTGCTTTCATGCTACAGTGACGTGGAAGTCCAGGTAGTGGTGGTTGAAGCTTTCTTATTATTATCTTGATATGGCAATCGTGAATAGCTATATAATATATAAGGTTACTAACGAGGCTATCAACCCAAAAGGGAAAATTATATCCCATTTAGAATTTAGGAGAATTTGGACTCGTCTTGTGGGCAGTTACGCGAAGCGAACAAAATCAGGGCCTTCGCCGAGGGGGCGAGCGAGAAAAAGAAATTATCCGCAAGGCTCTGACTGTTGAAAACACCATAAGACAGAAATGTCGGAGATCACGTCATAAAAAGTGAACTAATTGTAAGATAAGATGTGCTCATTGCAGCACCAAGTCGAAGATGAAAAGGACAAATTATTATTGTTCTGGGTGTAATGTGGGCATATGATTTGATTTTGCCGCTTCTTTTCACTCAGAGTAACTCAAAATGAATGTGCTATAAAATAAATGCAGTAATATACTTTATTTTATTATTGTTGTTCGTAAAATGTCGGTAAATATTTACATATTTTTAAAAATAATTATAACTATGTATATATTTTGCTGCTTTTATACTGAAGTATTGTCTCCATATCTCTTAGTATTTTTGTAGATATTTCTCAGCCATTTTCCCTTACTAGTGCATAAATTTTATTTTAAAAATGCAATTACATTAATATTTAATTTTACAAAATTAATAGATTGGTTTATTTTGGTCTCAAATAAGCACAAATAAGTAATTTTAACTTTCAAAACATTTTTGGCCATTTGGGTACAAATCTAATTATTATTCTTATCTTTCTTTTAATGTTTTCAAATGATTCATATGGCCAATTGGACTTAGAAAATATTTCCTCATTGATTTATTTAACGTTGTCCTGAGTTCGAATGTGACCTTGTCACCATATCTGTTTGCAGTGGTTCTGAGTCGTATGAGTACACTATATTGATGTATATGTCTTATTGAGTATTTGCTATTATTGTTTTGTCCATACCATTTAGTAATTATGAATAAAAGAGTTTTTTAGACTAAACCATAATTCAAGAGCATCGGTAAAATTCCTATGCACATTGTGATGCAACACATTCAGGTTGGCCACTGTGCGTCTCTTTTTTCCCGAAAAGGATTTCTACACAACGGGTACACATCCTCACCCATTCTAGTGGCATTGGACCTTTCTCCGAATAGGGTTTACCAACTTTTTGTGATGTTTATATCTGCGTACCGTTAGTTTAGCCATGGGCTGCGTAGATCCGCTCCGAAGGTCATTGTAAAATTATTGTACACAAGTGCGTGGAGAGACACTAAAAGAAAAGCAGACGGCATCCTGAGGCCCGAGCGCACCACCCAGTATGATCTCGCAGCCTAATATCCGCCCTAGCCAATTAAATGAATGTCCACCCTGTTTTGACTGAAATACTGTTCCCATCGAGAACTTCGTCGCATTTTTCCCATATTATCCGAATATCAATGAAAAAGTAAAATGTAATTTGAAATTTTATTATTTTATTGCTTCCATTCCATTCTAGTCTAGTATAGTCTTCACTGTATTTTAATGTTTTCATTCATAGTATTTTTCTTCATATATTGCGGAAGGTCAAATTGCTCAAAATATTAAAGAGGTTATATAAGGTTTTAGAAAAAAACAGAAGTACACTATCTGGAAATAAAATATTGTAAAGTGTATCTAAATAATCCCATTAACAAGCTTCCCAAAATGCTGCCCTATAAAGGGTTAATACGTATTAGCAAAGCCAAAAATCAGCATTTCATCCCATTGTTTTTGCAAATAAATGCTGATATGTAAGCCGCGTTTTGATTAATGAATACAGTAGGTAGTCTTGAATAACCGAATAGCGATTCTCCACTGTTCCATTTAAAAATGCTTTTGTTTGGTTTTGTTCCAAGCCAGTTTAACTCATGCAAACTCCGCAGATCAATCAGTTCGATTGTCGGATTTAAATTCAATCCAGAAAAAATATTTCACCCCAACCATGCCTAAAAATGAAGTATGGTATGGGATATTCAAGTTAAGGTTTGATTTTTATTATTATTTATTCTCACTTTGCTTAAGCCTTCTGCATTATTCTAGGGTGTCCCCAGTTCACATTACCTCTGGAAAACGAAACTTCACTGTAGCTTCATCATAGCAATTACTGATTCCTGAGAGATGTTTTTTGTTTTAAGCGTCGACTGGGCTACTCAACTCTACAAACCTGGGGTGTCTGACGTCACGACTATTGACTTGGTCACTAGGATATACATGCTCTAGAGGGGTGTACGGTCGAATGGGACACGGAGAGGACGTTGGTGGTGTTGGGTGGAAGGAGGAGAGGGATAGAGAAGGTCGAATGAGGCAGGAGAGAGGATTCGTATACTCATTCGATTACCCGTCCGCTTCAGTATTGTCGAGACGTGACATGAAGTGACACACACAATTCACGCCGTCCAGGCACTCGCTCCTCCCACCAGCGAGCGCAACCAGGACATGTTCGCACACATATGAAGATTAGGCACACGAAACACACGCGTTGAAACACCCACACACCCTGCCCCCTGCCCCTCGAGTCACTATCATCTCATCAACACCCCCCATCTCTCCCCCTCTCTCCCCCCATCTCTCCCCCTTCCTTCACAAAAAATTCGCAAAAATTGGTATTGAAAATATAATTATGAATGCAGTCCGAATGCAAACTTCATTACGATTCGATCCTCGTTTGCATGATTGCAAGCGCCGGAACGAAAGACAACAACTAAGAAGAACGTTGATTTCTATTGAAGACTTTAAAAACAGAAGTTTCTATTCTAATAGATCAGGCAATGTTACGAGATTTCACGGCGGTTTTCATTTGGTTAATAATCTCTCCAGGTATTCTCTCGTATTCCTAGGAAAATCCCGTAATCCCTTGAAGCACCACCATACGGTGTTTTAAATTAATCGGACCATGCCAGCGACTCACTTGGCCACGAGTGTTCACAAAACGTAAATTGAACACAACGTTAGGCTTAAATAAACTCGTTAAATTTGCTCCACAAAATGGAGTCGGAAATAGAATTAATTTCAGTACTGATAGATTCTGGTTACGCTAATAATAATGTTAACCAATGGAACTTCACATTATCGTGTATTTTCAATAAATTAGGTTAGGTTGGTTACCTCTCAGCCTTATTTAAAAGGCAAAGCATATTCTTTAATAATGAATACAATTCTTATTCCTGCGATTCACATTGAACTTATTTTTAAAACAATTCATTTGGATTGAGTTATCATCCGGGAGTAATAACCTTCAAAATATCTTTTTCCACATAGTTATTAGAGATTTTATATTGTTATTTTATAAGATAATTGAAAGCTTTGGCATATGACTCAACAGCAATGGCAGATAATCCTATGCCCATACCAATTGAAAAGCTACGTACTTGAAAACATTCATCGTAAAATGTAAATAAATTTGAGAGGTAAGTTAACAAACATTCGAGAAAATGTAATGAACTATTCTAAATGAAAAGTTTACCTTAGTTATTACACTTAGATTTATTAAAAAAATTCGGCCTAGGTTTCAACGAAGCTCGTCATCACCTGATGGTGACGAGCTTCGTCGAAACCTAGGTCGTATTGTTTTAATAAATCTATGTGAAATAACTAAGGTATAATTTTAATTTACAATGTTAAGCAAATTCCACCAAGTCACGCCCGAGACAACGGAGGAATGAACTATATTTGTGAATTGATGATCCTAATTATTTAAGTAATGTGTACTGGCGGAAATATTGATGCATAATTTTGTTTTCTTCCTGTTTCGAAAGCCATTATTTGTGGCTGCTGAAAATAGTAGCAAAGATGAAAGAAATGTCAACGAATCATTTCAAAGATCGCGGTTGTTATTAATGTCTTTCACCTATGAAATTATCCAATCCTCTTTCATCGGTAAGAATGAGGAAAAAAAGAATAGCCTGTCTCAAGTAACCTAAAATTCCATAGTTAAAGAGAATTTTAGAAATCATCATACTCCACAGTGCTGTGTGTGTACACTAGTAAAACCAGTGGAAGTCGTGCCGTTGCAATGAATAAGGGAATAGGGAAGTTATAGGGAGATTACGACGAAAGTTGTATACTTGGCCACAGAACAACAAGCACGAGCTCAATTAGTGGCTCGTAAAAATTGAAGTTATTTCAAATTCCTTAATTACCGTCATAACGTCAAATCATCCAATATGTCCTACTTAAATCACACGAACTAGCTAACAAACTCGATTAGTGGAGTGGAAATTATAAAAATGGTGCCTTCTTTTTTGCCCAATACATTTATACCAATTTATGCCAATAAATTACAAAATATAGAGAATAATGTTTGTGTAAAAAACAAATAAATAAAATTTTTGGACGATTTCCAAGCAGACGGATAATGGTTAGAATCTATTATGATACAGCTTTATAGTCTCCATAAACACGTTGACATGCCACAATGAGTAACAGTTGAACTTTGCTTTAATATTTCCGTCAGCATGGTCAACTAGGTATCCTTGAGGAGCAAAAGACTCCGAAATTGACTATTATTAAAGGTAACTTATCTGGTACGGTACGCTCTACTGCCGGCTACGGAACGGTATGCGAACCAGTTATTTTCAGGTCCGTTCGAAGAGTTTTTAACAAGACGCCTGGCCCGGAAGTCGCGGCAGAAATGTTGCTCTTACTCCTCCTCGCCATACTTTATATGACAAAAACAGCCCGCGGACGTTTTGGATGGTTTATTATTCGATCTGGGGCGGGCTGAGCGAGCGAGATCTCTGCATCGCCAGGGCGGAGAAGAACGGCCACCAACATAACGAGCTCCGTCACCCGGACGGAGCGAGCTTCACAAACACGTGAGTAAGGGGCGTGTGTCTTCCAACACGGCCGTACCCGTCGCAATCCTGGACTGCCGTCGCTGGGTGGTTTCGAACCCGATTTCCTTCGTTGGTCGATAATATCCTTTGTTGATTCGAATGTTTAGCCCTTCCGCACCGAATTATAGCTGTGGGAAAAGCTTTACAAGGTAAAGTGGGGGGTAAACTAAGCATTTCACTCTACTTCTCTGTATGAAGGTAGTTACGAATCGCACAGGTGTAATTTTCGTCAGTTCTCTGAACACCGAACCCTTTCCTCGGCCGGTGGGTGGACGTAATCTCGACCCTTCGTTTCAGTGACAGCCCGTGACCATGGTCAACTATATGTTAACGCAGTGGATTAATAAAAAAAAACAATTGTTCCCAACTCGGAAAATACAAGACTCAGAACTGCACTTCTTTGACGTAGAAATTTCCACACTAAAAAATCGGTCAAGACTGCGAAAGGAAACACGGGCATTTGACTTGCTGGGCCAATACGCAAACGCTACCCAGGTTTTCAAATTCCCGTGGCAATGAACATCCATTAACATCCAATATTTAAAAGAAACTTGGGGTAATTAAGTGATTATTAAGAATTTTCTTCGATGGACAACGAAATGAGAGATGCTGCTTTGCTCTTGTTTGGCCACATCTGGAATACGTCGCTAGAATTTGGAACCCAACGCGGTAAGCTTCGATAAACACTGCTACCATCGAACAGAAAGTGATACACTGCTGATGGTAGGACTAGGTTGGGATCTATTTGAGACTCGGAGGCGACGAGGTAGGTTTAGAATTCTTGAAAATTCACATCTTATGAATAATTCCTGTACAACACTGTGAAAATATTTTCACCACGTTCTACACCTCTATTACTGATAAAAGTGACAAAATAAGAGAGTTACATTATTGAACTGATAGTTAAAAATGTCATTTCTCCACGCACCATGTTTAGATAATTATGACAAAATCAGTGTGACTTTAACATAAGACGATAATAAAAAGCACATTTTTAACATGTAATTCACCTCTGTCTTCTCCCCGCTTTTCCTATTCCTCCTCTTTCATGGCTGGTGATCTAACAACCCCTTCCACATGCCTCTGTGGCGGCTCGAATTGTAGTATGTAGATGCAGGTATTTTGCGTCAACATTGTACGCTTGGAACATCCATGTAGCTCAGCTATAGTATGAGTTATGAGTTCATGGTTGATTTGAGCGATCGCTTTATTTTCATATACACCTCTCCTGTTTTCGACCCCTTTGTTAATATTATAACGAAAACATTTATGAAATACTGGTCTTAAATAACAAGTTAAGACAGACCTTGTGGATATCTGGTAAACTTTTCTTAGTTTCATGACTGTTAAATTACTGCTAACAAACAAAACCAGGGTGTTACTTAATAATAATGTTCGTTCTAAAGCTAAAAAAAGGTAACTTAAATACGTTTGAATTAATTTGATTGTGTATAAAGCATTTATCTTCAATTGCCTAACAAGCATACAGCCTTACTATTATTTTAGTTCTTAACAATTTAACATAGATAAAAAGATCTCTTGTTAGCAAATAGTTTTAACTTTCGAAACTACGTATTAACAACACAATTTTAAGCATAAAAATAAAATACAAATAAATATCACAAAAGGAAATAAGGACTAAATGTAACGAAAGCCAAAAAAATGTTTCCTTTTTTCACTTTCATAGCCAAAATGTTTACATAGCCAAACGTTAAAATAAAGCCACTATAAATGGCACTAAACGTACTTGTTTACAAAAGGTCTTTATTACTTTGGTTATAACTATTTTCTACTTTGACTATTATCCCTTTTCGCTTCCACGCAAGTTCATATTTGACCATAATTAATTTAAAAAAAACAAATACAATAGTGGCGACACAACAATATTTTGGGCATGAAACCTTTCGAAAGATCAGCTCATATTTTCTTGCGAATAAAATGTTCCACGCTAATTAGACAAAAAAGAGCAAATCATTGCCTTAGTTTACAGCTAATTATAAATTGTTTCACAACCGTTACGGTCCTCTCTCCACCAGTAAAAGTTAATCCATGACGTTACATACAAGAACGGAACATGAACAGTAGGATTGCTTTATTGTTTATCGTTGCACTAAGTGCCCTTAAAATTTGGGTAACACTAGTAAACAAAAGAGTGTATATTGTTTTTCAAAACTATTTTCCATTTTCAATGACGTGAGATTCCAGCTTCGTCGTTAATAGACGTCCAACTGCATAATAGCGCATACCCCGTTTTTGGGGCTTGTTTCTCTCGTGTTTTAAAACAATAATCATGTGTAGAAAACTTTAAATAAAATAATTTATTATAAATAATTTAAAAAAGCTTATAAATTTTGTTTTACAAAAAAAGTGTTCGATTTAAAGTAATTATCATATAAGAATATTGACGTAATCATTAAGTAAATTTCACATTGAAATAAATTAATTTCTAGATATTCACTTAAATATCAAATAACTGCCATAACTTAATTCTGATTGTCAATTGTTTCAAATCCCTACCCGTGCACTTCATCAGTGAAGTGAATCCGTCGCTTTACTTGCGAGGAACGGGGCATCATAAGCAGGACACACAAAGCATTCCGTTTTTGCTCACAGTTGACACTTTCCTTTTTCTTTACGAGCGCTTCCGAGAGGGTGCTATATGATCGTGTTTAACTCGTGTCAGTGTCAGAGACACGTGAGGGGGTTGGGTTGTCCTCCACAGAGCGACAAAAATGTCAGGCAGTGACCTACATGGAGCTCCCAGTGGGTCTCCTCCCTTAGACCTGCTTTGGCGAGAAGTCGATGCAATGAAATAAAAATTGTGGACAAGTGGGATACGTACGAAGTGAAGCGGCAGAAGAAGGGTTGTTGATTGAAGAGATTGCACTGCATGTGGAAGGTGGGAAAGAAAATTAGTCTGGCGAGACTGCACCGGAGAAAAAGCGGCTGTCATATTCGCCCGCCGCACCCTATCAAGGCGGGTTCGCGTTGAACTTATGAACATAACTTAAAAACCGAACTTAAATTAACTAACTTAACTTAGATATATATTTTAACCAACTTTTTCAAACTTAATTAACTTAACTTCAATAGCTTAATTTAACAAACTTAATTTGCTTTACTTAACTACCTTTAAGAACATAACTATTTTAAGATCTGTGATCTAGCAACTACATTCATTATGGTAGATTTTTCTTTACCACGTTTCAGAATGATTTCTTCCACCAATACTAAGAGTGTCATAATCCACACAAATCACACTACCTATCAAATCTAGTCCACAATCATACAGAGCGAATCTTTCTGGGAAATGGTAAATTGAAATAGTTTTTTGTTGCGAGTAATTATATTTTGCTAAGGAATTATATTTATCCTGCTATGTGAAATATGATAATTGAAGGAAGTGAGGAAGAAGGAGGGAAGTAACTTATAACTAGATAATAACTAAAACAAGCTAAATGCTCATTAGCATTCCGCATAGTAAGTTTCATAACTTAAGATCTGTCTGCCACTGCAAGTGTCTTCAAGGAAGACAAAGAAAAACCTCTTTTATTCCTTAAGTTTACAAGTACAAATTTTGATCCTCCAATATGCTCAACTTACAAGAATGATGCCGAATCCAATAGCGCAATAGTTTTACTATTCCAAAAATAACGTCAAAAATCTGTTTTCATTTTTTTTCATTGTTAAATTATTATCAATTATTTTGCACAAATGCGGTCCCAGAAAAACCGTCTAAATGAGGAGAACCACAATATTATTTTCTAAAATATTATATAACTTGTGTAAACATTTATGAATCACTGGTGGATTGACTAATATAATTTTTAATTCCATAAAGACCCAGACGGATTTTTACTTTAAGAATAGCAACATAATTTTCTGAACAAATGCGGATCGCTCGCTAGTTTTTTACTTTTGCGTTTCAGTTTATTCACTATTTCAAGTCCAGATTGTCTATTACGGATTTTTAACAATCGCAAGGGATCGGGTGTTGTCGCGCCGACGTTTCGTTGACTTAGTGTTGTCGATATTCACTGTTTACGTTCAAAAAGTGTATATTATTTAGTTTATGTACATTTAAGGTTCCAAATTTCTTACCAGGTATTTTAAGTAACGTCATTAAGTTAAGTCCGGTTGTTAAACGGGAATATGTCTTTATTCTCGGGCATTGTTTATCTGATGCAATTCCGCCTCTCTGCTGGGAGTCCTCTCACCGCCTTGGGAATTATGCTTCAGTCCAAGAAATGCAGTGACCTCGGTAAGCTGATCCCTCTTGCCCCTCGAAATGAAAAATAATAAAAGAGAGAAAATATTTCTCGAATCGAGAAAATTGCTTTCTTATATGTCTCGGCTCGACAAATCTCATCCTCTTCTCCTCTGCAGAGAGACAAAATGATTCTGTCAGACGCGAAGACAACTTGCGCGGGCGTGAAAGGTTGCAAGGAAGCAGCTGAGGAGTGTTAGAAGCATGTACTCAGTACATTCGATCTCAAAAGACTCTGCTAAAAAACTAAGTACGTGACCTATTTTCATATTTTTCAGTTGATGGATCAAAGACCTGAATAACTTATGAAGCGAATCACCAAAATAACAACAATATTTCCAGGAATATAAAAATTATTTTCGCTTATGTATGGCAAAGAGTACGTATTTGATGCAAAAATTCTAGCATTACTCAAGTTTGGAACCTATCATTCCATCCATCTCAAAAACGTATAGGTAATAAACGAATAAATTTTTTGGCCAAACTGTTCTCAAAGCACTGTATTTGGAAGAATTAATCCCGTCCGTTATAGCTGTATCCATAGATTTTATATGATGGATATAACTTCAAATTAAAGAACGGAAAGTTGATGAGAGGAAAAATATGTTAGAAAGCAAATATTTTCCTTTATTGCTCTTATATCACTTTCACTATATAAATTTATATTTCACTATATATAGTTAACGCTTACGGATAATGGAGTCATTGACTTTATTATATAGATCTAGATCTATTATATAGATCCTTGAGAGTTCACTTCATGTTTATCTCTTTCACTTACTGATGGCCTATTTACGAGAAAAGCAAGAATGTTTTGCGTGATTATATTTGCCATTTCATGATGTTGCTTCTTCTCTTTGGCATCTGAATCCTATACATGACTTTTTGACGTACGATAGTCTAACCTTATATAATAATCTTTCGGAATCTTGACTCCAATCGCCTGCCCACGTAGTCCGTGCTATTGCTCCGCTTTATGATTTATTTTTTCTGGACCCCATCAATTGAACTTTTTATGAAAAAATATATTTGCGTAATTGTCACTGAATTTTGCTGTAAAAAATTTTTTTGAATAAAAATTATTTAGTTTCAAGGTAAATAAATAATAACTCTTGAACAGTTTGAAGAGAGGAAAAATGAGTTAGCCGGTTCGTGAACGCACTTCAACTTCTGCGATGTAATTTCAGATAAATCGAGTAAAATTCTTTTTAATGCATATTAATGTATAGTTTACTGAAAGGTTTTAACTCCAATTATCTCTCATTAGAATTTACGCCGATATCTTTTCTTCAATTAATTTCTCATTAAGTTGGTTTTAGCAACCAGAGAAATAAAAACACACAAATATTTATCATTTAAAAATCTACATTGGGTCAGAATCTACGGTGCGAAAGAATATTATCGCTTAAAATAAACCATCTGACAATTAATCTTAACTAAGCTCGTAAAATTGTTTGAACTACTATCCCTAAAAGAAATTAATCTTTATATATTGTAGTTTAAAAAGCAAATCTGAGAATTCTAGGCCAATATTAGTCGTTGCCAAACTTTTAGCAATGGATGAGAGGAAAAAACGCTAATATTTCGCAATTCAGATATCCCTCTTCAATCAAAGATTTTAACAGTGGGTGCTTTAGCGAGCATAACATATATAAGGACTGTATACAAGTTCCACCTAAAAAAGTATTCCCTGGAAAATAGAATATTCGCTCCCAAAATTATAATAAATACCTAATCATAATACTAATCATACTAATATATAAAAATTGAATGGTGTGTGTCTATCTGTTGCTCAATCGCGCAAAAACTACTGAACCTGAATTGAGCTGAAATTTGGCATGTAGTAAGAAAATGCATCTGGATGTAACATAGGCTATTTTAAAAATCCCTCAGGGCCCCCAAAGGTCGGTGCACTGGTTTCATATTTTGTTTTTAAAAATTATTTTCACTAAAGATAGAAAGCTAGGATTTTTTTATCGGGTGACAAAATAAATGAAGTTTCTAATCCTTTCAATCGATTTTATTTTACGCTGCAAAATTGTCTGTAAATCATGTTTTTAGTGAAAAATCTCAAATTTTTCTCTGAAATCAACAATAAAATAATTAAACTTGACTGATGAAGACTTTACTTCGTAGAAGTTACTAGTACTCATAATTTACATAGCTTAGTACTTTACTACAACATTTACCATAGCACGATGCGTTTCGCCGCTTTACGGGATCGTCAGGTTCACAAAATATAATATATATAAGTTTATTGTTTCAGTTTGTTAATGTTGTCCCGCATTAACAGAAATACCTATTAAATTCAAGTGGTGCTCTCTCCCATTCATTGGTAATATTTCTTATAGAATTTCAAACCACCTCCCAAGCTCCCTTAAAGCAGCTTTTTAAACTCCCCTAACCCTTTCAAAACGTTTAGTCCACGGCTATGACAGACAAGATAGACTCCTAAATTATGGTATTTATAAAATTAAATGCAATGGTTGCAATATGGCATACATTGGCCAGAGTGGTAGGAGTTTTAGTACAAGTATTAAAGAACACGCCAGATGTTATGGAAATATGGATTCCTCCTCACCATTTGCGAAACACATTTTGGAAAGCAATCATACGAACGGTTTTATACCCGACATTTTACACGTTATATTCAAAGGCCTGAAAATGTACGCACTGGAAAAATTAGAAATTATCAGACAGTCAAAACACCTTTATAACGAATTATTATTTCCCCATCCCTCCCCCCTACTTTCAGATAAAATTAATCTTTCCCGCCTCACCAGCCCTTATATATCGTATCTTTCATTTGTCCTCCCCTCAACCCTACCCCAATATCTGGTTTCCCCCCCTCCTACAGCAATAACTACAGAAATAATAAAAAACTGAAATCACAAATTTATGTAAATTATATTTTTTAAACCTGACGATGCCGTAATGCGGCGAAACGCGTCGTGCTATAATAAATGTAGTAGAAAAGTACTAAGCTATGTCAATTATGAGTAATAGCATATTTCCTTGACAACCAGAGATTTTATTTTCAAAGAATATTCACGCCTATGACATTAGGTTTACCTAAAGGCCCATGATATGACATAGAAAGAGAATCTGTATAAGAAGGGCCCAGAGTCCCAACGGCCCCATGATTGATTGTTTCACGGGAATCGATAAATTCAATGCATATTTACAAGTAGCTATACTCCTCAAGGTCTATTCTCAAAGTAGCTTTCATAGGGGCACTGCATGTATATGAGAAAACAATTACGTAGTAAACGATGCACATAAAGGAATTGAGCGTTCAAGAATATTTACGTGCAGTAAATAGTAATGATAATAATGTCTCCGTTACTACAACAAACATGGCGATGTTTATTATCGTTTAATACTCAGATGTATTACACGTAGCGGAACCATCTGCCTCCTTACGATTGTGAATTGTTTTTTAGACCAATTGCCGCATCATTAACGTAACGAGTTGTTAATATATGTTTAAAATTGTTAAAGTGCAGTAAACTTACATTCACTCAATAGTCGAGTTGCCTATTCAAGACTTTCACTCGCCGATGCGTTTCCCCTTCTTGGACTTAAACACATATCCATCAACTTGCCTAACAGAAAAAATAGTAACCTTTCGAATCAATCTTTTAAAGCAAAAGGAATGTCTTCTTTGCGAGAAAATGAGCCCTTGCATGAAAAACGACAAAGGTTAGACTTAGATGCTCAAAGACATGCCCACCAGCGATCTCATGAGAATCTCCCCGTGGTGTTTCTCGGGTTACGCTAAGAACCGCACAAACTTCATCCTAACCCAACCTACGGACGGGTTACCAGCTATAAATCTAAATCAAATATAGACCCATCTGTTTCTAAACTTCAACCTGTTTTATGATGGCGGAAATTATGATGACGTCACTACATGCTTCTTATCCGAAAGAAGAACTGAAATTCTGCGCAATGAACGAAATCCGTGCATGAAAATCGACAATTGCACTAAAAATCACCATAGATTTATTATTTAGCAACCGAAACCAATGATTATGGCCACCCTTTATGCCGAAGGTGCAGTCCGGATGATGGAAGATTCAAGGTAAACTATACATGGAAGCTGCTGCAAATAATCCTTTTGGCGTTGTCAACCGCTGGATTGTACCCTACTCTCCAATCCTGATAAAGACACTCAACGCACATATCAACGTTGAATTGTCCAATTAAATTAAGTCATTGAAATTCAAATGTATTTATGTACACAAAGGAAGTAATCAAGCTCTTAATAACTTAGAAGACGGCTCCAGAGAACCGGAGGGACGTGGTGTCCACCTATTAACCAGGGTGCTATTTAAGTAGTAATGAGTTTTCGTGGCCCATTTTTGAGTTTCCCGTGCATGAAAGAGGACAAACAGTCTCTCATTTCTCCGTGCACCTGAAAAACAGTCAGCGTGTCTACTAAAACATACAAGATAAGTTACGAACTCCTCAAATGACTACGCCGACAGATTTTCCTCAGGCTTTGTTGTTTTCTTATAAAATAAGTTCAATGTTTTTCACACCCCTTGAATGTAAACGGGTACCTTCCGCTAGTATATAAAAATGTAATGGTGTCTGTCTGTCTGTCTGTTGCTCAATCACGCAAAACCTACCGATTGAGCTGAAATTTGGCATTTAGTGAGAAAATGTATCTGGGTGTAACATAGGGTATATTAAAAAGCCCTCAGGGCCCCGAAAGGCCCCCACCCCTTGCGGTCCCTGGTGGTCCATGCTAAGCACTGGGTTCGGAGCAGTGGTTTCATTTTTTTATTTTTAATATTACTTTCACAAGGCAGAGGTCTGGGATTCTTTTTATCGGATGGCTGAATAAATAAAGTTTCTAATTATTTCAATTGATTTTATTTCACGCCTCGCAATTGTCAGAAAATAATGATTTTTGCTGAAAATCTCAAATATTTATCTGAAATCGACAATAACATATTTCCTTGACAACCAGAGATTTGATTTTCAAAGAATATTCACGCCTCTAGCATTTAACTTTTCATGCCGGCCCATGATAGCGCGTAGAAAAAAAATCTGGATAAGAAGGGCCCAGAATCCCAAGGGCACCATGATTGATTGCTTCGTGAGGTTAATAATAAATTCAATACATATTTACAACAAGTATACTCTTCAATGTCTATACTCAAAGTAGCTCTCATAGGAGCACTGCATGTATATGAGAGAACACTTACGTAGTAAATGATACACATGAAGGAATTAAACCTGCAATAATATTTACATTCAACGAATAATAATGGTAATAATGCCTCTGTTGCTTCAACAAACACGGAGTTGATTATTATTAATTGAAACACCAGCAGACTTGATTATTATGAGGCGTTGGGGTAACTTCTGTTCATTATGCAAAAGAGAGATTTTTGGTATGAAGGTCGTTAGAACCTTAGGTTTTTATTTAGTGTATTTAATCGTCTAAAAAATTAAATGGAGCTTTTTAATTTTATTCATTTCGTCTTGCATTTTGTTAGGATCAATTGGATTTCCATATCAGTAATGTATCTATTGCAGAGATTCTACATTACTTTTTCCGTTTACTGATAAAACGTTTGTCACTTTTCCTCCTTTTACTCCTCAAATGTCTTTGTCCTGGTCCTAGTTTTGTATATTAAACAGTTTTCTTTTTTGCTGCCTAGTTCGAGATAATATTGTCTCATATAACGACTTCAAACTCGTAAGGGCTTATCAAAAGTTAATGAAAATCCTTTGTAACAGTATTCCTAATACTTTTACGATATATGCTATTTCTCGCTAATGTTCTAATGAAAATATTTAAATTGAAAGGCTTTGATCAATGGACAGACTTTTCAAGAATAAACTATTGAATTTTAAATTATTTGTTAGAGGAGGTAATATGAGGCATTAAGATTCTATTGGTCATGCTCAAAGGGACTACCTTGGAGAAGTGGAGAAGACGGTAAAAGTATTTTAGATTGATTACATTGATTAAGACAGAGAGAAAAAACTGAAGATATGAATTTGAATAGAAGGATCATTCCAAATTAATGAAATAATAGTGATGCCAGGTTTCTCTTATATCTTCCACTATCTCCCGGATAACTTACTTATACTATACTGACCAACCAGTCTTGTTGGAAGACTTCGAAATATAGACTCATCAAATCGCAAATTGTGTATGTTAGCAAAAAGTCTTAGATATACGGTACGAAGAATGAGGAGCAGCAAGGCAATTAGATGTGGACGTAAAAAAAAACAGCGCTTTTGAATTATTATCTCTCGTGCTTCCCGCACAGTTTCATTCGACATACTGTTTTAATTTATTGGAATTCGATCAAAATCCGATGAAGCGGCACAAAAAGGCATCCTATTGCGATTCATGCGTTGTGCGTAATATAATCGAAAAACGGGAGCGATAATAACTGGACGGTTCTCATTTCAATCATTTAACTCTCCAGCACTCCAAAACTCAAATCCTTCCCCTCGAGTAGGACCCATTTACATCCCAAAATCACCAGCAATTTGCCGCATGCGACGTACCCCTAAAATCCCATGTTTTACCAATTCATTCCATATTCTCATCTTAATCCACGCACGCATCGCCTCACATTTTGTCCGCCTTTATCCCGCCGACTCCTCTCTTGAACAAACGATGTCTTTTCATTATGGCTCCGTAAACAAAAACCCCGATGCTCATCTGGGAGAGGAAGTAGGCTGCCGAAGGAAGGAAAGAAAATGGGTGAGACGGAGCGAATGATTTAGAGAGAAGAAGAGATGAAAAGTGGGAAGAAGGAGGGAGAGACAAAAAGATATATTCGGAGATGATCTCGGGGTTTAAAGAGGAAACGGCATGGAACCAAAGATTGGAACGTAGGAAGCAAAGCGTGAAAGATGAAGGGGAGAAAATGTAAAAGAAGGATCTCCGTCCTCTCCTCAAGAGACCGGAGAGTCTCGTACCGGTCCCGAGACTAAAACGAGACTGGGAATCACGTGAAGAATAAAATTAAAGGAATCATACTTCGTGCATTTCACATTTTATTTGAGTACCACGACCGGTTTTGAAGAGCGTAGGGAAAGAATTGGGAATAACATAAAAATAGGATTTCGACTCAATTTTCAAGAGAATCCAGGATTTCATTCTAGCCTCGTGACTGGTCTTCACGAGACGAGACTCTCACGCGCTCAAAGTTATAACCTTCGGTTCAAACATATTCATAATCAAAGTTTGTGCATACGTTCTATCGTCAATATCGCTTACGTCATCTAACCAACAGTGTGTTCCAAATGTTTGTTCCACCCTGAGAAATGGAAACATTTTCAAAAGAAAACCCTAAATTTATTTACACGATTACTTTGCTTCACCGACCGTGATTTCAACTCATTTCAAAGAAAAAAATAATATATATATATGAACATGTAATATTATGTGATTCATGAGTAATAAAATAAATGTTTATAAATACCATGTAAATACCATATGTCTTATTTATTTTTGAACAACAGTCTGATTAATTTTGTTAATAAACCATTCAATTACGTATCTAAAATGTATAGGCTGAGTTGACCTAAGTATTTTTTGCGTATAAATGCAGAACCTCTTCATTAAGAATAACAAATAAACATTATTTGCTGTAAAAAATAAAAAATAAATGTGGACGCAATGCGTTAATTGTTGTTATTTTATAATCAACGCTAAGTTCACTGAAACTTAAAGTTAACCAGAAGATATGAATTTTGCAATTAAACAAAATTTGTGAAAAACGCAAGAGAGCACGATAGATGAGATTTTGTGGTTCCTTGATTACAGCGAATCCATTATGAAATTACCACCCAGAACTAAGGGCAGAGTTAAATAAAAGGTGAATAAAATAGTGCATATTGCTATTTAATAATAAAGGCTAAGTTTTCTCATGATTTAAGTATACCAGACATTATAAACCGGCACTGAGGCTACCACTGCGAAAGAAGCAGAAGAGATGAAGGGATGAGAGTTTGGGGCGCCGGAGGGAAACCATACTTGGTTTTGATAGGAAGGGAGGTGGGGACCTCTCTGCAAAGAGTTTGAGAAGGGAGTACATATTCGTGGTGAGGGAAGATGAGTGGGAGAGAGAAGGGGAGGAACGGGAGGGAGGGAAGGGATGATTTTCGTGGATGAGAAAGGTTGAAGTTTCGGGAACGGAAAAGGAATCAAATTGAGAGGAAGCGAGGGAGATGGAAGGAAGG
Organism: Pyrrhosoma nymphula; assembly: GCA_963573305.1. Lineage (NCBI taxonomy): Eukaryota > Metazoa > Arthropoda > Insecta > Odonata > Coenagrionidae > Pyrrhosoma > Pyrrhosoma nymphula. The sequence goes on from OY754333.1 coordinate 67,931,520, forward strand.
CGGTGGGGAAGGATTTGTTAGCAGCGGTTTGAGAATGGTAGGGGTTTGGGAAAGAATGGGGATAATGAGGGGATGAAGGGAAGAGGGGGTGAAGAGAAGGATATATCTGACGGAAGAACAGGGGGCTGAGAAATCCAAGATGAAGAAGAGACGAGAGGGATAAGGCGGGGGGTGTAAAGAGGTGAGGAAGGCAGAGAAATCAAAAGGGGGCTGCGTCGCGTTAGAAAGAGCTCCTGGCTGCCTAACTTAAGGGTGTAGAACGTGAAAGGGTAGCTGGATGTTGGAGGGTATAGTGAAACTGCGACGTGTGAGGATTCTGTGCGGACTGCTAAAGTGTTGGGGCCTCACACGCGACACTGACTAATGCACGTACGAGATAAGTTAATAAAGAGAGATATGAGGTCCGAAGAGGATTATTTAGGGGATGGTGTTTAGGGAAGCATATTGGCTCGATTCGGTATTTATCGTAACTGCGTGAATAAAGGAAGTATAAGCCATCTCTTCAATGATTACCGTACTTTTCCCCTATGAGACGTACTTTCTTTACTCGAAAACGCGTTGCAAAATCGTGCGTACAACGGGCCTGGGGGAAAACGATGATACCATACATCCAATTTTACGTTGTTATCAGAGGTGCCCGTCTCTCTACTTTCACTGCAAGCTACGTTGCGGCAGTGAGCTAATGATGCTCTCCCAATCATTCATTTGTTTCTGGAATGAGAAGAATTAAAAAAATAAACCGAGTTGCTTTCTTCTGGAAATTAAAAGTTCCAATTTCTTAACATAAATAGTTCACATTAGGAGAAGATAATTGTAATTTTTCTTCTAAAATTCAACCCGAAAATGTCATCGCTCGTATTCAGGTGCAAAAAATATTAAAATGATTTCATTTATGAAGTGATATATGTACTGAAATACGAAATTGAGATAATATTGATATGATTGACGGTATTGAGCGAAACTTCGTGGAACCGCTTCAAATTTCATGACATGAAAGAGAAAAAATTCGGTGCTGTCCATCGTTTACATGAAACATAAAAGACTCCCACAGAGCGTTTGAACGCTATACGTCCTTTTAAAGTGTCTAGAAATTTACTTGAAATATACTTAGAATTATAAACCTAATAAATCATTGAGACGCATTGCATGAGCTTTTTTATTTTAAATAAATAGTTGACAGTATACAAACGTCTCCGTTCATTTCAATAAACATGGAGTTCATTCGGCGAATTTATTTCTTACGAAAATTTTCCCAGCGAACTGCAAGGCCATTACACGGAATTGACAAATTTTGACATCAATACTTGCAGTGGCTTACTGATCTATTAAAGACAAACATGCGCTAGTGCCATGATTAATGGAGCAATTTATAGTATCGATCACGCGTAGCGAGAAAGAGCATCGGTGCGCGCTTTGTAAGACACGTCTTCTAAAGGTTTGCGATAAAAACCGGTCGGTACGCAACAGACTGCGCATCGTGGCAGCAAGGAAAACATTCTAAGAGACTACCATTACAATCTGTTTATTCTTAGTTTTTCTTGGTAAGAAACTGACCATTAAAGTTCAAATATATTTGATATAGTTCAGCTAGAAGTTTATGCAATTATCTCATTAAGGAAAATTCATTCGTCTTGATCGGGACTAGAACCCTCATCTCCTCGATATCACGCCGAATGCTTCATCCCGTTATGGTTAATAGGAAGCTTAACTGGTCAACGCTCTTAGTGCCATGTCAAAGGGCTCAAGTCTCGGTCAAGGCTGATGATTATTCCTTTGTAAAATAAACGAATATATGTACACTTTCAAGCGACTCCATGTATGTGGTACCGTACCGTGCAAGCGTTTTTTTATTGTAAAAAGCAATATTTTAGTATCTACAGTCACTTAAACGGAAAAAACTACTCATTTCATCCATATGAAACCGGATATGTGTTCAATAAACCTTGAACTTTGGTCATAGTTATGAAGAATGTATATTTTCCGGGTTCCTAACGGTATTAATGACCTGAGTTGCCAACGCAACTTCAAACATACCTACCGGGATTGGTGCCCATATTTTAGTAACCTTTATTTCCAAGAAAATTTCACATTTTCATGGTAGCCTTCCGTAGAATTGATAATTAAATATGACAGTTAAATGCTATATTTTTCCTGTATTTAACCCATGTTCACGGCAAATACACTTCGCATTGAGAAAAAAACGTGCTTATTTTATTGATGATGGCAGATGGACAAGTGTATCTATGAGTAGCCCAAATACGAATATTATGATATTAACGAAAATTGACGGTGGGACCTCTGTAAATGGCATTGAGTGAAACACATGAGGATGGAGCGGGACCGATTTAACGAAAAGGAAATGAATTGGAAGGGATTCGAGGAAAGAAATGGTCTCGACAGCCTGCATTGATAAGTAATAGGCTGGCTACGAAGCAGCAAAAGAAATTTCAGTGGCAACAAGTTAAGAAAATGAGGCTGATGGAGATCAATCTGGCAAATAAATATTTATAGAGCCTTCACCGGTAATGATTGCAAAAGTCAAAACAGACCCAGACGATTTCTGGATATATCGTTAAAAGAGGCCAGCGATAGAAAAGAGCATCACAATTAATTACTCGTAAAGGGCTTTTCAAATTCCAAATTCGGTTTTAACGATGTATTCACGACCATGAACGTTAAATGATGGCAATATTTCAATATACTGACAACGATATTTTAGAGGAAGTTAACTTTCATGTAAAACGAGATGTAGTTCATACTGAGGATTTTAACCTCAAAAATACTGATTCTAATGTGATTACTTTGAGTTTATATATAATTTTTTAACTTTCTGACGCTTCATGGCCCCAGGTATTTTTATGTAGCAAATTTATATCTTTAGATATAACGCAGGGCAATTAACTGGCATTACATTTCTTATCCTAGGACAGATGTTCCCAAACAGTGGGTCGCGACCCCCAGGGGGGTCGCGGGCCGTTCGGGAAGGGGTCGCGAGATGTATACAAATAATATGGTGAACTATGTACTTAAACTTAGACGGCCATCGGGATTTTTAAATGAAATAACTTTGTAAATTTACAAAATATCATTATATTTTACAGATTTTGTCAAAACAAAACAGAATCATTTAATAATTTTGATATCTAATTGTTAATACATTTTAAGGAAAAAAGACTTCTTTAGTGAGAAACATGGGCCTGTTTTTTGTCAACAAGTTTATTAAAATTTGGCTTAGTTTTAGATACACATACAATAAGATCGTCTTCTACATACAGTCGATTTCTTGCCTTGGTTTTAATGTTAACCAATGTAGAAAATCCAATTTCGCAGAGGTACTATGTTGGAGAGGGCATGATGATTCTCAGAGCCGCTGATGTTAAGCTTGGATACTCAGCTCTTCTTTGTAGCCAGAACTTGTCAACATCTTGGGTGCTGAAGGACAGTTGCAAAGTCTTGTCACAGAATAGCTTGATGAGTTTGTCATGAATCAGTGGGTTTAAGTCCGCCTCGTTCACAGCCTGCTCGTTGAAGGGGCTAAGTACCCAGTTCCAACCGGTGTGTTGATCCTCGGGAATGTAGCTAAGGATCTGCTCTCGTAGACCTTGCAAGTGAGTAGTAACCAGTTTGGACAGGTTGTCAATGTCGGGATAATCTTCATCGCTTCGACCAAGGGATGTGATGAGCTCATTTGTCAGTTCAAAGTTTTCAAATATATTTTTCTCAACCATGGTTGGCCAAGTGGCTAATTTCCTTAAAAACGAATTGACGTTGTCTTGTGCAAAAAGTATGGTTTTTTGTCTTCCCTGCAAGGAAACGTTGAGATCGTTCAGATGATGAAATATGTCCGCTAAATAAGCAAGTTTTAACAGGTATTCATTGTCACTAAAAAAACCGGCGAGGTCTTTGTTTGCAACTTGAAGAAATGTCTTAAGCTCAGAGCGCAAAGCGAACACTCGAGAAAACACCTTCCCTCGTGACAGCCACCTTGCCTCTGTGTGAAGCAAGAGGCATTTGTACTGTGCCTCCATTTCTTCGCATGACTGTGATAACAGTGGACACTGTAATGGCCGGCTTTTAACAAAATTAACCAACTTAACCCATTAATGCCCAGAGAAATTTCTTTTGACAATTTTCATCAAATTTTAGTATGTTTCTTTCCAATTGTACCGTATATCGGGAAAAATAATTTAAAAAATATTATGCAAGTGGAACAATATTTTTTTTTGCTGGCAACTTAAGTTGCCAATGAGCAGTGGCCGTGTATTTTCGTTCACCGTGATAAATTATGCTATAATTCATGAATTATTGAAAATTATAAATCAAAAGCTTTTAAAACAGGATGAGTAATGGATGATAAATACAAATAGTGAAGTACTGACTTTCATTTACAGTATTTTATATTTTGCTTAAAATCATATGTTTTTACATTTTAAAAAAATATTGACCAATTTCAACAATGAAATGCCTCGAAACACTCCGGATAAAGGGCCTTTTGGCACTTTTCACATAAGTATATTGTTCGGTTTCCACACACCTTTCATCTCCTATACTTCGTTTATCCACGAACAGATGTGATCTGTTTTGTCCTGCGAAGGTCTTCCTTGGGACCACGTGAATGAGACTGTCTTTCCTTGGCACTACAATGCCCCAATATATGTCACTATTTCCCTCAGAAACTGTAGTAGAGGTATATTGTGCCCCAATTACCGGTACAACAGTCGTCCCTGAGTGCACGATGCATCCAGTCCCCAAGCAAAAAATGCCCACCACCTCTTTTTGGTCCTAACATTTGTGTGGTACTTGGCAACAAATTGATCGTGCAAGTCCACGCCACCCATATTCTCATTATATTCTTTGATAATGGTTGGCATTGGAAGAGATATTCTCTTTTTTGCAATGGAAAAATATATATCTCTTCACCTGCTTTGTCCCCATTTTGGAAGTGCAGTTAGTCATTGCAGTGACCACAACATTGTCATTCCATCTTGCTATGAGCAATGAGCCATTCGACACATATTCAAAGTAACCCCTCTTCCTTTTGTTGAAAAATTTTTTTTGGTCAGTTGATAGATACTTTTCACCCTGTTTTCTCGAAGAGTTCTTGTTCCTCCTAACCCCTTTTCTTGTAAACATGTAAGCAGCTTTTCAGAAATGAAAATTTTTTCAAAATAAAGCTTCATTATCTAACGTAAACCAAACCCAGGACAACCACAAGACAACATCCGCATCCACATAGGTTCATTTTCGGAAGGAGTATGTCCAGCATAAGGCTCTGCATGAAAAACAAGCTGTAGTCCATAATTTGAATCCGAACCTTATAGGCTTCCCACGGATGAACTGTTTGGATCCGTGTCTGCCGTAATAAGGACTCATTGTCTCATCAACAGAGCATCTATCTCCTGGAAGCATTGCTTTGAAGATTTTTTTTAAAATTTCAAAATATAGCCGAATTTTGAACAGCCGGTCGGATCCATCTATAATTGCATTTTCAGCTAAGTGTAGATACGTTCTAGTTTCTACTAAGTGTAGAATCATTTCAAATCTATCCCTGGCCATGTCGTTTTTAACGTTTTCTACTCCACAATCACTCTCTTTACTCCAATATAGTCTTTTATTGGGTAACGTATAATAACGGATAACCTGACAAAAGCAAAATACCCACAGCACAGTGCATCTCCTCTCGACTGATATCATAACTGTGCAAACCCTTCGACCCTGCATAAATACAAGATTGCTGTAGCAACAGATCGAAAATATCAGGGCTGAAGAACACGGAAAAGGAATCAAAAGCATTATTCACGGACTAACCGAAAAAGTCTTCTGCAGTGGTCCCCAGCACTGGGAGAAGAGAAGGGAAATGAATACGTATCTTCTTTGGGTTATGCTTCAGAGAACAATCGTCAAAGACAGCACGATTTTCCTACGTCTTTCCGGACATTTGGGCGCATCGAATGAAGTGGATGTGCCATCGTCCTTTTCTTCTAGACCGTAAGAATCCTCCGTGACTGCCTCATTAGCCAAAATCACCCGCGGAAGGTGGGTTGGGTCGCCTGTCACCTCACTATCTGACACATCGGAATCTTCATCGGTGATGACATCTGGCCCTTCCAAAGTTGGTGTAAATAAAATTGCCTTGTGCCCCAAATCTTTGTCAGAGTTTTCCAGCAATTCAATGAGATAGTTCTCTGAATACGTCTGAGAAGGCCTAGTGCATTAATTAGAAAAAATTAAAACCGACCCGACAAAGTTATTATCCCATTAAAAGTCATCATAAGACGTTGCGGTACTTGAACTTCAATTAGTGGCGACAGAATAAATGTCACCGGCGAAAATTACGCTAGCCACCAAGAGACACGGCGAATGCCCAGTGGCAACTTCAGTTGCCAGCAAAGTTCCGCAGGGTATAAATCACAAGTACAATACACGAAAGGTGAAAATTTTTCCAAGTGGCATTACACATATGTTACGTATGCGCGTATCATAACAGCATTCAGAAATATGCAGAATGTATCACGAGAAGCACGAGTGAACACTTCAATGTCAAGCTCGAAAATGACTACCTGTGTACCCTTCACAGACTAACCCCCATAGGTACTGTTTGATTTTATGGCAGGGTAAAACCTCAAAGGTGCTCGACAAAGGAAAGAGTAGAGAGCATAGAAAGGAAAGAATTGGGATTGTACGACGCATATTGGGGGAGAATTGAATTTTTTTAAACGTGGAAAATATTTGGCAACTGAGTTTGCCAGTGGGCATTAATGGGTTAACAGTTTCGTTCAACACTGTTTTTAGCTCAGTGGGCATGACCTTAGTAGCTAATGCCTTGCGATGCAGAAAACAATGAACCAAGGTGGCATTAGGCATGACATTTTTCATCCGTCTCACGAAACCGCTGTCTTTCCCAGTCATTGCTTTGGCACCAGCACTGCAGATTGAAATACACTTTTGAAAGTCAATTTGAAGCGAGTCGGTTGCAGACATGAACATTTTAAACATTTTCTCACCTGTTGTATGGTCAGGCAAAGGTTTGCAAAATAAAATGTCTTCTTCCACTCTACCGTCACTCTCAAAGCAAACAAAGCACATAAACTGCGCCAAACTCGACACGTCGGTAGACTCGTCAACTTGAATGGAAAACTACTCACTTTTCTGCAATTTTGTTTTCAACTGATCCTTTATGTCTTGAGCCATCTCGATAATGCGCCTCCCCACCGAATTGTTCGACAGACAGATGGTGGAAAGCTTCTTAGCTGCATCCGGGCTGATCATATTTGAAACCATATCCTGAGCAGCAGGTAGAATGAGTTCTTCAGCAATCGTGTGTGGTTTACCTTTTTTGCTATTCGGATAGCCACTTGATACGATGCTAGCAAAGCACTTTTGCTCATATTATTTCCACTTAACTGAAGTACTGAATTTTTATGGTAATCTAAAGCAGTTAACTTACGTTCAAAAAAATCTGCTGGCTTATCTTTAAAACTGGGATGTTTACTTTCTAAATGGCGAATCATCTTGGAAGGTTTCATACTCTCGGCCGATAACAACTCGCTGCAAATAACACACTGTGGCCGATTTCCGAACACCGTAAATCCATACTAAATATAACTGTCACTATACTTTCTCACCTTTCCCCTCTTCTGTTCATGATCATCATGAGAAGTAGAAGGCCCTGCACGCATAACGAACTTATCCATAGTTAGAACAAAATCAAACAATACGCGAGCGAACAAAACACAAGACACGTACGTGCTCGAGCCACTGCTCAACTCGAACTGGATACTCCCCACCCCTACGCCTTTGTTTTGGACAACTTTCTCCCCCCCCCCCTCCCCTCACAGCCAGCTGCGCTCTGTCAGCCCCTCGCTCACGTTGCCGTTCAGCCTTACCTTTTGTAGCCGTGTAGCCTGCAAAATTCCGGAATTGATGATAAAAGTACGGTCTGGGAATATACGGGTGTTTCGCAATTCAAAACGGGCAAGTGAGGATTGTAATTACTTTAAAAACAATATAATTTGAATGTACACATTGTTTGTTATTTTTAGGGGGTCGCGGCTTAAACGTATGGGCTAAAATGGGCCGCGGAAAGAAAAAGTTTGGGAACCGCTGTTCTAAGAGATATTTCAACTCGATCAATTAAATCTTATAGTTTGGCATATTTTTGTCTCCTGATTTTGGGCGCATTTTCAACAATTATTTACACGTAGGCAGGGGAGGGAATATTTTGATTGTAGAAATATTAGACAAGATTAACTTACAGTATTCAATTCTAAGCCCCTAGGCGTTTGAAAAATTAAAAAAAATTGAAAATGGATCCACCCTTTGTACAAATTCTCAACGGCATAAGTCGTCGCAAAAGGCAGAAAGGAACACCATAAGATGACGAAAATACTATTAAATGTTTTATGCTTAGAAGCAACAGGGGATCTTAAAAAATGGCGTGCAAAGAGATTTGAAATAATTGGGGGTATTTATTTGATTTAAGCAATGAAATATCAATATTAACTGTCAATAAACTAAGAACTAATGATTTATTTTCAAAATGACTCCTGAGTAGACAGCCATTAACAAGACTGCGTGAAAGATAGGACGAAAGAAATCTTGATTCAAGGGATGAAAAAAGACTCCTGTGCCAGGGAACAGATTACAGTTGAGAAAGGTCTGAAGAAATTAGAGAATGGATCGACGATGAGCAAAAAATAGTGTCTAAGCGACAAGGCTGTCAGAAGAAGACTTGTGAGTAAATGACATTTGCCATCGAGCGAGAAAGATTCATGAAGGGTAAAGGAGGCAACAGTTTCCAAGTAGGGGCGGGAACAGCAATTAAATAAAGTCGGGATGTAATTCAGGAAGGGATATTAGAGATGTTGAGGAAAATAAAATGTTGATTATACTCTGAGTATACAATCCCAATCGTGGTTGAAAAGTTGTTTTTTTTTCGAATAGGAATGAAGTTTTACAATATTTCATATACAGGGTAATTTAACCTGCTGCAAAGTCATTGGAGCCTACCTTTATTTTAGGGAAAGCATTACATGTCGTTTATTAAAATTCTTAACTATCACATATTTTATCTAATCCGATCACTACCTTGCCTAACTTTACTTGCTACTTTTATGTAAGAAATGAGATAATCTTATTGAATATAGGACTCAATTTTATTTGATACGTAGAGCTTATTTTTCAAGTTCTTCCTAATCTTACTAAAATATAAATTCTACGTAAAGAGTGAACCATGTACAACACGAATCGTTGCAATTCTTTCAATTGAAAAACCCTTTGATATACATAATAATAATACATTATAAGCAGCATATCGCAATTATTTGAAGGTTATATCTTTTCAAGTAAGAATAGAAGCGGAAAATTCAGAGCCAATAAGATCTTTCAATTTAAATCCAATTAATAGCAATCAAAAAGTATGAAATATCATCCCAGCCAGAATGAGTTATTTTGGTATGGAGTGATTACAAACAAGTCATGAAATATTCCTACCGGTTCTAGGCAGAAACTCGCTATACCTACTCTCTCCACCAGTTACAATTAGTGAGTGCTACAGACTGGTTAGAAAAGCAATATACTGCTACACCTTATGCCATTCACGAATCATTGAATAAGATGAGGATTTATCATAAGGAAACAAAGAATCCCAGGGTAGCAATATACTTTACCGCGATTAAAGTGGTGGTCAAAATGACGTCGTAATCCGCAAGAAACCCCGATATTATGCACGTGTCAAGACAACAAGAAGTAAACAAATATAACTGAACCAAAAAATAATCAAACTAAGTGGTTGAAGTGGAGGAGGGGGACGAGAGCGAGAAAGCCTTTGAGTTGAAATACGCATGTTTCTGGAGAAGCTCGGCATCTAACATCTCGGCACGAAAAAAAATATTCTCCGAGCAAAAAAAATGTGCTCAAGGAGAAGAGAGAGACCGGAAGAGAGGAAGAGAGAAATGCGAGCAAGAAATGAAACAGACGAGATTAATACGAGACGCCGAGAATAGGTTGTGCAAACAGGACTAGCGCTGGAGAAGTCATCAAATGCGACGAGGAAGGAAAAAGATAAGCGGAGGAAAAAAGGCTGAACATCAACGGAAGAGCAAAAGGGAATCTTGCAAAGACAGTAAGAAGTAAAGGTCAGATACACAAGATGTCTCATAGAGTACGATCAAGACACTCCGGCGTCACATCGGCAAGATTATGTTTAAATAAAAAATTGTAATTTTCCACGAAAAAAATACTTCATTGAATTTTAATTAATAAATATCTCTAACTTCTATTTTTTTAAATCGAAATTTAATTAATTAATAACTTTAATTGAACCCAGGTTTCAATTTTGGAAAAATAGGTAATCTTCACGTTATAAATTGAGTAAAATAGCTTCCTCATACTCACTTCATAACCCAAAGATTATGTGAAAAAGTCTACCCCTAGGCTATTATTAGAGAATCATTTATTCGAAAAGCATTTCAATTCTTAATTTAATGATAATATTGAAATGGTGCACACTATTGACTATTTCATCTGAATTTATATCGGTCCTACTTGGATGTTGTCATCTATGACAGCAAAACATTACACCTCTTAGTTTTCACGAAGCAGGTCGGTGGCGTTTACACAGTTGAAAACTTGCTGGTCGTTTCAGTGGACTCGATGATTGAATGATTTTATACACTTTCGAAACTCTATTGTAGCTATCTTTGTTATTCATATATGTCTGTACAATCTACTTATTTGGCACATTTTAATTTCCCCTTCATCATTTCAGTATCTTATTCTTTGCCAGAGCAACACTGGTACCGATGTGGCAAGAAAACATAGAATACGATATAGTTCTTTCTACTTGATTTCTATAAAATTGCATGCCACAAGGCGGCTTGTGACGAAAGTGTGCCAAAGACCATGAAATCTCTTTCCGGCGGCCTTGTGAGCAATGCGTGGTGCCAGAAATGCCTCCGTGTGACAACCCTAAAAGAGGAGGGTGCAATAAGAATATGAAAAGGCAGCACGAGAAGAGATAAGAGAAAACGGTCTAGTAAAAAAAGAAAGAGGGAAATTTTTTTGAAGTCTGCATTAAAAAGGATGAAAGACGGCAAACCTGAGGAGGATGAAACAAAGGATAGGAATGAGAGAAATGCGAGTTGGCAAGTTGGCGAGTAGGTTGGCAAGAAGATTGAATCTTAGCACAGGAGGACACACAAGCGGGGTAATTGAGAACAAAAAATATTAAGAATGTTACTTTTTTAACCTAGAGAGGCTAACAGTCAAGTTTGCGTCTCATAATGAAGTGCTGCTGCTTCTCATCAATTCAATTATCTTTATCAAAACACCAATGTTACTCTTGTAAATGATCAAATGTACACATTGCTCTCCCATGCCTTCCATTTTAATGGATAATCCTCTAACTTCTGCAGACCTCGAACCCGTCATACCTTCTTGACCCTGATATATCGCGTGACCACATGTCATCCCACATCCTCACCATTCACCAAAACCACCCCCCTCCCCTGTTCCTATTGCACCATTTCTCCTCCCCTACTCCGGCCTCCACTTTCCCAAACCTGACCTAAAACAATATAAGATCGAAAATCCGAATACCCATTACCTTGATAATAGAACAATTTTCCAACACCTTGGTCGGTTCAAAAATATTATGAAAAATGTTACAAGTTAATTTAAGACGTTACCTGTGAAATGTGTTTTCTTAAGTACAAGTTAATGCGCAATTAACAGAACTAATGGGAACATTTTATAGGCAACCAACATGAGCGAAATAGGTGAATCCTTCATTGATATTCGTGAGAGGTGGGTGCAAGATAGATAGAAGGAGACAGCCCGAGGAAGGAGAGATACGATGGAATGGTGTGGTACCGAAGGAAATAGGGGTAATTTTTTTGGAAGACGGTAAAAGAAAAGGATGAGACGAGAGACGGCGGACATGAGGAGGACGGAACAAAGGAGAGGTGCGAGAAGAGAATTGGCTGGCAAGGAGATTGAATTTGAGCACGAGGACACACCATCGGGGTAAGTGAGGATGACATCGTCTCTGGATTAAAGGAGAACTGACATAGAGATGTATATACTACCATTTATATATATGTATATAGGTATCCGACTTACGGAAGGGATTGATAAATGTAGATGGTGGCTTCAGTGAGGTCTTCGGCTTGGGGAAGAAAATCCATGGAACAGGCAGTGTTGGGCACGATAAGGAGCTTGGAATTGTGGGACTCGGGTATTTAAACTTCCCTCCCCACCCATTCCTTCAACTTATACGTCTCCATGTCTTTCCATTCCTCTTCCTTCTGTCCTTAAGATTATGACGCACGTGTGCAAAGCTCAGAACTTGAACTCGTATCCCCGAGAGAAGAACAAACCCTGGTGTGGAGTTATAGCTTACGATAAGGTGGTGGTGGGTTTATCCTTCCAATTGACGTCACCATAGCCGCAGGGAGAGATCGGATGGTAGACGTTTTCTGAATACATTGCCAGAGAGTGTCAATATCAAGAAAGAGAGTGGTTGGGGGGGGGGGGGAGGGCCCTTGAGCATTTTTGCGTCTCAAGTAGAGAAAATATGGAGGCTTTCTTCCTCCCGGAATGGCATTTGACACGCCCTAAGGTTTGATTTTTCTCGGATAAAATCCCCCAGAGTTGTTGCATTACACCTATATATCATAATCCACTTATGCCTATTTTGTGGAATGTGTGCATTCGGCGTGAAGGACAACTCACGAGGGAATTCAGGAAGATCGCAAAATTGAATCGTGTCACTTCCGGAGATAAGTAATGCCGAGGGGAAAAGTTGATAAAATTCCCGGGAAACCAAGTGTTTTCTTTTGGCTGAGGAGCTCGAGGTGAAACAATGTGGTTTTAAGCTATGCGTCAAGCCAAAGAAATTAAGTTGAAAGACAATGGCTTGCACAAAGGAAAACGCAGAGATAAGGTAAGAGGAATCTAACAGAAACCGTCAAGTTAACTTGTGTCCATAAATTGACATTTGGTGATATTTATTACTTAATGATATGGGCATAATGTCGTAATAACTGCATGTCACCAGCAGTTATTAATATACAGAATAATTTTATGTGGCTTATCACTCCATTGCCTTTTTAGCTTACCGCTTTATTCATTCTTACGGCTAGAAATACTTTATCTCACTTCTCTTCCTACGGTTCAAAGCACTCTTGCATTTAAAGTAGCGTCTCTTGTGAGAATCCCAGGATAAAATTGAAACGTTAAATTTTTCCTTCGAGAAATCGAAATACGATTGTTCCAATTTTATTGGGCATTGGGGTTTTGTCCTTTCCTACTAACCCTAGGGACATGGGCTTGATATTTTTCACATCTCAGGGCATGGTTCTGTGTGCTCGTCCACTGTTATATGCCAATTGCCCCAATGCAAAAGATCGGAGGGGATGTTTTTGGTGGCTTTGAAAAGTAAATAAACAAATGAAATCTAGAAGATTTCATAAATTCAAGACCTTCTTTAATTCGTAAAGAAATATTCATTGTATTTCTTACTGTTCAGTCCGGTTTAAAAGGTTAGGTTATATATGTTGTCGATTTCAAAGCCGAAATTAATCCTCTGGAACCCGCGTGTTCGGCAAAACGGCCGCAAATGTAGTCTTTTCTGAAAAAAGTATTCAGATCGAATCGTGGCGGGAAACGCTGTCAGGTATGCTCACGTTACTCTATTCAGCGCATAGTGATGCCATGGTCAGCCTTAGGCCTTGACCAATGTGGCGTCAGTTCAGTGCGAAATATAACAGTGAGCCGACCAGCGGCCAGATTGCCGCTACGCGGATAATAAACTTGCAGAAACTGACGTGTGCAGGCTCGGAAGTACTATCTAATTCATTTTTCTTGGAGATGTAGTGTAATTTCGCATTTCTTATAGTAGGGTACCTCTGATGGTGGTGTGGGGGAAGGGAGTTAGGCTATTAATTGAAAATTATCACCCAAATAACATCTTCAATTCCCGATTTTATCGCATTTTCGCTTTTATCTTAGGGACCGAATATTTCGTACCGATGAGGATATTCTTCGATGTTAACGAGAACGGATGACTCTGAGGAGGAAGGATTCATCGAGTGTGAAGGAAGTGATATTGATTACGAACCCGAGAATATAGAACAATAGGATACTTGCACAGATTCTGACCAGTCGTTACACGAAGGGGAAGAAGATGACAGATTGGATGAAGAAATGCCGCTTGAGGATGGCGATCTTGCTGGATTACGTTTTTATATTGGTAGGGACCAGGAAACCTTATAGGTGAATGATTATGAACTTGCCCAGGTGTTGATGGAACCCAATCTCAGAAACCGAGGTACAAACTGGAAGCTTCCGAAAGATATCCAACTCTTCCTCTCCAAATACAAGCCACCCTCAGCTGTCCCACCTAATACCACCTCAGCTGTTCAAAGGGGAATTTGTTACTTACGTGGGCCACATAAAAATAACAGAACAAGTCTTGTCTGCGAGAAATGCTCACGCAATGTTTGCAGAAAACATAGCAAACTACCAGTGATTTGCGCAAGATGCCAAGGAGATGATGAAGAAACTGAAGACTGACGAGAGAATGCAGACTGGAATATATTCTACGCAATATTGTCTCTGGGTTTTGTGATGTGTAAAAAGAAATGAGTGAAGTGTTTGAGTTTTGTGATTTGTAAAATAAAATAACTTTGATCTCAATGAGAAACTTTTCTCAGGTTACCTCAGTATTATTTTCAAGTTCCTCAATTCTTCTTTTTTCTTGTAATTTTTAATTTTGTGATTTTTTATTTTTTATTTAGATTTCCTGAGATACACGTTATGCCTCGTTTTACTTTCTTATATGGATCAAGGTATTTTTGGATGTGTATGCTAAATGTTCCCAAAGCTGAATGCATTTTTGTCTTAGTTCAGATCGCAAGCCGATGTATTATTTATTGTGTTCGACGTAATGTTTGTTTTACATGAGCGTGTTTCTCAAACGTTGTTGTAGCTTCATATAACCAAAAAGTTACCAAATATTGCATTATGAGCAGATAAAACTAATGTTTTTCATGCGGCCAATTTGCCGCTACGCGAGTTCTAATGTAATTCCAATTTACGAGGGTTCCAGAGGGTCAGAAGGTTGCCATCGATAGCTCTGATGTCAACTAGCCGAATTTTTGATGCTCTAAACTTTACCTGAACTCTCAGTTAACATCAATGTAAAGAAAAGACTACGTCATCTCGCATCATGGCTGCCTCAATCAGATATTATAAACCTTGATCAAGTAAAAAAATGGCTCATTTGTGCTTCACTCAAAAAGGAAAAATTAATGAAAACGTTAGAAATACCACTTTAATATCCAGCATAATTACCATTATAATTGTTTATTTTTTTAAAACATAATTGTCGGTAATTTTTTCAATTTTCATTTTAAAGGTTTACTTCAAGAGAATCCCATCAACGGTCGAATTTAGCTACTAGGCATGGGAGGAGATAAGGAGACGGCAACTAACTAAAATTTCCGGAAACACGTCGGAAAAGGATGACAGCGAGGCTGCCAGTGACAGGGGGACTATTCACTTCGGCCATCACTGCTCAAAGTCACTGAAACCTAGAAAAAACCGTATCCAATAAATATTCTGACTGAAGAAACATCAAGTGTTTGTGACAACAATTATCACCAAAATGAAACAAATAAACGAAAACCCAAGGAAATTCGAGTTCAACTTGAAATATAACTCTACATGGAGAGATAGGCATTGTTGGGAAATATTTCCGTTAAAAAAGTAGATAAGTGGGATGTATAATACAAGCCTGAGAAAACTGTGGTCAGAATAAATTTGGTAATGGATGATGAAGGATATTAACCTGAAAATACCTATAGGACTTTACTATATTTCATGTAAACCTAACCTAACCTGTAGATAACCCTATCAACAATAAAACTGTTTAGGAATATTCCCTTGCCAAACTAGTTATCATTTTCAATTATAAATAATTTACACATATGTACGATACAGTAATTTTCATACAACATCCAACATGCATGTAAATCAATACGATAAGAAAACATTAAAAATTAGGGGCTCTTATAAAGTTGCTGTAGAACTCGAATAGTAGGTGAGCTAATAAAAATTTGATGACGAAACAAATTAGTTCAACCTAATATTGTTGTTCCAGGACTGAAATATTTAACATTAAACATGACGAATAAAACAAATCTATGCTACTGGTGAATATTTGATTTCACAATTTTTGATGCTTCGAAGCCAACTGTTGAGATTATATTTAGGTATGATGTACATTTTGAGTGGTGGTAGGAAGGGGATATGGGGGGGAATATTCTTGAGGGAGGTATAGAGGGAAAGGAACAAGAGGGTGAAGCGAGAAAGAGGGATTTCTCCGTGTTGGATTGGTAGATTTGATTACACTACGCGTGAAAAATTAGGGAAATTTTCCAGAAATATCAAAATTTCAACTTAATATTTGGAGCTAAGCCTAGGAGTTTAAAGGCAATAATGTTGGGAAACGAACCAAGTTTATAGATTTTAACCAAACCGACTCATCTTTTTGAAAAATAAAACGCAAGTCACAAAACGTACAACATGGAGTAACACAGAATAACGATTTGAGACTGGCAACGTTGAAACAGCCAAAATGAGAGATAACTCACAATCAGATAAATCAAAAGAGGTAAATATAATGAAAAGAACAAAAATATCAAACAATTTTCATACCGTAAATATTTTCACTCACAAGCGCGAAAAAGTGAAACCTTGACCCCATTTGACCTTTCATGTCTTTTGTACATACGCCTAGCAGCAAACGTAAGATAACTAACCTCGTGATTTTGAGAGGCATGCTACCAAAGCTATGTCCTATCCTGATCCAGATCGCTTCTGGTTTTTCATTACTAAGTTCGGGCTTGTACCTGTATCTCGTCTCCCACTCGTGCAATTGGGAGCCATCAAGTTCGTTCTCCACACTCCGGCTGAAATTATCACGCAACTCTGATGAGACTGTATTAACAATATTTTGAAATAAATGGCGTGAAGAAGAATGACACAAAAAATATTTATCGTTGCTATAAACCTGAGGTTATTAATTTTAATGAATATGGATGATATACCATGGAGAATTCCCCATGCGAGCTCAAATATTTCTTAAAACAACGGAAAAGAATACACCTCTTTAATCTGAACATACAAAAAAGTAAATTAAGATCCATAACATTGCAAAAATAACATAATCTGGCAATTTGAGAGCATAAGAATTATTAAAAAAACATTTTCTGAGACATTTTATGAACAGAGTCACATTGTGTGAGGGAGTTAATGGCAGTTCATTCCAGCGCTCAGGATTTCTAAAGCGCGGAGAAAATAATTATAGATTTTACTCCCATCGGCAAACGCTCATGACTTGTAGGATGCTTCGTTCAGAGAAAAATTTCCATCTTTTGTCATACGTCCAAAAACAGCACACACTAATCCAAATGGTTTCCAAATTAATCATTCCAACTTACCTTTCTCAAACGATATATATACGACATAGAATAACCTCGATAAAAAAATCTGACTGCTGCCGTCATAGCTGCTAAGTATCCCTCATCTGATGACTTGCTAGTAAAAAAATCCTCTAGGAAATCTTTGACTCTTTGCTTTCAGATTAAATATAAGATGAATCGCAGGGAGGCTTATGGGTAAATGCAAAAAAACAAAGGCAATTTTTAAACATCTCAACGTGATCATGTGAATTACATTTAAGGCAACGAAGGCGTAATTGATAATTTTTCCGTTTAGAAAGTCCATTATAAGAAGCTAAGATAAAAGTAAAGCTGCAATGGCCACCGGAGGTTTAGTCTATTCTCCTTAATTTTGTTATAGTAAACAGAAATAGAAAATAAAACAATGATGCGAGAGGAATTAAACATTATCTTTCACGTACAAGGCTCAGAAATATTTATGCTTACAATAAAATCTCGCCAAAATACAATAGCGAGATACTGAGATCCATGAGCAACTTTTGATGACGTTTTGAAACAAGGATTAAGAAAATAAATGTATAAGAAATAGAAATAATAAGTACCTGATTAAATTTCAATGATATAGCTTGGTTTCTCTAAGCTTGCATATTTTATCTCTTCTTTATGCTTCTCTCTATTGCATATTTTAGTTTTTTTGTCGTCATTTGCTATAACACAGTTTTACATTCTAGTCCCTTGGAAAAATAAGACAGGAAATAAGAGGATATATTTACAATTATTGTTAAATTTTATAATAATAAATAACAACTCCAAATATGCATGCAGATAAAATTCAATTTAGTCTACAGTTGCCTATATGCAGCACGAGAAGACCTCAAGTAGGCTACCAGATGTTAATAATAATAGTTAGAATTAGAAGAGTATAAAAACAGCCATTTAAGGACTTGAGGAGGGAAAAATGATGCCGCTTGGCTGTAAAGTTCTAGTAAACATACTCCAACTGGTGTAGCCATTGTTCTCCACTGTTTTCGTTGTATATTGAGGGAGAAAAATACTGTAGTTGCTTGCTCGCTGTAGTTTCTTCGCTACGCACCGAAGCCTACTTTCCGGGTGTTATCATAAAATTTGACGTCCACTCATCTCTATGCTTATTGAGTAAAATAGATAGTTTCAGCCATGAAGTAAATTCATCTCATCAATGGTGGAAAATCGTCGACCTTTCATGGTTTTCTTCAGCCTCGGGAATAGAAAGAAGTCACAGGGGGGCATGTCCGGCGAATACGGTGGTTGAGGCAAAATAACGCTTTGTTTTATTACCAAAAAATCACGAACACGCAGTGAGGTGTGAGCGGAAGCATTATCGTGGTGCAATTTCAACGAATTATTTTGCCACAATTCTGGGCGTTTTCGTCGGATTGCTTCACGCTAACGGCGCATAACTTCCATGTAGTATTCCTTATTGCCCGTACAACCATGTGGCAGGAACTCAAAATAATTGAAAATCGGCATTATGAAGCCATGAAATTTAAAAATTCCCGTTATTTTTTTATCAGACCTCGTATATATATATCACTTTTTTGTAAACACGCTAACTGCCGTCATTTAGGAGTAATGACTTCCAGGCCTATAAATTAAATCTAAAAGTGCAAAATCTCAGTCAAGTTCGTTATTGAGCAAAATTGGACCAAAGGGGTAGAAATGGAAATCTATACGTGCTCACACAACAAAACGATGAAGAAATTGCAAATCTTTCGTCCTTTCTATTCTGGCTACACCCGGAGAAGTATAATAGAGTAAATATAGTCATGTATTCAAACCTAATTACTTTATGAGTTAAGGAACTTATTTTTAACGATATTATTTTAACTTTTTATTTACATTCCTTGCTTGGAAAGTATTCAATACTAGATCGCTCTGGAGAAAAAAACTCCATTCCTCATAGAATATTATCCGCAGATCGTTTGAAAATTCTCCAATAAAAGGCCGTAGGTATTTGCCTGAGTTTACCTTATTGTAACATAAACACTCAAATGCTAAAGTTGGCTCTTTGTTTGTAATATCTTTGGCTCTATTTTCACCGAAGAAATGGAATTCATATCCTAAAGAAATACTCAGTTTGTCCTTTTGTATTGGTATAAGATATCGTGGGAGACCCTAACGGCCACATCAACAAATACAATTTTGCCAAAATCACTGAGAGGGAATACTGTTCGATTTACTAGGGTAATACCTGACTGATAACGAGCAAACAAATGTTAATTTATCGGAGTAAAACTTGATTAATTTTTATATTCTACCAGCAGATTGGTAGGTTTTCGGACAGTTCTTATCCCACATCCCAATTTCTGAAACCTTCTCTTGTTTTTCCTCATAAAGATGTCCCGCCATTAGATCTCCCTTATATTTCTCATATCTTCTACCTCTTTTTAATTTGTCCAGAATTCACATTCTCTTTCTTCCTCTCACATGCTTCCTCAGTGTTCTCCCCTGTTTTACCCTCTTCTTTATACCCTTTCCACTCAAAACTTCCTCAATCCATCCCTTCTGCCTTCTTCAAACCTCAACTACCAACTTCTTCTCCTCTCCAACCATATCCATTACCTCCTCGTTCATTTTCCTCGCCACCCACCTCACCATCTCCATCCTGCTCGAAACGCACATCTAAAAAGCCTCAAGTCTTCGTACATTCTCCCTTCACAATGACCAAATCCGACTCATACAGTGCCCGGCCCACTGGGTCGAGTCCCGTAGTTACCATGATCCATTTTCATATAACAACTGTCCATAATTTCATGATTTTTAAAATTGAGATGGTATTATGTGGTCTTACTCAATAGTGTTTTTAACGTGACTATCACATGAGAGGCCATCCCACCGGATTCCACGCCTTTTATATTCACTTCACTGTGGTACAGACGCTGCGTGGACTACCATTCGTCTGTCTTCTAACCAGAGACCTATCATGGATGGCCCTACCAGGAGCATTGCTAGGGGTCATTGGAAATCGCAAGCCCTTCCATTACGGCATGGTTTTAGTCCAATGGAAGAATATCAATTATGTAGGCTATGTTAACATTTAAATTTATTAATAACATATGTTGTGAGAAACATGGAGCTTTGCTGGCGTATATAATGAATGGAATGTAATTCCCGTGCCAGGAGCTACATTATTTCTGGCGTTTCAATGCACATACTGAACTGTGTCCGAAATTCAGAGAGGTTGCCACTGTTACTGAATTGCATCCATGTATTACCCTGCAGTGGTGAGTAGTTTAAGTTTATAGTAGCGTAGTATATTCGATTATTTAAATAGAGTGACTAGGCAATTGAATACGAACTTGTAAAAAATACTACTTTGGAGAATCAATAATGTTGGCTATGATTGAACCAATACACCGAAGTTCATCGTCTTTTACACCAACAGTATAAAATCTTCGAAAAGTACGATGGTGTGTACCATTTCTCCTTTTGTATCTCTGGCGCGCCTCTTGTATCTTTGTAGCTCTGACCTCACTTACGCGTGAGGACTGGAGAGTTCACTCAGAAAACCTAGAAGCAACCTCAATACAAGCTATAGAATGCATCGGGACCAAGGAATGCCTGATTCAAGCATTAATCCATGAAGTGTCTAAAGTGTCTACTCTCTTAAAAGATTGATGCATGCGAAGAAATCAGGCTTTCCGATTCATTTGCTGACCAACTTTAATAGACGTGACGGGGTGTGGTGGTTGTAAGAGGAGAGAGATCATTAAAGGCAACAGAAGTAGACAGTAAACAAATTTTATATTTTCTAGCTCGACTGAGTGCTGAAAGCAAATGGGAATCACGTGAACATATGCTGATATAAAAATACAGGAGGGACTTCATGCATCCACTTACTCGCTAAACCCTGCCATTTATAATAAGTGTTTGTTGTACGGAGACAGTAGAATGTCAATATTTGTTAATTTTCAATTATCTATTTTTTTGTAACCATGAAAAATTAGGCACAGGCACATTTCGCTAGTTTAAATAAAAATATTAAAACAATTATCGTATTTTGCATAATAATTTGAATTGGTGAGGTTTTTTGATGTCACTGTTCAACATCAGTTATCCAGAAGCGGAAAGTGAGCACAGTGAACATCGTTTCTATTAGGTATGGTGACTGAAAAATGGGGAGCTAACGTAATTTAGTATTAAAATACTTTGGTGAGTGCATGTATGTTTTTATAGGAAACGTCATTGTTGAGTTCAACTGGCCAAATCTCTTTCAAAGGTAGAACTTGAAAAGCCGATTTGACAAAAGGCCATCGCTAACCCTATGGATATTCAGACAAAAGGGGTGTTAAAGAACAAGAGATGAAAGAGGCCACCCATTCGGCATCTTCAAACCAAAGGAGTCGCGTTTTTCTCAAAGGACGTAATGAGTTGAAAGCTAAAGGGAAAATAAGTGATTTAGGGAACACAAGGGATTAGACGAAGAGAAAAAAGGTTAAAAAATAATTTTACTATAGAACCTTGACCAAAACCCCAAAATGAAGATCAACATAATTAAAGGATGGAATGTAAGGACATGGAAATGTAGATACTAGTCGTTTGCATTAAAGTGAAAGACTATGGTAGGACTTTGCCATTCGTGTAAACCGCGCATATGTACCGTAAAGAGTATTGCAAAAGGTTGTACTAACTAATGTAAACAAAGACGCCTTCAGTTGAAAGTAAGATAATGATACTTAACTTTAATTGCAATGCCAAAACTATTCACATAGGACTACTGCAATTTTTTCAATACCGACAGTGGTAGTCTCATGCTTCTAGCTTAGATGATTAGCTAGATTGATCTTAATTTTATTTGATCAAACGCCCTCCTAATCCTGTAAAATTCATGCGACCTTGACCTTATTGATTTAAGAATTCCAAATACATAGAAATTTTCTTCAAGCCATATAAAATACAACTTTTTATCTTTCATATTCCTTATTATAGTATCATTACCACTGGTCAATGAGATAGCTTGAGGGAAAGAGGTAAAGAAGCTTCGCCCTCTTTTTCCAAGAGAGGATGTGTAATATCGCCGGTAATAACTTTCAACCATCCTCACAGATAAAACAAACGTTGTGAAACATAAAATAAAACATTTTATTTTTTTTTGACTTAATTTAAAATGTGTTTTCTTGAATAAAAAACCCCATTCTTTAAAGGTACCTAACATACGATAATTCCTTATTAACATTTCACTGAACTAAAATTGAAGATCATGATAGCCTGATATGAAACTGGCTTCGCAAAAACCACTGATAACACCAAGATCACTGAAGATGCATAATGGAACATTAATATAATATTATACTTTCAATATCAATTATTAAAATCAAAATTGTGAGAAATTGCATGCGACAGAAAAATAAAATTGAGCCAGAAATACGAAAATGACATTCAAGTCTATATCACATGTTAGCGGCCCGTTAAAAAATAAGACAGACATAACGGAATATATTTTTTCTTGGATAACTCGAGAGGTTACTTCAGAATTTGATTTATTTGTAAAAAATATGGCATTTTCCAAACCTGATGAGTCACGTTTGAAATGTGTGTTTTCAACCTTAATGAGCACAAGATCGACATGAGTTCAGTTGGTAGTCGTTCTTGGTAGATAAAATTCATATTATAGTCAAATTATCTAGTATGCCTACAAATAAATATATATTTCAGTAGCTTTTTGGAACTGGTTCGTGTAGCTTCTCGTTTGAAGTGTCAAAAACAACAAGGATTTAAATTTTGACGTCCAAAACTAACATGAATAAACTTTGAAAAGGGTATTATCAAACACTCCATTTATACAAGGTTATTAAGAGCCGGAAACTTAACGGCTGAATGATCTTCTCTTCTTAAATTATATATTCATACCAATGGCTCGAATTTAAAAAAATAATATTTTCATTTCTCGAAGCGGACACTTTTTGTTTAGTCAACTCTTTTTTACGTTTGGCCCATAAGCATTTCCGCTATCAATCGATTCCAATGGCTGACGTCCGCATCCACTAGAAAACGAAACAAATAATTGCAAAAGGCAACTGAAAAGTCTTTGAAGCAGGCGTCTGACCATGATGAACATGGTGAAAAGTACGAGGAAATGCAAAAGAGAAAGGTGGAGAAAGTGAAACGAAAGAAATGTATTTAGTGTGATCACTTTGCAACTTCAGTATAATCGAATAATGCTACGCGGGAGGGCACAGGTTTAGGTGTAGCAAAACTTGGTGGCACTCGCTTGTACAGAAAATTACTTCAGGGAGAGGAGAGAATACAAAAGGGGAAGAAAGATGATGTTTAGGTTCTCTCTAAAGGTCCCCACCTAAGCCCTGCGCTAACTCTGCCCACTATTCAACGATTAAATCGCCCTATGAAACCTCAAACTCTCTGTTGTGGAGTACCATCAAGTTTCGCTATACCTACACGCACTCCGCATAGCACGGTCAAAGGGATGAGAAGCTGGGGAATGCTGGAGAAAGGGATTTGAGAGGAATCCCCTTTTTCAGCCTTGCTCCATCACCTTCATTATTTTGAATATTTTGCAGCTCAACAATTTATTAATTTGAATGAGTTAACTTTAAAAAGAGGAGAGAGTTCAGACAATTTAAACAACAGGTTATCCTACATTTCTTATCGATATAGTGTGAAAAATAAACTTATAGAGATGTACAATAAATAAAGAGTGCGATGTGCGAAGACTGCAAAGGATTTTTCAGGTTTTTAAAGTTGGGCCATTAAATTCAGTTATTAAAGTTGGGCCGATAAACCGGCCCGAGGCAGTTTCTGCACATCAAACGTGGGCCAATATATCAGCCCGCTGGCAGTAAAAGGGTTTAACAGCCATAACATATACATACTGTTGTGACCTGGTCAGACATAGCAAAGACAAGATGTTTATGGAAAGAAATTGAGATGAAATTACGGACAATAAAAGAGAAACGTTTATTAATCAGATAATAGAGAAAACTATAA
This sequence comes from Pyrrhosoma nymphula, assembly GCA_963573305.1. NCBI lineage: Eukaryota > Metazoa > Arthropoda > Insecta > Odonata > Coenagrionidae > Pyrrhosoma > Pyrrhosoma nymphula. Next base: position 67,955,969 of record OY754333.1, read on the forward strand.
TATGAATGTGCAAAAAGGAACACAATAACGAGTGGACTATTAAACAAAAACAACTGGAACGATTAAATCGTTTAAATGGATGACAACAGAACTGAAAAAGCAGCAAAAGACTAATAACCTTTGGAGAAATGAATCATTGTAAAACGAAAGAGACAAAGCGATAGAGTCACCATCGACTAAGAGGTACAAGTGACGAAGGATTGACGGGTACAATGCCTAAAATAAATAAGGAAGATAAAATGCGGAAGCTTAGGTTGTTCAAAGGTTGGGATCCTATCATTGGTTATTCAAATGCATAAATTAATCCTGGATTAAGGGATTCTTTCGGGTTGGACGGTTGGGAAGGGTCCGTATTTCATGTCGCTCAGCGTTGCTGACCAATCGTTGGTGAGCCGGGACTCTTATGGGCGATTTGAAGCTTTCCTACCGGATTCTGGTCTGCTTCTATACTTTTCGAGCAAATTTCGTATTTTATCTAAACCACAATTATGATTATTCCTTAACTTCAACGGATTCTGACAAAAAATTTAATCGATATCTTATGAGTAAGTAAATGGGATATCAATAAATTTTAAAAAGGAATTGATATGATTAAGATTTTGTTTTTCACAACCGCTAAAATATCCTATACATTTTCAAACAAACATATACTAACTTGAAACCAATGTACGACACGGCGACGGCCAAATAAGCAAAATAAATTTAACGATGAATTTGCCATGGAGAATCTAGCCAGTTTAAATGAATACCGCGGGTTGACTGAATATTTAAGAAAAATATAAGCGATAATATATACGATAGGAAAAAATTCGAATTTTGCAATTGAGACGTAGAAGTTTATATATGTTCTCCTTTGGGATACGTTGTCGGATTATTGCTTTTACAACCCACTAAGAGTATGCTAAAAGTTAGTTTAAGAACTTTTTGCAATCAATAAATAAAAAGCATATTTTGTGGACTTTATTAGCCAGAGCTATATACAAATATAATATAAAAATTATGGTACTCGACTAAAAACCATGTTCACATGGAACGATTTCAGCTAAAGTGGTGGCTATGAATCATACTTGCTCAGCCCAAAATTAGCATTTACGGAAACAGTAGCCATGTCACAACTGACGAAACAGCTGTAATTCGTATATTCCACGGAGGAGGATATTGCTTCCATGCATCATTTAGTGGGAGTCTCTGAATGTCTGAGGATGTTTAATATATAAATGAAGAGAGTAGTTTAGAAACATTTCCAAGCAAGTTCTGAATTAGCGGCTAGAATTGTAGGAGAATAGGTTCTCCTACAGAAACCAGCGCCACACCGGAGTAGTTTTAGATTTATCTCCAGAGTGTTTTTCGCGAAAATTACCCGGTTGCAAAAAAAAAAGAACAAGTCAGGATGAGAGGATTGAAAAAAAATAGAAAACGCTCCGACGCCATAATGGAAGCAATTATTGTCTTGTTAAAATATTGAAAAAAATGACGAGCATCAAAATCGACTCGCGGCCCGAATTGAAGGCCAATTTAATTGGCGCACAGGGGGAAATAAATAAAAGACCTGATCCCGGAGTGAGTTCTGGCGTAGAGGGTCACGTGAATGGGTGTCTCTCTCTGTCTGTGTGCGGGCTTGTGTAAGTGCATGTGGCAGAGAAATCGATTCTTCGGGAAAGAGGGGAGTGGTAGGAATTGGCGGCAGGCCGTACAACGGAGAAAGGGTGTGAGAGATATACGGAGAGGCAGAGAGTAAAAGCTGGGATGAGCCGAAGGGCAAAATTCGAGATGCCGAACAGATAAGTGCAAAAAGGATACATCCAGAAGCGAGATAGATTCCTATATAAAGGAAAAATGCTGAAAGTATGGATTTATACCGGAGAAAAAGTCATTAGAACTGGACACTTTCATGTTCAGTTAAACCTGACACAAGCAAAAGACAACTGATCTAACCTGGAGAGGCGGCTGCCTTCAGTGGGGACCGATTTTATTATATTTTTTGAAGTGGAACACTTCTTATGGAGGGGGTTTTTCCCACGAAAACTAAGCATCACGCGACACCCGACTCCCGGAGTTGCTGAGTCGTTGCATGGTTACGTTTATAAAAAAACGCATTGAATTAACTCTAAATACTATTAATAAAGGGATATAGTGTGACTTAATATGAATATTTTTAGTGTATGTGTATTTCATGCGTTATCATTAAAGTGTAAACATAATTTTAACATTCATATTTTAAGAAATATTAATTAAATTAATTAAGTTTATTTATGTATAACAGTTTCAAATCCCCACTGTCAGTTATACTCAGTGTTCCATTTTGGTTGACCATCCCGTGAGGCCACACATTTTTTTATTAATTTAAATGCTTGCTATATATCCACAAGCGGAATTATAAATTTTTTGAACTTGTACTTGTACATTTGGAGAAAACTAGTACGGGAGAACTTTATTTTTCGGTAGGTTGGAAACAAATTTTGTCTTATTTATAAATCTTTCTCGAGTTTCACACGAGGTTATTGTCTTCATTTCCACCAACGTTTCAACGAACGACTTTTTAGCCATCATCATGGCTACCCTGATGATGGCGAAATAGTCGCTCGTTGAAACGTTGGCGGAAATGAAGACCTGGTGTGAAACCCGAGAAAGATTTATAAATCAGATTCACCGGGAAAATCTTAAATAATTAATTTGGTCTTAATTTTGAAGTTAATGTCAGTGTTCTTCAAGTGCAGCACTTCGTCAAACTGATTTATTTTCAAATTTTAATCATTAATATTTGATCGAAGAACAGAATCCGACATTCCAAACAGATGAGAGAAAAATATACAACCAAATATGATATTTATACGAAGATAATACCATGGAAGTACGGATTTGAGCGAAGGAATCCACGTGTAAGAAGTGGATAGGCCATTGCGTTGTGAGAAAACCAGTTAAGAAGATATTTATTTTACGGCTGCCTGATCGGTTGGAGGCTAATTAATGGTTTTCTTCAAATAGAGATGGCCCCACAATCTTTACTGCTAACCGGCATCATTTTGCCCTCCTCAAGTCCTTAAATGGCTGTTTTTATACTTTTCTAATTCTAACTATTATTATTAACATCTGGTAGCCTACTTGAGGTCTTCTCGTGCTGCATATAGGCAACTGTAGACTAAATTGAATTTTTTCTGCATGTATATTTGGAGTTGTAATTTATTTTTATAAAATTTAACAAAAATTGTAAATAAATCTTTAATTTCCAGTCTCATTTTTCCGAGGGACTAGATTGTAAAACTGTGTTATAGCAAATTACGACATTAAAACTAGCTGTTTGAGTCTTCCAACAGCTAGCCTCATATGCACACTGAAAAAAACTTAAACGATGTATTTTTCACACAATTTATCAAAATACCTCATTCCTGCCAGAAAAGTTAATGTTCAACATATGAGATGGCTAATGGTAACTTTAATAATTTGAAATTAAGTGGCTGCAATAATGACATTGCAAGTTGACTATTGTATGCATAATGTTAATGTAAGCCGATGATAGGGTTTCTTGTTGACCACTGTTCAAGAAAAAGTTTTTCAACTTGGATGTCATGCATTGGGGGACATTATGGGAAAGGTCTAAAATTATTGGAATAATAAAATGGATCTATTGGTTTGGGAGGTATCATACTCATATCTCTTTAATATTAAAGAGTCTGGAGGAAAGTAAGAGCTATATGTCATTCATGGTGTTGTCATTCTCCTCCACATAATTGGCAGACTGTATCTACAAAAGTACCATACCAACTGCATGAACGAGTAAGACACTTTTGTAGATAAGGAGACTGCTGATTACCACAATAGGAATTATGCCATCAGGTCATTCCTTGTAGTTGTTGATTTCATTGATTGCATAGATTGAATTTCCTTTAATTAACCCATTAGGAGAATTAGCAAAGGTCTGGAGGAACAGGAAGGGGTGGTTATTCTTGAATAAACAGGTGCAGATTTGCAAGAGTTAAAAGAAGAAAACCTAATATTTCATTGAAATTGTTTAAATTTCAAAAAATGAAGAGTATGACCTATCCCTATTGGCGTCAACGTAATAAGATTTGAGGTGTCGTAATCTACGATGGGTCCACCCTATGAGATGGGAGACAGATGATTGTGCCACTTTGGTCAGGTCACCACAAACAATCTAAAAGAAGTGAAAAAAATTTTATACCTAAGGTATTCCAAACAAGTCCCGGATGAGGCATTGTAGATAAGAATTATTGCTCGTTCACTCACAGTGACTCACTCTCAGTATAAGCATTGATCAAGTAACTTTCCAGAATTTTCGGATAACTTCCTTTCCTTGCTCTTGTATAACGATCGTTGCACCATACTAGGCACATCTATGATACTAGATCAAAGAGGGGAGCATATCACTGTAGGTACTGCGTATAGCTGTACCATTACTCTAGATACCTACCTAACTTCCTGTCCCATGAAATCGCAAGCAGATGAGTAATTTCAATATTGGAGGCAGGGGCATTCCTTGGAAATACCGATTTTGTGGCGAAACCATGTGAAGAATGACATCCCTCACAGTTTCCTTGGAGAAACTTTATCTGGTTCTAAATTCAATTTCCGACAAAATTTCCGTTGGATTTTCTCGGTCTCTCACAATTATCCGTGGTCTAGGTATACGCTCTACATTCATTGCATACCAAATAAAGTTGTTAAAGATATCGTGAAGCACCTGATATAATACATATTCGAGTTAGGTACGATGGTATGGTATAAGGACGCAAACGTATACCTACTGAACGCACAGTTCCATCGACAATAGTTACATTCGTTTAAACATTTACTCATCAAATATATAACTATATTAATAATATATGATACGTTTTAATGACAAAATTATGGTTTTTATAGGCATGGAGCTACCTATAGCTTCATAAAATAACGTAAATTGATGGTGAGCCGAAGTGGCTCGAAAACAGCTTTGTTGACACAAGTATTTGACGCAAAATAAGGATTAATTAAGCACAAGGAGGGTGATTGCAACATTCTTAAAGCTCTTTAACATAAAAAGAAATGGTTTTTAACACATGATGCAGCCCCTGCGTAAATTAACAGAAAAAATATGGTAGAGCTGAAGAATCTCAAATACGGTTTTGTTGACATAATTACTTTAGCGTGAAATACTGTTATACGAGGCTCAAATATGGTAATGCTATGTTTTTATTAATGGTTATCGTGAGCATATATCATTCAGTACATCAATTATCAACGATTATAAATGAGATACGTACAGCAGACGAAAACCGGTGGCCATGTTAGTTGTATCGAATAGCATGGCCTGGGGTTCGCTACTCCTTAGCAGCAAGCGCTGTGGCGCGCCTTCCCCATTATAGCAGCCGTGGATGACGTATACAGTGCGTTGATGACGTACACAGCGGAGATAATGCTATAGCGAGGTTTCTGGATATGGCCCCTAGACACAGGTATTATTTGTTGCCCAAGGCTTTTGACCTTTACTCTGAGAAAACGTTAAAAGGAAGCACGGGAGGAGTTGTTGGTATGTATAAACAAAAATAAAAGCAATCAAATTTGGAACACTAATTGAGTGCGTTTATTTTTCTGATTGCCAGGTGTTAAGTGCTTCAGTCCTTTCTTTGAGTAGAAATCAGTGCAAACAATATGGAACGTTAAGACATAAAAACTAATTTAATGAGAATTTCTACGACTTCTAGATCGTGGTAGGTCTTAAATATGTAAGGGCCTTTACATTAAAAGCTAGAATTGCTTGCGTAGAAAAACCGAAAAAATGGTGCTCTTCTTAAGTATATTTGGATAAAAAATATATAAACCAAATAGGCGTTCACTAATAGTAGAGAACTGATGACAGGGAACTAAAGTAAGGATTATGCGAAAATACCGTCGAAGAATTTAGTATGGAATATACTATATAATGAGAAATGTTGAAGTTGAGGAAAGATAATGGTAATAGGCAGCAGAAGTTTGAGATGTACGTGTGGAAAGAATAAAGAAAGAGCGTGATGGAGGGAAGGGAAAATGAACGAAAAAGTGCTCAAAATGGTGGGTGAGAATAGATAAAATCTGGAGAAAATTATAAGAAGGCAATGTATGTAAACGTACAAGCTAAAGAGTAGGGTATATTGAAGGCTGTGGCAGAGGCAAGTATTTTGGGCGAGCAGAGAAGGAGAAAAAAGTAAATTGCCTGTATGGATATTTTAAGGAGAGTGATAACGATGGTTGAAGAATAAAATAATATAAAAATGCTTGTACATCCAACTATAAATGGGTGTAATTTCTTCTCCACGTAAACCTACATCAATCGGCAACCCACCTCGAATAATAGGAATATCATTGAAAGTAGATCCTTATAATGTGAGATAATTAAAATTCAATTACCAGACCATACACAAAATACATAACATTACAAACAATTTTAACACTAAGCCGTTTGTTAGGAAACTAAGTAAACTGAGATCCAGCGTTTCATTATTGAATTACATTTATTTAGCGTTCATTTTGTGACCGCAACGTTAGATAATAACTTTTAGGAAATTAATGACTTAAAGGATGGCTGTCGATTTATTTAGGGTAGGTTAAATATTAATGTGTACTCGTAAAAGACGGAACCATACGGAAATTCGTAATTTTTTCCATAGAGAGAAAATGAATAAATTCTTTTGGGGAGACGAATCATCACGCGACATTCCGACGCAGTGCCTTTCTCTTGCTATTTACACACCCGAAACTTGGAATACATTACGTAAACGAAATGAAATTAGACGTGACCGGCGGGCTCAGATCAGCACTAAAAATAGTTTTTTTTTCGAAAAGCTTTTGATGAGGGATTCGGGAAAAATTTTGGGACGAGCTCCGACGGCGCAGACGCGATGCAACCCCCGCATAATCGGACGCGTGACGAACGTATGGTCCGGTGTGTGCGTGGGTGTAAAGAGCGAGCAGAAAAACCGTACGCCTCCCATACCCCTGCCTGATACGAGCTTTCGACCCAAATAACGCGCGACCTCATTAAGGTGAGCCGTCGACACGTACACGGGAAAGAGTGATGAGTGGGATGGCGTGAAAAAAAAATCGTTTGAGGTTTTTTTATATATTATTTCATTAAGGCATCGGCACTTTCACCGTCAAAAATTCAGCACCCGCGCAAAGGAGGGAGAAAGTACTTTCGCCTTCTTTCAATTCTTCGGCGGAATAAATTTCCATTCGCGTGTGGATTCACGCAACGCATCCATGCGTTCCGACGCAGCGGAAATGCGCCTCGTTCTTCAGCTTCTCTCCAGGCACACACGCCCACCTTTCGTTCGTGTGTTGTGCCTCACGTTCCCTGAGCTCATATTACCACCGACACATCCACACAAACACTCGGTAGACCCTTCACTCCGAGGGGACATGTGCGGCTCATGTATTTATGCATCGGCGGGAGGCAGTTCATGGATTCCCTTCGGAGATGTTGATGAAGAGGAATACAGATGCAAAGAGGGCGGTTTTGGTGTGGGGAAGGGCATGAGCGTCTGGTATTTAAATTTAAATCTCACTTTGCGATATGCGATTCGTGTCGACCATTGATTAAAGAAGAAATAAGATGCAACCAAACGGTAGGATCCATTTCAATAATGTTTTGTACTTTTCTACACTTTTTATTTTTTTATCCACAACACGTTTCACCAATTTTGGCATCGCCAGGTGTAGTAGGTGTAGTACAAAACATTGTTGAAATGGATATAAAAAGATTCTACAAAGTATAGCCTGGAACTATGGTTTTTTTAAACGTTAGGAATTTAAAGAGGAATGCCGAAGTCAATGTAGTGTGCAATTAGCCATATTCAGGGCTGGGAAAATACTCTAAAAGTTGTATTTGAAAGACAAAATATTAAATGCTCAAAAAAGTATTTAAAATAAAAAATAAAAATACATGAATTTTAAAATATTCAAAAAGCTAAAATAGGTACTTACTTTACAACCAGAATATAAATCCTAAGTAATTTATCTTTAGAGATCACAATGAAAAGAATATAAATAGAAATAAAATAACACTGCAATATACATTTAATAAAAAAATAGGGTGCAAGCCTTTAAAAAAGTTGAGATTGTGGGACCATCTCTATTTGAAGAAAACCATTTATATACTTATTTAGTAAATATGATTCGCGCATGACTCAATATCAGACTAGAATACTTCTCCTAGTGTAAAACATCCTGTAGCCTCTTCATATGAACTACTTATAGAAATTTCTGATGAAGTCATTATCGAACCGAGTTCAAACCCAGACTTGTGAAAAATGAGAATGAAACCTAATTACAAAAGCAAATGTGTGCCATAGCAATAACAAGCCAGCCGGTATATTTAGGCTGATAACTTACAGTTATAACTGAAAAAGACTGTCTCAAAAATATCAGCAAGAATTCAAAAACAAAAATACACATTCCTAATTCACATAATCTCTCACGTGAAGTTTTATCTTGCCCCAAGTTCAAAATCACACACAACCTATTCTCACGCGGAACACAATCTTAGTCCTACTTCAGACCAAAATACTTAATTTCCTTACAATTACTGCGTAGCGTCGTCTACATTGTGTTTCCAAAATACATTTTCACCCTCCATGATTTCCCGACTGCTTCCATTATTGATCAATGCAAATGGCCGCCTGAACATCTGCCTGAGCCTAAAGCTGCTATGGTTGTGCACCATGCATATTCGAAGTTGAATTACGCATGAAGTTAAAAAAATATAATTTTTTACGATTTTCAAAGCGAAATGAACATATTTGCCCTCTTGCACTATCATAAACGAGTAAAACCAGTAGTGCGCAATACCCCGCCACCCCTAGTCTCAAGAACTCGTCCCCCCACCCTCCTCCATCAACAATATTTTGAAAATATTTCTCCCTGTCTTTACCGAAATCCCAGGTTTCCCATCCCCTTCCCCCCAATGTTTATTTTATGACACAATTTGTGTCATGAACCACTTTTTGGGCAATACATACCAGGACAACGTAATGAATAAATAAACGTGCATGGAAAATTAAAGAAATGGCGGTCAATTTAAACGGACTTCCATGCATGGAAAAAAGCAAAAATCACAATCAACCAACAAATTATTGTCAGGTTACAGATATTTCGTTTCAGAAAACTATGGCGTGGAGTTAAATACATGATTTTGGGATACACTAACAAGGTGCAGTTAATGAAGGATTCTCGGGAGTTCTGCCGGGTTAAAGTCTACAATGACGACTCGTCGGCAGACATGGAACTCTTAACCTGCTGGAACACCCGAGATACCTTCATTCAAATCATTCAGCCGGAAAGTATCACATCATTCACAAAATGCTGTTAGTCTCAGTTTTACATGTGTAAGCAATAGCATAATTTCCAAGGGCCACGATTTCAAAGAACTACTTCACTAGGTAGTTTAACCAGTGTCATGAGTGAAGATTACCATTCTGCAAATTTTTATGCAACATAGGTCCATTACGCATGGCCATTGAAAAGAGTTTTATGAATTTAAATGGCTGATGAACGCTCGTAGCATTGATGAATCTGGCGTAATACAGAACACCGAAGAGGCCCTTGTAGGAGTTGTATGCTTCAATTCTGGCGTGCTACCCTTCATCTAGATCTGCCCCAGCGCAAACTACTAGCGGTTACTTCATAGTCCGTCCATTTGTGTCATAAGTTTTCTTTAATATGTGAAAGGACTATAATGACGCTATGCTGTAAGTAAAATATCTATTCACTTAGGTACGACTGGGCAGTAGGGGTGATCGTCAAAACTCTTTTTTCGAATTTCAGAAAGCTTGGGGCCAGAAAAGTTCTCTTTGGGACTTAATATAACGCATGATTTTTTTATAGATTTTTCGTCAACCGTCCTGAGCTTTCACCAAGCGTTTGAATTTTAAATATTTTTTGGCCATTATGGTAAAAAATATAAATGAGCGGACGATCGTGCCCTACGTTATTTTTTCATTAAAAACGCTTACAAACTGTCAGAAGTTAAGTAGAAAAGGGTTTAGCAGCAGCTACATGAGTGCAGAACCGAAATAAACAAGGAAAAAATTATTAAAAAATAAGGATAGACAACCCAGAAAACACATCGTTTCTTATTTCCGTGGAAGTCGATGCCCATATGATTGCGGTGATAAATTTTAGTAGTTGGTCTAGCAGTCATGTGGTGAAGAAGTAATACATTGAATCAGGCTTCACTTGGTTGAATTTAGCTGCTGTTAAACCCTTTGCTACTAAACTTCTGACAGTTTGTAAGTGTTTTTCATGAAAAAAAGGCAGGTCAATATTTTCCGCTCATTTATATTTTTTACCAAAATGGCCTAAAATATTTACACTTCAAACGCTTGGCGTAAGCTCAGGACGGTTGACCAAAAAATCTACAAAAAAATCATGCGTTATATTAAGTCCCAAAGACAACTTTCCAGATCCCAAGCTCTCTGAAATTCTAAAAAAAATTTTGACCACCGCTAATGTGCAGCTATGCATTTTATTTTATTTCATGCAATACGCTGAAAACGTCTTCGCACGTTAAGTGTTGTGTTGGGAAAATATAAGAATTTTGAATTTATTACGCGATCTGTAAGTCAGAACATCCTTATTCTCATGTCGCATATTCGCATGCACATCCGTGCAATGTCCTATGGAAAAAGGCTAGTGCTACATTGCTAGTACCTCTAAAAGTTGTGCCATAAGTGACTGACGATTAGGTTTCATTAGAAAAAAGAAAATAGTTTTTACCTATAATGAGGCCAAAATTCATTAAATTTTATGTGTAGTAACGTCTCGCTAAAACTACGTCAGTAACAATTCGCCATTATAAAAACCTAATTAAATGATAATAGTAAATAAAAAGTGATATGCAGACGGGTTGGGCGTCGAAGAGCACGAACGCGGTGTGGGAGAACGACGAGCCGACTGTGAGACTGGAGATAGACGTATCACACGCGCACACAAAGAGGAGATACGAGAGGGATAGGAAAAAGAGAAAGGTAGAGAAGAGAATCCTTAATGATTTCCTCGCCGTTTCCTCGTCAAAAAAGCTACGAGAGAGCAGCATCGGCGTCGCACGAGCAAAATGAAGAAAAAAAAACCTTTCCCCAACACTCCCCATGCGACCTTTTCCGGCTGATGGCCCGTTCCCAACTGAGTTTTCACCAGCGACGCCGCGAGTCGAACGGTGACGGCGTGAAGTAAATATTTCGCGAGAAAAACTCGTAGGAATAAAAAAATAAAGAGTCGTGAAAATGAAATACTCCACCTCTCACACAGCATTCGCCTGGAAAGACGCGACCCGATCTTTTCTTTTGAAGTGTGATCACGCTGAATGATGAGGCGAGCTTCACAATGAAGCGCGTCTTTAAGTCCAGGTTTTAGGGGCGGTGTCTATGTGACTGTGGGGGTGAATTGTGAGAGGAGTATGGTAAGGGAATCCCTTTCGTTTGAAATCTCGGCTCTATTCGGATAAAAAGAAATGTGAAGGACGGTGAACTCCCACGGATGCCACGACGGCACGTTAGGAATTGATTCGCATTACAAGTCCCCCGTATTCCAACCCCCATAAAAGGGGAAAGAGAACTAAGAAGAATCTGATTTCCTTTATCTGGATGAGAGAGCGTAGAAAGGAAGTTTTGATCCCATTTTGAACCTAGGCGATGATAATGTAGGTGTCGGGAGGAAAAGGTTACTCCCCTAATTATCATTTCACCGTCTGAGGAATGGTGATTCATGGTAGACACATGTCACTAACTGAACGCTTTTCAACATACATGTATGAAATAAACTGATTATCGGATTCAACCATTATATTAACCTCAGTACATTATTATGTCTCCATTTAAGAATAAAACGACGGTATTGCAATGGTTATCATACAAAACTGGCAATTGGGAGATTCACGTTCAACTATCGTTAAAGTGAAATGATTTTTTCAGTGCAAACTTAATGATTTTGGAGAATATGTTTTACTGATTAATTCGTTTAGTCTTTAGTTTTGTACGCATCATCTTTGAAATAAGCACACTCCAAAAACATGGAATGTATAAAATATTCGATTAGGATTTTTGTGATTTTATTATGATTATTATAATTCAAATATGCAGGGGGAGAAAATTTCTCAAGTGTAGTAAAAGTAACTTTTAAACGGTCAAGTAAGTGTCTACTTTACCTTCTGCATTAGTAATCATAAAATAATTTATACGAATATTCAACTTTTTTTCAATTGTGCCGGAAGTTTTATGTATGTCGACCGACTTGTGACAATGAATTAATTAATTTATTCTTATATCAAATTCCCCAGTTTTTTTACCAAAAATATTACTGCCTAAGTTTTAGGGCTGAATTAGGGCTATGCAGCCTTCTCTTACGTTTACTACTAGACATTACATTAACACCCATGCCATGAGTATAAGAAAACCAAACCAGGTGGTATTCGAACCCGACACCTACGAATTAGCTGGCTAGGACTCTACCCCGCCGCTGCCACCGAGGCCGGTGGGGTGGATTAAGAAGGAACCAATTTACATAATCGGAATTTGGGAACGGAGAGACTAATTTTTGATCCCATTTAAGTAGTAGTTGATGATTAAGTAGTCGAAATTAGAAGATAGCTCCTCCCTTTGTGACGGTGTCATTGTCAGAAGATATGATTTTTATAGATATAAATTATCGCTTTCATAGGATGCCTCTCAATAAAGATAAAACACTATCCGGTATACTGTCATTAAAGTAGCTGTAGCTTTACGCCAATGATAATAGTAACACTCAGGCTCTAACCCTTTAAAGTATAGGATATAAAGTAACGTTTTTCGCTGGCAACGGTTATAAAAACATCGGTTATTTGGTGATAAGGAAAAACTTAATGAAGACTTACGTTTGGAATATCGCGCTATATGGAAGCGAATCGTGGACTGTAGGGGAAAGTGAAATGAAAAGACTGTTATCCTTTGATGCATGGTATTACAGAAGGATGCTGAATGTAAGTTGGACAGAAAGGAAAACAAGTAAAGAAATCTTTGAAAGAGCTCAAGAGGAAGGAAGAAGTATAATAAGAATTATTAAAGAAAGAAGAGCTAAACTTATTGGGCATTTGCTACGGCACGATACTAAAGTTAAAAGAATAGTCGAAGGAAAAATTGAGGGTACAAATTGCAGAGGAAGACCCTGACTAGACTACATGAGCGAAATTATGAAGGATATGCAATGCAGAACATATAAGACCTGAGATGGAAAGCTGAGAAAAGAGAGGAATGGAAGTCTGCTGCCAACTAACTCAAGGGGGCATCCACGTATTTCAAGGTAGTTTTTGAAATTTTTTTCTGAAAAAACGAATTCATGAATTAAAGAACGGTTTCTATCCTTCAGTAATCGTTCTTAAGGGGGGTTTTTGCCGGTGGAAGCGTGTCGCTATATCGTCCGTTAGCCGCGTTGCGTCTCGTCGCCGAACTGTCTGCGTCCAATGCAGTACTCTGATGGTGGACATGCCACAGCCTATGCCAGGCATCTGGAAAATACCACCAAAATAAATTTTACTTTAAATCAACCTAGTTTTTGTGTGAACCTCGAAATAATCTGAGGAAAATTTTTTAAGAGGCCTAAGGAGGCTTAAACTTTACTCATCTAAAAAAACTGCTAAAATATTGCTGTTTTGATTTTGTTAACATATGAAGGAGATTTTTGATCATTAATTCCGAGGTTCACACGAAAATGACATGTCTTGTGCATCTACAAAAAACATTTCAAGTCATTTGGAACCTCCGTTCGGTCTCTAGCGTGTCCACCAGTTCGAAAAATGGTGTTCCGGGAAAAACGCTTTTAAAGTTTTGCAAACGTTTTCAGTGCTTTTAGTGCGTACTCGCCTAGGTATCATCGATTCCTGCGCCACACAACACGCCTTCTTCAACCAAATTTGGAGCCTCCGCTCAGTCTCTAGCGTGCCACCAGTTCGAAAAATGGTGTTCCGGGAAAAACGCGATTAATGTTTTGCAAACGTTTTCAGTGCTTTTAGTGCGTACTCACCTAGGTATCATTGATGTCTGCGCCGCACAACGCGCCTTCCTCGTCCAAATATGGAGCCTCCATTCGGTCTCTAGCGTGTCCACCAGTTCGAAAAATGGTGTTCCGGAAAAAACGCGTTTAATGTTTTGCAAACGTTTTCAGCGCTCTTAGTGCGTACTCACCTAGGTATCATCGATTCCTACGCCGTACAACAGGCCTTCCTTGGCATCAGTAGTGTCCAGGGCGGCCAACCTGGCCTGGCAAAGGGCGATCTGTGACTACTTGTTTGCTGCAGAGGCTTTGCAGCCAGCACTGGCGATTCTCTTGGCGTCCTACTCTTGGCATACAGCCAGACATTTCTCATCCATAGTCAGTCCTGCATCATCCATAATAGCCATAATGGTATTGAAGCCTTCATTAAAGATGCAGAATACAATGTAGGATGTCAACTCAACATGAACTACACCAGAAAATTTGCTTTTTGGAGCCATCTTCCGTACAATGCTGTTGAAACTTTCATTTGCATTGTGTGTGTGTGTAATCCAGTACATCTTTCCAATAAATCCATCTTGGTCAAGTCAGTGTAGACAGGCTTCAATGCTGCCATAATCTTCTTTGCTTCCTTTTAAGTTGTGAACACTGGTGTGTGGTCGAATTTTTTATTCTTTGCCATAGTCCGTTGACAATCACACCAACTGTTTTCCCCCTCTGGACACATCTGATGTTGCGGTTTGGTGATAGTTAAGAGTCTATGGTAATATGTGGCCCAGATACCAATACACATTTTTTGTGGATCATCAGCATTTTCTCTGATTGCTTTTCTATAGCATGAGCTAGGTTTATGAATTTGTTTCCTAGTTAGTCTGCCTTTGCCTCCGAGTTTATGCTTCTTCACAATGTTTCCAAGCTAAGTCTCCATTCTTTTGCCGACATGTCCCACACATCTTGATGATATGGCAATATGGACCATACGGACAAGCTTCTTCTACGGATTTGTATGTTTTGGAGTCTCCATCACCAATGAAATGTTTGTAACAGCAGGAGCCTTTCTCTTGGAAGCGTACAAACATTTGGACTGTACCTGTGACTTCTATTATGCTTGGACCCTCCCGGGAACGAACGAAAGTGCGAGAAACGGAGAGCGTGCTCAAAGCATGCGCAGTAGCCTACGCCAGGCCGACGCAGCGACATGCCCCATGGCCTCCACAGCTGCGCAAAGTTTTAAATGGGTGCTCGCTTGGGTCAGACCATGTTCCAGGGACCCCAAGGGACCTTTTAAGCAAAAAAAATATTTTTCGATTTTTTGAGTCTCCTACACCTGGATGCCCCCTCAAGGGTTGAACGGGGAGAAGAAGAAAGTATTAATTCGGTGTGAATTTTAACAGTGCGTGGGAATGGAACCAACGTATTCTCTAAACATCAAGGCAAATGTTTCAGAATATAATGCGTCGTATTACCATATATAAGCAATATACGGCTATTTTTTTCATTTTGTAAATAGATTTTCAACCTGGTTAGCATTCATGAAGGAATTTATATTACCTCAAGCAAGTACTTTGGAGTAGCATATTTCCTCGAAAACGTGAAAACGCGTGCTGTCAAGAGCAGAATTACTAAACTTCATTGTCAAACAGGATTTTCCTTTTATCAAAGGGTCCTCCTTGTTATTTTTCTAGTGCCATCCATAATGCTTCCAACGCGTTTGATGCTTTATGAGTTTGAAAAGTTCACAGTACTGTGTGTCACTTCCTGCTGCGTTATCTAATTTTTCCTCTATGGAAGCTAGAATTTGGGTGCGAATGGTATATCTCTTATGTCTCCTTCCGCAATGCGTAAATTTGTCTTTTATTTCATGTGGTTTCAAATATTATAGGATCCTTTAGCTCTTTGAAGCTGCTTTGTGCAAGAATTTACCCCTTGTTTCTAGCACTCAAACATTTCAGAGCAGGTTTTGTCTCGATGCTTCTCCATTTATTCCCTCTATGAATTTGAACGCCGGCCACGATGGCGACGGGCTAATGCCCTAGCCTGCCAATCTGGAGTTCTCCTATTTGAATGCCAACCAAACCAAAAAGGGCATGGTTGTGTATGTACGCCATAATATATAATCAATTAGTAGTAATTGGTGAAAGACTAAAAACACTTAGAGAAAAAAGGATAGTTATATATAACAATAAGTGAAACAAAAATCCATATCTAGATGATTCCTCATCATGACCTCTTTTTTGTATATACATTTTTTCTTTCAGGAGATATAGGTCTATTGCAAACAAAAAATGGTTAACAAACCATTGTAAACCATATTCCATTGCTGCACAATACGCCCAATAATTTTCATTGTAGCACTCAAGAAGCATATATAAAAATGCGAAACGTTGGCATAGAGAATAAACATTTTTCAAATTAATAGACCAATATCTCCTGAAAGAAAAAAATACATATATCCATGAGTGCTAAGTATTCGTTTACGCGTGTGAATGTTTCACATGCATGACAGCAATGAGTTGGGATTAAGAAGAAAAGAAAAATAATACGGAACATTCTAAGGACGTGTAACATGCATGCTCAATTCGCGTGCAAATAAGAACATCTAGGGGCAACCTAAACCAAACAGTTCAAGTTACTAGGCAGCTCAGAGCTAGCGGGGAGTGAACCAGGTCAAAGATCTGATCATGGTTTTCCATTACGCGTGCGTTTGCGTTATCGTCAAATTTCAATTGTGGTCATGAGAGTAAAAACGTGATCGTAATTCCTCATATTTTGTTAGATGCCTTAAATCGCTAGTTTTATTGTATTCAGTGCTTAATAAGGACAGAATTTTGGAGCACCAACCATCAAGAAGGATTTGCAATTTCGATAACAATAACGGCCACGCAAAAGAAGGAACCGTAATTCCACTCCAGGGAACGCTATAATATTTTAAAACAGTACAAAAAATATTTTCCGAGAATAGTCAGAGAAGCTAGAGAAATGATGAAAGCGCGGATAAAATTTAGCAGGTAGGACAGACATTCCTTAAACGGTGCATGGAAAAGAGTAATTGGTGAAAAATTAGAACGCTGCATCAAGATAGAGCGCAGAACCGCTCAAAGAAAACTAACACCAAAACAGCCACCACCTACACAGCCAAGTATACAGCAGCTGTGAAAACTCTTGTATTTCATAACAACAAATAGGGATGTGGAACTGAAAATTCTGATATCAAACAGTACTCAACCAACCTCACCAATCTGATACCCACTCAGAGATCAATAAATTGATGGAAATGAAGTGATTTTAGGTTGGCTGTGTTAAAAAAGCAAGCAATCAATTGGTAGAGCACTGAACTTTGATTTCTATTTATGTTCCTCAGGTGACTGAATTTATTGAAAGAGTGTGGCGGATGCTCTTAGCGTGGTCAGAATGTGTTTAATGATGCACGTGTCGTTTTTCTTCCTCATCGTCTTCTTCCCCATCCGCCGGTATTTCAAATAACCGCTTCTCCCTCCCAATGCCGTGACGTCGTTTCATGCGCTTCCAAATACACTTCCGCTACACATACTTCTTCCAACGGCCACTTCCCTTCCTATTCCAACATCCCTCTCTTCCACTCCCATTAATCCTTCAATCCGTATAACTCCTTTGAAGCCGCTGATAAATTGCATCCAGTCTTGCAGCCTTACCAGGGCGGATCGCGCTCAACATAAATCGTTCCGCTCATCTTCGGTTCCGATAATGGGAATATCGTGTAGCATAAAAGGAGCCAACCTATTGTATTTGAGAGTTTCAGGGGAAGTAAGGGATCTCCTTCTGATTCTACGGGAAGTCGATTGCAAATGCCCTGCTCTTGCTTTTGTGCGAGCCATTCGATACGTTTGAAGCAGCGTTCACGCATTCGTGACCCCTTCTTCGTAATGAACCGACGCGACGCGATGAAATTTGCGAACGTATCTATACCGGTCTTTTGCATTTATAGACAAAGAAAATTTCCATTAACGTTTTCATCGTCTAGCATCATCAAAGGAAATTATTTTTTTTGCTAAGACATATAACAAAAGGACTTATTAAAATTATTTTGGATAGGTAAAAGGAACGTTTGCGACTTAATCTTCTAATGACGACTGATTCAAGGAAATATTCATGCTATCCAATATTGACTCCACACAAATAAAACTAGTTTTGTTTTTTAATAAACAATGTGGTTATCTCTAATTTTGGCACAATTTAGTTACATTCAAACTAATAAGTTAGTAATTGAAATGAGCCAAATGATTATTTATGACTAATAGTCATAACTTATCACTTAGCTTTGGCAACAAGGCTTAGTATTTAGGCTTCTTTGCTACCACGTACTCATTGAGGGAGCTGTCTGTAAAATAAAGCCTGGACTAAAGAAAATGAGACGGGGTGTAGAGAGGAAAGGTGGGAGGAAGACCACGAGGGTAGCGAGAACGGGAGAATAAGAGGCGAGTGGCCAATTAATTAAGTGGGCAAGAAGCCGTGGATCTTAACAGAAACTATTTAGAATATTGAGGAGAGTATAATTTAAAAATATTAAACATGGATCTAAGTAGGTGGTGAAATCAATAGGGTAAAACATTTATATTTTAAAAAGTGATGCAAAGGAGTAATAATGAAAGAATACAGATAAATGGGTGAGCAGTACTCAGGAGTAATTGTTTTGGAAATAAAGCTGAAAAACGTCTTTTACTCGGAGTTAGAGGCAGTAATAAATCATTTAAACCAAAATGATCATGCCTTTGGAGGTGCTGAATATTCTTCTTCTTCTTCTTTCACGCTTAATAACCTCGGTAAGCATCATGATTTTGAGCAAAAATTAATAGTATTTACAAAGGAAACGGTTGTAGGCTTGACCTTGTGGACTCCAATCCTTGCCAAAATCTCACCCCACCCTTCCTCGTTCGACCCTTTCCCCTCCCCTACCATGATTCTGTGTGTATACCCTAACCTAGAACGTATTTTTCACCTGAAGATGACACCAAGTGTTGAAACCGTCGTGTTATTAAATACTTTATTGGAGTTAACAAAGATTTTATGAATATTCCGTAATAGTTTTTGTTAATTTTACGTGGTAACCTATGGGTTAGTGGAGACTTTTTATGGATCATTGCTTCTGTCCTATAAAAAATTGTGGAATTGTAACATCTCCGGCATTATCAGATTATTTAGTTAAGCGTACTTCCCACCTCTCTCTTACTATCTATATTGCCAACCTAAACTCTTTTCTAGTAGTTTACCCCATTTAAGGTCCCATTTCAAAGGCTTTAAGTATCCAATTCCTCTTTATTATTATTCACTCTATTCACTTACAATCCCCCACTTTACATTTCCAAGTAAAATTCTCTTATCCCCCTTCATGCATAGAACTTCTTCGTGTGTCTTTCTTTGTGTCACCAAAATATCCATCCGGTCTGTCTTTGGCTGTCAGGCATTTTTCTCTGGAAAATTATGCCATTGGCAGTTAGAGAAATAAATACCACTGTATTTTGATTTAATGTCTATATGCAATATAACTGGAGCGTGTACGATGAGATACGCGACTCTAATATTATTGCTAACGGCATATGATTTCAAAAAAGTTTAAACACAGGAAAACTTACCTTGAAAAAACATTTTGGCTTTTGAATTTGAAATTAAGATTGAATAGGTCATGACATAAGATGCTAGTATCGATATGTACTTGAAATACTTGATCATTTATGATTAGCATATTTAACTCATTTAATTATAATTGGATACGCTTGACGCTAGTGTGAAGGGGAAAAACTTTAGCTACTAAATCTTTATCCTAATTTGATTACTCTGTCAACGATATACGTTTTGGGCATCTTAGCTACTACAAAGCAAGAATTTTAAAACACTAGTGCTTTAACCTACTTGGATGAAATGACTAAAACATCAGTGTCGTTAGAATAAAATAGTTGGATGCGTTTCCCTGCATTTTTAATTGGATGAGAAGTATTTGAAACAGAGAAAATAAAATGTACAAAATATGGTGGAAGTTGTTTTATTCCCCAGAAAAAGTAGCAGATGCTCCAAGTCTGCTTCGCTAAAAGCCCGGTGAGGCAATGTCGTTTGATCAAAGTGCATCAGGACGCCTGGGTATGGACGCTTGGTCACTCAGAAAGGCAATTGGATTAAAATGTTTACTCGCAAGCCAAAAAAAGCCATTTATATTCCGCCGGGGTCGCCTGTGGCAGGTGGTCCAGCACCGAAGAGCGAGTAAAAAGTGCACTCGCGGTGTAGATGGGCAAAAGCAGACATAGCTTTGGCTGTCATGAGAACAGTGCTAATGGAATAAGTAATACGTTAAAGGCCTAAGAAGAGCTATAGCCATGCATCGTATTAGTATTTTCATCTATGACAATACAAAAATAACATTGCAAAGGACAACTCAAGAGAAATTGTGCCCTTCAGTAAATAATGAAGCCGTACGTAAATATGGCACGCCACAAGATACCCATACGTTCATAACTTTGTTATGTTTCATATAAAAAAGATGATGACACAATGATCATAAGGTCGTAAGAAAGTCTCTTGTGGGGATATTGTAGTCAACAGTTGAAACTGTTCTAAAAAAAATTATTTCCTAGTTTTACTTTATAAAATCATTTATTGAAAAAATTAAAAAGCACAATAAAATTATTTCAGTGACTAATAGTTCAGAGTTCCTCATCAACCTCAAATTTTAAAAGAAGTAATACACACTTTTCTCGAGCAACAATTATTCACCATATATATTCAAATGATGCGAATAATGATATGATTACAGCATGAAAAGAAGAATCCCATAATTTCAACATTTTATAAACACATTTAAATTTAAACGATTAATGTATGTTACTCTTCCTTGAACTACGACCAAAACGTGGTGGAAGGGATTGTGCGTTCCAATGACACATTGAGCTGGACTGGGAGGAGCGAGTAATATTGCTCCTAGTAGGGCCACCCATGCCAGATTGGTCAAAGGGTAGGAGTCAGACGAAAGGTAGTTCCGTGATAGTGTAACGTTAGAAACACCGTTGAGTGGCGTGGGAATACCTCTCAACTATCACTTCCTAGAATATGAAAGTCATTCAGAGAGAATTGATTCCTGGCAACTACGGGACGCCGCCCACTAGGGCGGGTGTCGTGCCCGGCAGCGGGAGTGGCAAGGCTTCCGCGGTCGAAATTACACGAAATCCTTGCACAGCATCATAATCGGCGGATACAAGAGATAGGAGGGAGAAAAAGAAAAAAAGAGGAAGAAGAGGAAAACAGTGGTAAAAATAGGAACTTGGAACGTAAGGACCATGATGAGGGCCGGGAAGCTTGAAAATATTAAGCATGAAATGGAAAAAAGAAAAAAATAGATTCATTGGGATTGTGTGAGGTGGGATGGAAGGATAGCGGGGACTATTGGAGTGATAGCTACAGGGTAATCTATAGTGGGGGAGATGAGAGTCAACGTGAGGTAGGCATGGTACTAAACACGAAATTGGGAATGAGGGTGGTAAACATTGAACAGGTGAGCGACAAGAGTAGCTACTAGTGGTAGAAATAAAAGCACGCCCGACGAATTTCGTACTGGTCCAGGTATACATGCCTACGAGCAGCCATACGGAGGAAGAGGTGTACCAGCAAGTAGAAGAAATAATTAGAGAAGTGCCGGGAAAGAAAAACCTAATAGTGATGGGTGACTAGACTGCAGTGGTAGGGGAAGGGAGGGACGGAATAGAAGTGGGAGGGTTTGAACTAGGAAGAAGAAATAATCGCAGCAAAAAGCAGTTGAATTTTGTAGAAGAAATAAATTAGTATTGACAAACACTTGGTTTAAAAATAACCCCAGGCGTAGGTACAAATGGAAAATTTTGGGTGATACTGGAAAATACCAAATTGATTATATAATGGTAAGGCAGAGATTTAGGAACAATGTAAAAAACTCGCGTAGCTATCCAGGGGCGGATGCGGACTCAAGTTATTACTCGATGATGATGAAGTGTGAAGTTAGATTCAAAAGGCATTGTTAAGGTCGGAAGATAAAGAGGTGGAAGCATTGAAAGGGTTGAAAAGGAGGGAATATCAAGAGCTGGTAGAAAAGAACATAAGTGAAGCGAAGCAGATGGGATCAATAAAGAGAAGATGGGATGTTATAAAAACAGGCATTGTAGTAGCGGCAGGGAAAACAATAGGAACGGTGGAAAAGAATAGGGTTAAGAAGCATAAGGTTACGGAAGAAATGATAAAGAAAATGAAGGAGAGAAGGGTATGGAAAAACGTCAACACCGGCGTTGGCAAGAGGAAGTACAAGAAATTGAATAATAAAATCAAATGAGTGACCAATCGGGCAATAGAAAACTGGTGGAAGGGACAATGCGAGGAAATGGAAAAGAAGCAGGAGGAGCGGGAAGTGGGCGCTTTATACGACAAGATGAATATGCTATCGGGTGGTAAGAGAGGTCAAACGATATAAAAAGTTAAGGACAAAACAGGGAAGATAATAATCGAACAGGAAGATATCCAGGAAAGTTGGAGAGAATACGTAGAGGAGCTATATGACAGCGAGAATAGACCCTTTAGCCTAGATATAGAGGAAGAAGGACCAATAGAAAAGGATAACCTCGGACCAGAGTTACTTGACAGCGAAATAGAGAGGGTATTAAGAGAGATGAAGGGTAGAAAAGCAGTGGGAATCGATAACCTACCTTCGAAGCTACTGAAGAATCTAGGTAGTAAGGGGAGAAAATCGTTTTTCGAACATATTCGCAGGATCTACGAGGAAGGAGTATGACCAGAGGATTTCGTGAAAACAGTATTAATACCTATCCCAAAGAAGAAGAAAGCGTCAGAATGCGAGGAGTACAGAACAATCAGTTTAATTTCGCACGTGGCAAAAGATTTACTTAGAATAATAAATACAAGAGAGCAGATCAAACTGGTATTTAGGCGATGCCAATTTCGGTTCAGGAAGCGGAGGGAAACCAGAGACGTAATTGCGGTAATGAGGACACATAGACAGAAACATAGCAAAATCAGGATGTTTTCGCTTGCTTTGTAGAGTTGGAAAAGGCGTTTGACAGAGTAAACTGGGAGAAACTAATGCAGATACTGGGGAAAATAGGAATAGATTGGCGTGATAGGAGACTCATCCGAAACTTATATATGGGGCAGAGGGATCAGGTAAGGGCAGCTAACGGTGAATGAGGGTGGGCAGTTATAGGTCGCGGGGTGCGGAAATGGTGCCCGTTGTTGCCTTTACTTTTTAACATCTATGCTGAGGAAATAGTAAGAGAGGCATGGGATGAGCTGGATGTGGGAATGAAAGTAGGAGGCCAGTGGATAAAGTCGGTTAGATTTGCAGACGACCAGGCGTTGGTCAGTCGGTCATCGCAAGGATAGCAAACTTTAGTATATGCAGTGGAAATGCAGTACGAGAAATACGGGATGAAAATTAATAATAATAAAACAAAAGTAATTAGATTCTCATTGACAAAGAAAGCGAAACTGGTGATAAGAGTAGGAAGTCACAAATCTGAGCAAGAAGAACATTTTAATTACAAGGGTAGTACGCTAGAAGAAACAGGACGTAGTAGCAAAGACATTAGGAGGAGAATAGCGCTAGCGAAGGAAGCGTTCAATAATAGAAGGGAACTGATGACGGGGACCTAAATTAAGGATGTAATAAAGAGGCTAGTGAATAGCTTGAAATTGAGTATGGCGTTGTATGGGGCAGAAACGTGGACCTTGAGAAAGGAAGACGAAATTAGGCTGAAGGCTTTCGAGATGTGGGTGTGGAGGAGGATGGAGAAGGTGCGTTGGATGGAAAGGAAGGCAAATGAGGAAGTGCTTGACATGGTGAGCGAGGAGAGGAAACTTATAGATGAGATTAGGGGAAGACAGGGTAGGTGGCTGGAAGGGGTAATGAGGGGCGATGGTTTGCTGAAGGCCATGATAGAGGGTAGGATGTTGGGTAAGTGGGGAAGGGAACGGAGGAGAATAGATTTTATGGACGGGATGAAGAAAGGTAGGACTTATGCTGATATGAAGAAAGAAATACTAGAGTTAGAAAGGGCACAACACGTTGTGAGTTCGTTGGATATTCTCTGAATTTTATCACAACCTACCTCTTACCGGTAGATTACTGCAATGAAAAGAATGAATGTATTTTACTATGTAACGACTTATTTTGTAGGTACAAACAGTAATCGTGCAAACAGAAAAGTTTGTTGCACATTTAAAAGAAAAGCAAAGGCACAGAGGAATTTAGACAGAAGAAATATGGAAAACGAGATAAATATAAGACAACTATGAAAGAAGTAGGAAACAATCAAGTAAAAATATATTGAATCCTGGACAGGGAGCGTATACATTTAGCTAGCATATCCTCGATTAACCCTGCACCGAAAACTGCCCTTACCATCATGCCAAAATTATCCTCAATAGCCCAATACCACTCATTGTCAGATCCAGGCTTTTTTTCATTAATTGCAATTGAAGCAAGCATTTTATTCAGGCATATACCCTCCTCATATTTTTCATTCTGATCTGTATATATATTTCACACATTAAGATAAAGGTTCGGAAATTACATAAAAAACTATTCACGGTGAGAATATTATTTTAACTTGAAGTGATACAATGCTGAAGGAAGGATCAAATAGAATCATTTACAGCCAAGTTTCATGCCACCCATACACTATTTTATTCGTCAGGTCAGCAAAATATAAGCCTACTTCATTCTATCTATCAAGACTATTCTCTCTCCTTCACTCCCTCGCTTACTCAACATTTTTCCTCTATCTTGGCCTTCAGAATCTTCACTTCTCATTTCCTCTTCCAACTACCGACTCTGCCTTCTCCTAATCTCCTCTAATAAATTTTTCTCCTCTCCCACCACTTCAACACTTCCTCGTTCGTCTTCCTAGCCGTCCATCGAACGTTTTCCAATCTCTTTAACACCCGCATCACAAACGCCTGCAACCTATTCTCATCTTCTTCTGGAAAGATGCAATTACTATATTATCCCTTCAAATACGTTTAACGCCGACCCGGACGAGCCACAAGCATGCCACACAAGGATGCTTTCGGTCTCAAAACCACTCACACATAACTCACTCCCACCACCCCACTCTCTGACGCCGGGATGAGAAACTTGAACCGAAGACTTTTATGGCCCGGGACGGGCACAACTACGGGCGGTAACCCTTTTCGGTGGTCGGAAGCACTTGAGGGGATAGATGAGCGAGACTTGGGAGCAAGGCCTTGAGAAGACCGGGAGGTGGATAAAGAAAGGGTTTGACGAAGGAATGGGGAAGGGTTTCTGATGTCGGCGCGGGTGTCATGCAGTGTTGCCAAGCTAGCGACTTTGTTGATATATCTAGCGATTTTACAACTCTTTGTCGGCAAAATAAAAACATTAGTGTCCAACGATTAAACTTAACTCATATCCAGCAAAAATTTTAGTTGACGAGGAAACTGAAAGAAATAAGGCCAATTTAAGATTAAAAACAGATCGTGCGGCAGTATTGTTACTTTCAACATAATACTGAACTTATACTCGTCTGTTCAATTCTTGCTATTATGGCTTAACAAAGGGAACCCCAATTACTCCCGGTTATGAGGATGTTAGATTGAAAATTTCCTTTTTTATCATATTGAGCCGATTGTTAAAATTTTATTTTTTCAGGTATCTGTTGTCGGCGCTGGTGCTAGGCAGTGATGCCAAACTAGCAACTTTATTAATAGATCTAGAGATTTTCCACTAATGGGCGGAAACATAAATATATTAGTGCAATTTTCCTGAAAAATAAATATATCAGGAAAAATGTTTATTTGATGAGGAGAATGTTTATCATAAGAAATGTTATAATGCGCCACCGATCATGGTTTCAGCACAGTATGTCAACATCAGGACAGGGCCAATACCCTGACGATTGCATAACCTGCTGAAACCATGGTTGGCTGCGGAGAATAAAAAGTGTGGAAATTGTATCAGTGTTTATTTTCGAATTATCGAAGTCCATAGTTTCCATACATTAAGTTCCGATACGCTTTCTTATAGGCATATGTTAGTTTATTTACTCATAGTACACCAGAATTGTTACTTTTAGCATAGCACAGAATTTTGATTCCTCTGCCTAATTGCTTCTACTATGACATATTTATGGGATCCCCCATTCCTCTCCCTGAGACGAAGTGGGATTGGAAATCTCCTTTTTTTAACACATTGGGCATATATTTTACATACAATGTTTTCCAATATTTCTAAAACTTTCAATAAATTCTAGAAAAAATACCTAACTTGAATCATTTTTATGTCAGTGGAAAACAAGGCAAAAATATTGAAAGCAAATGTGCAAAAATCAATAAATGTTTTAATAATCAACTATGATTGCTTGAATGTCTGTTTCAGCCCGGCTACAACGACACGACAATGGGATACTTTCTGTCCACTCTTAATGAAACAGCGAGAAGTTATGATGCTTGGAATCCATTTTTTCATAGCTTTGAGCCGAATATTTGTATCTGGAGACCTAAACATTTTTAAGACATCCGTAAAAATATCTGTACAACTGTGTAATAATATTCTGGGGGAAAAAGATTGAATTAATTAGCTTAAAATCAATCAAACCCTGTTATAAATGGAATACACATAATAAATAATAAAAAAAGACATAATTGTTAGTCATTGTTACCAAAGTTAGTTATTCAGGTGTAAATACATATTTTGTGAGGAAAATTCATATTTTTTGCACCCATGTCTAGAGAAAACAGTAATTTCTATATATAATTTTTTATCTTGTACAAACTATCCTCCTATTTTATGCTTGAAGTTAGTGACTAAATCAGATTATGAGTTGGCAACACTAGGTGCCTTAGCGTGGGATGAGTTGAAGAAGATGACGGGATATATGTGAGGGAGCGGGTGGCACGACGGAGAAAGGAAGGATGCAGGAGTTTAGGGCATGGAGTTTGAGAAAGTTTCCGCGTGTGAGGGGACAGATGAGGGAAATTGATAATGTGCTGGGGTTTTCGGAGCGAGGGTGAGGAGGCATTGCGGGTTAAGGAGCAAGGAACGGGCTGAGTGACAGGAGTACGACACTCTGTCCTCTGAAAGGGTGTTGTTCTTTCGCGAAAGTCCCGTGTGGGTTGAATTCAAGTAGAGTTATTCGGGGGAGAGTCTTTAGGGCTGATGAAATACTATGGTGATCTGATAAGCCTGCGTTTTTGAGGGGAGATGGCACTCAAGTTAAAAAATTAAATAAAATATTTTAGTAAACCATATGATACAGGAAGAAAAAATATGCTGCTGGTAGATCTGCCAAATCTATTGTTGATAGTTATCACTGTTGGTAAGGTTGGTGGATTTTCATTTAACGACGGCTTTACTGAGTTCGAAATGTTTTCTTCGCTGCTTTGCTCGATCTACACGAGTACCTTTTTACAACTTTTGAACCTACCAACGTAAATGCACTCATTTGGAAATAGCGGCGTCATTAATATCGATATAAACTGGAGGCAACTGAAATCCCCACATTTTTACGAAATTAACATTGCAGAAAAGTGAAATTTTTTTTAAAAATAAACGATATATTCAATGCACGGTTTGTGAATAATATATGTAAGTTTCAATTCTACATTTTTAATACTACGTCTCTGTTGCTGATCAACAAACTATGGCTACTTTATGTGTTCACGTGAACGGGTTTAAGAGTAGATCGAATGCACCGAGTATATTTTAATAATTTTCAAGTTATTAAAGCAGTTTTGCGTCAAAATATCCCTAACTGTGAATGAGTTGGTTCATTCATGAGGTATTTGCAGTGCGAAGTAGAACGAAAAAAAGAAGATGAAATAAGATGATAAAGAGTGGAAAATTACTGACATGAACTGAAAGGAGAGAAAGCTAGTACAGAGAATGTTAGTTAGAAGGTGGGAAAAACATAATTTGAGACCATGAGATTTTCAATTCTGAGATAAAAGGGAGATCGTTCGGTATAATTGGAATAGAAAGGACGTTTATAAGCAATTTAGATGGAATAAACTTATAAAGGTAGCACCGTAAATTAGAGTAGTTATAGAACAAAATATTTGAATAAACTTCTACTCGTCTTGGAGTAGTAGTAGTATTTTGTTTAGTGCTCTAAAGCATCGTTCATAAACTCATCTCTTAGAAGACTTTTAAGACCGCATGGATACATAAAATGCAGAATTTAACAATAACTAATATGGCAGGTAGGTGGCTGGATCAGGTGATGTGGGGTGAAGCGTTTCTGAAGACCAAGATGAAGAGAAGGAAATTGTGTAAGCAGGGAATGAGAAGAAAAAGAAAAGGTGTCATGGACGTGATGAAGAGAGGTAGGAAGTAGGCTGGGAAAAATAAGGACATTGGATAATGGGGCCTTCACCTGCGAAAACCTGGAGCATGTTTACTTTCTTCCGTATGAGCCTATGTAAACCGGTAGATTATTTCAACCTAACCAACCAACCAAATTTAAGGAGGCTGGTATGCATAGAGAATTTCACTTTATGGCAGTGATGTTTCCACGATAGCAACAGAAGAAATGCATTAAGCTAAAGAAATGCGGAGTCATCAGAGTGAATAACGAATATAGAAGTCCTGCGAAGAGCTCAGAAGACAATATGCTCGATGTAAACTTTGCGAAGTAGAATAGAAAACTTACTGGACAAACACGAAATCATTACAGAGACCTGTCTTTCATAATAAGAGATGAAGGAATAATGATAACTTTGATTTGTTTAATAATAATAGTGAGTTACGAATGAGTTTATGTAGTGTGAATAACAAAATATGGGATTAATATTAGGGTAACCTACCAGTTGCAGTATGTTTAAATAGGGGAGGGTAGGAATCCTCAGTATTATAATCCCCCAAACTGGTAATACAATTTCTTTCTCCATATATAAGGATACGCCCTACCTTTCATCGTCCCGCTCTTCGGCGATATCCTTTTTCTTACCCTAACCCGCAAAAACCTATATCCTCCCCTTTTTCACGGCCTGCATAATCCATTTTTCCCATATAACCTCTTCTAACCACCCACTTTGCCTTTTCCGAATCCCCTCGAGAAGTTATCTCTCCTCACCCACCACACACAAAGCACTTCTTCGTCCGTATTCCGTCGTCTTTTACATCTACCACACTTTCTTCATTCTCCTCCACACCCACATCTCTAACGTCTGCAGCCTATTCTTGTCCTCTTTACTCATAATTGACGTTTCTGCACCATATATTGCATGCTCTATATTTATTCAAATATGATATACATGAAGCAAAATATAATGGAAGTCAAATGGTGATTTGTTACGGAACGGCAGTAGTCGCAAGAAATTACGTGTTTAGCTGAAAAGAGCATCCTTGGAGTGACTGGTGATGATTAAACACTCCATATGACAACTGACTAACACGACGGCTTATACTTCCCAAGCCCTCTTGAACAATTTCTCCACTTCATGAATTAGGTTCTCGATGGGTAGTTCCGGAATTAATCTCTTCCTTGGTCTTGCCACTTTATAGTTTGTGTTATGCTCTAAATCTGGTAGTGATTGTCTGCTTTCTGATATTTGCTTAAAATGTTGAAAACTATTTATTTTCTCTTTGATATTCCTATTCAATAAGTGTTCATTTTAATAATTGTAAGTTCTTTTATAATACATAATTTCCTCTCTTGTCCATGATGATGAGTCACTGAACAGATCTCGAAAATCTCAACTCCGCAGAGAAAACTACATCTTCACCTTCCTCTTTTCTTTTTCTCCCAGGGTCCACGTATCACCTTTACATAACGTTGAAACAACGTTTGTCTTTTCAGTTTGGTTTCTTTGAGTCCATTGGATTATTCCGATTATGTTTCTGAACTTATATATTTCCACACTCATAGTTGCTATCAGGGTTGTAAGAAATATTACACTCTCGGTGGTTATAGTTGTCAACTTGTTCTAATTCATAGTCATCACTTACTCAATTGAGCTGATTTTGATTTTACCTATTAATTCTATTGTGTTCAAGGTTTTTATTCGTAAGAAGAACCTTTTAATCCATATTACTGTGAAAAATTCTTTAAATACATAAATACAAAAAATAGTATTTAGGGGAGGCAGCGGAACGCAGCTAATAGGACCTTGGAGAGCGCTTTGTTCCCTTTGGAGGAGCGAGCAGGAAGGAACAGGGGGGGTAGTGGTGACAGAGTTATAAGGGGCCTTCATCTTTTGCGGTGAGCATGGCTGTGGCGTTAGCGGTGACGCGAGCGTGGGTGGTGGGTGAGACCCACTCCCCCCTCCCGGGGTGGGGGTGGAATATGGATTCCACAACGACATAAAGTGCCAACTGGGAGTATAAAAGGCCAGCGAGGTCGAAGTTGATCCGGCTCCCTCCAGTCCTCTCCATGCTTGCGGTTTTAATGGATAAGCGCCCGGGATTGGCGTTACAAGAGACATTACGCGGGCAAGACCATGAGTCGTGTGCGGTTTCTGCGAGTCTCGACGACCCCACCGTCAAGGCACTCCGACGAAAAGGGCCGTATCGGAAGGAAATTCGTATTCTTTGCAAGGGCAGCTAAGTGTCGCTGATCACTCTGACGTTATGTTTGATCCTCTTGACTGGACGAGAAAAATATTCCTTCAACAATGGCTTTCCTTTTCGAAGAGAACATTTGTAAAATCTAACTTTCACGAGAAAAATTATAACTAAAATTTTATGCTACTAAATGGCTGTTTTTACAATTATCAAGTGTCAAGAATTGCTAAATTTGGATTTAAATTACTTTAGAGGAATTCACTATGACAAAAACACAGTACAAAATTCCACTATTTATTTTAATGCTGTCGACTGGTTTCGACGTCTAGAGCGTCATTTATAAGACAAACAGAAGGAAAATTTGCTACTGCTAGCCATATACATATGATAAAGAAGGGGAGAGGGGAATGGTGACATGGAGAAAAGAGGGGAGGTCAGGAATTGACGGTTGGTTGGAAGGAGGACGGGTCGGAGAGAAGACTTAAGTTACGTGGGGCAAGGGGTGGCGGGAGCAAGGTTGGGTGGTGGTAAGATGCAAGGGAGGGAAGAGTTGTAACAAGGTAATCACATTTATCAACGGTAGATGAAGAGGATAGGGGCATTTGAAATCCATCGAGACATCTGAAATAGTACACTCAGGCGAAAAACGGGGGGAGTCAGTTGACGGTTGGTAGGAAGAAGTCCAGGTCAGGGAGGGGACTTAGTTACGCTGTTTTTCTCATCATGAATTCTATCTTCAATTTCCACCATCCATCGCCACAATCGATTAATATAATAAGTCAGAAATTTCTTACATCTTTGAATTGCATATTCTAAGGGAGCTTTCAAAGATAATGACTTCTAATGGTAGCCTTGGAGAAATTAAAGGGTGAAAGTTTTTATACTCAATCCTAATGAAGAGATGCCCGGGTACCACAACGAATTTAACATTTGATTTCACTTTCATGTATGCACTAGGTATCTATTTTTTAAACTATATAATAACTAAAAATTTAATTTTTTAGTAATAATAATGCTAGTAATTTTAAATCTTGCTATATTTACATAAAGATTTATTTCAAACCACATAGGCACATGAATTACGCTTTTCTATTTTCTGCTTGCTTCATCACAAATTGGTATTTTGCATATACAGTACGAATTTCTTTTTCCTGCTTTTTTCCTGCAAAAAAACGGCAGAAATATCATCTTCCGACAACTTTGAGACTCCGGGATGAATCTTTCTTTGGCTTTTTCTCTGTTGAGTGAAGAAATATTTAATTAGAGCACCAAGCATACCTCCAATCCTGGACCTGATACTGAAGTGCCATTATCCTTCGGTATCATATACGTGACTCAATGGCTGGAGTAGATAGATCTTTCTCCAATATTAGCATGAATCTTTGGCTGTGGTAATGGTTACTAGCTTGCGGTATATTATTACTCACAAAAAGTATATGTGAGGCTAGGCATGTGAAATTAGTAATGATGTAGAACACAGCTACTGCCCATCTATCCGTCCTCAGCTTGACGCTGTAATGGTTAAACATATATTCCATGTCGTCAAAGTTCCCGTATTTATAGTTATAGACCCTGAATTATCTCAAGTTTCTCCTTTTCCCCACAAAGTACTGTGGTACGAAGCATCGTTGACAGGAGTAAAACTGTTTTCCCCCGTTTAGGTACCTAGGCAACTACGGTGATCTTGTCATCAGTGAATCCAAATAGGGTTGACAAAGGCTCCCTTGACCTATGGATCGGCACCTCTGGTGGTATATTTGGCTAGATCTTCTACAAAATTTCAACTAGAGAAAGCTGCCAATCGGGAAAATGAAGCGTTGTGAAAAAATATCCATTACAATGATCCATCCGTAGTTTTTGTACCCATAATTCCTTGACGCCTTGCTCTCTTTGGTGTATTCCACGTTGTCGGTAATTCAGTGTACTCCTGTCAGTTCTGATGATGCTGCAGTGCAGTGATACATGTCGAAGCAAAGTATTTTATCCTTTTCCTACAATGAAATTCCACAAAGTATCGGCCGCCACCAATAACTTCATCAATTCAGTGTATGTTTAGCCATGGAGGGGATCAGAGTTTGCTTCGTCAAACAGCCATCAAATTTGTATACCATATTTTGCTGGCTTTGCCGGTATAGTTTACTTAGCCTGATCACCACATAAGACAAAGCTGACATTTTGGCAGGAACACAACTTCAAGTGTTACCGCAACACTATTGGCAATCACATTAATCAAGGGGTAACACTGAACTGTTCAATGTTCATGCCTACTAATTTAGACATTATTTGATAATATAGACTCCTTCATTTTATAATCGAACAACATCTGAACAGTAAAGATAAGGGAAACGAATAAGTAATACCTTGTTATAATCCTTATTGCTCTGAATAATAAAAACCTCTTGATAAAAACTGGTCAGGAGCACACTTAAAAGGGATCACCTAAGTCAAAGGATAATGCCACACTGCATTTCATCTTGAATACATAAGGTATTTGACATTTAATTTATGATAAAACTATGTTCTTAGGAAAGAAAGAAGCCTTAAACATTCGTAAAATGTAATATATCAAATATATATTTATGTTTAACTATGACACATAATTTACAATTAATATCTTCAAATTTTCAAACGTTAGAGTACTTTTCCATAAAAATATTATAATTTTATAAAACTAATCTATAAATTGAAAACATTATCAATACAAATAACATCACATAAATAGCAAACTGTAAATGAAATTACATTTTTAAGGCTGAAAAACTCAAATTATATTTAAATGTACACCTACTATGGGTAAGCCGGTACCACGAAGGGAAATATCTACCCGGAAGGACAAGGGTTAAGAACTTTCAAACTCTGTGTATAACTGTGAACTTAAATAAATACAAAGAAAAACAGACTTCATTTTTTGATCATCAAACGAAAATTGAAAAAATCTACAGATAAAGAGAAAAATAACTCCTTTCAAAAACTTCCTTTCAAAAACTCATTCTTCAACAGCTCTTCCCCTTCGTGAATCGAAGTGGGCAAAGTTCATCCAATCCCTACTTTTGCTCGTTTTCACCAGAAACCACGAAGGCTTTTCCCAGTGGAGCATTAGAATTATTAATTACGAACAAAATCAATCAGCGACGAGAACCCGGCCGCTTCGAACCATTAACCCCGAATGAAACAAAGAGGGGAGAGGGAAGGGCTTTCACGAGACATAATCGTCCATTAGAAAAATGAGAAGAAGTGGTGGAATGGGCGAAGCAGGGATGGAGAGGTCTGGAGAAAGAAGAGGAGAGGCCGCTGATGGAGGAACGAGCAATCAGTAAAAAAGAACGTTATAACTTGAGAGAGGGAGGGAGAGAGAGAGAGAAGGAAAACGGAGATTGGAATGGGAAGAGAAAGGAGTGGAAGACGAATGTAAGTGGAAGAGAGAAGGCTACAATGAGGGGCCAAGATTGGGGAGGGTTTTCGGGAAGCGGAACCCTGCCAGGAGAGGTTTAAGATGGAGAAAGTGGGAATTAAAGTTAGCAAGAAGAAGTGGGAGATATTTAAGAGCTTTAGTTGCCGGGGGAGTCGGACTGGGGGATATGTAAGGGAAAATAAAAGGGGAATGGGGGTTGGTCGCTGAGCGGATTGGGAGAGTCTTCGTTGTCGGATCTTTCTCACCGCCTCCAACGAATGTGGGTGGGGATCGGTTGAGAATAAAGGAGTGGAAACGAGTGAGAGAAAAAGAGAGAGCTCTTGGGATTGGAGGAGAGAACTTGAGACGTTGGATGTAGAAAGGGAGGAAAAACGGACAGGGTGAGGATGAAAAAGGTTGGCCTGAAGATTTGGTAGGAAAAAAGGACCGGGGAAGAAGCACACAGGCTCGAGCATGGGGGGAGGGGGGGTGTGTGAATGAGGCTTGGCTGAACCGAGGCAGGAGAAGGTCGAAGTGAGTTGGGAGGGTTTTTGAAGTCGTGGTTTGAACACGATCGTTGAAGTAGAAAAAAGTCACAGTCAAGAGCTTTCGCGGGAGAGTGGAGGAGAATGAAAAAATAGAGGGTTTGTGGGAGGGTATTCTTAGGGATGTGGAGGTGGGGAGGGCTGGGGTGGATGGCAGGGTGTGAGAGGGAAAGAGAGCTTTTTGGAGGGAAAACGGATATGCAAGGGTTAGAGGAGGATAAAGGGGTGGAGCGCGAGAAAAGGTTGCGTCAAAGGGAGCAAGTATTCCTACGCGGTGAAAGTCTGAATTTTAAAATGAGAGACAACCCGAGAAAATAGGGAAAATAGATAGATAATGTGACGAGTTAGAGTTAGAAAAAAGTTTAAGTTCCCTACGGCAGGGGCATTCAAACTTTTTTCCACGGGATTCCGGGGTTCTAAGTAGCCTCCTTAAGTTTTCAATGTTTTTTTCAATACATTTTTATATAAGCGTCATACAAGAATATTGAAATGAAAATATTTTCTTAACACTTATGCTAGTATGTTAATGATTATTTTATTGTTTACCAAGAAGGTTTTCATAAAACGTTTTAACATTCATTAAGGTTCTATGAACCAAAATTTGAAGACCACTGACTTAGGGACTTTGCTCCTATGGCACAAGAATGCACATATCACATCGCATTTTGAAATGATATAAGTCTCTTCAATCATCACTTCAAAAGTATCAAAACTATACTAAAAAAATATACATTGGTTTCACAGTTAAATCACATTCTACATAATTGTTCTACATTCTACATTGATGCTTACATATTTATTACGCTGACATAATCAGTTCATAAATACGAAAAAGATCCGTTCATCTAAAGACTGTGCTAATATCGAACTAGTATTCGTACATGTTACTTTTAAATTCACAAAAATATTATGAATTTAAGCAATAAGATAAATTACACTAACAATAATTGATAATATTTAACTACGGAAAAATGAAATCGGTATTAAAACTGCACAATTAACAAGAACAAGGAGTATACATAAATATATAATATCAAAATGAACAACAAAAAAACATTAAAATTCATATTTTGTTGACATGTATCATTATTTTGTGCAAGCATTTCTCCAGTGACACTATAGAATAGGAGAGAGGGTCAGACTGATAAGTTGGGTGAGACTTACTACCGGGAACAAGGGGATTGTTGCTCTATTCGTGGAATAGAATAGGGGCTCGCCGTGGCATCAAGGACGGGAACGAAATTGAAGAAGTCATTGAGAGTGATGGCGTCTGGATTCAAGGTGATTCGAAAGAAGAGGTGGCGCGGGTGTGGGTCACGGGGCGTTTTGATAGATGCGATGAGGAAAGAAGCCGGGGTTGACTGAGTAGAACCTCAGAATGAGTTTTAAAAAGAAGTATTATTTTTCTCGAACAAAAAAATCGCTAACCCCATCAAATTCACGTCTAATCCGCAAAAATTACACGGTCTTCTTTCGTTGACAAATTTTATACACGGGACCAGATTTACACCTGTGATAAACCACAGAAAGAAAATTGGTGTGACTTTGGCGTGGACATGACCGTGAGCTTTATAGGTGAATATATATCCACGCTACGTATTAATTATTCACGAAAATCCCTTTTAACTATTTTAGGGTCATTCCTTTGTTTAATGATTACTTTCGTTGGCAATGTGTAGCCTTTTTTCCTCCGTGACCACTTGGGAAATAGTTTACCGTGAAAAGAACGTGCACTGCTGCATAAGCCATCAATACGCATGATCACTACCTGCATGTTATTATTTTCGCTGCTAGGCGTATAAATATTTGTTTAAGTTAGCCTTCTTTTGAAAAACTCCAAAGTTCAGAAGAGAAGACGAAAGCATAACGATAACAACAATATGTACTCTCCAGCAGTTTATTTGCTACAGTAAAAATAGGT
This sequence comes from Pyrrhosoma nymphula, assembly GCA_963573305.1. NCBI lineage: Eukaryota > Metazoa > Arthropoda > Insecta > Odonata > Coenagrionidae > Pyrrhosoma > Pyrrhosoma nymphula. Next base: position 67,992,343 of record OY754333.1, read on the forward strand.
TGATTCCGATTTACAATTATAGAATCACCTTGGAAATAATAATTTGCAAAATAAAAATTGTTCTATAACCAGACCATTCAAAACAGATAAAGCTATAGTATGTAGATAAAATTATATAAGGTTGTATGAGTTAAATTACACAAAGTTTAGCGCTGGGGTAGAACGTGAGTATATATTCACTTCCCACCATAAATTCCCATTGAGGCATCTGGCAGTCAAGCTTAATGAAACAGCGAATACTTATCATCCCAATACTCTCGGGATTAGAAGGTTGTTCGAAATGGTAATTTAGAACATTCAGACGGGTCGACGAGGATTATGGTCATTAGTATGGCCGTTAGTCCCTTGGATGCCATAAAGGTAAAGAACACCGGGTAAAAAAATGCAGCCCCATCAAAATGACCAAGATCTCGATGCATAACCGCAACGTTATTGGATCGAGGTATGAATGCATATCTTTGTAGATCAAATATTAACTATTTAAGAATCGATTCTTATAACCACTCAGTTGAGAATTTATTTGGCGCAGCTTCCGCAGGCTAATATCAACCCCTTTTAATGGTCAATAAATATTTTGGAGATGCGTTTCAGTTTCTCAGCCGTAGAAAGGTTAAAGCCAGGGGACAAAATTACGACACAGATAGAGAGAGACCCCTAATGTTTTAATAAAATTCCTATGGGTCATTTCTGGAGCCTCCCGTAAATCCGACCCTTGAAGTCGGAGGCCTTGATGAGCAGAAAGGGACTAAGCCAGGGGGGGCTTCAAGGGCTATGGTATAGGAAGAGATGGGAAATGTCGGTGGGTGTGGACACGGCTATGTCCGAGGTCTTACGTACGAAAACTTGCAGTCAACAGCCATTTCTAAAGAGGATGGGAGATATACGTGTAAGCATCAACTCAATATATGGCCCTCGCAGCTTTAAACTGTAATATTTACTCTGACAAAGTTCTGAAATGCTTACAATTTAAAAACATAACTAGATAAATACATTAAGCATTGGTTCTACTCTTAATTTTGTTACCTATATAACACTAATAAAGGAGAAACATTTTTGATTCTACACAATTTAAAAAGGATTCATTAGAGGTGATGATAAACACTAGTTTCCTATCTAATATAATTGGAAATAATGTAGGCACAATAACCTACGGCATAACTAGCATATAATGCGTTTCACACAATCATTATTCATTTTATGTATTTTTCCCAAACCATTAGGAATACTTTACCACGCATAACATTTTCACGCATAAAGTTTTCATGCATTCCTACATTTTTACAGCTCATAGGTTTTAGTCATTTATATGTAAAACAGTTGTCACAAATCTAAGCTTAATTGGGAAAGTCGCACATCTACACAGCAACTGAAATATTTAAAATGATGAAGGCAGAAATAGAATATCCACCAAAATTGTTTGGATTATTTTCCCCCAATGCCTCTCCAATACTTTGCCACGGAGAATAAAATGTTGCACCAGCGTTGAAAAAAAACTCAACATTTTGAACGAGTTCTTAGAATGCATGTTCGGCAACGGTTTAAGCCTATATACAATACTAATCAGTGCCATTAAATATAATGTGAATCAGGATTATATCACGAGATATCATAACCCCAAAAATGATGAGCAAATGATGGAACTGATACGTATTTCCGTAGAGGATGCGTGCATGTTTTGGTTCGTGTTGATCAATTCACTGTAGGTAATGGCTCGATGTCTCCTCAACGCTACGGAACTGTGCATGGGCAAATGCAGTGAATAAAGGAATCGTCAAGCTATTAACTGCAATGGATTTGTACCAACCATGAATTGTAAAAATCATTCCAATCAATTGACTGATATGTCATTGGACATTACCTGCTTTAAAATATGCCAATATATAATCTTCACCAACGTTAAATTTCAGAAAATAACCAAACATATTTGTTCAAAATCAATTATATTTTAGCTTTGTAACACGCCATTTTGGCCGTATTGGCATAAGTATACGATTAAGGACGCCATTGTGTATATTTTGGGAACACGTACTACCGCGAGGCAACAATATCGTTTCTGTATTATGAAAAACAACTTTAAAACAATGCCGTCTATGTTATGAAAACAACTTTAAAACAATACCGTTTTCGGGTCACGTAAACAAACTAAAACAATGCCGTTGATGTTATGAAAGCTGCAAGGCAGAGAAAGGATGGAAGGGGTAAACAAAATTATAATAATGAAAGGGAAATAGCCTATCAGATACGAGAGAAGGGGAGAAAACCTGGAGTGTTCGAGAACATACAGGAAGGGGGGAGAGATAGTATATAAGGGCTTGACAAGGAACGGACGAGGCTTCTGCTTAACAAAATGTCACAAGGGACGAGGCTTCTGCTTAGGAAAAAGTCACCAGGATCGTAAAGGGAGGACACTCAAGGTCTCAACGAAGTTAGCACTCACTCACTCAGGGAGCCGAAGGACCGGTCATCGAGTGAAAGTCAGTCTGGAGTTTTTGCAGTGATAATTTGCCGGGAGTAAGCAGCTTTGGACAGCAATTACCAACGCCAGTGTCCTGTGTTAAGGAAGGATCCAGGAATCCGATAAACAGATACTGGGGCATAGAGTATCGGCAGAAGTCACATTGTGCAATATCCGGTGAAGTAGAACAAACATTATAAATTAGTACGAATATATTTGAGAAGGGAACATATATTAATTAATTGATTAACCAAAGTGAATTTGTTTTCTAAGTGAAGAATAAAAGGGTTATTATAAATGTATGTATTGTTCAAGTGTATCATTTTTGTGCATGAATTAATCCATTAACCTTTGCCGCCAAGGACTACCAAAAGAAAGGATCTCTCTCAAGGTAAGAAGTGATAAAGTGAAGGGTACCTTTTGTGTGTCGGGCTGATACAGTATATAACGTCGCGTGTTTAGGACCGCGTGACAGAATAATTATTAGAACCCCTGTGATAAGGAAATTGATAGGGGGTGACTAGTACAGCTTTTAGCCTTCTAAAATTATTCTCTGCACTACTCAGTGCGTTCAAATATTCGAGTTAATCATTTTTCATTAGGCAATCAATACATGCTTAATGCATAGAATCAGTCTGAAAAATAATCCACGACATCACCAACACTTGAAATGTGAACTCATATTTCCTCTGCTGAGACCAAAGTGAAGGTAGAATATGAGAGGCAACCAGATACGAAGGGATAGTTGGGAAGAACGAGAAAGACGGAGGAAAAAGTAAAATTGGAACCAACACGAAAAGACGTGCAAGAGAAAATGGAGGAAAATTATAAAAAAAGATGAAAAAAGCGATCCACGTAAGCGGTGTGTAAGATGGAAAATGGGGAGAGAGGTAGGGGGAAAGAAGAAAGTGAGAAATAGAGAAATGATGACGGGGAAAATGGCGGGTGTGTAGGGAGGCTGCAGATTGAAAAAGAAATCGAGTCGAACTGGTGGAGGGTGGGGGGCAAAGGGTGCATGGGGAATAGAGATGAAAGAACTACGAAGCCAAAGGTGAAAGGGTTTAAGAGGAGTGTAGGATAGGGGTGGTGGCTTTGGGCAAAGAATACTTAAAGCTAGGGAGGAGGCGATGCATGGATATCCTCACGTCATTTTGCTATTGAGTCTAGACAAGGTTATTTTACTAAGCACCGATGCTACCTTTTAATATGCGCTAACACTAGATTTATTAGCGGAATCGTGAATTATTTTCAACTAAGGATTAAGGCGTACATAAGCGTAGTAATAGAAAAAAACAGTGTAATTGGACTCACCATGAGACACAATGAATTTGTCGAGAACGTACTCGAGGGAGAAATAGAAGGAAATATTCCATGCGGAAGACCAAGGGATAAGTACGAGGGGAAAATAAAGAGCCACGCACGCACTTTAAGGGGGACGTTCACGTTAGATACGTACGATACTTCGTAAATATAGATACATATACATCAATAAAATAATTGGCATTCCATTATCAAGTGGTAGGTCCTCGGACAGTCTCCGCATTTAATACCTCACTGTGCGCAGTATTCTCCAAAGCTGTTTCATTCACAAAAGCTGCGAAATTCAAAGATTTCATACAATAGAGAACCATTCATTCATTGATGAGCCATAAAAAAATTACTTTTAATTTTCAGATTTCGTGATCTAAAATACCTATTTCATTTGCAAACTATCAGTTCATCTTTGAGGAACATTTATTTTTAGCCCTTGATAATTTCTATCAATTTGTTTACCTCAAAATATTATTCATATTCTCAAAGTTTCCTTTCCCATTCACTCGATATTATGCTCTCAATCACCCTGTTTAACAATCCTTTGCCTCTGAGCTCCTCCTTTTATTCACTTTTGCTTCCTCTTTAGAATTTACCCAATCAACTTCGTTTCCACTGCTACCTTATATAAAACTTCCCAAGCTGCCTTCTTCTCCTCTGTGATAACCGATTTGACAATTCATCTGGGACACATCCCATAATCCTCCCGTTGACGCGTAGTTATGTACAATAGGAGCAATGTTTCTAAACCTTAAAGCAATTAGCTCAACAGGAAATTTTTGAAACTAATTATAATAAAAATGTGTGTAGGAGCAAGACCGGAGAAAGTTACTAAAAGAGCCAAAAATCATGAAAAATTGTTTTAATTTTATTTTCACTAGCACTCTTTAGAAAAAATTATATTCATGGTTGAGGTCACTGATATTGCTCGTGACATTAACTCTACGAAAGACGATCGGAGATTTTAAAGTGTTTGAAATATATATCATCTGAAGTTGAAAAATTATAATCGGTACAATTCAGTTGAAAATACTTATATGGTTTTAAGAGTACTCTTTGCGACAGTGGGTCTAAAATATGTAATATCTATAGGTATTAAAAAAATCATATTACTATGTTTTAAATATGCTATTTTGTTCTTAGATAGTTTACGTTACACTCAATTGGCAACTGTTAAATTGCTAATCGAACTCTAGATCTGATAATTATATTTTAATATAGAGATTCATCATGAAGACTTGGAAATCACCATTCAACTAAAATGACGTATGGCTGAGTGTGACTTACCTTTAGGTGGTTATTCATGAACTAGATTCTAGGTTTAATGAAAGGCTGCTGGATATAAATAGACAAGCTAAAATGAAACATATGGAGAGAGATGAATTATGGACGAATGCACTCACGACCTTGCGAAGTTCAATGAACTTGCTGAGAACAAAAAAATGATATTGGTGCTTCGAAGGTAAGAAACCACTTAAACTGGACCACTCAACCGTAATGCTATCCATGCGATTGCAAGACTAATGCAAGAGGCTACGGGAAAAAATCTTTTACACTAGCTACAATTTTCTCTTTTTCAAATGAAAGAAATTTCAGAAAAGTGAAAAAACTGCCTAAGTGTCTTCCTACGGTAAGGATAATGTTCAGGTATCAATTTGGTAGCATTTTATAAATCGAGTTGTGACGAGCTCATGGAAGAGCTGCCATTATTCTTCCCCCAAACAAGCCTTTTTCATGCGTAAAAAAGAATGGTCGAGCAGAAGAGATGATAAGGAGAAGCCTGCAATCAAATTTAATTGAGATGCAATGTAATAAACTGGAGCAAAGTTAGTATAAGATGGATCACGTATAAGAAGATAAAATAAGTAGTCGGATGGAAAGTAGACTTCTTATAGGGAGTGTGTTGAAGCCAATGGTTTTCACTCCACTTAAAGTACTATCAATACGATGAAAAAGTGAAGCAATGATAAGCCGTAACATTGGTTCCCTATCATTAAATCTCTGGAGGAATATTTTTATCAAAGAATGAAACTTATAAAGAAAACTTAGCCTGAAAATCATCAACTTGTTTTCAAGTAGAACTGTTAGAAAAAACTTTTGATCTGAATAAATTGACCTTTTTTGAGCTCGCACATTGAAATTATTGGAAACGACTGAAGAGAATCTAGTAGTCATTATATAAATTAGACAGCAGGCTTTAGGCTCTATCCCCCCAGGAGTTTGTTTTTTAAATTGTTAATGATAAAATTGAGAGAACATTTTCATTCCGTACGAACAATTAGATGAAAAACTTGAATTATAGATTTCCAAGCCATTTTAATAGCCTTAAATTGTCCATCTTGGGAATCGGTTAACCGAAAAATAAAGAGTACTTGCAGGAAAATGCGGGAAAATACTTTACTTTCAACAGTGAATTATTAATGACCTGAATGAAATTCAAAAATATACAATACGGAAAAATGCACGTCCTGGCATCAGCCTCTTGTAGACGATGGCGAAGTTAGACACTGGAACGACGGTACCTGAACTACTGACCCGGTTGGGAACCCTTGATGAATGTACTCATACACTCGAATTCCTATCCACATGGCATTATGGTGGGGATGGTGGAGGCATTTACCGCTAACCACCGAGATGCAAACATAAACCCTCGGCAGTACTACTCATTAACTAATTTAGCATTCAATATGGTGCAAAAACGAGAAAAGTGCAAAAAGATATCTATTATGGCCCTGCAGTTTGGTTAAATTAGCAAACAATTACAAGTAAAACCAACCATATTTTTACCCTCTGAAATTCCCTCACATCGTGACCAAGGAAAAAATGGGATTACTGAGAAAAAAGTCGTGAAATGTGAAATAATTTTAATGAAGCGGTTAATAATTATAGCGGTTAGAAGTGTTATTTTAATCCTTCAATACATTACTAATGAAGATGCAGTATCATGTCAAATTCACAAAGGATAATAACAGCTGCATTGTCAAGAAGTTTCAAAAACATTTTACCGAATGCAAATCCATGACAGAGTGAAATAATTCAATCATTGATTTATAAGCTGTAACTCTAGCGAATAGGAGAGCGTTTCAAGATGAAGTGCGTTTGTGATAAGAGTGAAATTTTCAGAAAATAGAAGTGTATCTTCTCCAGTACTCGGGAGAAGGTGCATTCCTACTTTCTACAACTACTAGAAATTTCCAGAAAATAAATGCATATTGCTCGTGAGCTCGAACGGCAATCATTGGCCAAGTGTACCGATCCATTGATTCCTGCCTTCCTTGTTCCGGCGCACTCCGTGGACTTTCCGTTTAAGGCGGTTCTGTGGTTTCACTCAACTTAAGAGAATTCGATGAAACTTGCTGGAATCATTACTTATGTTGTCTTATGTCTACCTAATTTTTTTCAGAATTATTCATCGCAGATTACTTAAGATATTTGATCGAGAAGTTGACAAAAACTAAATGGGTTCTTATGGGAATACAAGGTACGAGTAGCTTATTTCATCAAAAATAACCTTTTTCTAGTTAAGAATAAGAAAAACAAAAATAATAAAAATAAAGTATTTCAAATGATTTTAGTACATTATTCTATTGATGATTTAAATCATTTTTGTTTTTCTTATTGTTAACTATAAAACGTTCTTTTCGATGATTAAAGCTAGTCGAACCTCGCGTTGCCATAAGATCCCATGTAATTTCATTCCGACTTCCACATCAAATATCTTAAGTAATCTGCGGTAAATAATTCTGACAAAAATTCAGGTAGCTTTAGGAAAACATAATTAATGCTTCCAGCAAGTCTCGCCGAATTCCCTTATGTTAAGTGAAACCACAGAACGTCCTTAAGGTATCTGACAGAGAAGCGGAAAAAGTAATTCCGAGAAAATGCTTGTCGACATGTCGTATCCCCACGGTTTCATCTTGGTTTCTAGAAGCCTCTCCCACGGCCGGGTAAGGGGAAGTGATTTCGTTATCGTCATCCTGTGCGTTTTACTGGAACTGTCAAAAAAGGAAAAGGACGTTCTCGAACGGGACGTATGTGAAAGGATCAAACGTCGAGAGGCAGGAATGGGATGACCAAAGGGAGGAGAATCCGACGCCGAAATGTATAAGGCAGGACGAAGGTGGAATGCCAAATATGGCCTGACCATCGCGTCGCGTACTCATTTCGACATCTTGGAAAGGTCAAGTGTGAACATGCTTGTTTGAAAGTCTGCAGGTCACAAAATAAATATAATAATAATATACTGACGCAGGCCAGCCCGGCCGATTAAAATGTTTAGATGCAACAATAAATAGAGAACCACCGTAACATAGCTGCACAGCCGTAAAATAAACAAGTCATCTTAAAAATAATAAACCTTTATTCGGTCGCGTCGGGTCGTGTAGACCCGACGACTTTGTGCATGACGATATTTTATACAAAAATGTTTCTACGACATACGTTTCTACGTTAGTCTTCCGTCTAGTTACCAACTTCGTATTTTTTATCATTCAGTGTATGTTGATTCCAAAAAAATGATCTGTTTCTCTATCGGAGAGCTTTTGACCCGACAGAATCGCAAGTTTAACAATTTATTTTCATGTTGGACACGACGCGAACTCGAGTGTCACAAGTTATTCGCGATGTAGACCGCAGGGAAAAGGCAGTGGGGCGGCTTGGCTCCCGTAAATTTGTAACGTAGCCTCAAGACATTTCATAGATGTCAAGATATACATGTACCTGTTATATATAGAGAAGGTGATTTGAATTGGCAAGTGTGAAGATAGTAATTTTGTATTTCATTCCTTATCAATTTCCATAAATATCCATTTTAGGAAATTTATTTTCATTTCAGCATCTTATGGATAGAACTTGTACCTACATTTCTTTAAAGCGTTCCAGGCATCAACCATTTTGCATAAATTGGATGTAATACAAAAAAGATGAATGAAAAGTACACGCCCTCATTACGCAGTTTGAAGTCTTACTTGCACACCCCAAACCTTGATAAATATCCGATTACGTATTTATATATACTGACGTACAAGTTTGATCGCTCTGATTTATAAGTACATCAATCATCACTTCAAGCCACACAAAATGACCCCGCGATGAAGGCAACACCGTTGCAAACGACGTAAGAGAGATTCCATCTTTACAGGATCGAATTGGAAGATAAATATTAAGCAAAGTACGAGTCAGAATGTTGGAAATAGAGAAGTTCTTAAGGTTGAGAATTAATTAATTTCAATACAGTTAAGTTACATAATAATAGAGAAGTTAAGGAAATAAATAATATTATTATTTTTAGTGACGTAACATCTTTCCATCTAGTTACGTTATGCGTGCGTGGATCGCATCGTTATATCACGAGTTATCACTGAAATTGACCAATTGAGGTTGAAGGGATTAATGATTCCTATTAGTTTCTTAAAAATGGAATATTAAAGTGTATTATTGGCAATCAAACCTTTATGATAATTCCCAATTTGGACCTTGTTGACGATTAAATTTTTTCTGTCATTAGCCCACAAAAAGACTTCCATCCAGGTTTCACTGTTTGATAATTTTAAATGCAATTAGAAAGAAATACTAATGAGAGCCTTTCTGGAAAATGAATTCCAGATCCTTGCATAGGAGAGAGCGGTCAATCAAGGTGTTCATGTAATGGTATTGTGGAGAGGTGTCATATCTCCGGAAGAAATTAAAAAAATAAGTTTTAGCTATAAGAAGGATGTTCATATGCAACACAAATTGATGATGATTAATTCAACACTAGTGTTTAATTAAATGATGCGCAGATTCACTGCCACAGATATGGAAATCGGTGTTTGTAGCAAAAATAGGGTGTAGAAAGGGTAATATATACATTGCTTATTCCATTGCTGAATTTCCCATGAAATTCGTGAATTCGAGAGAGGTGGATTTTAGGAACTAGGCTCCACTTACGAGTCAAACTTTAAGGAGAGGAAATGAAAGGAAAAGTTGAGAACGGAATGAGAAATGTGGGGATTTGCCCCAGGAGAAGGCTGTGAAAGAGGAAGGTGCTAGCGAAGAGAGAGCTGGAACGGGAACTGATAAAAAAGGTAAAAAGGAAGGAAAAAGTATTTAAAGTTTATGCGACGATTGTGCATGTCCAGCGAGCGGATTACACGTCGGGAAAAGAGAGGCAAAAGTTTTGCGAGAAACAGGATCCGGGAACGGGTAAAAAGGAACATTGAAGGCAAAAAGAGTCACACCAAAAATGCCAGGTGTAAAGGCCTCGGATGGCTACATTTTAAAAACTTTTCTCACTACGCCGCACCATAAGTTAAAATACAGAGTGATTCACGGCAAGCTGATATCCCACGTCAGTTGGTGGTAGGGGAAGTGAATTTAAATATTTTTTTTTCCAATGAACTCAAAGTGGAGACTACTTATTTTCCGAGCTTTGGTAGTGAAAATAATGTGTGTGAGACATTTTGCAGTAACGATGATAACGACAAAAAACATAATCATTCACTTACAATTAGTCTTGAAGTTAACTAGTATAAGTCGTGCTTAAGATTTGTACCTTTGTTTTTCTGCCGAATGTTATATTTATTGGTTTCAATTTTTGTGCCAATTGCCTTTTATTTCAATGGTAACCGAAGTTAGTAAAAATATTATTTTCACAAAATTACTTTTTATTCTATCATATTTTCCTCGTTACAGTCCAGAGATAAGCAAGTTTATAGCCACAGTGCTAAAAAATGATCAATACCTACTGTTGCTCGATTCTCTTAGGGCATAATTTTGCAATACCACCATTCTCTAGGTTTTTATGAAAAGATGTTCTTTAAAAACAATCTACTGCTGTGAGTTTACTTTCCAGACCACAGCAGTTTAACATTGCTATTACTATTTTATCCCTGATGAATAGGAAATGTAAGCATTCCATTATTCGTATTCAGCTAATTCGTTAACAAGTCTGACAAATAGCCCCTGATATAGTTTACTTTGGCTGGAATTAGCTATCGGTGATTGTTTCTAAGAGATTCATAAGTTCTACATGATTTATTTTCTCCCAGAAAGGCTACTATTGACCACCTTTTGGTTTATGAGAAAACTACAGAGCAGATTTATATTTATAAATTCACCAATCTCTCTAAAGTGTTTACAAATTATCTTCCCTAGTCTTTTTAAAAATATGGACGCTATAAGTATGCTCCTGAACTTCTCATGTAGCTGTTACTACGAATTAATATTTTGAGATACAATCGGATATAATCTTAACATGTTCAAAATACTCTACACATGAATAATTTATGCAAAGCTTTGGGCAAAACGAATAAATATGAGGACGGTAGAATTTCCATGTACGGTGTATCGGTATCTCTTTGCCCTCCTCTATTCGGTTATTCTGTCCGTTCCTCCATCCCTATCTCTGCCTCTGAGAATATCCATCGCCAGCCCACCATCGCCTCCTCCGAAGCCCTCAGCCCTATTAATCCTATCCTCATACGATCCCAAACACCTTCGGATTTTCTGCCCTCTCCACCCGTGTTCTCGTTTCTCGATATTTTCTACCATCTTACACCAAAATTGCCATTTTTAAAGACATCCAAAGAAAAACATCCCAGCCTTGAATCCCACATTCTGTCCAATATTCCTCCGTCGAAGAATCGGGGTAGAGCTCCCATTTGTTCCTCATTTTCCTCCTTTTTGGATTTCGCTCTTATGCTTTTCCATCAGACAAACGCCAGGTTCCACGTAAATCAGAGCCTTTTCGTCCAAGCACGCTCAGGACCAAACTCATTCAACTCTCCCTTCCATGTTCTACCTTGGAAGGCGATCCATGAGATCTTCCAGCTTAAGGAAATTCTAGCATCTCGTGACATATACGGTTGAATTATTTTTAGAATTTGGAAAAAAGAAAGTGCCCTTTACGTGATTTAAATTAGTTACGATCTAACTGTTAAGATAATCTTACGGTATGTATATCGCCCCTCATTTCAACTCTTCTGTTCTCCCTCTATATCCTACCTCTCTTCATCCCACCCACAAAGCCTATTATTTTTAGTAAAATCATCTCGGGCTCTCCAACTGATAAAACTATTCATAAACGCTGACGTTTCGGTTAAGGACCCATTCGCCCAAATGAATCCTGTAGTCTATCAAATCCCATGTGAATGTATCCAAGTGTACGTGGTTGAGATGGATAGAGCAATTGCCACGAGACTGAGGGAACACCGCAAATATTTCACGCTTGGTCAACCAGAGAAATCGGTGGTAGCTGAACACAGAATTAATTTGGACCACATGATTAAGTGGGACGACACAAAACTTCTTTGGCGTTCAGAAAATGCTTGGGATCAATTAACAAAAGAAGCCATTGAAATTAGCATGGATGATAAACATTTCAACCGCAATTCCGGTTATAACATCAGCAATGCTTGGAATCCCATTTTGAAAAAAATTAAGAACGCAACAACTAAGTATCCACTGATAAACAGTCTTAGGAGTCAACAATCGGCTTCCAACCAATCAAAAAAGACCTAGCATTACTTCTTAATGTGGCTGAAATTTAAGATTTACGACATTCTGGCCTTGAGAATGAGTGACGTGTTGTATCTCGAAGCGTCGGCAATTACGAATAGGTTAAACTAGTGGAGAGCCCGAGAAGAGTTTACTCATATTTTTCACCGGTAAAGTGTTAGATCCTTTTTCCTATTCTTTTTCTTTAACCTCCCCGCTTACACAACATCCTCCCGTCTTTCTTAGCATGCGGCATCCCATTACTATCAGTCCCAAGCTTCTTAACCTACATCCTCCTATTCTTTTCCAGCAATTTCATTTCCTCAGCCACACTGCCAAGTATTTCTTTGTTTACCCTCCGTTCTGTCAATCGCGCTTCTTCAAGACCAATAAAATAATATTTGATTTTCAAAATGATGGATTTGAAATTAAGTAGTCTTAAAAGTATGAAACGATAGCAAATAAGCATGGAAAAATAATATTTTCTGCCATAAAAATTTGTCTTGTCTGTGAAGAACTGAAATAGTAAACGAGTATATCCTGCAACAACTACTGCCATTAAAATATAGGCAATTCCATTTTATGTTGAAAAGTAAACTAACTATTTCAAAATGAATAATGAGAGTTAACCTTTTGACACCCAACGTAGAATGTGGTCAGCGTTGCTCACAGTATTGCTACGTCATGTTCAGTTAGTTCAATATTCAGGAGTACGAAGGGGAGAGAGGACAACAAATGGAGTGAGGCTTATAATTAACACTTTTCATTTATAATTACTACAACCCACAAAATTGATGCTCCGACATCTGGTTTTAAATGGCTGCAATCATTGGTGGAAAAACTGGTTTGTTCAATAGGAATGCCGCAGAAAATAGAAACATCTTTGGTTAGTTGATATAATTCACATCAGATGAGTTTCAGTACGACACGGAGTATATTATAGAATAACACTGACGAACTGATAGGAATGAACTATTCCATCTTAAACGCACCATCAATGATATCAACAGAAGCAGCGTGTCACCAATATAAGAACCATTGTTAATATAAAATTGACCCCTGCCCTCTGCCTCATTCCTATGGTACATGTCTGTTGTCCTAACTCTCTGCCACATGTTTCTACGGCGGATATCAGGGAAATATTCACAACAATTACCAGTTAAAATTGAGCTGGAAAAAGTGGATAATTTTATTCCTTGTGGGAGAGCGGGAATTGAACATTAGGGAAAGGTTAAAAAAACAGTCAAACGAACATAGTTTTTGAGGAGAAGGGTGCGAGGTGAGTCCTAGAAAGTTGGGGGAAAACTGAAAAGGAAGGGAATCGTGGAGTGGGGGGAAGAAGGGAGGTTTGAATTGGTCAGAAGCGTGGGGGCAGGAATGGAGTATGGCAGGGGCCGCGTGGGTGTGCTTGCGGCTTTCGGAGGCAAGAGAGAACGTGCGAGGGAAATAAACGCAAAGGTGGTAAAGGTGCAACGAAAACGGGAGTTCGGACGAACGGAAGGGAAGGCTAAAATTGAAGAAACAATACTAAAACGGTGAGGAAAAAATCCCGCAAATGTGACGGTCTGAGGAATAAATTTGAATGAAAGAGTTGGGAAGAGACAGCCATAGTGAGAGAGAGGGACGAAGAGGGAAACGTACATTTGTGCGAGTGTGCGTATAAAAGTTTTGGGAGAGATATCCTACGAAGGAAATGAAGGTTTTTCTTCTCCATTTTTTTATTTTGAAAAATAAAAAAAAAACATTTTTTTCGTCTTCCCATATTATCCTGCGTCGGATGCCGCCAGCTTCGTCATTTCTTTTTTTTTGTTAACCGTCGCCCCAAGAGGTAGAATAGGAAGGAATGGGGAGTTTTTGAAATATGGCAGGCTGCGCGGCGATGGCGTTGGTATGGTGGGAAGGAGGGTTGATGGGATCAAACAGTTCGCGCCGCATTTGATGGAGTCCTTGCCGCACCCCATCGCACTCCTGCGATTGCCCGCTTCCGTCAACGCGAAGAAAGCCCACACAATGCACGCCCACACCCACGAAATCCATTTTTATTTACGTCTCACCGTTTCAACGATATCTACGAAAATGGTATCGGAGATTTTCCACCTTCTCAGCCTTACAGTTAAAAAACCACAAAACAACTCAAAGCGATAAATAAAATTTTTCCAAATCAACTAATTCCTCTGATTTAAATGACTTTGATGAAATTTTTTCTAAGATAGCTTCACACACAAATACCTGCGGAATGTTTGAAAGGGCATATTATTGAGTGTGATCATACTTTAAATGAATTTAATGTAATTTTTTATATTCATACAACTGATGGAAAAATTATTCACATGGCTATTATAATGACAAAAAATCTTAAATTAGCTCTCTGCATTGATGATTTCATAAAA